>BSBN01000030.1:4800000-6000000 GCA_027924645.1 Cunninghamia lanceolata
GTCCCTAGACTATTGATTCAAATGTGAAATGCCTTTTCAAATGTGCAACTCACTATAAGCTCAAATGTGATTTTGGCATGGTAACTTTGCATGAAAATGGATGATGAAAATGACTTGTGAGAGGTTGTATTTATAGACTTTTCGAGAGGATTTTGATCCAAGGGTGGAGATTGATTGGAGAGATCAATGGTGGAGGATGAAAGTGAGGTGGAGGGCCTAGATTTGATCTTGGAAGATGGAGGGCTAGGAATAAAAGTAAATCTTTTATTCATTTTTGGGAAAGGGGTGAATAAATGAGGTTGGGTGAGATGGATTATTTGTGAATTAAAAATTCACATGGGGAAGGGTAAAATGAATTAAAAATTCATTTGGGGAAGAGTGGATATGACATGTGTAAGGGATGTGTAAGAGGAGTAAATGTGATGTGTGATTTATTTGAATTTTAAATTTGGGAGGTGTGGAGGGAAGTGCTAATGAGGATTTGACTTTCTTAATTAGGGTGATTAACCTAATTAATATGGCTGGAATAAATTAGTAGAGGGATTAGAGGGGGGATAGGATTAATTAATTAGTGATTTAATTAATTAATCCTAAGGCTAGGATGGGATAGGCTAGAGTAGGCAATTAAATAATAGCTATTTAATTGTCTAGGGTAGGGATAGGCTGATTAGTAGGCTGGATTAATTAGTTAACATGGTTTTAACTACTTAATTGGATTTAGGGAAAATGGGGATTTGATTTAATAAATTTTGCATATTTATTAAATCATTTGGCTAAGGTTTGGACTATTGAATTAATAAAATTAATTCAATTTTGGGATAAAATGGTGTGGATTCAGAAAACGAAATGGGTGATTAATTAAATAAAAATTTAATTAATTAGTTGGAAAGGGAATTGGTGAGTTTAGGGATGTCGGGAATCAGTTTGGTGGTCGAGACATTTTTAGGTGTCTACATTTACCCCTCTTTGACGTGGCGTTAGGACCTAGGAGGGAAGTGGCGTCAGGTCGAAGAAGAAAAATATGCCCCAGCTGCCGGGAAGGAGTGAGATGGATAAGGGATGCCCCCTCGAGAGGTTGGCGGGAAAAATATCGATTTTGCAGGTAAGCTCTCGAAAGGATGTGACGGAAGCGAAGGTGATGGAAAAAGAAGATGGTGGGAAGAAAAATAGAGGAAAAAGGCTGAGATCTGCACCCTAGAGGGAAAAGAAAGGGATGGAGGGAGGACATGGCCCACTATATTAGGAAAAGTGGGCCCAAAGAGTGCCACATTTTGACACTTTGACCTTCTAGAAGAAAAAGACAAAGGAGAGATGGGCGAGCGCAACCCACAGTTCCCGCGACTTCATCACATCTCAGAGCGATTCCGAGAGGTCGGGCGGGCACCCGAGGCTGGACCCCAAGTAGGGCCTAACCCAGACTTTGTGATTTTTTATTTTACGCACTTATTTTTGGGTTTCGGGAAATGGGATAGGAGCGCGTGGCGCCATAGACAAGGCAAATTAGCGCAATCCTGCGGATTAGCGCTATTTGCCAGGGTAGGTTAAGGTGATTTTGTCACCATTTTGGAGGAATATTGGCGCCATCGTCTGGATTGGTGCCAAAATTAAGTGCGAAGTATGGCATTTTGACGCCATATTATGGGTAGAACGGCGCTATCGTCTGGAATAGCGCCATGATGTGGAATAGCGCTATGATTAGTTTTAGCGCTAAAAGTTTGATTGACGCTAAAATGGGGGACTGCGCCATCGTCTGGATTGGCGCGATAAAGGGCACGCAGTGGCGCCAATGTCTGGATTGGCGCGATACGGGGAGCTTAGTGGCGCCATTTTCTATATTAGCGCTATAGGCTGGGGAAAGTAGCGCTATTTTTTAAATAGCACTTAGGGATTGTCTGTGTGGGGCCACATGATTTGGGCCTTTGAGACATTTAGAAGAAAAAGATGTAGGGGGAAAGTAATTTTGTTTTTAACGAAGAAGTGGTGGATGCAAGATACGCAGCGGTTTATATTGCAGTCGCAAGAGCGACGAGTGCAATCCGTGATGTCGCTATTTGATGAGACATGACGACCTTGACTTACGGCATTGGGGCTTTGGACGGTGGCAGCGATGCCTGTGCTGCGAGCTCATAGAGCTCTGATGACGGCCGTAGTGGAGCGATACCGCAGCGAGACCTCCAACTTTCTGCTGCCGACGGGAGAGATGACCATCACACTTGAGGATGTCCATCGCATCCTCAAGCTGTTGATTCATGGTCAATGTGTGAGGTATGACACGAGGAGGGGGCGGACTGCGTTGATCAGAGTGTTCAGAGCAGAGCACGTGGTGCTTTTCGCAGACGGGAGGGAGATGGATTACGATAGGACGCTGGCGGCGAGTGCAGATCCCTTTGCCTTATATTTGTGTGCGCTGATTGGAGGTGTAGTGCTGCCGGATAGGCGAGGCAGGGGTTTTCCTGTGGGCTGGGGTGGGATGATAGAGGGGATGGTGAGACATGAGACTGTCTACGCATGGGGGCCGGTGATGCTAGCATAGCTGCTACATGAGATGCACACGGTTGCTTATCTGCATGACAGGGCCTTATCTGCTGGAGTTACACTACTACACGTATGGCTTTGGGAGCACATCCCTGTGACTAGGCCGATCTGCAGTTATTATCAGCGGCCGTTTGAGGCATTTGTGTTCTTGTATCGGGATGCCGTGTATACTTATACTGGACAGGTTCGCCACTGGCGGAGGATACTGGATGATGTGATTAGCGTGGTCTATCATCCATATATTGATTGTGAGGAGTGGCCTGATGATG
Organism: Cunninghamia lanceolata; assembly: GCA_027924645.1. Taxonomy (NCBI): domain Eukaryota; kingdom Viridiplantae; phylum Streptophyta; class Pinopsida; order Cupressales; family Cupressaceae; genus Cunninghamia; species Cunninghamia lanceolata. Next base: position 4,802,805 of record BSBN01000030.1, read on the forward strand.
TTATCCATCTCCCGTACACCTTTCAGCAGAGGTTTCTTATGGGTCGTGCGGACCGTACGATAGAGATGTACCTACCCTCACGGGTGATGCGGCAGTTTGGACGGGTACAAGATGTGCCCCAGCAGATGGCCATATATGCGCGGACACCGCGGGATATAGCTTATTGGCCCACAGCATTACAGCCACAGGTTGCGCTGAATGACTGGGTAGCACTTCAGCTAGTTCAGTGGGATTGGAGGAGCACTGTGGTGGATGCAGGTACTACGCCTGCCTATGATGCATGGTGGCAGACACATCGGCCCACCCGATTTACCGATTTCAGCAGTGGAGTTATCGGAGGATGAGGGGGATGGAGATGGAGATGATCCAGATGGGGGTGGGGATGAGGTCATTGCAAATTTTATTGTAGAGGTGATGGATGATGGATCGGAGAGGGTGATCGCCAAAGATGGTTAGCTGGTGGATGAGAGGGTAGCAGTGGTAGCAGGACAGGGGCCAGTGGGGCAGGATGTTCCAGGACAGTAGGTTCCTGCTCAGCAGGCTCTGACGTAGCAGGCTCCGGCGCAGCAGGTTCCAGCAGAGCAAGTTCCAGCGTAGCAAGTTCCAGCAGAGCAGGTTCCTGCGCAGCAGGTTCCAGGACAGCAGGTTCCTGCGCAGCAGGTCCAGGCTAGGGGTGGACGGCCGGGTAGAGCACCACGACGACACGGTGGTCGGTCGAGGATAGAGCAGGGTGATCTATCCCCATCACGAGTGGAGCAGCTGTGGGTCGGTAGGCATGATGTCGAGGCAGGGAGCTTAGGGGCAGCGATGGAGGCAGAGGTTGAGAGGCTGACGCCTCGACAACGGTCACGGGATGAGATGGAGGAGATAGAGACACTACGTGCTCAGGTGGCCAGTCTAGAGGAGGTGTTGGGGCGTTGAGAGGCTGAGTTGGGACAGTTGCAGGGAGTAGATGGGCGGCTGGCAGTTGCAGAGGCTCAGCTGGCTCAGGCCAGAGAGGATATGGAGGACTTGAGGATAGAGTGGGATGCAGCGCTGGTGAGAGCACAGCAGGCAGAGACTGCGTTGAGCAGTGTACAGGCTATGGGTGGGGGCCTTGCCCCGATATTGGCAGGGATGCAGACTCAGCTGGCCCAGGCTCAGACACATGCGCATCAGATACAGGGTCAGTTAAGCTAGGCACAGTGATGCAGAGGCATCCACACTAAAACCTTAACATACAGCATGGATGTCCGCAACCCTTCATCATCATCATCATCATGTTTTCCTTAACACTGTCAGCATCATCACATTTACTCTGCCGACTGATATCCTCCTGATGACAAGCCTTCGCCCTTTCGCATGTCAACAGCATCATCTTAGTCAACTATCGGCAGCATCATCATCACATTCAGCAAGCGCGAACATCCTCCTGACGTCCACTATTCATCTCACCGACAATTTTGACCTTCACTATCTTCAGCATCATGATGTTCAACATCATGTTCATCAGCAGGATATGGAACATCCGGTTCCTCCCATTTATCCTGATGATGACCCTCAACTCCACGCACCTTTCCTTTGATGCTTACGTCACCCCGATATCCTGATGACGATGACGTCACATGCAGCTTCCTCAATATCCTGCTGCTCTGAAATATCCTGATGACGTATATCCTGATGATAATGACGTCATATCCTGCTGTTGGCCAAACTTAACTTTTTCGGCCCGCGATCAACCTGATCTTCTACCTGATGCCGATACGCTCCTCCTCGACACCTCCTGATGATGATCACCCCGACGCACATTCACTTCATGCAACCGACTGCATCATGCTCATCTCCATCTACCCGGATGACGATGCCCGAAGCGACTGCAGGATATAGAACGAAATATCCTGATGATGCCATTTTAACAAACTTCCAGCCTTAGCGAATTTTCAACTCGTCGATCCTCCTGGGATGACCCGATCCACTTTCAGGGTGATCTTCCAAACTCTATCAGCTCGACCTAGCACATACCCATGCTAGGGTTCTCAACATCTCTCAACGGCAATCCTGCACACCTGCATGCAAATAGAAAGCAAACTAAAACCTAACCTACTGTACATCGCCATTCCACCGATCCGACAAATCAACCAGTGGAATGGATCAGCGAATCCATGAAACCACCCAAAACAGCAAATCGATCACACAGTGGAGACCAAACAGAAAATGAACACAACAGGATCTCTTATTCGATTTCAAAAGATGCTATTACAATATTCAGTCTCTCCTCTCTCTCAGCAAAGCCTGATCGATGATATCCAATACCAACTGATCCTCATGCATATATAGGTTTTCCTGCGAGTACTACCACTCGACTCCAAGCGGCTAGGAAATCTCTCCAGGCGGCTGGGAGATCCAACCGGACCTACAACATGACAACTGTCCTAACAAACTACCTAAAAATAGCAAAGCATGGTCAGCATGATCTTAGTATGGTTAGCATGACCTTATTACATGCATTGGTCTTATCAGACCTTCTTGAAAACATAAACAAGACTCAAAACAAACTAACTACCTCATGGAGGCCAGCTGTCAGGTAGGTGCTCCTGCACCATACTCCCCAACAGAAAAGAACTCATGTCCCATGAGTTTGGGTTGTGGAAGACCTCCACCTTTACACTTTGCCTTAGCAATATGCTGATCTATTCCAGCTTTGTCCTCTGCTGTCTCTTGGCTGCACCAAGACTTCTGAACTGTAACTTGCTTTCTGGCAAGTAAATCCTCATGCCTGTCAATGTAGGCCTTTCTCTCACATACCTGGTGTTTGTCAGGTTGTCTGACCAGAACCTCTGTCTGAACTGCCTCTTGAACTTCTGTACTGTTCAATCCTATCTTCCTTTCAACTTTTATAGGACAAACAATAGTCCCAACTATGACAACATCCTTGTCATCTCTCTCAACTGGTTGCTGTTTGCAAACCTGTTTCTGCACCTGCTGCTGACCTCTGTCAGTTACAACTAAAACTTTCTTCAACCTGTTGTCCTGAACAACTCCTTTCCCTGCAGTGTCCTCAACTGCCTTTATGCCTGCTCCTATAGGCATCTGCACAAACTCCTTCTTTCCCATTAAAATGATTTTGGCTGCCCCTGGTGCTGCAGCATCTGCCTGCAATGGCATCAACTTAATAGTTTTCCCATCTTTCTTGATGGTGTAGGTATTAGCATACCCATCATACAGTACCCTTCTATCAAATTGCCATGGTCTACCCAACATTAGGTGACAACATTCCATGGGCAAAATGTCACACAAAACTTTATCATGATATGCTCCAATCTGAAAATCCACATATGCCTGTTCATAGACAAAAAGTGATTGACTATCACTCACCCAAGATGCCTTGTAAGGGTGATGGTGTGGAATCCTTTCCAAATTCAGTTTATCCACCAATTCCTGAGATACCATGTTGTCTGTTGAACCAGTATCAATGACAACCTTACACACTTTACCTTTGCTCTTGCATGTGGTCTTGAAAAGAGCTCTTCTTTGCATCATATCCTTTGATGCCTGCAAACTAATTCTCCTTAGCATCAATGCTTCTCCCTCCTCAGGTTATCCATAAAGTTCAGGAACTTTATCTGTTTGCTCTACTTTCTCTTCTTGCACAAGTTGTACTCTCTTGTCATTGGTTCTATCATTTCTGGATGATGAACCTTTGTTTTCTGGACATTTGAAAGATGGATGACCAAACTCACCACAGGTGTAACACTTTCCTAAAAATGTAGTAGAACCTCTACCACCTCCAAATTTGCCTCTATTACCTTTCCATCCACCTCTGAAATCAGACTGTCCCTGTCCTTTACCAGTGTCTTCTTGACCCTCAATGGTTTGCCTTTGTGTAGGGGCTGATCCTCTTCCCCTCATATTGTTTCCTCTTCCTCTCATGGACTTATCTTGTCCTCTATTCATCTTTTCTTCAATCCTGATTGCCATTTGATAACAATCCTCCACATTCTTAGGGTTAGCTAAAACTAACTCATCCTGTATGTTCAATCTCAAACCAGCCAAGTACCTAGCCACCTTTTCTACCTCATTCTCATGATGACCAGATCTCATACTCAACTTATAAAACTCCTCAGTATATGCCTTCACATCCATTTCCTTCTGCCTTAAAAATTGCAGCTTCTTAAACATCTGAATCTCATAATCCCTTGGCAAGAATTTACCTTTGATCCTTGCTACCATCTTATCCCATGAAGTGATCTTTGACTTCCCTTGTTTCCTTCTCTCAGATTGTACATAATCCCACCAAACCAAAGCATGACCTCCTAACTTGGTCTTTGCAATCTTTACCTTCTGATCCTTAGCAACATCTTCACATTAAAAATGATTATCAAGTGCAGCAATCCAATCCAGCAACTCATCTTCATTCAAACTTCCATTATACTTGGAAACATCAACCTTTATCTTAGGTTTATCACTCTGCACTGCCTTTAACAGTTTTGCAAGTCTCTGGTCTTCAGCATCCAGATCTTCAGCTACCTCTCCATACTCTTCAACAGCATCTTCATCTTCTTCAGACTCACTGTCTTCCACTTCCCTCTTTTTGTTCTTTTTCAGGGCTACAAGCCTGGCTTGAAGTGCTTCAGCAAGCTCCTTCATCTTCCTCATCTCTCTGGCATGTTTCTCCTTCATCTCCTGCAATTCCCTTGCAGTACCACTACCTTTCGGAGGCATTTTGACAACCTCTCACTCAACACACAACACACAATCAACTCTACCTCTGCCCTTTCGGTGACAGAATCAACACACAACAGCCCAGACCTTTTGCTGAGCTCTGATACCACTATGATGCAGAGGCATCCACACTAAAACCTTAACATACAGCATGGATGTCCGCAACCCTTCATCATCATCATCATCATGTTTTCCTTAACACTGTTAGCATCATCACATTTACTCTGCCGACCGATATCCTCCTGATGACAAGCCTTCACCCTTTCGCATGTCAACAGCATCATCTTAGTCGACTATCGACAACATCATCATCACATTCGGCAAGTGCGAACATCCTCCTGACGTCCACTGTTCATCTCACCGACAATTTCGACCTTCACTATCTTCAACATCATGATGTTCAACATCATGTTCATCAGCAGGATATGGAACATCCGGTTCCTCCCATTTATCCTGATGATGACCCTCAACTCCACGCACCTTTCCTTTGATGCTTACGTCACCCCGATATCCTGATGACGATTATCCTGATGACGATGACGTCACATGCAGCTTCCTCAATATCCTGCTGCTCCGAAATATCCTGATGACATATATCCTGATGATGATGACGTCATATCTTGCTGTTGGCCAAACTTAACTTTTTCGGCCCGCGATCAACCTGATCTTCTACCTGATGCTGATACGCTCCTCCTCGGCACCTCCTAATGATGATCACCCCGACGTACATTCACTTCATGCAACCGACTGCATCATGCTCATCTCCATCTACCCGAATGACGATGCCCGAAGCGACTGCAGGATATAGAACGAAATATCCTGATGATGCCGTTTTAATGAACTTCCAGCCTTAGCGAATTTTCAACTCGCCGATCCTCCTGGGATGACCCGATCCACTTTCAGGGTGATCTTCCATACTCTATCAGCTCGACCTAGCACATACCCATGCTAGGGTTCTCAACATCTCTCGACGGTAATCCTGCACACCTGCATGCAAACAGAAAGCAAACTAAAACCTAACCTACTGTACATCGCCATTCCACCGATCTGACGAATCAATCGGTGGAATGGATCAGCGAATCCATGAAACCACCCAAAACAGCAAATCGATCACACAATGGAGACCAAACAGAAAATGAACACAACAGGATCTCTTATTCGATTTCAAAAGATGCTATTACAATATTCAGTCTCTCCTCTCTCTCAGCAAAGCCTGATCGATGATATCCAATACCAACCGATCCTCATGCATATATAGGTTTTCCTGCGAGTACTACCACTCGACTCCAAGCGGCTGGGAAATCTCTCCAGGCGGCTGGGAGATCCAACCGGACCTACAACATGACAACTGTCCTAACAAACTACCTAAAAATAGCAAAGCATGGTCAGCATGATCTTAGTATGATCAGCATGACCTTATTACATGCATTGGTCTTATCAGACCTTCTTGAAAACATAAACAAGACTCAAAACAAACTAACTGCCTCATGGAGGCCAGCTGTCAGGTAGGTGCTCCTGCACCACACAGGGACAGGTGGCTCAGGTACAGGGGCAGGTGGCTTAGGTACGAGGGGAGCTAGCAAAGGCGAGAGCGCGGACAGAGTATTATCGGGGGTTATACTATGCAGCCATACCTGCAGCGTAGCGAGCACCGAGTTACAGCCAGGTTAGTAGATCAGGGGCATCGAGATCACATCGATCTAGATCTATTCAGTCAGTTCAGCAGACGATGCCCCCTCCCACGTATGTGCGCCAGCAAGATCCTCAGGTACCAGTAGCACCACAGCCACAGCCGCCGCCAGGATCACAGGCTCGACCAGGGTCATCATCTCCTACCCCCTCAGAGAGGGGATCCTCAATGTGATAGTTATATCATGATAGCCCTTAGAGGCATTATATCAGGACACTTTATTATTATTTTTTTGATGATGTGAGCGATGTACATATTTTGCAGTGATTATATATGATGCGAGACTTCTGATGGCTTATGATGTTCTATTGTGATGATGCTTATATGATGGATGCACATGTTATATTTTATATGTTGTGGATGTATGATGTGTTTTCAAATGATGTGTGTGATTTGGTGGATGCAATTATGTGTTTATGAGATGTTGATGTGTATGGAATGCAATGTGATGATGCTATTTTTAAGATGCACTTATGCTATGATGTGTAATGATATGCAGCTGAAATGAATCTACTTGTGTTTTATGCAAACTTAAATGGATTTAAAATGAACCTAATATGTGATGCAAATGGATTAAAATGAACCTATCATGAGATGTAAATGGATTAAAATGAACCTAAAATGAGATGCAAATCGATTAAAATGAGATGCAAATGGATTAAAATGAACCTAACATGATGTGCAAATGGATTAATATGAACTTAAAATGAGATGCAAATGGATTAAAATGAACCTAATATGATATGCAAACGGATTAAAATGAACCTAACATGAGATGTAAATGGATTTAAAATGAACCTAATATGATATGCAAAATGGATTAATATGAACTTAACATGATATGCAAACGGATTAAAATGAACCTAACATGAGATGTAAATGGATTTAAAATGAACCTAATATGATATGCAAAATGGATTAATATGAACTTAACATGATATACAAATGGATTAAAATGAACCTAACATGATATGCAAATGGATTAAAATGAACCTAACATAAGATGTAAATGGATTTAAAATGAACCTAATATGATATGCAAAATGGATTAATATGAACTTAACATGATATGCAAATGGATTAAAATGAACCTAACATGATATGCAAATGGATTAATATGAACTTAACATGATATGTAAATGGATTTAAAATGAACCTAATATGATATGCAAAATGGATTAATATGAACTTAAAATGATATGCAAATGGATTAATATGAACTTAACATGATATGCAAATGGATTTAAAATGAACCTATCATGATATGCAAATGGATTAATATGAACTTAACATGATATGCAAATGGATTAAAATGAACCTAACATGATATGCAAATGGATTAATATGAACTTAACATGATATGTAAATGGATTTAAAATGAACCTAATATGATATGCAAAATGGATTAATATGAACTTAACATGATATGCAAACGGATTAAAATGAACCTAACATGATATGCAAATGGATTAATATGAACTTAACATGATATGTAAATGGATTTAAAATGAACCTAATATGATATGCAAAATGGATTAATATGAACTTAACATGATATGCAAATGGATTAATATGAACTTAACATGATATGCAAATGGATTTAAAATGAACCTATCATGATATGCAAATGGATTAATATGAACTTAACATGATATGCAAATGGTGGTGAGATGTAGTTAAATGATATGTGCTAAATGCAGTATCGGTGATAGGTGGTATGCAAACTAGGTGATAGGTGAGGTAGCCTAATCCTGATACACATGATGTTCCTTGTGTTGACCCTAAATAGTGAGACTGTGGGAGAACGCGTTAGGTGTTGTGGATGATAGAGGGGATGGTGGTGGGGGGATTGGAGGATGGTTAGGTCATAAGATACCATGTCATTGAGGGGGGGGGTTTGGTTCAAGATATGTTAAGTGGAGATAGGTTGGGATGATGGGGTTAGTGCGGGAATTAGATTGGTGGGGGGGGGTTGGAAAGTGTTGATCAAATCTAGGCCGATATGGGATAGGTGACTGAGTGATTAGGATGATGATGTTGAGCTAGTATCAGTAGTTGCGCAAAATTAATTGAGAGCATTTCTTAGTTTAATGTAGCAATGTTGGATACAATTCACGAAGGTATGAAATGGCCTAGGTGATGATGTATATTCGACGATTGCATGGACTAGACCCACAAACAATAGGTTGGTTTCATGCATGCCCAATGTAGTATAATCTTGTCTAGTAGAGGAAGGGGACTCATAGCAGTGAGTGTGAATAATGCATATAAGGTGTTGATGCCTGTATATGCAAAATAGGACTCATTATGCTAGAACCGACCTAAACTTCAAGATATGAATACTATTCTTGGAGTAATGAAACCAACCCACAAGCATAGCATACTGAAACAAAGACTATGTCTACTCCAAGGGCTATCCGCTACGTACCATGATATAATGAGATCAAGGTAGCTTTGGAGATTACTTGGAGTGAGAAAAAAGATAAAAATCAATAAGCAAAAAGACCAACGAAAGATACAAATAGCCTTTTGTGTGCTCTTGCCAAGAGACGTGATGATAGAATGATAGATTTTTGTCCATTGTAGGAAAGACATATCCTAGGACGCAGATCTGTTTTTTGATTGGAGAGTTTTTTTTTTTTTTTTTTTTGTGGAAGATGGGCAAAAGAACATTTGGGCCAAATGGAAGATTATAGTTGGCATATTGCTTGATGATTTTTGCACGAGAGACCATGTTTCAATGGTATGTGTAGCATGCATATCGTTTCGTAGATCTGGAAAGCTCAGTGAGTGGGAACCATCCCAATGGGTGGGATGGGTGCATCTTAGATACCTGAGTACTGGAAACATCCTTCGTATTCTAGACTGCCTATATACCCTGTGTCCACGGGATCAAGGTACTTTTAAGATGCGGGTGAAATGAATATGTAGTTCTGGCAAGACTTGATGATGTGGGAATGGTTGGCGATGTGATGTGATGAGGGTTGAGACGTGTTTAGATGATTGTGGTGGGATGTGAGATTGATGCATGCGGTGATTATTTTTGGATTTTCTAATTTTATGATGTTTTTTGCATTTTCGGATTTTATGATGTTTTTGGATTTTCTGATTTTATGAACTGTACAAAGGAGAGCTTACAAGGATCCTCATTCCCGAGGTGGGGTTGTGGGTGGGTGAGTTAGTGCGGGATGGGCTAACAAACTTGATGTTTCAGAATTTCAAGCCATGGGATGTGTGGGTATGGAGTGTTATGCTGAAAGAGGACTTATTAGATGGTAGAACCGGCCATTACGCATGGCACCTGAAACAGGTTTTCACCATGGTACTTATCCAAGGCGTCACCAAGGTGATTTTCACCATTAGAAGTTTTTATTGCACTCTGATTTTTTCTTGATTTTTTGATTTTTTTGGTGTTTTTACTTTTTTACATTTTTTTTGATTTTTTGACTTGTGGTATCAAATGGGTTATGCATAGAATCGCTTGAGATGCAAGATGTTCATTGGCTCATCTAGAGGCTGCCCCTCGGGTGTTGCCAGCTGATAAGCTCCTGACCCATAGTCGGCGGTGATGACATAAGGTCCTAGCCAATTAGGTTCAAATTTTCCTTGCTTCGGACGCTCTTGCAGGTTCTTTTGATTTTCCATTAGGACCAGGTCACCTACCTCAAACTTTCTGGTTCTGATCTTTTTGTTGTAGCTTCTTCTGAGGTGGTTTTGGTATGCCTGTAAGTGATTTAATGCGTTTAGGCATTTCTCATCCAACAATTCAAGTTGATGCAACCTTGCGACGCGATAGTCTTCATCAGATATAATATTTTGCAATGATACTCGGAGGGATGGGAGCTTGACCTCTATAGGTAAAATGGCTTCTGATCCGAATACTAATGAGTATGGAGTGGCTCCAGTAGGAGTGCGGATGCTAGTGCGGTAAGCCCATAGGGTGGGGTTAAGTTGGAGGTGCCAGTCGCGGCCAGCTTCATTGACTGTCTTCTTTAAGATGCGGAGGATGGTTTTGTTAGAAGCCTCTGCTTGACCGTTTCCTTGGGGGTAATATGGCGTGGAGAAGCGGTGTTTGATGTCAAACTTTTCGCACAAAGTGCGAACTTCTTGGTTCTTAAATGGCTTCCCATTATCAGTGACAATGGAATGGGGGATACCGTAGTGGCGGATGCTGTAGTGGAGAATGAACTTGGAGATTTGGATGCCTGTGGTGAAGGTGAGTGGTATTGCTTCCACCCACTTTGTGAAGTATTCGGTAGCAGTTATTATGAATTTATGGCCGTTGGAAGATGGAGGGTGTATTTTACCTACGAGGTCGAGTCCCCACTGTGAGAAAGGCCATGGTGTTGTGATTGGTTGCAGCTCCTGTGCTGGTGCATGGATGAGATCGCCATGCTGTTGGCATGGGAGGCATTTTCTGATAAACTGATGTGCATCCTTGTCCATAGTGGGCCAATAATAACCAGTCCTTAGGATCTTTTTAGAAAGAGCTGGTCCACTTGAATGTGCCCCACAAATACCTACGTGTACCTCTTCCAAAGCTACTTCGGCTTCCCTAGAGTCTAAACATCGTAGAAGCGTACCATCAAGACTCCTTTTGTAGAGGGTGTCACCTAAAAGGATGAAACGGGAAGCTCGACGGATGAAGGATTTTTTCTGTGATGGGGATAGGTTGTTGGGGAGGATGTTATCATGAAGATAGAGGTAAGTTTCCTGATACCAGGGGGATAAGGGACCAACGATTTCGCACACTAATTCAGATTGGGGAACGTCATATAATGGGATGGGGAGCTCTTCGATCAGGAACTCGCATTTCTTGCTGCCTTGTTTCATATCAAATAGAGATCCAATGGTGGCCATGGCATCTGCCGCTTTGTTGTTTAACCTTGGGATCTGCTCAAAGTGGATGTCACCAAAATAATCTTTAAAGTCATCGACCATCTTCTTATAGGGAAGAAGCTTATCGTCCTTGGTTTTATATTCATTATTGACTTGTCTGATGACTAGTTGAGAGTCGCCATAGACAGTTAGTTTGTCTATTTTCCATTGGATGGCCATTCGGAGACCTGTGATTAGGGCCTCATATTCTGCTACATTATTGGTGCATGGAAATGTGATTTTGAATGATTTAGGAATCGTGTCACCTTGAGGGGTAACAAACAGGACGCCTGCCCCTGAGCCTCTGTGAGTGTAGGATCCATCAAAATACATCTTCCATGTATCTGTAGCTGGTGTGATTGTCAAGATGGCCTCGTCTAGAAATTCTGCTATTGTAGGATACTCTGCCTGAATAGGTGCCTCAGCCAGTTGATCTGCTATGACTTGTCCTTTGATTGCCTTCCTCTCTATGTATTCTATGTCAAATTCGGTGAGAATCATGACCCATTTTGCCATCCTTCCTGTGAGGGCTGCTCTGTTTAGCAAATATTTGAGTGGGTTGATCTTAGCAATGAGCTTAGTCTTATGATTGAGCATATAATGTCTTAACTTTTGTGATGTGAAGACGAGGGCCAGGCATGCTCGTTCAATTTGTGTGTAGTTAAGCTCATAGGAAATCAAGGTGCGGCTGATGTAGTAGATGGCTCTTTCCTTTCCCTGTTCATCGTGTTGTGCTAACAAAGCCCCAATTGCTGTGTTGGTTGCAGAAATATACAAGAGGAGGGGCTCTCCTTGTCTTGGTGGAGATAGAATAGGGAGATTAGCCAGATATTCTTTTAGTTGGTCGAAGGCATCTTGACACTGAGTAGTCCAGGTGAAAGCTGAATCTTTTCTGAGAAGATGCTGGAATGGTTCGCATTTGTCAGCAAGTTGAGCAATAAATCGGTGAATAGACTGTAATTTACCCTGTAGGCTTCTCAATTGTTTCAAGGTTTTAGGAGGTGGCATTTCAGTAATATCCTTGACATTTGTCGGGTCCACCTCGATTCCTCGTCTGGATACTATGTATCCCAATAATTTGCCTGAAGTGACGCCAAAGACACATTTTTTTGGATTTAGACGAACATTATATTGCTCTAACCTGTCAAAGATCTTGGCTAGCACGTCTAAGTGCTCTTCTCGGGTCTTTGATTTGCCGAGTAAGTCATCAATGTAGTCCTCCATGATGTGATGAAAGAGGTCATGGAAGATGACAGTCATTGCTCGTTGATAAGTAGCTCCTGCATTCTTTAGGCCGAACGGCATGACTACCCAACAGTATGTCCCCCATGGGCATATAAAGGATGTTTTGTGCTGATCTTCTTAGCAATTTTGATTTGATTGTATCCTGAAAAGCCATCCATGAGGGATAGCATCTCATGCCCTGCGGTAAGATCCAGAATCATGTCAATGTTGGGAAGAGGGAAGTCATCTTTTGGGCAGGCCTTGTTGAGGTCTCTGAAGTCAGTGCAACAGCAGATTCTGCCATCTGGTTTAGCAACAGGTACTAGATTTGAGACCCATTTGGGATAATCAATTGGACGTATGAACCCCACATCTAATAACTTTTTAAGCTCTACTTTGACAAGAAGGGCCACCTGAGGATTCATCTTTCGGAGCTTCAGTTTGACTGGTTTGGCATCAGGACACACTGCAAGGTGGTGTACAACCAAGGCAGGATCTAGCCCTGGCATGTCTGTGTAGGTCCATGCAAAGATGTGATTTCTACATGTGAAGAATGCCAAGAAGTCCTCCTGTTCGAACAGGCTGAGAGATTCTGCTCGATATGTGATTTTCGGCTCTTCCTCTCTCCCTAGATTCATTTCCTGCGCTGGTTCAACCAAAATGGGTGATCTGTCAGGATATACCTTATCTATTTTAGGGAGGCCCATGCTTCCATCTCCTGGCGCCTCATGGAGGTTTTCACTAGGAGATACGTCCTTTATTTTTACTTTTTTAGGATCTGACACTACCGTGGAATGGTTTTCACCATCAGATCAATTTTTTACTTTTGTATTTTTGCGACTAGAAGCAGGGGTTGTCTCCCCAAAATAGGCAGCCGGATTGAGTTCCATGATGTATCCAGCTCTGTGGTCTCCCAAGGGGAAGTTGTCCCTTACTCCCATCATTTCAGCAATGGCTTCGTCATTAGGTGCAATATCCAAAATAGGAGGTCCTCGTTGGTCCCAGTTGATGAGGTCAGGGTATACTAATGGTAGGTCATTAGGTGATGAGGCGAGAGTAGTGACAGAGTAGATGGTGCAAATGGAGGAGACGAAGAAATCGGCAAAGTCGCTAAAGGAGTCTTGTAGGTCTGTTTCGTTAATGTGGTCAACATCTAGAGATACTGGAGCAAACTTGGCTAAGATACATTCACCGGTATTAAGGATGCGTTGTGGTTGGCCATACCCTAACCCTTGAGTATAGGGGTTCCTGGTTGCTTGCAGTGGTTCCACAATGCCCTGTTCATGAAGGCCAATGCCGCCTTGTCCTTTGTAACCCATGCTTTTGACTATCTCAGAACCTTTGCCGTAACTATTTGCTGGGATGGTGGGGATGTCTTGTTCTGTTTCCTCATCCTTGTAAAGCCAGGATGAAATATCTTCAAGTATGTCCTGATCCAGAAGGTGTTTTTTCTCAAAGACGGGCGAGGGTTTGCATTTGATGATGACTGTGTCAGCTGCCTCTGTGTGCGGAGTGCCAAATGTCTTAGGAGTGGGTAATAAGCCCACGCAAAAGGTGCCGTGAAGGTTGTATTCTCCACAGCCTTGGTCGCTGAGCTTGATCTTGACCTCAGGTGGTGAAGGTGTTTGGGATGAAGTGGTGGCGATGTTGGCAGGGTCGATGTATGAAGTGGAAGCTGTTGGGGTGATTTGGTTGGTGGCTTTATTGTATGGACAGAAGGTTTGGTTGTGTCCTTCCAGAAAACTACAGTATTGGAAAGGACGAGGATCGGCATAGATAGTGACTTCAGTGCCGTTGTGGGGGAATTTGAGACATTGATGGAAAGTGGAGGGGACGGCTTGCATGGCATGGATCCATGGGCGGCCGAGAAGAATGTTATAAGGGAGGTCAAGATCTAGAACCTGACATTTGGTTTCAAGGATTTTTTGTCCCACTTGAATAGGAAGCTTTATGGTACCTTCTGATAGCCTCTCGGTGTCATCATATCCTTTGATTGTTATGCACTCGCTAGCATCCACAACCACATCTGAGTACCCCAAGTGTTTTAGCAATTTTAGAGTGCATATATTTAGGCCGGAACCACCATCTATTAGGACCCTTTTAATGGTGTGTTTGTGAATGTGGACCTCGATGTGTAGTGCATCATTATGCAGGTGCTCGGAGGTGGGAAGGTCTTTTTCAGAAAATGTGATATGGTGTGGTGTGGCAATATGGCCGATCATGGCTTGAAATTGATTGACATCCAAGTTTGCAGGGACTTGTGTTTCCAAAAGGGCCTTGTCGAGAATGTCCTTGTGGCGGGGTGATATACGAAGGAGCTCAAGGATGGAGATTTGCGCGGGTGTCTTTCCTAGATGGTCTAGGAGGTTGTATCGAGCGGTGAGTGATGGACGGGCATTTGGACGAGGGGGGAGGGGATCAGATGTGGATGGGGGGGCTGGTTCAGTGGGAGGGGCAGTGCGGATTGAGACACGGCCTCGACGGGTTGTGACGGCGCAATCGGGTGCTTGTGCCCGAATGGTGATTGTGTTGACAGAATGGGATGAGGGTTCAATGCGGCCGATAATGGAATCGTAGTGTGTGCCTGGTGGAGTGACATTGTACGCTTGATTAGATGATGAAGCTTTGTTATGGTTGGGTAAGGGATCCTTGTAAGCTCTAAGATTGGCATTTGGTGATGGCTGTGTACTATGTTCAAGGTTGACAAGATTTTGATCTATTAGGTCTTGGATACAATGTTTTAATTGCATGCAGTCCGCTATTTTATGACCTGCCACGCAGTGGTATTCGCAATAATCATTTTCATTATACCATGCTGCCTTGAGGTCATTGTCTTGCCGTGGTCTGACAGGCGGGAGTGTGACTTCTCCTTGCTTGAGACATCGATCGAGGATGTCCTCAATAGGTTCTGCTAACGGCATGAAATTTCGTCGAGGTTTGCGGAGTTTGTTTGGTCCTCGTTGGTTATTGGTGTTCGCCGCATACGTGTGTGTCGGTGTGTGATTTTGGATGTGTTGGACTGCCTTTATATCGGTGACACCGTCGTTCAAATTATTCTTGTTCTTCCCCCAATAACGTGATTTATCATTAGATTGCGTGTTGGTATTGTTGTTGTTGTTGGGGGTGTTATGATTGGATTTGTGGTTATTGTTATTGTTGTTGTTGTTGTTGGACTTGGGATCGTAAAGTTTGATGGAACCCTTGGCAATGAGGGCTCGTTCCACAGTGGTGCCTTTGTCGATAACCTCTTCAAAGGTAGATGCACACAGAATCTGTAAGTGAAAGCCTAATTCCTGATTGAGATTGGCTATGAACATGGTGACAAGTTGTTTTTCAGGAATAGGCCATGGCAGCTTGCTTGCTAGACCCCTCCACCTTTGTAGGAAAGAAGCGAAAGCTTCGCCGTTCTTTTGTTTGGTGTTACAAAGGTCAGTCATTGACACCTCATGTTCAAAGTTGTAGGAAAAGTGATTGACAAACTTCTCCGCAAGCTCAGGAAATGTTTGAATTCCTGGTGGCAGATGGGCAAACCATTTAGCAGCTTGGCTGCCAAGACTTCTTGGGAAGAGTCTCATAAGATACGTGTCGTTGTGAGAGACTTCGAGGCAAGCAATATAGAATTCCCTTAGGTGGTCCCTAGGGTCTCCTTTTCCCTTGTATTTGTCAAATTTTGGTGTTTCAAAGTTTTTAGGGAAAGGGGGCATGTACAAGGTGCGATCAAACGGGTAGGGACAAATATCCTCAAAAGAATAGTATTTGTGTTTGCCCCCAGTTTGTAAGTCATCCACCTTTTGGATTAGCTTTGCAGTGCGGTGTTGAAATCCTGTGGTTGTTGTGGTTGAAACGTGTAGGGTTGTTGATTGGTGAGATATTGGAGGTGGGGTGGGAGTTGGTGTTGGTGATTGGCTTGGATGAGATGTTGATGTTGGGGATTGGTTTGGATGAGATGTTGGTGTTGTGGGTTGGTTTGGATTGATTGGTATTGCGGATTGGTTTGGATGAGATGTTGGTATTGCGGGTTGGGGTTTGGATTGATTGGTGTCTATTGTTATTGGTGTGCGTATAGTTGTTGGAGAATATGTGGTGGTATTTGGGGATTGGGATTGTGTTGACTTGTGAGATTGACGTTGGGTATGTGGACGTTGGATGGGTTGGTTGTGTTGTGGGATTGTTGTGCGAATAGTTGTCGTAGGTATGCAAGGGTGTGAGGGTTTGGTGGGGGCACACTTGTGGAGGTATTAGCTTGTGTGATGTTGCCTTGTATGGCCATTGTGTTTGAAGCGGAGGGGTTGACGGTAGTCGTGGTAGTGGAGGTGATGACAGGTTGGGAGATGTTAGCAGTGGATGTGGAAGTAGTAGATGTGGTAGCGGTTGAGGTTGTGGATGTGGTAGATACGTTAGGTGTTGACATTTGAGAGATGATGGGTTGGGTATGTGACGTAGATGCTTGGGTATTTGATGGGGTTGGGACAACTATAGAAGTGGATGGTTGTGATGATGTTGTGACAGGGGGAAGTTGAGCGCCCAAGTTTGAGAAGATGGTCAAGATATCTCTTTGGATCCGATCTTAGGACTTTATCAAGTAGGTCCATATTATCGGCATCTTGCGTGAAAGTCAAGACATCTAGGTCATCTTGGGGTATGATGGGGATATTTTGTGGTGGTTGTGGGGTTGGTGTTGGTGCTTGTGGTAAGAAGTGAAAAGGGTCGTTGGCGCCAAATGGGGGGATGAAGGAATATGTGGGTGGATTGTATGTTTGATAGATGGGTATGTTGGTACTGTCGGTGTTAGGCATGCCAAAGGGCCATCGTTCCGCCATTTCTTGATTTCTTTTGTGTTGTGATGTTGTGGTGGGCATACACGTATGGATTTGATTTCTAGGTGTGGGATGAAGTGGAGACCTTAAAGAATCGAATTGATTGTGTTGGACCCAAAGAGGGATGTGATGAAGATCGATATATTTTCCAAAGGTTTTACCCTAAGGGTGATATGAATGGGTGATATTGATTTTTTGCACAAATTTTGGACCAAAGATGTATGATAAGAAAGGGATTTGATGTTTTTTGATTTTTGATTGGTTTAGGATGATGAGGATGATATTGTTGATGTCTCTCGAATTGAGCTTTTGGATAAGATCTAGATTTTGATTTGACACACAAAGGATGACGATTTTCTTTGTTTGGGGTAGACTAATGACCTTACACAAAGAGAGGTGATTTGTTTTTCTTGAAATGTAGACTAATGACTTTTCAAGGAAAACGTGATATTAATAATAGGATCTAGATCTATCTTTGGCTTAAAAGGGGGACAAGATTTGATGAGTGATTTGATGAGGTTTTGATGTGAATTTTTGAAACGATTTTATATTGGTCCAAGGAGATATGCAAAAAAAGAAATGAATGGGGATGGATAGATATGTATTTGGGTTGATTATGATGTATCAAAGTGGTCCAACAAGGGTGGTGAGTGATTCTCTAAGGTCAAATAGAATGTGTAATTTTGGAAGAAAAATGGCTGGACGGTTGGCGGATTTCTATGAGATGGATATGGATTATGGCAGAACAGAAGGTGTAAATCACAACAGAATGGGTCTTTGCTACAGGCAAGTCAATCTCATAATAGCACCAATCCACAGGTGAAAAGGCGCTACAATCAGACTGAGAAGGCACTGAAACAAGTTACACAGATTTCTGATGGCAAAATTTTGGATTATTGATGGGAAAATTCTTGGATTTGTCTGCTTTGAATCTGACCGACTAGTTTGTCTGTCCAGGCACGTCAATCTAGAAATAGCGCCAATCCATAGGTGAAAAGGTGCTACAATCAAACAGATATGGCGCTGAAACAGGAAAAATAGATATCTGAAGGCAAATTTTTGGATCTGTGTGTTTGGGATACGACAAACTGATTTTATTTTGTCTCAGGCACGTCAATCTCAAAATAGCGCCAATCCACAGGTGAAAAGGCACTACAGTCAGATAGATATGGCGCTGAAACAGGGTTTGACAGATGTCTGATGGCAAATTGTTGGATTTCTTTTGCTTGGACTGTGATCAACTGATTTGTTTTGTCTCTTGGCAATTTGTTTGTGAAAATCAAAGCACTTTAACACACATTTGAACGCATAACAAGCAATGATTTTTGTTTGTGAAATGATATGACTTTGTTTAGAGCAAGCACATTTTTACAACCTATGGTGAGAATGGGACAGTATTTGTTGAATCCCCTAGCTGCGCCTATTCAAAGCGGGTAGCTCCAGGATCTTGGTAGCACCGGCTCCTCCTTACATTTGCACACTTCTCACGCATACCAAGATCTAGGTTTCTTATAAGGCTTGACCCTCTCCAAACCTTTAGATTATCCCTGCTACCTCGGCTAAGAACTGCATGAATCGGGGCCGCTTCAAGGGTTTTGCCCTCTGCATCAACAAATAGAAGGATTTTGGCTTACTACAACAAGGGCTCTTAGTAAGGGCATCCGTTCAGGTGGTTATACGTGCGGCAACGCTACTCTCCGTTATGGAGTCTCCCAACCTCCAAGGGTTGCGCCTTGGAGGGTTTATGGGGAGGTTAGCTGTGGTATAACAAAACAACACCTGTCGCTTGAGACTTTCATCCCAAACGCCTTATTTTATATAGCGGCTCGGAAGAGCTTGGCTTTAGCTCGTTGCCGCTTGGGTCGTTCCCACCTTTCGAAGCAGGGTGGCAGGCCCTCTAAAGATTACAAAAGCGATACAATCATGAAAACACTTTTGATCCCCAAGTTCATACAAAGATGCGAGGGGAGAGCATACGTGTTCCCTATGATTATACCACACTCAACATGGTTCAATTTTAGATCTTTGGATTAGATGGGGGGTGATTAATGCAAAGTGTTGTGAGAAGTTTTTGATTCCCAAGATCACCAAAAAGGTGCGAGGGAAGAGCATACACCTCTCACTCTACTTGACACAATCACGAAGACACTTCACACAAGTATTAAATGGTCTTGATTAGATGCGTGAAAATGCAATTTTGTTGTTCTTTTTATCCAATGCAGTATGCAATTTGTTGTTCTTTTTATAGCCCAAATTGAAGTGTTTCGATTGTTTGTTTGTTTGGCACACAAAAAGGAAGTATATTTTAGAGCACCAAAAGTAAATGTTATGATCACACACTTCAATCAAGGAGTTGTGGTTAATTTTAAAACACCAAATTGAAATGTTTGTTCAAGACATGGCAAAGGGTTCCTTTTAGTTTCCAAATTGAAGTGTTTTCTAACTAATTAACAAACCATCCTGCAAAAAGATTTCGTTAGTACCCGCAGTACCTGCAACAAACAAAAAGAAACAAATAGCGCTAAAACAGAAATATACAGGCGCCACTGTGGGTAGAACAACCTGACTTATGTGAAAATGGTGCTAAAACAGTTGATGGCACTAATTCAAAACTAAGATAGCGCTAATCTAAAGGCGTAAATACAGAGGATAGTGCTAATAGAATCTAATTTAGGCACTAATACAGAGAATGGCGATAATACTAAGTAGATAAGGCGCCACTGCGCGGTGTTTTTGAAGCTGCGGAGAACACACCGATGGCGCTAATCTGAAGGATAGCGCCAAAACGCGGAACCGAATCTATTTGGTCGTTTCTCTCAAAAATTCACCATAACCTCCCCCTGTAATTCCTGGTTTTCCTGCAAAACAGAGAACAGAAAACACCAAAAACAACAGGAAGATCGAAAAACACACGTGAGTATGGTTAGCCTATAAAATAAAATTGCGCAGAAATAGCACTAAAACAGAGATAGCACTGAAATACGGTAGTAATGGCGCTGCTGTGACTGTCGAATGGCGCTGAACCTACAAAATGTCAAATACTAACACAACAACTCACAAGCAAAGATTAGATTGGACCTTGTGGGTCCCACCGGGCGTGCCAATGTAGATTAGAGAAATGCAATAAGGTAAAAAGCAAAATCAAATGTAAACAAGAACACAAGATTATACCTCAAGCAAAACCTAATCCCATCAAGGGAAAGAGGAGTCCTTGCACCCAAGAGAAGCTCCCAAGACCAAGATTGTCCCTAGACTATTGATTCAAATGTGAAATACCTTTTCAAATGTGCAACTCACTATAAGCTCAAATGTGATTTTGGCATGGTAACTTTGCATGAAAATGGATGATGAAAATGACTTGTGAGAGGTTGTATTTATAGACTTTTGGAGAGGATTTTGATCCAAGGGTGGAGATTGATTGGAGAGATCAATGGTGGAGGATGAAAGTGAGGTGGAGGGCCTAGATTTGATCTTGGAAGATGGAGGGCTAGGAATAAAAGTAAATCTTTTATTCATTTTTGGGAAATGGGTGAATAAATGAGGTTGGGTGAGATGGATTATTTGTGAATTAAAAATTCACATGGGGAAGGGTAAAATGAATTAAAAATTTATTTGGGGAAGAGTGGATATGACATGTGTAAGGGATGTGTAAGAGGAGTAAATGTGATGTGTGATTTATTTTAATTTTAAATTTGGGAGGTGTGGAGGGAAGTGCTAATGAGGATTTGACTTTCTTAATTAGGGTGATTAACCTAATTAATATGGCTGGAATAAATTAGTAGAGGGATTAGAGGGGGGATAGGATTAATTAATTAGTGATTTAATTAATTAATCCTAAGGCTAGGATGGGATAGGCTAGAGTAGGCAATTAAATAATAGCTATTTAATTGTCTAGGGTAGGGATAGGCTGATTAGTAGGCTGGATTAATTAGTTAACATGGTTTTAACTAATTAATTAGATTTAGGGAAAATGAGGAATTGATTTAATAAATTTTGCATATTTATTAAATCATTTGGCTAAGGTTTGGACTATTGAATTAATAAAATTAATTCAATTTTGGGATAAAATGGTGTGGATTCAGAAAATGAAATGGGTGATTAATTAAATAAAAATTTAATTAATTAGTTGGAAAGGGAATTGGTGAGTTTAGGGATGTCAGGAATCAGTTTGGTGGTCGAGACATTTAGGTGTCTACAAGAGGAATTAATAAAATAGAAGAATGAGTTAACTGAAGAGATTAATAAATAAATAGAATAGATCAATCAGTTAAGAGAATAGAACTAGAAGATGGAAATTGCATGAGGATAAAAAGATATTTTAACTAAATTAAATATTTAGAATATTCAATTGCATGTGCACAAGGATTGAATTATATTTAGAGATAACTCAATTTAGAAGAAATTGAGAACTTAAATAAATATTTGATTTATTTAAATTTAGAAAAGATATTATTGGAAGAACAATTAAATAATTGGTATTATTTAATTTAAAATAATTTTGAAAGAATTAGAAGATAAAAAAGAAAATTAAATAAATAAATTTATTTAATTGTTTGTGCATGATTTGGAAGAATAAATAAAATATTTGATTATATTTTATTTTTTGAGATTGAGAGGATTTAAATAAATTTGATTTATTTATTTAAATTTGGAAGAATGATTTGATTTAATTAAATAATTAAGAATTATTTAATTGTTTGGAAGAATTTAATTAAATAAAGTATTTTATTTAATTTTGACTTTAGAAGAGGTAATCAAATATTTTGATATTTAATTAACTTAGAGGAATATGAATCAAATAAATAAATTTGTTTATTTATTTATTGATAGAAGAATTAGAATGGGATAAATATTAAGAATATTTATTTAGACCAAGTCGTGTCATTTTTAGGCGTATACATTTTTCCCCTCTTTGATGCAATGTGTTTTATCACATTGTTTCAAAGAATAAATTTTTCTAATAATGATACATGCCCCAGTTTGCCCCTGGTATAGGTTATGACATTAGGATGCCCCCTCGGGAGATTGGAAAGGAAGAGGGCAGAAGGACGTGAGACAGACAATCTCACAATGAAGAAGGAGAAAATAGGTTAGGTTTGAAGAGAATGGATGAATAAAGAGCTAAATGATATGCGATGCAAGATAAAATGATAACACACACAAGAAAGCAAGCAAGTATGCACAAATGATACAAGAACAAACAAGGTACTACACCTGTTGAGTGGTAAACCAAATTGACGATATATGATAGTGTTGTCATGACATAGAATGATAGATCCCTAGAGCAACACGATAGGATATTGTCTAGTTTTAGGGAATGAAACATGTCATGTAACATGCGTGTGTTGGTCTGATTTTGACAAGGCAACATCCTGTATAAGACAATTGATTGATTATAATTGATCAAGTTGGTTTACGACCAAACAATGATCAATACCACTGAGTGTGATTGGATCATTTGACAAGATTAACTTGACTTGATTGGCATGGATTAAGGATGGACTTGCATGTGGATCATTGCTCAGATTGACTGGACAAGGATGAAAGATATGATGATAGATAGAAATCTGATTAATAGAAGAAAGACTCAATAGAAGGACTCACAAGCTTTTGTAAACATTGATACTCTGCATAGGATCTTTATTGATGGATATGGATGTAAATGGATGCAAATGGATATGATATGGCTGCAGATATTTTTCATCTTAATGCTGCAAGTATTTTGAAGTGCTTATTTCATCATCAGGTAATTTTTTTTGGTACTTTTCTAAAATGTTGTAAGTTAATACAAGCATCTAGGTATAGTTGAACCAAGATGACTTGAGTATTGCTTACATGGATTTTTCTTTAGCAAGTAAATACAAGCATCGAGGTATAATTGAACTGAGATGACCTGAGTATTTCTTGCATATCAACAGATAAGGATTGCCCCCATTCATGTTAGACCTCTGATGTCCTCAGTGATCTTTTGCCGATCATGTCGTTAGACAAGGTGTCACATTACTAAAATTTAATCCACAAACAGAAAACAAAGAAAATAATCATGCCCCCATCATAGCATCTCTAGCTTTTGGCATCCATGAGTAGCATAGAAAGACATGATAACAAAAATCAAGACTCTGTAAGTTAACCTAATCACAAACACAAAACATTTTTACATTTAGATGTGTTTTTCTTGCCATAATTTAAGTAAAATAATTTTTGAGTGCTTTAGGTATTTTCTTTCTTTGCCTTGGATACGTTAACGTCTTGCGTCAAAAATTTCTGCTTGAAAGCAGGTTTTACTTGTGCTTTCTTGCCTTTGTGAAAGGTTCCACAATCCTTATTGGTGACATGGACCCTAAGGAATTGACCTAGTGCCTCGGGGGCTAATTTCTAAATGGCCTTACCTGTGATGACGTAGAGGCAACATAATTCAGGGTGAACCCTAATGGACCTAAGACCTAGGTGATGGAAAGTGGTGCAGACTCAGATAGATAGATGGACCAGATATGGGATGGATAGGTAGGTGGAGCCTCAGGGGTGCATTTAAAAAATGGCATTGCCTATGTGATGACGTAGAGGCAACCTAGTTCATGGACTTGGACCATGTGGACACTGACAATAGACACTACGCTAGGCTGACACTGTGGATAGGATACTGGATAAGACCTTGGTAGACAAGGTGACAAAAAGAGAGAGTATCAAGCCATGATAGGATAAGACAACATTATGGACAGCCTTAATGCTAGACATTGATGACAAGGAAACACCACAGATAAGGAGAGGGATAGGTTACAGTGGACACAAATGTGTAGATAGAAGAAACTAAGGATGTGATCTCTAAGGACTATGTCGCATAGGAATAATGTGCCCTATTGTAGGTAGAATACTTAGGATTTTTCATGGCAATGCTTAAGACGATAGAAGGATTAGAGGATAAGGAAGGATTTGAATGACTTGGAGGGATAAGGTATGTCAAGAGACACCTAAAGCATTTGTTAAGATTGCGCCCCCAATCTTGATCAAGACCAAAGAAAATAGAGGAATGGAAGATTTAAGATAGACAGATTGGACAATATTGGTAGGTAACGGCTAGAAGGATAGGATAGGAAATGGTATGGAAGGAAACTGATAGGAGAAAGTGATATGCCAATGAGACATGGTTCCCCCAAGTGTAGGTTATGTAGAAGATCAACTTACACATGATGCCTGTTTGTTAGGTTTTCATCATGGTACTTATCCAAGGTGCCTATTTGCCAGGTTTTCACCATTGAATGAAGGGATTTTTCTTTTCATTTATTTTTTTTGAAATAGTTGGATGGGAGAAGGTGGATACAGAAGAGAGAGACTCAAGTATCTAGTTCCCTAAGATGTGATAGTCCCACTAGATGGATGTTGTCGCATGGACATGGTCAAGTGT
This sequence comes from Cunninghamia lanceolata, assembly GCA_027924645.1. Classification (NCBI taxonomy): domain Eukaryota; kingdom Viridiplantae; phylum Streptophyta; class Pinopsida; order Cupressales; family Cupressaceae; genus Cunninghamia; species Cunninghamia lanceolata. The sequence continues at coordinate 4,827,517 of BSBN01000030.1, forward strand.
TCTCATAGACATTGGTAGGGGATTACATGAAAGTGAGATGGAGAATGGTAGATAATGGTTTATGGAAGGGTGCAATAGTGGATGATGATGCATAATATGGAGGGAAGGCTTATGCAAAAGCATGGACCATGGGAGTAGGATAGAGAAGATATGTAGGATAATAGTGGAAGGAAGGGGAGATGGAGGTATATGAAAATGTTTGTGGGATGGAAGGGAATCATGACCAATAGTTGCACATACCGTGATAAAGATTGAAGCCGGTGATGGGAAAGTAGTGTAGGAAGCAACAGAGACTTTTGATTATGGATGAATGACTTAGGCATGTAGGGATCCACATAGAATGAGTATTTTTCTGAGCTTTGCTTGTCATTTGGGATGGGGGAATTTGAGACTTTTGGGTGGAATGGGAGAAAGTTGATGGTTGAGATTCTTGAGAGATGGATGCCTCATTTGACTTGATATCTTTTTGCTTCGGTACCAAAGCCATTTTTCTTTTAGATAGTACCTGTGAAGGTATGGGCTCAGGTGTGTGCAGTTTTTGTGCAGCTTCAGAGGTAATCATTTGTTGGATGCAGATCCACACCTTTTTCAGTTTGGCATATAGGTGTGTGGGTGTATGCAACTCTTTAGAAAGACGCTTCTTTGATTCTTGGCTTTTGTATCCTAGGTCATGAGGAATCTTAGGATTTTTGACTTGATAGGTAGAGGCATCCATATTTTTATGGTTGAATTCTCTTGAGATGGTGGAAGTGGAGTTTTAGCGAGTTCTTTGTTTAGACAACATGTGCATCTGTTGGAAGAAGTGGTGGTAAAATGCATGGAGGGATATTAGGAGTTGGAAGTAGTAGAGGCAGATTGGATGGTGGAAGGTGTATGGTCACATGCTTTTGGGATGCATATGATAAGGGAGGTGGAATGGTGACATAATTTTTGGGGATATGATAGGATGTACGATGGAAAGTGGTGGAGTTAGGAGTGAAGGAAGTACCTGTTGGCAAGAGACATTGTGTGGATTCATGATTGTTGTCATTGATGGAAACAAAGTCTATCCCACACATCCATAGCACATAGTATGCCTATACTAGAAGTTAGATTGAAGAGTGTTCTGGTCTGGTGAACAAGAACAAAGCATGCAGCAAGATCTAACAATCATATCCAGATCTCTCAGATGGTCTAACTCAGAAAGTTGAAGACTTGGACAAGTCAAGAGGAATATCATGACTACTATATTCTAGAGATTGAGCCTCCGATGATGAATCATGGAAAAGATATGAGCATCTGAGTGTTGGGTTCCAGACAGGCAGAGCAGACTAAGGAAGAACTAACTGATAGAGTATCAGAATTTAATCTGGATGAGTAATTGATATTGATCAAGCTATTTGAGGGATCATACATGGTTGATCAACATGATTGATGACTTCTATGTCTATGTTTTTGATATGCATCACATATTAAGCATGGAATCAGCTGACAGATTAGTGTTTTGTAAATATCTTGAGTATTCCAGTTGCCGACTAGAAAGATGTTCAAATCCTTGATGCGGATATATATACCAGATGGATTTTGGTATGAAGGTGAGTGTGTGAAGCTAAATTGTGTGAGGAAAGGTAGAGATAAGTGTGGAAGTAGAAATACAAGTTCGGTATGTGATAGAACAGCAGCACTAAAAGTTGAGGAAGAATGAAGTGCATTAGATTAGTATATTGAGCCTAACTGGAACTGAACCTCAGCATATATAGATGCCTCTCATTAGTTCAAACACCTAGTTACCTTTTATAAACTTTGTAGATAGTGAGTCTTTTGTAGGCAGTGTGCCTCTTGTGAGTAGTGTGCTCAGGCAGTGAGCCCTAATTGGCTAGAGCCATTTTGTACTTCTTAATCTTTTAACAAAGAATACAATCTTGGGTTAGTTACCCCATGGTTTTTCCCTTAACAAGGTTTTCCACATTAAAATCCTTGTGCTATGTGTGTCGATTTTATTTCTGCTCTCATGATTATATATGCTTATGTGTTTTGATGCTACTCAAATTGTAAAAAGAAAAATAAAGTAAATTTATTAGAGATAATTGATTCACCCCCCCTCTCAGTTATCTACCTTGTTTCCAACAATTGGTATAAGAGCTAAGTTCCTCTAAACAGAGCCTAACAGCTTGAGGAAGATCTGGGAATCTTGATGGATATGTATGGAATGAAGGAACAACTTCAGTCTGCCCTAGATGATCTTGAGCAATCTCACTCTAAAGTCAATAACTTGAGAGAAAGAATCAAACAAGATGATGATTTCATAAATGAGCTAAAAGAAAAACTGAGTATCTCTGTGAAAAAGAGAAAGGAACTACTTCAACAATTAGCAAGTCAAAGTGAAGCCAATGATACAAATGAAGATCTAAATGAGAAAAACAAGCTATGTGAGAAGCTATCAAAAGAGGTCATTATGATAAGGCATGAAATGGAATCAGGGGTTATGAGATTCACCCCAGAAATTGAAAAGAAAAGAAAAATTGAAGATAATCTAAAACAATCTCTCAAGGAGAAGACAAAGGACTACCACAAAATGGATAGAATAATTAGGCATCTAGAATCTGATCTTGAAGAAGCTAGAGATAATGAAGAACAACTTGAGAATTAGATAGACACTCTTAAACAAGATCTTCAAATAGAAAATGAATACAAAGAGAAATTCATGATAAGCTCATCTCAACTTGAAGTTCTTCTTAAAAGCCAAATGAGGGTAGATGACAAGTGTGGCTTGGGATATGAGAAAAGTGAAAGCTCTGGATCTGGTCAAAAGAACTCTGGATTAGGAAATCCAAGGAACGGGCCTAGAAGACCTCTGGTAAGGCAACCAAATGCTCAAAGATATCCATCCTTCAATGGATACTGCTATAGTTGCAACAACTTTGGTCATAAAGCAACTTAGTGTAGAAGAAGAATGAATCAGACTAATTCATCCTTCTCTGGATAGTGTTTCAATTACAAAAGGTATGGTCACAAATCTCATGAATGCAGAAATATACAAATAAACAATTCATTCAATGGTAGATGATTTGCATGCAATAGAATGGGACATATGGCTAATCAATGCAGATCAAGAGGATATTAGTCAAATATGAAAAGAAATGTTGTTAGCTACAATTGCAATAGATCTATTCATATTGCCAAATTCTACAGAAGTAAGAATTAGGATAAAAAGGGTTCGGTGCATCATAATCAAAATCAAGATAAAGGAAAAGGAAAAGTGAATGTGGATGAAGTTCAAAGGGATATGAACAAGATTATGGTGAAGAAGAGTACAAAAAATATTGGGGATGGATCCACACCAGAATCTAGTGCTGATATTCCTTCTGAAAACTAAACAGATGAGCTCTAGCTCAGGGGGAGTCACAAAGGAAAATAAACTCCCCCAGCCAGTCAATTGGTGCCTAAATTTGGCACATGGAATGTTTTGGATTAAAGGGTTCTAAGAGTAATATCTAAATAACCCTCGATAAAAATATGAATGATCTGTAAGGAGGTATGAAGAGTTTATTCAGCTAAGATTCATCCAGTTTGACAGCCATCCGGTATGATTTAATATTGAAATGTCTTGATCTATGGATTCATGGTATGATTGGAGGAAAGAAGATACATTATCAATTATCACTAAAAATGATTCTAAGTGCATCTCAGTGATTTAGAAAGATCTCTCTCAGAACAAGGCAATCGGATGACTTCAGTTGTGCATTTATTGCAAAAGGAAATTAGGGTTTGCACAGAGATATAAGGGTTCTTTTACTCATCATTTGCACATTTGCATTCAAGAAGAAGAAAGCAAGAGCTCAGCACCTACCACCTCTAAGAGCTCAAGAGCCTCAAAACTGGAAGCCAAGACATCTAAAAAGGGAGAAAAGAGAATGACAACAAAGGCCACAAGGTCGTACATAAGCCAAAAGGATGATGAAGAAACAGTGTCTGATGAGGAAGTTAAGAAAATGAAAAAGAAGAAAACATCTAGGGAATCCTCTGCTAGCAAAAACAAAGAAGGGGCAGAAGAATTTGTTGAAAAGCCCACTCTTTCTATTGATGATATCATCAAGGTAGTCATAGTAGATGGGAACCTGCAACCAATCACAAAATTTTATGATGAATATAGTGATACTAACAAGAGGATATTGGAAGATGCTACAGTCAAGTACCTAAACATTTATAATAAAGCATTCATTGAAATCATTTCTCTAATTCCCCAAAGTCTAGAGAAGGTACTTGAACTCATAAAAGAGAATGCCAAGGAAAAGGACTTAGAGATCTGAGAATAGATTTCTATTCAGCTCTATCCTTCCATTACTCCAAAGCAAATGAACAACATCTTTAAGGACTTCAAGGATGAATTCTAGAGAAAAACAAGAATGAACAAACTAATGCTTGGAGAGACTAATCAGGTAGCAAGAGAAATAGAAGACATCCTTTGGAATGCCTTCAAAATATTCAATCTTCCTATTATAGAGGAAATAGATGAAGAACCTTCTACCATGGATGCTGAAGGATTAAATGGTTCAAAAGAAGAATCTACTGAGAAAAATGTATAAGAGACAACAGAGATAGATGAGGAGAAATCTAAGGACTTGGATTCCTCTATTCCAGAAGAGGAAGTCCATGAAGCAGTTAGCATCTCTCCTTTGGATCCCACTGCAGATATTCCAGACTCAGAAACTAAAGGAGAAGGAAGAAAAGAAGAAAAAGTGAGTCAAGAAGAGGAGGTAAAGGGAAGAGAAGAAGAACAAATAGAGAAGATCTCTTATGACAGTTTAGAGATTCCAAAAGAAAAGAACACTCAGTCTTCGACAAGAGACACTGCAGAGGTAGTGAAGAAATTCTTGAACAAAGAGTTGATGGAGATAGATGAACTAGAACTTTTTCAAGGACCACTAAATTTTGATTCCCTCTCTCCAGTCCAGAAAATGAAGATAGCATCTTTTGCCCAAGCTAAAGAAAAACAAAATGTTCTGAAGACTCACATGGAAGACTGTGAGTTGATAGAGATTGCATTCGGGATGCTAGAGAAGATCATGCCATCCTTCCAAAAGGATCCTTTGGCCTCTCCATCCAGTAACTTGAAATCTCTGGTAAACTCTATCAACACTCATTTTGTTTCTTTAGAGAAATCGGCAGAATAAAAATTCCAGAAAGAATTTTTGGGAAAGAGATTCACTAAAGTATAGGGACTCATAGGTAATGATAGGAGGACCCTAGATATTGGGATAAAAATCCTAGAAAATGCTCTTAAAGATGGTGGAGAAATGTACAAATTTTGTCTATCCTGGTCTAAAGTGACAGAGGATATTAAAAAGTAGGTGAAAGAACAAGAAGGTAAATTGTCAAGTTTATCTCAGAATTTTGATCCCCTCACCACATCCATAACGAATCAAGAGTGCCATGCTATTGCCATTATAAATGAAATAAAGTGGCTTGAAAAGGAGAAGAAGAATATAATAAGTAGGATGAGTGAACTTAGAGGGATAATTATCCCTAAGTTAGAGGCAATGCATGAGACCTTAACTGATGCTCAGACCACAGCCCGGACCAGTGATCCGGCAGACTTAAGAAGGCCAAAAACTTATGCATTTTTGTTGAGTTGTCATATCTCAATTTTGGACAAGATGAAACAAAGTTGGGCAACAGAATTTGTACAGTTGAAGACCACTTTTGCGGATATACTTAAGTATATGTAAGTATAACATGTATATATACTTGTGCAGCTATGTATAGGTTGATTTTTGCAAATTTTGGTGTGTAGATTCCACCCTTTGCCATTGATGTCAAAGGGGGAGTGAGGAGTATCGAAAAATGTGGAATCTAGCTAAGGGGGAGCTCTGGTAAAATAGTGCATAAGATAGAGCGTTAGCCAAGGGGGAGTCTGATGTGACATTTTGTCATTTTTTACTAAGTGTTGCCATCAATGCCAAAGGGGGAGATTGTTGGCAAGAGACATTGTGTAGTTTCATGATTGTTGTTATTAATGGCAACAAAGTCTATCCCACACATCTGTAGCACATAGTATGCCTATACCAGAAGTTAGATTGAAGAGTGTTCTGGTCCGGTGAACAAGAACAGAGCATGTAGAAAGGTCTGACAATTAGGTCCGGATCTCTCAGATGGTGTAACTCAACAAGTTACAAACTTGCAAAAGTCAAGAGGAATATCTTGACTACTATATTCTGGAGATTGAGCCTTCGGTGATGAATCATAGAAAAGATATGAGCATCTGAGTGTTGGGTTCCAGATAGGCAAAGCAGACTGAAGAGGAACTGACCGGCAAAGTATTAGACTTCAATCTAGATGAGTAATTGATGCTAATCAAGCTATTTGAGGGATCATATATGGTTGACTGACATGATTGATGATTTCTATGTCTATGTTTTTGATACGCATCACATATTAAGCATGGAATCAGTTGACAGATCAATGTTTTGTAAATATCTTGAGCATTCTAGTTGCTGACAAGAAAGATGTTCAAATCCCTGATGCTGATATATATACTAGATGGATTTTAGTATGAAGGTGAGTGTGTGAAGATAAAGTGTATGAGGAAAGGTAGAGATAAGTGTGGAAGCAGCAATGCAAGTCTAGTATGTGACAAAAGAGCAGCACTAAAAGCAGAGGAAGAATGAAGTGCATTAGATTAGTATATTGAGCCTAACTGGAATTGAACCTTAGCATATATAGATGCCTCTCATCAGTTGAAACACTTGGTTACCTTCTATAAACTTTGTAGACGGTGAGTCTCTTGTAAGAAGTGTGCCTCTTGTGAGCAGTGTGCTCAGGCAGTGAGCCCTAATTGGCAAGTGCCATTTTGTACTTCTTATTCTTTTAACAGAGAATGCAATCTTGGGTTAGTCACCCTGTGGTTTTTCCCTTAACAGGGTTTTCCACATTAAAATCCTTGTGTTGTGTGTTGATTTCATTTCTTCTCTCATGATTATATATGCTTATGTGTTCTGATGCTGCTCAAATTAGAAAAAGAAAAATAAAGTAAAGTTATTAGAGATAACTAATTCACCCCTCCTCTCAATCATCTACCTTGTTTCCAATAGTACCAACATCTTGAGATTGTTCACCTTGGGGTATGTATCCAAGGTTGAATGAATGAGGATGAACATTGACATGGACAGGCTCCAAAATACCTTGTTCATGAAGGCCTAAGCCTTTTCCTTGATAGTTCATATGTTGGAGTATGCAGTGGACAATAGGATTATGTGTAGGTGGAACCCTAGACACAAGTTCTTTATGGGATGGAGAAGATGAGATAGAGGATAATGGTTGTTGTTGTTCTAAGGAGGAACACTCATGAATGAAGGTGGTAAGACCAAGGATATATGGTGGGGGATTTGCATCATGGTTGATAATGGATGGTGGTGGATTATTACCGGTTTGATCTTCTGCACTTGCTTGGGAGGCAAGTGTCTCATCAAGGGAAGTGGAAGTTGTTGGATCATAAATAAACTCATGACCATGGAATGCATAAAGTGGGATAAGAGGATCATCATGGTCTGCTTGATCATAGATAGGCTCTCCATCATAGATAGGATCTTGATCATAGATAGGCTCTTGATTGTAGATGGGATTAATGTGCTCTTGTAGAGGTTCATCATCAATAATAATTTCCTGATCATAGAAATGATAGAAGTTATGGAGAGGTTGAAATTGGCTCTCTTGCTCATGTATAGGATCAAGTTGCTCATGGATAGCTTCTTCATCAAAGGTAGTATCTTGATCATGGAAAAGATATAGGTTATGCATGGTTGGAAATTGGATTTCTTGCTCAGGTATAGGTATCAGATCGTTGAAAAGATAAAGATTATGGATGGGTCAGATGGGGGTGCTTTGATCTTGATTTAGACAAAGGTTGAGTGTTTCCACATGCTCTAAAGTGTGCTCTTGACATAACTCTTGGTGTTCTTGAATGGAAGTAGAGGTAGAGGTCTCTTGGATAGGATCTTGGTCAATAGTACGGAGGTATGACAGACCTTGACTTCGGGTCATGGTAGGAGGTTCTTCAATAAGCTTAAGGGGTTGTCAAATACATGACGAGGTTGGTGCAATGGATATGTTTGAAGGTTCTTTTATAAGGTCAAGGACCGGGTTTTGGGGATATGGTTGACTCTCCATTGATATGAATGAGGTAATGGATGAGTGGATTTTGGAATTCTCCATAGCTTTTCTTGTGCTACATATCTTTCCCAATAATCATCTGAGGATTTTTTGGTTGTCCACTTAGAGTTTAGGGAACTCAATGGTGGTGTTGGTGTAGGACTGGTATGCTTTGGGATATGTGTCTTAGAATATGGTGAAGGAGGACTAGTAGATGGAGTGGTATACAATTTTCCACTTGAGGTGGTCCTTGTCTTGTCATGAGCATCATGAAGACGGGAAAATGATGTATAACTCTGGAGCATGGTGTAACTAGCACTGGCCTGTTCAGCCTATAAGATTGCAAATTGTTGTTGTATGGCTTGGAGTTCTTGAGCAATTGCTATATGACCTTGGGGTGAGGCATCTAAGCTTAACTACAATTTTAGGTATTGGAGTTCTTGAGCTAGTTCTTCTAATTCTGTTGTCATCTCCATAGAAATTGACACAAGACTAGAATGGGTATTTAGAAAGGTGGAAAAATTACTCGCAAAAGAGTTGGAGATGCTCACTATCACAGATGCGTAGAAATAGAAGCACATAAGCAGAGGGTATAAGCGCAACAAGTCATTATGAATGCGTTATACTGGTAAAAAGCAAACACAACAACAAGTGATACATGTGAAGGAAGTTGATATAGATGCATAGCAGGTCGAGGTAAATGCACAGCTTCAGAGAGTAAATGCACAGCTTTAGTTTTTTTAGACTATTTTTACAAATTTTGACAAATTTTTTGGTGTTTTTGGGTTTCTTGGTTACAAAATAGTCTTTTTAATCTGATTTTCTTTAGTTATGGCAAGAAAACACAGCAAACACAAAGAATGTTTTCATGTTTTTATTTTATTTTATTTTTTTTAATTTTTTGACTCTTTTTCTACTAAAAGAAAGCAAGTACAAATCCTAGGCTGGTTGAGATAATATAAACTGAATTCTTCCTATTTCTAGGTAATAATTGCCCTTCCTTGCACCAACTTATAGGGGTTTTTATTCACTAAAAACAAAGGATGATTAATAAGTGCAACCGTTTGAGCGGTTATACATGCAGCAACACTACTCTCCGTTATGGAGTCTCCCAGCCTGCAAGGGTTGTGCCTTGGAGGGTTTTGGGGGACGTTGGCTATCGGTATAACACAACTTCACTCATTGTTTGAAGCTTTCACTCCAAACACAATTTATTTATAGTGGCTTGGCAGAGCTTGGCTTTAGCTTGTTACCACTTAAGGTCATTCCCCAAGGATAGATGAGTATCCAAGGGTAGGCCTCTCTAAAGGAAAAACACATGTGAAAATGATATATCTAGCATTTTGGTCACCCAAGATAGGGGAGAGCATAGGACTAGTATCATTCCCAAAAACATGAAAGACAATGGTTCTTTTCCCCTAGTTAAAAAGGAAAAAGACTATATGAGCACAAAACACAAGCCAAAAGTCAAAATGGGGCGTGTTGTGTAACCACACAACAACTTGCCACCAAAGAAAACAAACAAATTCTAATGATTCAAGTGATGTGGTCATATTCATCCATATCATTCCAATTTGTTCTAAGCATAAGCATCATGATCCTCTGAATGATAAAAGTTCATCATGGTAACAATGCTAACAAAGGATCATGTGTGTGTAGATGATTAATTATCTTCATCTTGAAAGCAAGTTGAAAACATAAGTAACCGGTGTTAAACTACATAGTTGGAGATCATCCCTCATAGCCAACCTGGATAGAGCCTTGCTACCAGCAGACGTCTATAGCCCCGGCAAGGTTATCTATACAATCTCCTAAGTAGAGCCCCACTACCAGCAGGCATTCATAGCCCCGATAAAGTTACTTAGATGGCCTAATTTTATTTCTTTTCTGATTTTCTCTTTAAAATTTGTATTTGATATCATCATGTCAGCTCATTTATACAAGGCATAGTCACTTGCAGCTTTAGGTTGGAGATTTTATTGGTAGCAAGGGAGTCCCTTTAGATTTTTCACTTAACACCTATACTTGTGTGTTCAACAAACCCAAGGCTGTTAGGTGTTTCATTGTGATTGATTCACTTTGATCAAGAAAAGGCACCTTGATGAAAAGATATCACAAATCTGGTCATGAATACTTCTTAGAATGGATCACAACCTATGTCTAAATCTAATCTCATCACTTAAATCCTAACAATTTGTTGTTTTCTGTGATGATGAAGTGCATCATCTTGACTAACCAAAACAAAAGCTCAATCGAAACAAAACAAAACAGAACAAAACAAACCAACAAACAAAACCAGAAAACACAACTATACAAGCAACTATACAAATGTACAATATGAGACACATGACTGTCATGAAGTCACTTTAGACTTGAAAATAATGTTTGAGAAATTGCCCATTGACTGGCAATGGGACATCCTCACCTGTCAGGTTCTTAAGCCTATAAGTGTTGTTTCCCAGTATCTCAGAAATCTGAAAGGGACCTTCCCATAATCTGTCAAATTTGCCATGATCACCTTTTCTCTCATGTGCTTTATCCCACATCAAGACTAAATCAGATATCCTGAAGGCTTTGATTTTGGCTCTCTAGTCAAACCAGCATTTGACAATAGCCTGATGTTTTGCAAATTGGTCAATAGCTTGACTTATTTTCTCTTCTAGGTGCATCAGCTGAAGCAACCTAACCTCTTGTCTATTGTCTATACCTAGGTATTCTTGGGCAAACTGCAAAGTAGGAATTTTCAAGTTGACAGGGAGGATAGGATCCACCCCATATACTAGCTGGAAAGGTGAGTTTCCTAGTGCAGTTTTCATTCTGGTTCTGTCTACCCATAAGGTGTATTTCAGAAATGAGTTCCATTCCCTAGGGTTCTTCTCTATTAATTTTCTTATGATATTCAGCAAATTTTTATTGGTGGATTCTGCTAATCCATTCCCTTGGGGATAATAGTTGGATGAGAACTTGAGTATGATCCCATGATCAAAATCCCAACTTGATAATTTGGTTGAAGTGAAGGCTGAACCATTATCACTTACCAAAGCATAAGGAGTTCCATACCTGGTAACAATGTTGCTTTCCAAAAATTTAATAACATCATCAGCAGTACAAGTCTTGCTGCTAACAGCTTCAATCCATCTGGTACAATAGTCAGTAATTGTTAAGACATACCTATGGCCTGAAGAGGATGGAGGGTTAATTGGTCGTATGAAGTCCATGCCCCATTGTGCAAATGGGCACTCTTCCATCACTGGCTGCAATGGTTGTGCAGCATATTTCTCTCTGTTGGCAGCAACCTGACATACATGACAACATTTAACATGATTAGCTATATCTTTAAAAATAGTGGGCCAATAATATCCTGCTCTAAAGATAGCCTGTGTTGTGGCCAGGGCCGATCCATGTGCTGTTCTAAACTTATCATGCAGTTCTGATAAAACCTTATTTGCTTCTGGTTTTTCTAAGCATCTCAGGTATATCCCTTCATAATTCCTTTTGAACAGGATCCCTCTCTTCATCATATATTTTTGTGACCTTATCTTCAAGGCTCTTCTTTGTGAAGCTTGCATTCTTGGAGGACACCTTCCAGTGATCAGGATATGCCTGATATCTGAATACCATTCTTTATTATCTTCAGCATTGATAGCATATTGTTGACTAGTGATATTTGGATCAATTTTAGATATCATTTGACGTAAGGCCTATCCTCTTACCAATTTCATTGGTGTAATTTCCATGTCATACTCTTGTAATATAGTAATCCACTTGGCTCTTTTCTCACCAGGCTCACTCTGCATTGGCAACATTTTCACTGCTGCATTAGGCACTACTGCAATCACTTTGCTTCTTAGTATGTAATGCCTAAACTTCTTTACTGCCCTGACTAATGCAAGTGCTTGTCTTTCAACATCCACATATCTTAATTTAGCATCTTTGAAGGGATAGCTCATGAAAGCTATTGGTTTTTCTTCTTTTTCCTCATTTCTTTGAGTCAACACTGCTGTAGAGGTATGCTCTAAGGCAAATGAATAAATGTAGAAGTCCTTTGTGTAGTCTGGACTGATGAGGACAGGAGCATCTGATATGGCCTTTTTTATGTCTTCAAAAGCAGCCTTGGCCTCTGCTGTCCACTCAATCTTGGCATCTTTTTTCAGCATGGCATTTAGAGGTCTAACTATCTCTGCAAAACTAGTGATGAATTTTCTTACAAAGTTGATCTTACCATAGTAAGACTTAAGTTCTTTCTTACTTCCAGGGAGTTGTATTTTCATGATAGACTCCACTCTGGCAGGATCAATGATGATCCCACCTTCTGTTATCAGATGGCCTAATAATTTGCCTGTTGTTCAGTACACTTCAAGGATATTCCGTACTCTTCACATTTCTTCAGTACACTTCTAAGATCAGCTACATGGTTCCCCCTTTCTTTGGAGAGTACTGTTAAGTCATCCATGTAGATGACTATGCACTTTCCTATTAAGCCTCTGAAGGCTATGTCCATTGCTTGCTGGAATGTAGGTCTAGCATTTATGAGTCCAAATGGCATACGTCTAAATGCAAATATCCCCCACTTGGTGGTGAAGGCAGTTTTCAATCTGTCAATCTTATCAACCATCACTTGGTTGTATCCCAAAAAACCATCCAAGAAGGACATCATTTTAGCTCCATTCACAATCTGTAGAACTTCATCCAATGATGGTAAAGGATAGTTATCCTTCTCTGATGCTCTGTTCAGATTCCTGAAGTCTACACATAAACTGATGTCTCCATTCTTCTTTCTTACTGGAACTAAATTGGCTACCCAAGTAGAATACCTCACCGGAAAGATTATCCTGGCATTTAACAATTTCTTGACTTCTTAAAAAATTATTGGTTCAAGCAAAGCATTGACTGGCCTTTGCTTTTGTCTGAAAGGTTTAGCATCTGGCTTGAGAGGTATAGTGTGAGTTATGACTGATGTGTCATGTCTTCAGCTCATCATAAGTCCAGGTGATTACATGCATGTAATCCTTGAGAGCTTGAGTTATTCCTTCTAACTCCTCTGGTATGTAGACTTTGCCTATCAGGACATTTCTTTTGTCTTCATCTGGTCCAATATTCACTTGTGAATACTGACCTCCATCAGCTTTGGGAAGATCCTTCTATTTCAGCATATTGTCCAGATCAAAGGCTCTTTCCAATTCAATCATACCATTGGGAATTCTATTGCTTGGCAACTCTAATATTTCATCTTCTTCCCAAACTTGATCTTCCATACTACTCTCATCTATGATCTGAGCATCAAATATATCCTTGTTAGAGATGAAATCAAGAATATGCTGATCATCATCAAAGACCTGGAGGTTAGTGACATTATCAGGTACTGATAGTACAGATACCAATTCTACTAAAAATTTCTTCAGACCTGATATAGATAGTGGCTCCAATGTACTGGCAGCCTAGGCAAGTGCATCTGTCCTATGATTTTGTTCTCTAGGAACATGAGTGATGTTAAATGCATCAAAGTCTTCAATCAAATCCCACACTTTGTGTCTATAATTTGATAATCTCTTATAATTACAAGAGTAAATTCCTCTTACTTGTCTGACAACTAATTCTGAGTCTCCAAAGACATGCAGAATTTTCACCTTCTTCTTGAGAGCAAATAGGATCCCATGAATCAAAGCTTCATACTTTGTCATATTATTAGTGTAGGGGAACTGTAATCTATATGCAGCTAAGTAGGATTTTCCTGATGGGTCAATAAGATCAATCCCCACTCCAGCTCCTTGTTTGGATTTGGATCCATCAAATCTTAATATCCAGGATTTGTCTTCAGCCAAAGACTTAGCTGAACCTTCTTTTCTCCTCACGGCTCTGGCAACTGCACCACTTGAAATCCATTTTATTTTAGGAATTTCAGTATCCTTGGGCTACACCTTTTCTTTCTTTTGTGAATTTGACTCCTCCTTTTTCCTTTTATCATCAGGAGGATGATCCTACGAATCTGGCACTGTATGTCTTTCTAGAATGTGTAAACACAATGAACAGGTAGTCTCTGAATGAGGTGCCTCATGCAACCTACACCATCCTTCAATCAAGACTTCATGTGGAAGTATGTGCTGCTGTGTCATCTTTTCTACTTCTTTTGCTAGAAAATCCTCAAACTTCGTTAGGCTACTACCTTTGTCTTCATTAGACAGTTCATAATCAAATTCCACAAAGCAATCACTTCCAGGGGTGACCTTTCCTTTCTTCTTAACATTTATCTGGTTGCTTACCAGTATCTCTCCTGTTATTTGAACATGGCCTCTACATTCGCATTTGTCTTCTTCCGTTCCTGCTGGAAACAAACATAAGTCAGAATCACTTTCATTATCACTATCTGATGAACTCACCTCTGATGATGATGATGCATCACTGTATGTTTGTTCTAACTCCATCATGTCCTTGCATGCTTCGCAAGTCGTTTCTGAATGAGGCTCACTATGTAATCTACACCATCCATCAATCAAAATATCATTAGCAGGTATATTCAGTACTTTACATAGCTTTATTTGTTTGGATAGGTGCCTTTCAAAATTTCTGAAACAATCTCCTTCATTTTCACTTTCAAAATTATTATCAGGCCCTATATGAGGCATACCCTCCTGATGATCATCATCATGATGATGAAAGTCCAACATCAGGATCTCCTCTATCCTGACCGTTTGTGGCCTAATGGCATAAACTCCAGGTTCAATGTCTACATACATTATCTCATTCGTTTTATTGTACTCAGTTATCATATGCTTCATCCTGGGTTCAACATCTATTCTTATCTAGTTAGGAATACCTTTCCAAGGCAACCACATGTGACTGAAGTCAGTAGCCATATATCCATTCAAAGTTTTGGACCAATATCTGCTAAGTAGCATCCCATAGGTGTCAGGTATGTCAACGACCTGGATATCAATGTAATACTGGATCCTGGGATCAGATGCTAACTGCATATGTATATGAGTTAATTCACCTATCACACTTACCTCTGTCTTACCTAAGTATGTCACCTTCTTTAGGGATCTAGCAGGATGTAGTCCTAAAGCATTGCATATAGACAAGGGCATCACATTTGTAGATGCACCTGAATCTACCAAACAGTTGTGTAAATTTTTGCTAAACATCCTTATGGTAAGGAGGAAAGGTGGTGACTCACTCTTATCTCGGTATAATGTCATATGTGAGGTTTCTGTAGCTTGGACAGTAGCTGGCACTTTAGATTTGATGTTGTTATCTCCAGCAGCATGATCTTTACTACTAGACTGGCCTGGAGAATGAATATCCTCTTTAGGAGCAGGATCATCTAGTGATTTCATGAATGCCTTCTTAATTGCAGGGGTTTTCAATAACTCTGATAAAGACAGGCTGATCTTTATCTTCTTCATCTCATCTGCCAAGTATGTAACGAGTTTGTCAGACTCATGAGGCAAGCTAACAGCCTTTGACGTTGTATTCTAAGGTGACAGATACTGAGCATTTACCTTGGGGAACCCAGAGTTATTGCTTGCTTTGGGATCAGGAGGTGTATTGAAATCATTTGGAGGTAGAGATGATGTCAGGGGACCAGTAGGTCTGTTGGAGTTACCTCTCAAGTTATAGTTATGCTTACCAAGATATTGCTACTGGTATGCATGCACCTCCTCATGTTCAATGGAAGGCTCATTTTCATCCTCAAAAGGGAAGACATAATTTGACTCAAAAACCATGGCAGACTCTTCACATGTATGTGAATGACTTTGATGATCAGTATAACTTTCTAACACTAGGGCTGAGTCATATCCATAGGGAACTATTTCATTACCTTCCACCTGAGGTAGATTTCCTGTAGTATTAGACACTTCTATTTGAAAAATGCTGGCAGCAATTTGAAATTGTGAACAGTCTAGCTCTGCATGAGCATTTGTATTGTGGATCCTACACCAATTGGTGAGGGTTGCCTTAGCAAGATTGACTCTAGTAGTCTGTTTGGTTTCACCAGGTGGTTGATTATCTAAAGGTGATGGTAATGAACCATTATTTGGCCTAGAATTCCATACTCTAGGTTGCCTCTAAGGATTATTGTTATTTCCACCAGCATTATTAGAATTACTATTGTTGTACCCTCTGTCAGGATAATTTGGTCTGTCATTAGAATAACCTCTATTCTAATTTGACTGGGAATAGAAGTTCTGATTTCTCAAATGAGTCACTTCTGTGGTGAGTTTTCTTAACTGGGCAGAGATTTCTTTAATCTCCTCCTTTTCCTCTTGAGCTTTGGCTACTACATTTTCACTTTGAGGCTTGAAGAAAGATGATCCATGGTTATTGTTGGATAGGTCAGCACCCTGAGGTGTTTGAGTTTGTGCAGGATATTGTGACATCTGGCCATTCTCATTAGGAGGTGGCATGATACTTAATGGAGGCACTTGCAAGGGTGCAGGCATGACTGCTGGAGGTATCATTGCACCATTAGGATATTGTGCAGGATATGATGCAGGATGTTGTGCAGGATATGTTGGATACATGCCAGGCAGTGTAGGGAAGGCAGTATTTAGAGTAGGAGCAGGTGACAAGTACTGACTAACCTTTATGGCTTCCTGAAAAGCTAACACTAGAGTTGTGATATGAGGATGAGCTCTCCTTATGAACATGGAGGTCAAAGGATCTAAGGCTGAGTAATAAATGCTCCTCACAGCCTCATCAGACACAGTATAAGGAGTGACTACCTTAGACAACATTTTTTGAAACCTAGCATTGAAGTTTGCAATCAGCTCACCTTCAAATCGTTTGATGGTAGCAAATAGGTGATAGTTCATTGAAGGATCAATAGGAGCTTTGAATCTATCTGTGAAAGCTTTCTCTAAGACAGCCCATGAATCAACAGAACCCTGACCAAGACTAATAAACCAATTATAAGCCTCTTCACCTAAGGAAAAAGGAAATAATCTGCAAACTACATCCTGATGCTCTATTCTGGCCCTACAGCAGGCCTCCTTAAAGGTTCTGATATGATCATCAGCATCTTGATAAGGATGATATTTTAGACAAAGTTTGTCCGGATTCTTGGGTAACTCATGATATGTAGTGAAGGTTAAAGGTGATTCTACCATAAAGAAAGACATTGCAACCGGAGGAGGTTGAGCCTCAGGCTGAACTAAAGGTACTCCCTGAGGAGATCTTGTAGGTATATTGAAATCAATAGGAGTTATAGGAGGATGTTCTGGTGGTGTTCCTGATGCACTAGAACCAAGAGTATGATGAATGTCAATAGTCCTAGGTTTGAAACCTCTAATAGGTAGTTCTTCAAAAGGTTCGGTGGATCTTGACCTAGTATTTATCCTGTGAGCCAGGATTTCTCAATTCTAAGGCAAATTGGCTGGATGATTGTAAATATTGGTTGTATTTCACTCGCTGAAGTGATATTTATGATCGGATGACTGATCTGACTGGATATTTATGAAATATTTGCAAAGATAGTGTAAATACGAGGTGATATTTGAGGTATAATGACTCTTATCACAAGGTATCAGGATTCTAAGGCCAAACTCTCCAAAGCTTGAACAAATTTACATAACATTGGCCGATGTTTGTGAATTCATGATGATCTACTGTAAAGCTTGCAATATTTACGTTAGATTTGGAAATCTTTTCACAGAATGAGCATTTACAAGCTAGATGCAGTAAATATTTGAACAATATTTAGAAATTCACAAATTCATCCGAGTTTATCTTACTCTTTGCATCATCAAACCTAAAAATAATGATGATGAGCGTTTTCTTTCAGACGCAGCCCTCCTTCTAGCGCCAATTTATGTTAATCATGATGTTAGTCACAAACAAGCATAGAATAAAAGTACACATTAACCTTTATTCATCTTGAAAGATAGAATGAATTCATAGAATTCATGATCCCAAGTCTCCAGCGATTAGGTCTTAATCTTCTGACGTTACTTAGAGGTTGATGTGTGTTGTTGTTTCCATTTTGGGGCCTTACATAGAGTTCATCATCAAGACACTATTTCTGCAAAGATTCTTCACAGAGAGGTCATTTTATATAGTTGTCTGATCAAATGATAGAGTTATAATCAAATATTTGCATGATATTCATCAATAATACATGCTTCAGCTTCAAATATGCTAAATATTTCCATTTATCTATGAAATGTCCACATATTTGTATTGTTTGCTTAAGATGTTCAGTTATTTGCAATTATGATAGTGAAATGTTCTAAAACTCAAAGAAATTGAAAGAAATGCTTTAAATGAAAGATGAATCTTCAGCTATTGAACCACATGTATATCAGATACAGTCATGAGGAGAAGAAAACCAAACCATATATTCACCAGGACATTCCACAACTAGATACAGTAGGTGCTAACTTCAAAGGAATTGTATGAAAACAACATATGTAAGTAGACATGCACTCCAAGGGACATAGAAAATCACCACATACATCCAGAATTCACACACTGATTACTCAAGATTTACTATGAATTATAACCAAAATAGTCTTCTCATTCACTAAGTATGCAAAGATATAAATGTATACAAAAAGCTTTGAAATGAGCCCTGAATATTTCAGCAGACAAATTTCAATTAAGTTTCGAATGTTAAAAAAGAGGCATTCCTGCACCTTTTATAGAATAAGGTGAGGAATCCGTTACAAAAAGATCAATGATCCTGATTTGTACATGTATATCCACGGTCAATATTTCCTTTGACTATGTCAACCTTAAAAAATGGCACAAGCTGCCAGCTGGCAACTATCTAAAAAACTTATCTTCACTAAGTATCAGATGCTAATATTTACTCTAGGATGCATCATCATCTACTTTGTCAGAATCATGTGCTTCATCATCAGGTGCATCACTTCCTGAACTTTCATCATCATCATGATGATGAACCCGCATATGAGGCCGCATGACGCTCCAGACCTATTCATATAACTACACAATTTTATCTATTTCCCCGACATCCTGAGTCTGCTTTGATCATGGCGTGCTTGTGTGCCTCGTATTTGTGTCTGCTTCTATCCAACTTGTTCTTCCTATTATTCACTGTCTCATTGTAGTTTTCCATCTTGACTTTGATTCTCATTATTTTATCTATGACTTCTTATGTCAAGTGAACAAGTGGATCATCAGCCACTGATTGGAAGTTGCCATGTAAATCTTTGATGGCAAACTCTTCATCTTGATTCTCTACTTTCCCTTCCACTTTTCCTTTCAGTGTTTCCAACATGTCTGCCTCAATAGTCATCAAAACATGCAACTTCATGCTGATATCCCTCAGTTTATTATTGCATCTTTTAAGTACTCCACATTCAAATTGAATGTCTTTATACCATATATCAACCAACAAGGCTGTATTACTATTCAGTACCTATTTATTGATGAGCAACTAAGGATTTATTCTCCTTATCTCCCCCAGGATGTCTAATACCTTTTCCAGTTTGAAAGACATTTTGCCTATCTACATCTACAATTTATCTACCTTTGTCCTGGAGTCACTGAGAGTATTCCACCTCTTCAAAGAGGCCTTTACCACTTCCTCCACATCATCCAATGTGGATGACATCCATTTCCTTAGTACAGATGCCTCATGTTTCATGAGATCTAATTTATTTACCTCCTCTTGAGAAATAGCAGTCAATGGGACTGCATGTTTAGTTGAAGTATCATCAGGATTAATCAGTCGTCTTATGTAGGCATGCAACTGAGCAATGTGCTCTTTGTGTTGCTTATTTTTCTCTTTCTCCTTTTTCACTTTCTGAATTAAAGAATCAATAATATCTTTTCCTTCTTGACCTTCTTGGTCTTCATTGGCAAACCCTAAGTCCACTGTACTGATCTGAAACTCATCTAAGGTAATTTTACCTTTTTCTTTCTCTACAGTAGGTACTGCAATTTGTGTAGTCCTTCTCCCAGTTGTTGGATCCCTTTTGATGGCTGAAGTCATTCTGGCCTTCCTCTTTGGTTTTACTATATTCTCAGAAAATAAGGTAGAAACATCAAATTCTTGAATTTCAAATTCTACCTCTGCATTTATTTCTTTCTCCAACCACAGAGGTGCCTGATCATGTTTCTCTGCATCATCATGATGTTCACCTTTATCTCCTGTATCTGTAAGCATTTGTGATGGAGATGGTGATTTCCTCATTTCTTCTTCATGATGCTCACTTTGTTGTTGATCCTATGGCACATCCTCCTATTGAGGAATTTCTTTCTCTGGAGGAGCATCTTCCTGAGGTGGAGGATCTTGTGATGTATCTATATGTTGATCATGATGATCATGATCCTTTTCTGTTATCACCTCGTCCACTTTCAACTTTTCCTCCTGTTGAGGAACATTCACAGTAGTGGATACTTGGGAAGTTTCCTTAGGTGCTAATGTTGGTTCTGCAACTATGATTTGTTCTGCACCTATACCACTTACTTCTTGAACATTAGTGGTAGGATCCTCTACTACATCCTTCTCATCAACCCTCTTTTCTTGAACCTCTACTATAGCAATTTCTGATGATGTGTCTTGCTGACTTGTCTCTGAAGTATGGCCTTCTGGATCTGCCATCTTCACT
Source organism: Cunninghamia lanceolata (assembly GCA_027924645.1). Taxonomy (NCBI): domain Eukaryota; kingdom Viridiplantae; phylum Streptophyta; class Pinopsida; order Cupressales; family Cupressaceae; genus Cunninghamia; species Cunninghamia lanceolata. The sequence goes on from BSBN01000030.1 coordinate 4,848,219, forward strand.
TCCTCTATATCTTGCCCTTTATCGGGTAATCCTGCTAGATGTTCAAGATTTTCATCCTGTTTTCCTATTAAGTCTACCACTACAGGACTTGTCACCTCTGCAATTAGTGTATCTAGCCCCATTTCCTAGGCTATCTATTCTGGGCTCTTTTCTTTTTCAACTTCTACCTACTTCATCTCTTCTAGTACTGTTTGGACTGGTGGAGTCTTTTGAGGAGTCATACTCGTGCTTGCAGGAAGGGTCTCCATCTTTTGTGAAGCCAATTCTTTTACAACCTCATCATCTGATAAGTTAATCGTTTCATCCAGTGAGATATGACCTCCTACCTATGTCTGGGAGGTTTCTTTCATCTGTTCTTCTGCAAGTTTAGTTTTGAACTTGATGATGGTAGGAAGTGGAACATTATGCTAAAGTTCCCTATGCACTTCACTACCTACTCCTTGTACCAACATAGGGATTGTCTTATTTCACCTCTCATGGAGGTTCTCAGTTTCTTAGGTGGGGTAGACACCACCACCTATGGAGCTCTTCTTTTTCTTTTGAATGACAAAGGAGCCTCTTCTTCCTCAAGCTCTTCCTCCATGTGGATATCCTCTTCATCTGGTTTCCTTGAGGATTGACCCTCTTCTTGGGTCGCAGTAATTTCAGCCCCTGCTGTCTTAACTTTCTTGGACTTTTGTTTTCTTGTCTATGGAGGATATACTGATCCTGATCCTAATCCTGATCCTGATCCTGATCCTGATGCTGCTGCCTCCTCAGCTATAAACACTGCTCTTTCAATAATAACCCCTTTAGGTTCCTTATCTACCTTCTTGCCCTTTGGGGGTCTTTTGCTCTGTTGTGGTTGTGGAGGGATCCTTTCTCCTTTAGACTTTCTCTTCTCATTTAGGAAGTCATCATACTCCCCATCAAGAATATCCTGCCCTTTCTTCTTGTTGTCCACCATAATGGCAACACCCTTCTTCTTCAATGCCTCTATCTGTTCATCAATCCAGGCTTGATTTAACTATATGGTCCTGGCAATGAAGGGGTCCAAGGATATATCCTCTTGTATGGTTAGGTTAGGTGCAAAGATAGTGTCATTGTATATCTTCTTCTCTTCATATTCATCTACAATTAGCCTACCATCATCTTTCTTCAATTGTTGAGGGATGGGGATGCAGTCAAAGGTTTTGATTTGATTCAATGTTAGCCTTTGATATCTCCTTCTTCTTGCTTCTGCTTCATCTTCACAATCAGCCCAGAAGTCTTCTAGATGCTTCTGGTGAATAGGCTTTCCTATTATTTTCTGCATCCTGCCATAAGGATCATATGGTCTTGTTAGTGGAAAGGGCTGCAGCTTCATTTTATTCAAGGTGACCATCACCTTCTTTATGTTCTCTGAATCTGGACACATGCACCAGCCAATGGTGACTGGAAACAAAATTGGTGGTAGCTTCTGTGCATCCTTGTATGTTTTCAACATTGTGGAGCTTTGCCTTATAAATTCCATCAGTATCACTACATCAGTGGGATACCTTGGCAGCATGAGGGGATGTCCCTCAAAACCTTCAATCCTCATGTAGGAGAATGTGGGAAATTGTATATACCAGGCTCCATGCCTGTAAATTATCTCTTGAGCTTCCATGCTCAACCTCTTTGTTCTGTCCTCCTTCATGGTTCTTACCAGATGCATAGAGAATGCATCATTTACCAGTTTCTAATCTTGGAGGTAATTAGCTCTTTGCAGCTGGGGATGATGATCCCAAATATGCACAACATTAATTGTGCCTGTGACCTTCCCATCTGTAACCAGTGCATCAAATGTGCCTTTATAAGCACAGGAGTAGACAATGTATGATGTCATATAAAAAGCACAATTTGAACCTCCTAGGTTCATGAGCTGCTCATGCAGAGCATAACTTATTATCTGGCCCCATAGTGGCTTGATATTTGAATATATACACATCATTATCACACCATACATCCAATCTCTAAAACTACCAGCATCAAGCTGGCCTGTTACTCTACTCAACAGTGCAATCATGTATTGGTACTCATCCCTAAAATCATATTTGAATAAGTGCACAGGAAGCTTGGCGGCTACAGGATATGTCTTGTTCTCAGCCCTCCATTGATACATATTCTTCTTGGCTTGTTTCTTGTTGTTTTCATACTCTTTTTTAGACTTCCTCAGGTCCACACTTTTAACGTTCCTGACCAATGGTAGTCCAAATGTCTGAGAGAGACCCTTGATGGATAGGTCTGCATATATTCTCCCATGCTTCATGACCTACCTGGTCTCTGGATTGTAATTCTTGGCACATTCAATAACCAGCTCCGAGGACTCCATGGAGTATGGGAAACCGGCGGCATTCCACATTCCGGACACGAATACCACATCCAACACAGGAATTCTATTCTTGTCGTTATTCAACCTGGCTGACCAGGCTTCTAAATCAGTATTCCCCTGGTGGGTATCTGTAATTGCACCATATTTGAACAAGATGCCCCTCTGAGATGAGAACATGGGCTTACTGAATTCTGCTTCACACTTAACTAACCTCTTGTTAGCCATGGGTGCCTGCAATTAACAAAATCCTATCTTACAATGGATACTCACATGCATGTATATAACAATTAATTCTACTAATCATCATGTCTACTATATCTCTTCAACATTTAACTTATCATGGGGGTGCATAACCAGAACTTCAGATTAACAACACCATACCTGACTATTACAGAAACAACATGATGAGGTTTTCATTTGCTTACCTGGATATGCAAATTTCCTTCTATACCAATGGATTTCCTAGAAGTGATCTTAATTCCACTGATGATCATGCACTTCCTCCTGTCTGTAAGCTCGTTTCGTACAAGGGTCGCTGGTATGAGAGTATGGAAGCAGAGTATGGAAGCTGGTGCTCGGTAAAAACAATTTTATCACAAGGTAAACACGAAATGACAGCAAATTCACCTTTTAACCATGCACTTAGGGTAAAATTAGGGCAACCCTGACAGATTGGATTTTATTCATTGATTATCCGCACAAAAATGTAGGATCTCGCCAGGTGTTTCATTAGGTTTCGTGGTCGGCAGGAACCACCTACCATGTCTGCATGCATTAAATGTTAATGGCGGCAACGGGAGCGGTGGGATATCCATATGACAGGATATCATGAAAGCAAGATGATATTCGTGAATATTATCTCGAGTTTAATGTCATCCTCCTCTTTTAGATTGGAATAACTATCACGATAAGATCAGGTGATGAATGCACCCTTTGGTTATGTTTAGTACATTAGGAGGATATTTCGCTATATCGGGTGATGTTTCAAAAGTGATGATGATGACTGGACAAAACTATACTTCACCCTCAGAATATCGGGATGACGTCATCCGAATATTCACGCAGTGTATAAGCAAGGCATCATGACATCATCGTCATGTTATACGAGTAGGATCATTTTCAAGAAATATGCCCCGAGAGGTAAAATGATGATTACGTCATCGTCATATTGATTTCTTCATTTATCAGACTTGGATGATGTCATCAGGATATTGGCTTAGGGGGATATTTCACGGTAGGAGGATATTATGAAATATTGGGTTACATTGACAAATATGATCCTCCCTGAAATGCATAAGGCCATTTGACGGGTAAAAGTTACTATCACCTAAAATTGACGTCCAGATATTTGGACCACATGATTTTATCAGGTGATATACTAGATCAGGGTGACCTTTTATAATATGACTGATGCTACAAAATATGATCCTCTCCCTGTGAATATCAGGTTTGACTCAAACTTTGACCTTTTATAACTTTCACCTCCTGACGAATATCAGGGTGATGTAAAAGACAAACCTGCATGGAATTTAATGCTCTTTCTAAATATGAGGTTGCCGGAATAAAATATGAAATTTGACAAACTGACCTCATGATGATCACTTACCTAGCTATTCAATGCATGATGATCTGCATAACCTACTTTTGCCAGACCGCCAAAAAGTACAAAACACAAGCCAAAAAGTTGGGTCCCTGTTTTGTCGAGTCAAAATGGGGCGTGTTGTGTAACCACACAACAAGAGGGTGTTGTCCTTGAGGTAAGTTTAAGCCTTACCATACCAAGGTGAATCAAATCCAACTAATAAACAAATGGAATGGGTTTTGAGAAGATCATAAGTTGGTTGCTAAATTGATTCCACTAAGAACTCGTACCGTGATTCATTCTCTAGGATTTCAAGAAGAGAGGCAATGGTTTCCATGACATCTATTGCTTTGTTTTCAATGTGAGGTATCTTCTCAAAAGAGATGATCACAAAGTATTCCTTAAAGTCATCGACCATCTGCTTGTACGGGACAAGCTTCTCATCTTTGGTTTCGTAATCGTCATTGACCTGATTGATTACTAGTTGAGAATCACCATAGACATGTAGCTCTTTGATTTTCCACTATGTTGCCTTTTTGAGGCCAATGACCAAGGCTTCATATTATTCTATGTTGTTGGTGCATGGGAATAATATATGGTAAGACTTTGGTATGGTGTCACCATGAGGAGTTACAAACAATATTCCTACCCCCGACCCATGGTTTGTGTAGGACCCATCAAAGTAGAGCTTCCAAGAATGTGTTGATATATTGAATAAGGATTCATCTGGAAACTCAAATTTCATTGGTGTGGTGTCCTGTAGTGGTACATCTACTAACTAACCAGCAATGACTTGCCCCTTGATAGCCTTTATGTCTACATACTCAATGTCATATTCACTTAGGAGAATTACCCATTTGGCTAGGTGACTTGTTAGAGCTACTTTGGTTAATAAGTATTTCAATGGATCTATTTTTGCAATAAGTTTGACTGGATGTGCTAGCATATAATGTCAAAGTTTCTGGGAAGCAAAAACTACCACAAGACATGATCCTTCTATCTGAGAGTATTGCAACTCATAGCCCACAAATGTGCGACTGATGTAGTAGAGGGCTCTTTCTTTACCTTCATAATCTTGTTGTGCTAGAAGGGCCCAAAGAGCTGTTGGTGTAGCAGATATGTATAGTAACAATGGCTTCCCTTAGATAGGAGGCATGAGAATAGGTGGATTCATAAGATACTCTTTTAGTTTTTTGAATGCCTCTTCGCATTTCTCATCCCATCTGAATGGAATGTTTTTATGTAGGAGATGACTGAAGGGTTGACACTTGTCTTCCAGTTGTGATATGAACCTATGGATTGCTTGTAGTTTTCCCTATAGAGATCTTAGTTTAGTAAGATTCTTGGGTGGGGGCATGTCCATAATAGCCTTTACTTTGGTGGGGTCTACCTCTATTCCATTTGCCAATACAATAAAACCTAAGAGCTTGCCTGAGGTGACTCCAATCACACATTTCTTTGGGTTCAACCTGACTTTGAATTGTTCTAGTCTTTTAAAGACTTTCTCTAACACATCTAGGTGTGATTATCTTGTGAGTGACTTTTCAAGGATATCATCTACATAGTCTTTTATGGTGACATGTATCATATCATGGAATATAGTGGTCATAGCATGTTGATATGTGGCTCCTGCATTCTTTAGCCCAAATGGCATGACATTCTAGCAAAAAGTGCCCCATGGACAAGTAAAAGTTGTCTTATGCTAGTCTTCTGGTGCTATCCTAATTTGATTGTATCCCGAGAAGCCATCCATGAGAGATAACATGTTATGCCCTATTGTTAAGTCGACTATGATATCTATATTCGGCAACAAAAAATCATCATTGCAGCAAGCTTTGTTTAGATCCCTAAAATCATTGCATACTCTAACTCAACTATCTAGTTTATATACTAGTACTATGTTGGAGACCCATTCTAGATAGTCTATAGCTCTGATGAACCCCACATCTAGTAGTTTCTTGAGTTCTTCTTTTACAAGTAGTGCAATGTGTGGATGCATCTTTCTAAGTTTCTGTTTCACTGGATTCACTCCTAGATCTAGTGTAAGATGATGTAGAATCAAGTCTGGATCTAGCCCTGACATATCTACTTATGACCAAACAAAATTGACTTGATTTTTCTTGAAGAATGGTACAAACTCAGTCTTTTATAGTGGGGTTAGAGACTTAGCAAAGTGAATGATATTAGGTTGTTCCTCTGTTCCAATGTTAATAGGTTATGTGGGTTCCACAATAATCTGAGACTTCTCCTAGTGCATGTCATCGAGGAGAGTGTCAATCCTTCCATCATTAGGTGCTATAGTTGGGTTTTCACCATCGGACACATCCTTTCTTTTTACTATTTGGGATCTGACACTGCCACGGAGCAGTTTTCACCATCAGATCTAATTTTTATTTTGATATTTTTGTGACTGGAAAGCTTGGCGCCCTCTTTGAAATAAGCCACAGTATTAAGTTCAATGGAAAAGCCAGCTTTATGATCTCCCTTAGGTAGGTGGTCCCTAAGTTCCATGTAGTCAATATAGGCATCATCATTTTGGAACATATCTAGTTGCGGGGTTCCTTGTAGATCCCAGTCAATAAGCTCAGGATGCACAAGGGGGAGGGAGTCAGAGGATAGATCTGATTTGTTGATAGTTTGAAAGGATATGCTAGGAGTATTGGAAAGGAGATTCTTTGGGATGGTACTTTCCTCCAAATTGTTTATTGTGATAGAACTCAAACCTTCCTCGAAAGTTGTATTCTCAGGGATAGGCAAATCACACTCTAATGGCCTATGCGGTAGCATTTGTCCCTCATGATAGGGGCTATAAGTTTGAATGGTATCAACCTCCTTGTCATCATAGGAATGCTTTGTCAGCTCATCCCACTTATATTCATTAGATTCTCTGTCACTATCCTCCTGAATGGTATGGATCATTTCCACGAGACAAGCATTTGCTTTTGCTTTGCCCTTATCCTTATATCCTAGAGCTTTTGTAGTTCCAGCCAATGAGGATGAAGAGGCTTGAATGGGTTCTATAATTCCTTCTTTTCTTAGCCTAATAGGGCCTTGTCCTTCATAACCCATTTTGTGTAGGATAGACTCACCTCACCCATAGATTTCTGTTGTGAGCTTAGGTGGTTCCTATTGTGTGCTCTCTTCTTCTTCAGTGTAGAGCCAATGTAATATATCTCCTTCCTGTAGTTCATCTGATAGAGTCCTATTGTGTGGTTACACAACACGCCCCATTTTGACTTGGCAAAACAGGGACCCAACTTTTTGACTTTTTGTGTGCTTTTTGGCAGTCTGGTAAAAGTAAGTCATGCAGATCATCATGCATGAAAGGGCTGGGTAAGTCATCATCATGAGGTTAGTTTGTCAAATTTCATATTTTATTCTAGTGACCTCATATTTAGAAAAAGCATCAAATTTCATGTAGGTTTGCCTTTTGCATCACCCTGATATTCGTCAAGATGTGAAAGTTATGAATGGTCAAAGTTTGAGTCAAACCTAATATTCATAGTGGGAGGATCATATTTCTAAACATCAGTCATTTTATAGGTGGTCACCCTGATCTAATTTATCACCCGATAAATCATGCAGTCTGAATGTTCGGACGTTAATTTTAGGTGATAGTGACCTTTACCCGTCAACAGCCTTATGCATTTCACGAGGATCATATTTCTCAATGTAACCCGATATTTCTTAATATCCTCCTGCCGCGAAATATCCCCCTAAGCCATATCCTAATGATGTCATTCAAGTTTGATAAACAAAGAGATAAACACGACGATGACATAATCATCATTTTACCTCTTGGGGGCATATTTCTTGGGCATGATCCTGCTCGTATAACATGATGATGATGTCATGATGCCTTCGCGATACAATGAGTGAATATCTAGATGACGACATCCCGATATTCTGATAGGAAGGTTGCAGTTTATCTAGTCATCATCATCATTTTGAAACATCACCCGATATATTGAAATATCCTCCTGATGTACAAACATGACCAAAGGGTGCGTTTATCACCCAATTTTGTCAACGATAGTTTTTTCTCTCGAGAAGGAGGATCATATTGCACTCGGGGTGATATTTGAGAATATCACCTGATATCTGGATACTATCATATTTTCAGATATCCTTTCATATGGATATCACCCCACTCCCGTTGCCACCATTAACATTTAATGCACGCAGAGGTAGTAGGTAGTTCCTGCCGACCACAAAACCTGATGAAACACCTAGCAAAATCCTAAGTTTCCATGTGAATGGTCAACGAATAAAATCTAATGTGTTAGGGTTTGCCCTAATTTTACCCTAATTGCAAGGTTAAAAGGTAAATTGATCATCATTTTCAAACGTACCTTGCAATAAATCATTTTTATAGAGCACCAGCTTCCAAACCCTCATACAAGTGACACTTGTATGAACAGAGCTTACAGGCAAGAAGGAGCATGTGATCATCAACAGAATTAAGAGCACTTTCAGAAATCCACTGGTATAAAGAGATCTGCATAACCAGGTAAGTAATTGAAACCATCATCTTGTTGCTTTTGCATAGTTAGGTATGATGTTACAGGTTCTAGTTTATGCATCCCATGACAAGTTAATGCTGAATAAAATACAGTATGCATGATGTAAATAGAGATAGTTGTTATCTGCATGCATGTGAGTATCCATTATGAGACAAATTGTGTTAATTGTAGATATCCATGGCTGACAAGAGGTTGGCTTAGTGTGAGGCTGAGTTCAGCAAGCCCATGTTTGCATCCCCTAGAGGAATCCTGTTTAAATATGGTGCCATAACAAATACACATCAGGGGAGTACCGATCTAGAGGCCTAGTCTACTAAAATGAATGATGATAAGAATAGAAGCCCGGTGTTGGATACAGTGTTCGTGTCCGGAATGTGGAATGCGGCTAGTTTTTCGTACTCCATGGAGTCTCCAGAGCTGGTGATTGAGTGTGCATGGAATTATAATCCAGAAACTAGATAGGTGGTAAAGCATGGAAGAATATATGCAGACCTATCCATTAAGGGTCTTTCCAAGACATTTGGACTGCCATTGGGCAGCAAGGTTAAAAGTGTGGACTTGAAGAAGTCTGAACGTGAGTATGAAAGAAATAAGAAACAGGCCAGGAAGAACATGTATCAATGGAGGGCCAAGAATAGCACATATCCTGCAGCTGCAAAGCTTCCTGTGCATTTGTTTAAATATGATTTTGATGATGAGTATCAGTACATGACTGCATTACTTAGCAGGGTAACATGCCAGCCTAATGTTGATAATTTTAAGGATTAGATGTATAGTGTAATCATGATGTGCATGTATGTAGACATCAAGCCACTATGGCGCCAGTTGATAAGTGATGCTCTACATGAGTAGCTAACGAACCTGGGAGGTTCAAATTGTTCCTTTTACATGACATCATATATTGTCTACTCCTGTGCTTACAAAGCCACATTTGATGCATTGACAACAGTTGGTAAGATTGGTGGAACCACCAATGATGCCCATATCTGGGATCATCATCCCCAATTACAGAGAGCTAACTACCTCCAAGACTATAAATTGGTAAATGATGCATTCTCTATGTATCTGGTGAGAACCATGGAGGAGGACATGACAAAGAGATTAAGCATGGAAGCTCAAGAAATAATCTACAGGCATGGAGCCTGGTATATTCAATTTGCCACATCTTCTTATACGAGGATTGAGGGTTTTGAGGGACATCCCCTCATGCTGCCAAGATATCCCACTAATGCAGTGATACTGATGGAATTCATAAGGCAAAGCTCCACAATGTTGAAAACATACAAGGATGCACAGAAGTTGCCACCAATTTTGTTTCCAGTCACCATTGGCTGGTATATGTGCCCTGACTCAGAAAGCATCAAGAAGGTGATGGTCAGTTTGAATAAAATGCATTTGCAACCATTCCCACTGATAAGACCATATGATCCTTATGGAAGGATACAGAAAATAATAGGAAAACCTCTGCATAGGAGGCACCTAGAGGACTTCTAGGCAGATTGTGAAGATGAAGCAGAAGCCAGAAGGAGAAGATACCAAAGGTTGACCCTGAATCAAATCAAAACCTTTGGTTGTATCCCCATTCCTCACCAGTTGAAAAAAGATGATGGTAGGATAATTGCAGATGAATATGAAGAAAAGAAAATATATAATGATACCATATCTGCACCTAACCTAACCCTACAGGAAGATATATCTTTAAATCCTTTCATTGCCAAGACCTTACAACTAACCCAAACTTGGGTTGATGAACAAATTGAGGCATTGAAGAAGAAAGATGTTGCCATTACTATGGACAACAAGAAGAAAGGACAAGATATTCCTAATGAGGAATATGATGACTTCGTTAATGAAAAGAGGAAATCTAAGGGAGAGAGGTTGCCTCCACAACAACAACAAAGCGAAAGACCCCCTAAGAGTAAGAAGATTGATAGTAAACCCAAAGGGGTGATTATTGAAAGGGCAGTGTTTACAACTGAAGAGGAGGCAGCAACATCAGGATCAGGATCAAGATTAGGATTAGCATCACCTCCATGGACAAGAAAGCAAAAGTCCAAGAAAGTTAAGACAACAGAGGCAAAACTTACAGAGACCCAAGAAGAGGGTCAATCTTCAGGACAACCAACTGAAGAGGAGCCTGAAGAAGAGGAGGCCCCTCCACTGTTCAAAAGGAAGAGAAGAGCTCCATAGGTGGTGGTATCCATCCCACCTAAGAAATTAAGAACCTCCATGAGAGGTGAAATAAAGCAATCCCCTACACTATTGCAAGGGGAAGGTAGTGAAGTTGTGCACAAGGAACTTCAACACAATGTTCCACTTCCTACTATTGTGAAGTTCAAAAATGAACTTGCAGAAGAGCAAATGAAAGAGACCTCCAAGGTATTTGAAGAAGGTCATATCTCACTGGAGGAAACAATTAACTTATCTGATGATGAGGTTGTGAAGGAAGTATTTTCACAAAAGATGGAAACCCTTGCTGTAGGTATACACATGACCCCTCAGAAGACTCCAACAGTTCAAATAGTACTAGAGGAGATAAAGCAAGTGGAAGCAGAAAAGGAAAAGAGCCCAGAGAAGATAGCCCAAGAAATGGGGCTAGATACCTTAATTGCACAGGTGACAAGTCCTGTAGTGGTAGACTTGATAGGTAAACAAGATGTGAATCCTGAACATCCAGCAGGAACACCTGATAAAGGGCAACATACAGAAGAAGCAAAGATGGCAAAACCAGAAGGCCATGCTTCAGAAATAAGCCAACAAAGACCACAAGACACATCAGTGAAACCTACTATAGTAGAGGTTCAGGACAACAAGGTTGATGAGAAGGAGAATGTAATAGAAGATCCTGCTTCCAAAGTTGAGGAAGTAAGTGGTGAAGCTGTAGAACAAATTGTGGTTGCAGAACAAATGCCAGCACCTAAGGAGGATTCCGCAATATGCACTGCTGTGAATGAGCCTCAATAGGAGGAAAAGTCAAAAGTGGATGAGGTAATAACAGAGAAGGATCATGATCATCATATGGACACATCACAAGATCCTCCACCTCAGGATGATGCTCCACTGGAAAAAGAAGTGCCTCAATAGGAGGATGTACCACAAGATCAACCTCAGGGTGAGCATCATGAAGAAGAAACCAAAAAATCACCTTCTCCATCACATATGCTGACAGACATAGGAGATAAACGTGAACATCATGATGATGTGGAGAAACATGATCAGGTACCTCTATGGTTAGAAAAGGAAGTAAACGCAGAGGTAGATTTTGTAATTCAAGAATTTGATGTATCTACTTTGTTTTCTGAGAATATAATAAAACCAAAGAGGAAGGCCAGGATGACTTCGGCCATTAAAAGAGACCCATTAACTAGAAGGAGGACTGCACAAATTACAATCCCTACTGTAGAGAAAGAAAAAGGTAAGATTACTCTGGAAGAATTCCAGATTAATACAGTTGACCTGGGGTTTGCAAATAAAGACCAGAAGGGTCAAGAGGGTAAAGATATCATAGATTCTTTAATTCAAAAGGTTAAGAAGGAAAAAGAGAAAAATAAGCAACATAAAGAGCACATTTCTCAGTTGCATGCATACATAGGCAGGTTGACCACTCCTAAAGATAGTTCCACTGAACATGTAGTCCCATTGACTGCTATTTCCCAGGATGAGGTGTATAAGTTGGATCTCATGAAACATGAGTCATCCATTTTGAGGAAGTGGATGTCTGCCACATTTTATACTGCAGAAGAAGTGGTAAAGGCCTCTTTGAAGATGTGGAATACTCTCAGCGACTCCAGACAAAAGGTAGACAAGTTGTAGATGCAGACAGGTAAAAGGTCTTTCCAATTGGAAAAGCTATTAGGTGTCCTGGGAGAAATAAGGAGGATAAATCTCCAACTGCTCATCAACAAAGGAGTGCTGAATAATAATGCTGCCTTATTGGTAGATATATGGTATAAAGACATTCAATTTGAATGTGATGTTCTCAAAAGATGTAACAATAAGCTAAGGGAGATCAGCATAAAACTGCATGACATGATGTCCTTTGAGGCAGAAATTTTGGAAACCTTGGAAGGAAAAGTGGAAGGGAAGATAGATAATCAAGATGAAGAGTTTGCAATTCAAGCTCTACATAATAACTTCCAATTTGTTGCAGATGATCCACTAGACCAACTGACAGAAGAAATCATGGATAAACTGGTAAGGATGAAGATGAAAATAGAACATTATAATGAGACGCTGCAAAACAGGAAAAATAAGCTGGACAGCATCAGAGATAAATACCAGGCACACAAGCACACCCTCATCAAAGCAAAGACTCAAGATGGTGGAGAGATAGATAAATCGTGCAGTTGTATGAACAAGTCCAGAGCAGCATGCAGCCTCATATACGGGGTCATCATCATCAGGATGATGAAGGTTCAGGAAGTGATGCACATGATGATGAGGCGCATGAATCAGATAAGGTAGATGATGATGCATCATAAGGTGAATATCAGCATCAGATACTTAGTGAGAATAAGTATTTTTAGATAACTGCCAGCTGGCAACTTGTGCTATTTTTATAAGGTTGACATAGTCAAAGGGAAATCTTAACTGTAGATATTCATAGACAAATCAAGATTGTTGATCTTTTTGTAACGGATTCCTCACCTTGTTCTATAAAAGGTGTTGGAATGCCTCTTTTCTAACATTTGAAACTTAATTGAAATCTGTCTGCTGAAATATTCAGGGTTCATTTCAAAGCTTTTTATATACATTTATATCTTTGCATACTTAGTGAATGAGAAGACTATTTTGGTTACAATTCATAGTAAATCTTGAGTAATCAGTGTGTGAATTCTGGATATATGTGGTGATTTGCTATGTCCCTTGGAGTGCATGTCTACTTGCATATGTTGTTTTCATACAATTCCTTTGAAGTTAGCACCAACTGTATCTAGTTGTGGAATGTCCTGGTGAACATATGGTTTGGTTCTCTTCTCTTCATGACTGTATCTGATGTACATGTGATTCAATAGCTAAAGGTTCAACATTCATTTGAAGCATTTCTTTCAATTTCTTTAAATTTCAGAGCATTTCACCATCATAATTGCAAATAACTAAATATCTTAAGCAAACAATACAAATATGTGGACATCTCATAGTTAAGTAAAAATATTTAGCATATTTGAAGCTAAAGCATGTATTATTGATAAATATCATGCAAATATTTGGGTATAATTTTATCATTTGATCAAACAACTGTGTAAAATGACCTCTCTGTGAAGAATCTTTGCAAAAATAGTATCATGATGATGAACTCAACGTAAGGCCCCAAAATGGAAATAGCAACACACATCAACCTCTGAGTAATGTTAGACGATTAAGACCTAATCACTGGAGACTTGGGATCATGAATTCTCTGAATTCATTGTATCTTTCAAGATGAATAAAGGTTAATGTGTACTTTTATTCTATGCTTGTTTGTGACTAACATCATGACCAACATAAATTAGTGCTAGAAGGAGGGCATTATCTGAAAGAAGACACTTATCATCATTATTTTCAGGTTTGATGATGCAGATAGTAAGGTAGCCTCGGATGCATTCGTGAATTCCAAATATTACTCAAATATTTACTATAGCTAGCTTGTAGATGTTTATTCTATGTAAAGATTTCTAGATCTAACGTAAATATTGCAAGCTTTACAGTAGATCATCATGAATTCACAAATATCAGCCAATGTTGAGTAAATTTGTTCAAGCTTTAAAAAGTTTTGGCCTTAGAAACTTTATATCTCGTGGTAAGAGTCGTTATACCTCAAATATCACCTCATATTTGCACTATCTTTGCAAATATTTCATAAATATTCAGTCAGATTAGTCATCCAACCACAAATATCACCTCAGCTAGTGAAATCCAACTTATCTTTACAATCATCTAGCCAATTTGCCTCAAAATTGAGAAATCTTGGCTCACAGGATAAATACCAGGTCTAGACCTAGTGGAATCTTTAAAGAATTACCTGTTAGAGGGTTCAGACCTAGAACTATGGATATCCATCACACTCTAGGTTCTAGTGCATCAGGAGCTTCACCAGAGCCTCCTCCTATAACTCCTATTGGTTTACAAGTACCTTTAGGGTTATCTGTGACACCTCATGTACAACCACAACCTCAGGGCCAACCTCAGCCAAATATACCATAGGCTCAACCTCTTCCGGTTGCAATGTCTTTCTTTGCAGCAGATTCACCATTGACCTTCACTGCATATCATGAGTTACCAAAGAACCTAGACAAAATTTGTCTGAAGTATCATCCTTATCAAGATGCTAAGGATCATATCCGAACCTTTAAGGAAGCCTGCTGTAGGGCCAGATTAGAACATCAAGATGTTGTATGCAGATTATTTCCTTTTTCCTTAGGGGAGGAGGCTTATAATTGGTATACTAGTCTTGGTCATGGTTCTATTGGATCATGGGATGTCCTGGAGAAAGCTTTCACAGATAGATTCAAAGCTCCGATTGATCCTTCCATGAATTATCACCTATTAGCCACAATCAAACGATTTGAAGGTGAACCAATTGCAAATTTTAATGCTAGGTTTCAGAAAATGTTATCCAAGGTAGTCACCCTTATACTGTGTCTGGTGAAGCCACAAGGAGCATTTATTACTCAGCCTCAGACCCTCTGACCTCCATGTTCATAAGGAGAGCACATCCTCAGATCACAACTCTAGCATTAGCTTTTCAAGAAGCCATAAAGGTTAGTCAACACTTGTCACCTACTCCTACTCCAAATACGGCCTTCCCTACACTGCCTAGTATGTATCCAACATATCCTGCATAATGTCCTGCATCATACCCTACACAATACCCTAATGGAGCAATGATACCTCCAGCAGTCATGCCTGCACCTTTGCAAGTGCCTCCATTAAGTATCATGCCACCTCCTAATGGGAATGGCTAGATATCACAATATCCTGCACAAACTCAGACACCTCAGGGTGCTGACCTATCCAACAATAACCATGGATCCTCTTTCTTCAAGCCTCAAATTGAAAATGTAGTAGCGAAAGCTCAAGAAGAGAAGGAAGAAATCAAAGAAATCTCTGCTCAACTAAGAAAACTCACTACAGAAGTGACACATTTGAGAAATCAAAGTTTTTATTCCCAGTCAAATCAGAATAGAAGTTATTCCAATTACAGACCAAATTATCCTGACAGAGGATACAATAACAATAATTTCAATAATGCTGGTGGAAATAACAATAATCCTCAGAGACAGCCTAGAGTATGGAATTCCAGGCCAAATAATGTTTCATTACCATCACCCTTAGATAATCAATCACCTAGTGAAACCAAATAGACTACTAGAGTCAATCTTGCTGAGGCAGCCCTCACCAATTGGTGCAGGATCCACAATACAAATGCTCATGCAGAATTAGATTGTCCACAATTTCAAATTGCTGCGAACATTTTTCAAACAGAAGTGACTAATACTGTAGGGAATCCACCTCAGGTGGAAGGTAATGAACTTGTTCCTTGTGGATATGATTCAGCCCTAGTGTTAGAAAGTTATACTGATCATCAAAGTTATACTCATGCATGTGAAGAATCTACAATGGCTTTTGAGTCAAATTATGTTTTCCCTTTTGAGGATGAAAATGAGCCTTCCACTGAACATGAGGAGGTGCATGCATACCAGAAGCAATATCCTGGTAAGTATAAGTATAACTTGAGAAGTGGTGCCAATAGACCTACTGGTCCATTGACATCATCTCTACCTCCAAACCATTTCAATACACCTCCTGATCCCAAAGCCAGTAATAACCCTGGGTTCCCCAAGGTAAATGCTCAATATCTGTCACCTCAGAATACGGCATCAAAGGCTGTTAGCTTGCCTCATGAGTCTGATAAACTTGTTACATACTTGGTAGATGAGATGAAAAAGATAAAGATCAACCTGTCTTTATTAGAGTTATTGAAAACCCCTGCAATTAAGAAGGCATTCATGAAATCACTAGATGATCCTACTCCTAAAGAGGATATTCATTCTCCAGGCTAGTCTAGTAGCAAAGCTCATGCTACTAGAGATAATAATATCAAATCTAAAATGCCAGCTACCGTCCAAGCTGCAAAAACCTCACATATGACATTATACCGAGATAAGAGCGAGTCACCACCTTTCTTCCTTACCATAAGAATGTTTAGCAAGAATTTACACAACTGTTTGGTGGATTCAGGTGCATCTGCAAATGTGATGCCCTTGTCTATATGCAATGCTTTAGGACTACATCCTGCTAGATCCCTAAAGAAAGTGACATAGCTAGATAAGACAGAGGTAAGTGTGATAGGTGAACTAACTCATATACATATGCAGTTAGCATCTGATCCCAGGATCCAATACTACATTGACATCTAGGTAGTTGACATACCTGATACCTATGGGATGCTGCTCAGCAGAGATTGGTCCAAGACTTTGAATGGATATATGGCTACTGACTTCAGTCACATGTGGTTTCCATGGAAGGGTATACCAAACCAGATCAGAATAGATGTTGAACCCAGGATGAAGCACATGATAACTGAATATAACAAAATGAATGAGATAATGTATATAGACGTTGAACCTAGAGTGTATTCTGTTAGGCCAAAGACTGTTAGGATAGAGGAAATCTTGATGTTGGACTTTCATCATCATGATGATGGTCATGAGGAGGATATGCCTTTTGTAGGGCCTGATTATAATTTTGAAAGTGAAAATGAAGGAGATTGTTTCAGAAATTTTGAAAGGCACTTATCCAAACAAATAAAGCTATGTAAAGTACTGAATATACCTACTAATGATATTTTGATTGATGGATGGTGTAGATTACATAGTGAACCTCATTCAGAAAGGACTTGCGAAGCATGCAACAACATGATGGAGTTAGAATAGACATATAGTGATGCATCATCATCATCAGAGAGAACAGAGGAGATACTGGTGAGCAACCAGATAGATGTTAAGAAGAAAGAAAAGATCACCCCTGGGAGTGATTGTTTTATGGAGTCAGATTATGAACTGTCTGATGAAGACAGAGGTAGTAACTTGACTAAGTTTGAGGAGTTTCTGGCAAAAGAAATAGAAAAGATGACACAGCAACATAGACCTCCCCAAGAAGTCTTGATTAAAGGTTGGTGTAGGTTGCATGAGGCACCTTATTCAAAGACCACCTGCTCACTGTGTTTACACATTCTAAAAGGACATATAGTACCAAATCTGGAAGATCGTCCTCCTGATGTTGGAAGGAAAAAGAAGAGGTCAGATTCACAAAAGAAAGAAAAGGTGCAATCCAAGGATACTGAAATTCCTAAAATAAAGTGGATATCAGGTGGAGCAGCTACCAGAGCTGCAAAGAGAAGAGAAGGTTCAACCAAGCCTTTGGCTAAAGATAAATCCTAGACTCTAAGATTTGATGGATCCAAATCCAAACAAGGAGCTAGAGTAGGGATTGATCTTATTGACCCATCAAGAAAATCCTACTTAGCTGCATACAGATTACAGTTCCCTTGCACTAATAATGTGACAGAGTATGAAGCCCTGATTCATGGGATATTGTTTTCTCTCAAGAAGGTAAAAATTTTGCATGTCTTTGGAGACTCAGAATTAGTTGTCAGATAGGTAAGATGAATTTACTCTTGCAATTATAAGAGATTGTCAAATTATAAACACAGAGTGTGGGATTTGATTGAAGACTTTGATGCATTTAATATCACCCATGTTCCTAGAGAATAGAATCATAGGGCAGATGCACTTGCCCAGGCTGCCAGTACATTGGAGCCACTATCTATATCAGGTCTAAAGAAATTTTTAGTAGAACTGGTATCTGTACCATCAGTACCTGATAATGTTACTAATCTTCAGGTCTTTGATGATGATCAACATATTCTTGATTTCATCTCCAACAAGGATATATTTGATGTTCAGATCATAGATGAGAATAGTATGGAAGATCAAGTTTGGGAAGAAGATGAAATATTAGAGTTGCCTAGCAACAGGATTCCCAAAGGTATGATTGAATTAGAAAGAGCCTTTGATTTGGATAATATGCTAAAACAGAAGGATCTTCGTAAAGCTGATGGAGGTCAGTATTCACAAGTGAATATTGGAAAAAATGAAGACAAAAGAAATGTCCTGATAGGTAAAGTTTGCACACCAGAAGAGTTAAATGGAATAACTCAGGCTCTCAAAGATTACATGCATGTAATTGCCTGGACATATGATGAGCTGAAGACATGATACATCAGTCATAACTCACACTATACCCGTCAAGCCAGATGCTAAACCTTTTAGATAGAAGCAAAGGCCAGTCAATGCTTTGCTTGAACCAATAATTTTTGAAGAAGTCAAGAAGTTGTTAAATGCCAGGATAATATTTCCTGTAAGGCACTCCACTTGGGTGGCTAATCTAGTCCCAGTTAGAAAGAAGAATGGAGACATTAGGCTATGTGTAGATTTTAGGAATCTGAATAGAGCATCAGAGAAGGATAATTATCCCTTACCATCATTAGATGAAGTTCTACAGATTGTAAATGGAGCTAAAATGATGTCCTTTCTGGATGGTTTCTTAGGATACAACCAAGTGATGGTTGATAAGATTGACAGATTGAAAACTGCCTTTACCACCAAGTGGGGGATATTTGCATATAGACGTATGCCATTTGGACTTATAAATGCTGGAGCTATATTCCAGAGAGCAATGGACATAGCCTTCAGAGGCTTAATAGGGAAGTGTATAGTCATCTACATGGATGACTTGACAGTATTCTCCAAAGAAAGGGGGAACCATGTAGCAGATCTCAGAACTGTGCTGAAGAAATGTGAAGAATATGGAATATCCTTGAACCCCAAGAAATTCATATTTGGGGTAACAACTAGCAAATTACTAGGCCATTTGATAACTAAAGATGGGAGCATCATTGATCCTGCCAAAGTGGAGTCTATTATGAAAATACAACTCCCTGGAAGTAAGAAAGAACTTAAGTCTTACTTTGGTAAGATTAACTTTGTAAGAAAATTCATCACTGGTTTTTCAGAGATAGTCAGACCTCTAAATGCCATTTTGAAAAAGGATGCCAAGATTGAGTGAAAATCAGAGGCCAAAGCTACTTTTGAAGACATAAAGAAAGCCATATCAGATGCTCCTGTCCTCATCAGTCCAGAATACACAAAGGACTTCTACATCTATTCATTTGCCTTAGAACATACCTTTGTAGCAGTATTGACTCAAAGAAATGAGAAAAAAGAAGAAAAACCAATAGCTTTCATGAGCTATCCTTTCAAGGATGCTGAACTAAGATATGTGGATGTTGAAAGACAAGCACTTACATTAGTTAGGGTAGTAAAGAAGTTTAGGCATTACATACTAAGAAGCAAAGTGATTGCAGTAGTGCCTGATGCAGCAGTAAAGATGCTGCTAATGCAGAGTGAGCCTGGTGAGAAAAGAGCCAAGTGGATTACTGTATTACAAGAGTATGACATGGAAATTACACCAATGAAATTGGTAAAAGGACAAGCCTTAAGCCAAATGATATCTGAAATTGATCCAAACATCACAAGTTAGCAATATGTTATCAATGCTGAGGATAATAAAGAGTGGTATTCAGATATCAGACACATCTTGATCACTGGAAGGTGTCCTCCAAGAATGCAAGCTTCATAGAGAAGAGCCTTGAAGATAAGGTCACAAAAAGATATGATGAAGGGAGGAATCCTTTTCAAGAAGAATTATGAAGGAATATACCTTAGATGCTTAGAAAAGTCAGAAGCAAATAAGGTTTTATTAGAACTACATGACAAGTTCGGAATAGCACATGGATCAGCCCTGGCCACAACACATGCAATCCTTAGAGCAGGATATTATTGGCCCACAGTTTTTACAGATACAGCTGATCATGTTAAATATTGTCATGTATGCCAGGTTGCTGCCAACAGAGAGAAATATGATGCACAACCATTGCAGCCAGTGATGGAAGAACACCCATTTGCACAATGGGGCATGGACTTCATTGGGCCAATCAATCCTCCATCCTCTTCAGGCCATAGGTATGTCTTAACAATTACTGACTATTGTACTAGATGGACTGAAGCTGTCAGCATCAAGACTTGCACTGCTGATGATATTATTAAATTTCTGGAAAGCAACATTGTTACCAGGTATGGAACTCCGTATGCTCTAGTAAGTGATAATGGTTCAGCCTTCACTTCAACCAAATTGTCAAGTTGGGCTTTTGATCATGGGATCATACTCAAGTTCTCATCTAACTATTATCCCCAAGGGAATGGATTAGCAGAGTCCACCAACAAAAATTTGTTGAATATCATAAGAAAATTAATAGAGAAGAACCCTAGGGAATGGAACTCATTTCTGAAGTATGCCTTATGGGTAGACAGAACTGGAATGAAAACTGCACTAGGAAACTCACCCTTCCAACTAGTATATGGGGTGGATCCTATCCTCCCTATCAACTTGAAAATTCCTACTTTGCAGTTTGCCCAAGAGTACCTAGGCATAGACAATAGAGAAGAAGTCAGGTTGCTTCAGCTGATGCACCTGGAAGAAAAAAGAAGTCAAGCAATTGACCAATTTGTAAAATATCAGGCTATTGTCAAATGCTGGTTTGACAAGAGAGCCAAAGTTAAAGCCTTCAGGATATCTAATTTAGTCCTGATGTGGGATAAAGCCCATGAGAGGAAAGGTGACCATGGCAAATTTGACAGATTATGGATAGGTCCCTTTCAAATTTTTGAGATACTAGGAGATAGCACTTATAAGCTTAAAAACCTGACAGGTGAGGATGTCCCATTGCCGATCAATGGACAATTCCTCAAACATTATTTTCAAGTCTAAGTGACTTCATGACACTCATGTGTATCATATTGTACATTTGTATAGTTGCTTGTATAGTTGTGTTTTGTTGTTTTGTTTGTTTGTTTGTCTTATTTTTTTTTGTTTTGGTTAGTCAAGATGATGCACTTCATCATCACAGAAAATAACAAATTGTTAGGATTCAAGTGATGAGATCAGATTTAGACATAGGTTGTGATTCATTCTAAGAAGTATTCATGATCAGGTCTGTGATGTCCTTTCATCAGGGTGCCTTTTCTTGATCAAAGTGAATCAATCACAATGAAACACCTAACAGCCTTGGGTTTGTTGAACACACAAGTATAGGTGTTAAGTGAAAAATCTAAAGGGACTCCCTTGCTATGAATACAATCTCCAACCTAAAGCTGCAATTGACTATACCTTGTATAAATGAGCTGACATGATGATATAAGATACAAATTTTAAAGAGAAAATTAGAAAAGAAATAAAATTAGGCCATCTAAGTAACTCTACCACGGCTATAGACGCCTGCTAGCAGTGGGGCTCTACTTAGGGAGATTGTATAGATAACCTTGCCGGGGCTATAGACGCCTACTGGAAGCAAGGCTCTATCCAGGTTGGCTATGAGGGATGATCTCCAACTATGTAGTTTAACACCAGTTACTTAGGTTTTCAACTTGCTTTCAAGATGAAGATAATTAATCATTTGCACACACATGATCCTTTGTTTAGCATTGTTACCATGATGAACTTTTATCATTCAGAAGATCATGATGCTTGTGCTTAGAATAAATTAGAATGATATGGATGAATATGATCACATCACTTGAATCATTGGAATTTGTTTGTTTTCTTTGGTGGCAAGTTTTTGTGTGGTTACACAACACGCCCCATTTTGACTTGGCAAAACACAGACCCAACTTTTTGGATTTTTGTGTGCTTTCTGGCGGTCTACTAAAAGTAAGTCATGCAGATCATCATGCATGAAAGGGCTGGGTAAGTCATCATCATGAGGTCAGTTTGTCAAATTTCATATTTTATTCCAGTGACCTCATATTTAGAAAAAGCATCAAATTTCATGCAGGTTTGCCTTTTGCATCACCCTGATATTCATCAAGATGTGAAAGTTATGAATGGTCAAAGTTTGAGTCAAACCTGATATTCACAGCGGGAGGATCATATTTGTAAACATCAGTCATATTATAGAAGGTCACCCCGATCTAATTTATCACCCGATAAATCATGTGGTTCAAATGTCCGGACGTCAATTTTAGGTGATAGTGACCTTTACCCGTCAACAACCTTATGCATTTCGCGAGGATCATATTTCTCAATGTAACCCGATATTTCTTAATATCCTCCTCCCACGAAATATCCCCCTAAGCCATATCCTAATGATGTCATTCAAGTCCGATAAACAAAGAGATAAACATGATGATGACGTAATCATCATTTTACCTCTCGGGAGCATGTTTCCTGGGCATGATCCTGCTCGTATAACATGATGATGACATCATGATGCCTTCGCCATACAATGAGTGAATATCTAGATGATGACATCTTGATATTCTGATAGGAAGGTTACAGTTTATCCGGTCATCATCATCATTTTGAAACATCACCTGATATATTGAAATATCCTCCTGATGTACAAACATGACCAAAGGGTGTGTTCATCACCCAATTTTGTCGATGATAATTTTTTCTCTCGAGAAGGAGGATCATATTGCACTCAGGGTGATATTTGAGAATATCACCCGATATCTGGATACTATCATATTTTTGGATATCCTGTCATATGGATATCACCCTGCTCCCATTACCACCATTAACATTTAATGCGCGCAGAGGTGGTAGGTAGTTCCCGCCGACCACAAAACCAGATGAAACACCTAGCGAAATCCTGAGTTTCCATGTGAATGATCAATGAATAAAATCTAATGTGTCAGGGTTTGCCCTAATTTTACCCTAATTGCAAGGTTAAAAGGTAAATTGATCGTCATTTTCAAACTTACCTTGCGATAAATCATTTTTACAGAGCACCAGCTTCCAAACCCTCATATAGGCGACACTTGTACGAACAAAGCTTGCAAGCAAGAAGGAGCACATGATCATCAGTAGAATTAAGAGCACTTTAAGAAATCCACTGGTATAAAGAGATCTGCATAACCAGGTAAGTAATTGAAACCCTCATCCTGTTGCTTTTGCATAGTCAGGTATGATGTTGTAGGTTCTAGTTTATGCATCCCATGACAAGTTAATGCTGAATAAAATACAGTATACATGATGTAAATAGAGATAGTTGTTATCTGCATGCATGTGAGTATCTATTGTGAGACAAATTGTGTTAATTGCAGATATCCATGGCTGACAAGAGGTTGGCTAAGTGTGAGGCTAAGTTTAGCAAGCCCATGTTTGCATCCCCTAGAGGAATCATGTTTAAATATGGTACAATAATAGATACACATCAAGGGAGTACCGATCTAGAGGCCTGGTCTGCTAAAATGAACGATGATAAGAATAGAAGCCCAGTGCTGGATGTAGTGTTCGTGTTCAGAATGTGGAATGTGGCTGGTTTTCTATACTCCATGGAGTCTCCAGAGCTGGTGATTGAGTGTGCATGAAATTATAATCCAGAAACTAGATAGGTGGTAAAGCATGGAAGAATATATGCAGACCTATCCATTAAGGGTCTTTCCAGGACATTTGGACTGCCATTGCATAGCAAGGTTAAAAGTGTGGACTTGAAGAAGTCTGAATGTGAGTATGAAAACAATAAGAAACAGGCTAGGAAGAACATGTATCAGTGGAGGGCCAAGAATAGGACATATCCTGTAGCTACCAAGCTTCCTGTGCATTTGTTTAAATATGATTTTGATGACGAGTATCAGTACATGATTGCATTACTTAGCAGGGTAATAGGCTAGTCTGATGCTGGTAGTTTTAAGGATTGGATGTACAATGTAATCATGATATACATGTATGCAGACATCAAGCCACTATGGGGCTAGTTGATAAGTGATGCTCTACATGAGAAGCTAACGAACCTGGGAGGTTCAAATTGTTCCTTTTACATGACATCATATATTGTCTACTCCTGTGCTTACAAAGCCACATTTGATGCATTGACAACAGTTGGTAAGATTGGTGGAACCACCAATGATGCCCATATCTGGGATCATCATCCCCAATTACAGAGAGCTAATTACCTCCAAGACTATAAATTGGTAAATGATGCATTCTCTATGCATCTGGTGAGAACCATGGAGGAGGACAGGACAAAGAGATTGAGCATGGAAGCTCAAGAAATAATCTACAGGCATGGAGCCTGGTATATTCAATTTGCCACATTTTCTTATATGAGGATTGAGGGTTTTGAGGGACATCCCCTCATGCTACCAAGATACCCCACTGATGTAGTGATACTGATGGAATTCATAAGGCAAAGCTCCACAATGTTGAAAACATACAAGGATGCACAGAAGTTGCCACCAATTTTGTTTCCAGTCACCATTGGCTGGTATATGTGCCCTGACTCATAAAGCATCAAGAAGGTGATGGTTAGTTTGAATAAAATGTATTTGTGGCCATTCCCACTGATAAGACCATATGATCCTTATGGAAGGATACAGAAAATAACAGGAAAACCTCTA
Source organism: Cunninghamia lanceolata (assembly GCA_027924645.1). Classification (NCBI taxonomy): domain Eukaryota; kingdom Viridiplantae; phylum Streptophyta; class Pinopsida; order Cupressales; family Cupressaceae; genus Cunninghamia; species Cunninghamia lanceolata. Next base: position 4,873,158 of record BSBN01000030.1, read on the forward strand.
CATAGGAGGCACCTAGAGGACTTCTGGGCAGATTGTGAAGATGAAGCAGAAGCCATAAGGAGAAGATACCAAAGGTTGACCCTGAATCAAATCAAAACCTTTGGCTGTATCCCCATTCCTCAACAGTTGAGAAAAGATGATGGTAGGATAATTGCAGATGAATATGAAGAAAAGAAAATATATAATGATACCATATCTGCACCTGACCTAACCCTACAGGAAGATATATCTTTAGATCATTTCATTGCTAGGACCTTACAACTAACCCAAACTTGGGTTGATGAACAAATTGAGGCATTGAAGAAGAAAGGTGTTGTCATTACTGTGGACAACAAGAAGAAAGGGCAAGATATTCCTGATGAGGAATATGATGACTTCATAAATGAAAAGAGGAAATCTAAGGGAGAGAGGTTTCCTCCACAACAACAACAAAGCAAAAGAACCCCTAGGGGTAAGAAGATTGATAGTGAACCCAAAGGGGTGATTATTGAAAGGACAATGTTTATAGCTAAAGAGGAGGTAGCAACATCAGGATCAGGATCAGGATCAGCATCACCTCCATGGACAAGAAAGCAAAAGTCCAAGATAGCTAAGACAGCAGAGGCAAAACTTATAGAGACCCAAGAAGAGGGTCAATCTTCACGACAACCAACTGAAGAGGAGCCTGAAGAAGAGGAGGCCCCTCTACTATTCAAAAGGAAGAGAAGAGCTCCATAGGTGGTGGTATCTATCCCACCTAAGAAATTAAGAACCTCCATGAGAGGTGAAATAAAGCAATCCCCTACACTATTGCAAGGGGAAGGTAGTGAAGTTGTGCACAAGGAATTTCAAAACAATGTACCACTTCCTACTATTGTGAAGTTCAAAACTGAACTTGCAGAAGAGCAGATGAAAGAGACCTCCAAGGTATTTGAAGAAGGTCATATCTCACTGGAGGAAACAATTAACTTATCTGATGATGAGGTTGTGAAGGAAGTAGCTTCGCAAAAGATAGAAACCCTTGCTATAGGTATACACATGACCCCTCAAAAGACTCCAGCAGTTCAAATAGTACTGGAGGAGATAAATCAAGTGGAAGTAGAAAAAGAAAAGAGCCCAGAGAAGATAGCCCAAGAAATGGGGTTGGATACCTTAATTGCACAGGTGACAAGTCTTGTAGTGGTAGACTTGACAGGTAAATAGGATGTGAATCCTGAACATCCAGCAGGAACACCTGATAAAGGGCAACATACAGAAGAAGTAAAGATGGCAGAACCAGAAGGCCATGCTTCAGACATAAGCCAACAAGGCCCACAAGACACATCAGCGAAACCTACTATAGTATAGGTTCAGGACAAGAAGGCTGATGAGAAGGAGAATGTAATAGAACATCCTGCTTCCAAAGTTTAAGAAGTAAGTGGTGCAGGTGTAGAACAAATTATGGTTGCAGAACAAACGCCAGCACCTTAGGAGGATTCCGCAATATCCACTACTGTGAATGAGCCTCAATAGGAGGAAAAGTCAAAAGTGGATGAGGTAATAACAGAGAAGGATCATGATCATCATGATCATCATATGGACACATCACAAGATCCTCCACCTTAAGATGATGCTCTGCCAAAAAAAGAAGTGCCTCAACAGGAGGATGTACCACAGGATCAACCTCAAGATGAGCATCATGAAGAAGAAACTGGAAAATCACCTTCTCCATCATATATGCTAACAGACATAGGAGATAAAGGTGAACATCATGATGATGCAGAGAAACATGATCAGGTACCTCCGTGGTTAGAAAAGGAAGTAAACACAGAGGTAGATTTTGTATTTCAAGAATTTGATGTATCTACTTTGTTTTCTGAGAATATAATAAAACCAAAGAGGAAGGCCAGGATGACTTCGGCCATTAAAAGAGACCCATCAACTGGAAGGAGGACGGCACAAATTGCAATCCCTACTATAGAGAAAAAAAAAGGTAAGATTACTCTGGAAGAATTCCAGATTAATACAGTTGACCTGGGGTTTGCAAATGAAGACCAGGAGGGTCAAGAGGGTAAAGATATCATAGATTCTTTAATTCAAAAGTTTAAGAAGGAAAATGAGAAAAATAAGCAACATAAAGAGCACATTGCTCAGTTGCATGCATACATAGGCAGGTTGACCAATCCTGAAGATAGTTCCACTGAACGTGTAGTCCCATTGATTGCTATTTCCCAAGATGAGGTGTATAAGTTGGATCTCATGAAACATGAGTCATCCATTTTGAGGAAGTGGATGTGTGCCACATTTGATACTACAGAAGAAGTGGTAAAGGCCTCTTTGAAGAGGTGGAATACTTTCAGCGACTCTAGACAAAAGGTAGACAAGTTGCAGATGCAAGCAGGTAAAAGGTCTTTCCAATTGGAAAAGATATTAGATGTCCTGGGAGAAACAAGGAGGATAAATCCCTAACTGCTCATCAACAAAGGAGTGCTGAATAATAATACTGCCTTATTGGTAGATATATGGTATAAAGACATTCAATTTGAATGTGATGTTCTCAAAAGATGTAACAATAAGCTGAGGGAGATTAGCAGAAAACTGCATGACATGATGTCCTTTGAGGCAGAAATTTTGGAAACCTTGGAAGGAAAAGTGGAAGGGAAGATAGATAATCAAGATGAAGGGTTTGCAATTCAAGCTCTACATAATAACTTCCAATTTGTTGCAGATGATCCACTAGGCCAACTGACAGAAAAAATCATGGATAAACTGGTAAGGATGAAGATGAAAATAGAACATTATAATGAGACGTTGCAAAATAGGAAAAACAAGCTAGATAGCATCAGAGATAAATACCAGGCACACAAGCATGCCCTCGTCAAAGCAAAGACTCAAGATGGTGGAGAGATAGATAAAATCATGCAGTTGTATGAACAGGTCCGGAGCAGCATGTAGCCTCATATACGAGGTCATCATCATCAGGATGATGAAGGTTTAGGAAGTGATGCACATGATGATGAGGCACTTGAGTCAGATAAGGTAGATGATGATGCATCATAAAGTGAATATCAGCATCAAATACTTAGTGAGAATAAGTATTTTTAGATAGCTGCCAGCTGGCAACTTGTGCCATTTTGATAAGGTTGACATAGTCAAAGGGAAATCTTGACTGTAGATATTCATAGACAAATCAAGATCGTTGATCTTTTTGTAACAGATTCCTCACCTTGTTCTATAAAAGGTGCTAGAATGCCTCTTTTCTAACATTCGAAACTTAATTGAAATCTGTCTGCTAAAATTTTTAGGGCTCATTTCAAAGCTTTTTATATACATTTATATCTTTGCATACTTAGTGAATGAGAAGACTGTTTTGGTTACAATTCATAGTAAATCTTGAGTAATTAGTGTGTGAATTCTGGATATATGTGGTGATTTGCTGCGTCCCTTGGAGTGCATGTCTACTTGCATATGTTGTTTTCATACAATTCCTTTGAAGTTAGAACCAACTGTATCTAGCTGTGGAATGTCCTAGTGAACATATGGTTTGGTTCTCTTCTCTTCATGACTATATCTGGTGTACATGTGGTTCAATAGCTGAAGGTTCAACATTCATTTGAAGCATTTCTTTCAATTTCAGAGCATTTCACCATCATAATTGCAAATAACTAAATATCTTAAGCAAACAATATATATATGTGGACATCTCATAGATAAGTGAAATATTTAGCATATTTGAAGTTAAAGCATGTATTATTGATAAATATCATACAAATATTTGGGTATAATTGTATCATTTGATCAAACAACTGTGTAAAATGACCTCTCTGTGAAGAATCTTTGCAAAAATAGTATCATGATGATGAACTCAACGTAAGGCCCCAAAATGGAAACAGCAACACACATCAACCTCAGAGTAACGTCAGACGATTAAGACCTAATCACCGGAGACTTGGGATCATGAATTCTCTGAATTCATCGTATCTTTCAAGATGAATAAAGGTTAATGTGTACTTTTATTCTTTGCTTGTTTGTGACTAACATCATGACCAACAAGTCCCCCATTTTATAAAGGGATTTGTGGGAGGTGTAGGAGGAGAAGATTACTTTTGAAAATGCTTGGGTCGCCCAAATCATCTAGGATATAAAGGCATTTTGGCAAGGCTGTACTCAATGGAGTATTCCCCTACTCCTATTTCTTTGATCATAATTTTCTAGTCTTTGGGCTTAGATGAGGAAGCTTTAGAGGTAGAATCATGTTGTGGGGTAGGGGATGTAGATGCTCTATTATTGGGTATGATGCAATTGGGTTTTGAAAGGACAGAGTTGCAATGCTCAAAGGGGTTGGGATCACCTTAGATGGTGACTTGCTAGCCATTATGAGTGAATTTTATGCATTGGTGATAGGTAGAAGTTACAGCTTTCATGGCATGAATCCATGGTCTACCTAGGAGAATATTGTAGGCTAGGTCCCTATCTAGGACTTGGCACACAACATATTTTATCACTAGTCCCACTTTTATGGGTAATACCACTATTCCTTTGGTAGTTCTCTCCTCTTCATCATAGGCTTTGATAGTAATCTTCTTCCTTGGATCAAATGCATTTTTAGAGAACCCCAATGTAAGGACTAGCTTGAGCATGCAAATATTTAAACCAGCTCCCCCATTAATGAGAACCCTCTTGATGCAGTCCTTACGGATGAAGGCGACAATATGTAAAGGGGTGTTATGAGGTTGAGACACCGAGAGGTCATCTTGTTTGGTAAATGATATGGTACTTGAGTAGGTCAGATTACCTACCATGGCTTGAAACTTCTCTTGGGCCAAGTTCATGGGTAAAGTGGTTTCCACTAAGGCTTTATTGAGAATCTCCTTGTGGGAAGGAGATAGACGCAACAACTCTAAGATAGAAATGTGGGCAGGTGTTTTCCGTAGTTTGTCTATGACACTATACTGATGGGAGTTGGACTAAGAAGATGATGACCTTGGAGGAATGGTATTTAACGTGACCTTACCACTGCAGGTGATGATACTGCAGTTAGTTTTGTTGGGCTTTGATTGTTGGTTGGACGTGACCACATTGATTTGTGGTATGTGCTCTATTATGCAATTGATGGTATAATTGAATTGCACACTTGCATAATTAGCATTATTATTCCCATTGTTTTGTTTCTACCTATTGTAGTTGTTGTTGTTGCCATTGTTGTTGTTCTTGTTGTACGGCCTGTCATGATTGAGAAGTGGATCTTTGTAAGCCACATGCATCTCATTAGAAGTATGTTGTTGTGCACCTCCTTGATTTTGATCAAGTATGTTTTGAATAACATGTTTGAGATGGATACAATTGTTGTTGTATGTCCTCTTCCTCTATGATACTCACAAAAGTCGGTATCTTTCCAATAGTGAGGTTTTATTTGAGGTTCATAATCGCTTTTTGGCAGTAGATTGATTTCATTGTTGGCCAATAACTTCCTTAATGCGAATTCTTAGGACTCACATAGCAGTGTGAACTTTTGCCTTGGATTTGAGTTGAACCATGGTCTTGGCTCCTGAGAGAATGTTTTTTTGGGCATAACATTGCTTGCCTCTCCTTTGAGAGTGAATATTGGTTGTTGTTTGGGAGCTGCCACCTTGGCATCAACTACTCTATCATTGATGACATTTTTATTTTTAGTCTAAAACTTTGATTTGTCAGTCTTGTAGTTGGAGGTAGATGTGTCCTTGTATAACTTGATTTGTCCCTTGGCGATCATAGCTTTCTCGATGAACAATCCCATTTTAATCACTTTTGAAAATGAAGTAGGGCATTAGATTTGTATTTGATAGCTTAGATCGGAGTTGAGGTTGTGGACAAACATCTCCATTAATTGCTTCTCAGGTACATCATATGAGCATTTGCTTGTTAGTTGTCTACACCTTTGTAGGAAGGAGGTGAATGATTCACCACTCTTTTGCTTGGTATTACATAGATCAAGTATGGAGACTTGTGTTCAATATTGTGCGAGAAGTGTGTGATGAATTTGTTGATTAAGTCATCAAAAGTTTTGATACCCTATGGAAGTTGTGAGAACCACTCCATGGCATGAATGCCTAGAGATCTAGGGAGTAAGCTCATTAAGAAAGTCTCATTGTGAGCTACTTCCATGCATGTGGTTTTGAATTCCCTAATGTGATCTCTAGGGTCCCCTTTCCCTTTGTACTTGTCAAACTTAGGAACTTTGAATCAAAAGGGGAATGGTATCATGTTGAAAATTTTATCAAAGGGGTATGGTGCAATATCTTCCAAGGAGTATGTTTTAGTGTTTGTACCCATCTTAAGATTTGTCATTTGTTGTGTTAGACCCTCAATTTGTTTCCTCATTTCTTCCATAGGTGTGTTTGGGTCTATGACTTTCTTTCCTTTGTCCTCATTGGTGTGGTGTTCATGATTATCCTCTATGTTCTCTTTGAGTTTACTTAGATCAAAATTAGTGGGGAGCTTAATTCCAAGATTTGCAAGATGATAAAAATACTTTTGAGGGTCCGCATGGAGCACTTTCTATAGCAAGCATTGGAATTTCTGATCTTGGAGGTGTCCATGACAATCTTCATAAGAGATTTCCTCATCACTATCATGAGGGGTGACAATATGGTCAGATGATTTGGCCATTTCAAGTTGCTTTTGGTATTGAGATCTAGTAAGAACCATTCAAGGTGACGTGGGATGTGGTGGGATGAAACTAGAGATTTTGGCAAGATGCTGGTGGAGACTGTTGAGAATAAGATACTTATGACAAGATTTGGACAAGGGTCTTTCTCGATCAATGATTCCAAGTAAGATGACCAATACAAGATGATAGCCACTAGTAAGGGTACTCGATACTTGTCTTACTATGTAGGCACTAGTCATGCACCAAGACCACTAGTGAAGTTGTGTGACTTACTAGAGTTACTTGAATCCAAAATGATCTGAAAAAGGGGCCTATGCTAATCTGATATGGTATATTTGTGACTTTGGACTAGGGAGACATGATAGAAGATGAATGAGATGACCAATGAAAGAGAGATTTTGATGTGAAATTGATGGGAAAATGTCTACAAAGTAAGATCTGATCTCGACACTTGGAACTAGGCTGAAATGGGTACCCAAACATGGTAAATTTTTTCTCTCAAAGACTGTGGAAGTACTCACTATCACGCATGCACCAAAATAGATGTGCCACAAAAACTGGTAAATGTACGAAAATTAGGTATAGAAGCGCAATACTGGTAGATTTCAGATGCACAACAATAGGTGTTAAAAGCACAACAAATCAGTACATATGCACAGCATGTTGGTACAAATGCACAACAAAAGAGGATGAATGTGCCACTCTCGTTTTTCAATATTTTTGCAAGTTTTTGGCAATTTTCTATGTTTTTGGTATCTTTGGTTGCAAGAAGGTCTTTTTGATATGATTTTTTGAAATTATGGCAAGAAGACACAGCAAACACAAAGAATGTTTTTATGGTTTTTTTTTTTGTGATTTTTTGACTCTTTTTTGAACTAAAAGAAAGCAAGTACAATCATAGGTTTTAAAGGATATTATAAAATTGAATTCTCACTATCTCTAGTGAAGTATCTTCGAGAGGTGATAATTGCCCTTCCCTACACTGGATTATAGGGGTTTTTGACCACTAAGGCAAAGGTGTTAAATAAAGGCAACCGTTCGAGTGGTTATACATGCAGTAGCACTACTCTCCGTTATGGAGTCTCCATCCTACAAGGGTTGCACCTTGGAGGGTTTTGGTGGAGGTTGGTTGTCAATATAACACAACTACACTCCTTGTTTGAAGCTTTCACTCCAAACACAATTTATTTATAGTGGATTGGTAGGGCTTGGTGTCTAGCCTATTACCATTAATTGTGATTGATCATTTGACAAGATTGACTTGACTTGATTGGTATGAATTAGGAATGGACTTGCATTTGGGTCATTGCTCGGATTGACATCTAGTACTATTGACAAGAGATACAATGATCAATAGAAAGTTGGTCGATAGAAGAAATGACTCGACAGAAGGAATCACAAGCTTTTATTTGATACTCTGTGGTTTGGATCTTTATATGCATGGGATATGGTATGGATACTTTTGCAGATGTGAATGGTATGGATGCTTTGTGGATGCAAGTGGATGTGAATGGTTTTTTTATATCTTGATAGTGCAAGTATTTTGAAGTGCATATTTCATCATTGGGTTTTTTTGTTTTTTTGGTACTTTTTCCAAATGTTGTAAGTCAATACAAGCGTATAGGTATTATTGAACTGAGATGACCTAAGTATTGCTTACATGGATTTTGATTTAGCAAGTTAATACAATTTGTTGGAGTTTTTTCCCAAACTAGATGCTTCTCAGTTATCCCTACAAGGTAGCCATCATTGATTAATAGGATTTCTGGGCCAAGGGCCAACAGTATAGGAGATAGACTCTATAAATATCTCCTCTTCTTCTTTTGGCTCTGCAGAAACAAGGGGGGTATTCCCTATTCAACATCCATAAAATATGCTTGTGAACTTGTTGGGATGTTGACACAAAGCAAATAAATCCTCTTTTATGCAGACCAAAACTATAAAATAAGTGCAAAGGGGCTAGCTTTGGGCCTATGCTTAGTTGTGACACAGAGGATTTTAGTCCTAAAACTACTTCTAATATCCTAAAAGTTTATATTTGAAGTTTGAGTTTGTATTTTGTATTTGGATGCAAGACTGGGACCTTTGGTTGTAACCTCAATACAAGACCAAACTAGTGCCTATCTCAGGGCTCGGAGTCAATAGACATACACATGTGGATGATTACCATAAACTTGGATAAATAACTAGGTTTCAAGGGGAAATTTTTAGTGTCTGCCTTACAAATACTTCCCAAGACTGAGTATTTAGTCGTTCATACTTAATGATATCCCTATTACAACATATCTTTCCCAATACTTACCTAAAACATTCAATTTGTTCCTTGAACAAAGGTAAGAGATTAGACATTCAACACAGAAATCCATGTTCCTGAATCCCAAATAACCCTTAGCTATATAGATTCAAAAGAAAAGATGCCCACAACTTGGAGACAAACAACTGAACACATACATAGATGCATTTCTCATATAAAACATGAAACTAGCAAAACTATGCATAAAACATTCAACATATGATTCATAAACTCATAAGGCACCAGACAGAGCCACCAGTAACACTGTATCTTATTATTCCACCAAAACTTTGCCCAAGTCTCCACCCACCTCAAAATGAGTGACATAGTTCTCCTATATAGAAAGAACGTGTACTCAACAACTAATTACATGGCATTTTAAAATTCTGCCAGATACAATGCACCATCAAAATGGCACCCAAAACATTCAATGCAGTAGGCAGAAGAAGAAAGGAAAGAGTAGTTGAATTCGGGAAGTGTGTCGCCACTTGAAGATTTTCTCCTTTAAGATAGTAGTTGACCTGTCAATCAAGACCATGCCTCTACAAACTTTGCCGTTTATGGTCAACCTACCTGTAGGTTAGGTAAACAAATGAGGTTGAAATATTAACTAAATGCAACAAAACACATAAAGTTATACCTCACATGAAGACCCAATCTCATCAAGGGAGAGGAACCTTGCACCCAAAACAAGCTCCTAAGACATGATTATCCCTAGACAAGTGATTCAAATGTGAAATGCTAACTAAATTTGCAACTCACTAAAGACTAGCTCAATTGATATTTTGGCATAATAACTTTGTATAAAACTTGGATCCTTGAATGGGTTGAGAGATGTTGTATTTATAGACTTTTTGGAGGGATTTTGATCCAAGGGTGGAGATTGATTTGGAAGATCAATGGTGGAGGATGAAGGTGATGTGGAGGGCCTAGATTCAATCTTGAATGAATGGAGGGCTAGGAATAAAAGTGAATCTTTTATTCATTTTGGGAAAAGGGGTTATTAAATGAGCATGGGTGGTGAAGGATTATTTTTGAATTATAGATTCATATGGGGGAATGTAAATGAATTAAAAATTTATTTGGGGATAGCTAGAAATAAATGAGTATGGGTGAGGTAAGGGGTTGTAAGGAAAATTAAATGTGATGTGGGATGTTTTAAAATAAAAAATTGACTTATGTGGATTTATTTTAATTTTTTATTTGGAGGATGTGGGGAAGGGTGTTAAACTAGGTTTGACCACCCAAATGAAAGGTTAGGATTAACTAAACATAGGTTTTATTTAATTAACCCTAGGACTAGGATAAGGTAGGCTAGGGTAGGCAATTAAATAATAGCTCTTTAATTATCGAGAGTAGGAATAGGCCAATTAATAGGTTGAATTAATTAGTTAACATGGTTTTAACTAATAAATTAGATTTAGTGAAAAGGGGGAAATTGATTTAATAAATATTGCATATTTATTAAATCAATTGGCTAAGGTTTGGACTATTGAATTAATGAAATTAATTCAATTGTTGGGATAAAAAATGATGGAAAATAGGGTAATGAAGGGATAATTAATTAAATAGAAATTTAATTATTTGGTTAGAAGGGAAATTGATGTGCTTAGGGATGTCAGGAGTCAGTTTGGTGGTCGAGACATTTTTAAGTGTCTACATTTGCCCCTCTTTGACGTGGCATCAGGACCTAGGAGGGAAGTGGCATCAGGTCGAAGAAAATATGCCCCAGCTGCCAGGAAGGAATGAAATCGGTAAGGGATGCCCCCTTGAGACGTCGACGAGAAAATAAATAATTTTCCAGGCGAGTTCTCGAAAGGATGTGACGGAAGTGAAAGTTGGATAGGTGACGGAAAAAGAAGATGCTAGGAAGAAAAACAGAGGAAGAAGGCTAAGATCTGCACCCTAGAGGAAAAAAGAGGGGGTGGAAGGATGACATGGCCCACTATATTATGAAAAGTGGGCCCTTGGAGTGCCACATTTGCACACTTTGACTTTAGAGAAGGAGTGAAAGAGAGATAGCTGACCGCAACCCCCAATTCCCGTGACTTTGACACATCTCAGAGCGGTTCTGATCATTTGACCAGGCACCGGAGGCTGGACCTCAAGTAGGGTCTAACCCTGACTTTGTAATTTTTTTGTTTTTCATGCATTTTTGGGGTTCGGGGGTTAGGGCTTAGAGCGTGTAGTGCCAAAAGTTAGTCGGATTAGCGCCATCCTCTAGATTGGCACTATCTGCTAGGGTAGGGTTAGGGCAGTTTGTCACCATTCAGCTAGGATTTTAGCACTATCTTTTGAAGTAGCACCATTTTTTTAAGAAGAAGGTTTTAGTGTTGTAGCGCCAAAATTATGTTAGGGTAGCACTATTCTCTAGAATAGCGCTATCTATTGGACTGGCACTATGTTACAATTTAGTGCCAAATCTAGGAATAGTGCAATAGTGTATACTAGCACTTTTGGGGAAATTGGCGCTATTCATTGGAATAGTGCTTAATGGTAGATCGACGCCATTTTTCAAAATGGTGCCAAGTATGTTGCGTCATAGCGTCATATTCAGAGTTAGCGTGAAAGGGATTACGCAGTGGTGCTATTCTCTGTAATAGCACTATGGAGAAGAAGTAGTAGTGCCATTTTGGGAATGGCACAAAGGTTTGCCTATTTTGGTGCCAATGATTTTGGCTTTTAGACAATAGAAGAAAGGGTGTGATTTAGAAAAATATAGGTTAATATCTAACTAGAAAGTTGTGGATGCAGGATACACGTCGATTTATAGTCTCTTCACGAGAGCGACGGGTGCCATCTGTGATGGCACTATTTGATTATTTTGATGATGCTACGGGGGCTTGACTGGTGAGATTGGGGCTTCTGATGGTGGCGTTGATGCCAGTTCTACGAGCTCATACAGCTCTGATGACAGTGGTTGTGGAGCGGTACCGCTCTGAGACCTACATCTTTCTGTTGCTGACTGGTGAGATCACCATCACACTTGAGGATGTTTATCACATCCTCAAGCTACCTATTCGAGTGCGACGTGTTAGATATGACATAAGGAGGGGGCAGAGTGCCCTGATCAGAGTGTTTGGAGAGGACCACATTGTTCTCTTAGTGGACAGGAGAGAGATGAGCTATGAGGGGATGCTGGCTGCGGGTGCAGATCCCTTTGCCTTATTCTTATGTACTTTGATTGGAGGTGTTGTGATGCCTGACAAGTGAGGCAGGGGCTTTTCGGTTGGCTGGGGGGATGATAGAGGGAATGGTGAGGCATGAGACCATCTATGCCTGGGGACCGACGATGCTAGGGAAGCTATACCATGAGATGCATATAGTCACCTATCTGCATGATAGAGCATTGTCAGCTGGAGTTACTATGCTTCATGTATGGATTTGGGAGCACATCACTGTTACCTAGCTGACATGTGGGTATTATCAGTAGCCTTTTGAGGCCTTTGTATTTTTATATCAAGATAAGTTTACTGGATAGGTGCGGTATTGGAGGAGGATGCTAGATGATGTTATTAGTGTGATCTAGCGATCGTATATCAGCATAGAGTCATGGCCAGATGATGATATTCATCTACCGTTTATGTTTCAGCAGTGGTACCTGATGGGTCAAGGAGACCATACTATAGAGATGTGTCTACCCTCATGGGTCATGCGGTAGTTTGGTTTGAGATAGAACACTCTACAACAGATGGCCATATTTGTGCGAACTCCTCGAGATGCGCCCTTTTGGCCTGCAACCATACAACCACAAGTTGCCCTAGCTAATTTTGCAGCTCTACGGCCAGTGCGATGGGATTGGGGGAGCACTGTTAGAGATGCAGGTACCATGCCTGTGTATGATATATGGTGGCACATGCATCAGCCCACTTGGTTGACAGACCCGGAGGAGACAGTCCTAGCGGAGGAGGCAGCGAGGTCAGGTGGTGATGATGATTCTGATGATGGAGATGGCCTAGGTGGGGATGACATCCTGGGGGAGGGGGAGGAGATCCTGGAGGATTATTTAGTGGAGGTGGGAGTAGATGGAGAGGAGAGGGTGGTTGGAGGGGAGGGACAGCCGATGGATGTGCTGGCAGCAACAGCAGCTGGACAGGTGCCCCAGCAGCAGGTTGCAGGGCAGCAGGCACCTGGTCGGCAAGTTCCTATTGAGTAGGTACAGATTGGAGTGGGGCAATAGCCTAGAGGGCCTCAACATCATGGGGCACAGCCAAGGGTGGATAGGGGTGATCTACCCCCACCACAGGTAGCACAGCAACAGCAAGGGGAGGCAGGCCCTTCAGGGATAGCTGGAGAGGCTGAGGTAGGGAGGCTCACACCTCATCGGCGGCCTCAGGATGAGGAGGAGGAGATGGAGACCCTACGGGTACAAGTGGCCAGCCTGGAGGAGGCACTAGAGAGTCGTGATGCAGAGTTAGTGCAGTTGCAGGGGGCATTGGCCTTATTAGATGGGGCAGATGGACAGGTGCTTGCGTTGCAGGCACAGTTAACCTAGGTGCAGGGTGATATAGAGGTTTTGACCAGAGAGCGGGATGTGGTGCTTGTCAGGGCACAGCAAGTAGAGACTACATTGGGTAGTCTATAGGCTTTAGGTGGTGGACTTTGTAGGAGTCAAGGACAACACTGAGAGGGGGGTGAATCAGTGTTGTGTGAAATTTCTAATCTTTTTACAAACTTTAACTTGCAGAGCACAAGGAGAGAAAGCTATCATTGATTTCTCAAACACATATCACATAACATTGTCAAATACATATGTATATAATCTGAGAATGAAAAACAAAACTCATGAGTAAAACATACAACTACAGAGAAAAGATCAACATGAACCAAGACACAATAATTGCACGAGTGGAAAACCCTCCAGGGGTAGAAAAACCACTCCAGAACTGCCTCACTGGCTTAACTAAAAAACATGCCTCACTGGCTACAAAGAAGCCTCACTGGCTACAATATGTGTCTCACTAACAATTGAGCCTCACTGGCATACTATGTCTCACTAGCTTTTCTCAATCAATCAAAAAACAAAAACTCATGTGCAAGAAATGATTGCTTGTTCAATCTGATTTGCACCTTTTACACTCTGTGTTTCATCATACACCCTAATTTCTCCTATTTGATTTTCAAGTCAAGACCATATAAATAATTCCTTTTACACATCTCTCTAAAAACAACTTCCTGTGAACAAAATTTCAATACTCTTATCTCTACAATTCAATATCAATATCTTCCTTTGCATATTATTTTGAAAAACATCTGATCCTGTATCAAGAACAATTTTTTACTACAAATTAGCTCATGCATGCATATAAAGTGATCTTCATAGTTGTATGATGCTCTGCTCTTCAATACACATCAACATCAAAGCACCTCTAAGCCCATTAAATAACATATGATCATTCATCTTCTCTTGCTCTGCAATTAAACCAATCTTGTAATCCATTCACCTGCATCAAAAGACTTTTCATATTCTTCAAGAAATTTCTCTGCAAATAAAATCAATTCATCTCTAAAAAAGTAATCTCCAAAAAAACTTTTCATACTCTGAGTTCTTAAAAAAAATCTTATTCAACTTCAATCACAATCTTTGTCAGTCTTCAATCAACTTATCTGCAAAAGACCTCTCTCAAAGAAGTACTTCAAATAATATAAAATGCCCAAAAAAAATCTTTCAAAATTCTTGATCTTCCACAAATCTTTCCAAAAAAAATATTGCCTTAATAACTCCCACAATCTGCCTTTCCTTGCAAAAAATAAGGAAATAGAATCAAGATTCTAATTATATTCTATGCCATGAAAAACATGCTCCTCAAATAAAAATATTTGATGGTTTTCATAAAGCTTTCCCGTGGAAGTATATCAAAAACATTATTTCAAATTGTGCTTTTTCTCACACATTTAACCTTTCCTTTTTGGCGCTCCTCATATATATTAAAAATAGACTTTGGTTTATTCTAGTGCCCACCAAGTTTAAATCAAAATTAGAAATTACCTTTTTAAAAAAATGTCATAAAAATGACACAATGGAAAGGCCGACTACTAAGTGGGTTAAAAGCAATATTTGCTAAACTTTTAAACAAAACTATAAACATAGCTTGTTTAACACCCATGACAACTTTTTCACATTTTGGCGCATTCAAACTAATTTGAATACCACCGATGATATTGTTTCCAACTGTAAAGCATTAGTGCTTAAGACATGTGTGAAGTCCGCTTCACATGGTAAGATAAGGAGATTCAAATAGAACTATAGACTTTCGCGCCCACCGCTTATAATGATGACTTGTATCAAAGGTAAAGACCATCTATGGGGCCGGTTTCATAATGCTTCAATACCCCTTTAGCAGGTTACAGTAAGTGAGATTACCTTCTATCAAAAGTCACTTTGAAAATAGAACATAAAGAAGAGTTCACTTGACGGTTAAAATAGGAGCTCAAAATATGAACAACTTAGCTTAGAGTTTCATCAACACCTAGAACCATAGGGTTTTAACACCTTAGCATAATCAATTACTTCAAACCATGTTAAAACTGAATGTTGAAGAAATGGCAGAGATATACTGTCATCAAAGATATATCCTTTGTCATGAAACATAACTTCATCTCAAGCATACCAAGAACATACTATTCTGATCAACCTTGAAGCATGAGACTTTAAAGCATGACCACCAAGCATCATGAAGTATGGGATGAACTTATAAAACACAACAACTATCCTTCTAATGGTAAAGCTAAGAGCATCATCATGAAGCAACCATAACTACTCAATGCAACTCAACTTTATGACACAACTTCTCAATTCAACTCCAAGCATATTCTGAATTTCTTGAGATCAACCTCCTGTGTGTAAGACAATAAATTAATTTCAACAACATGAACTTGTGAAGATCATCATTTCACACTGCATAACCATGGATGATGAACATTTGTCAACATTTGACAGCCCCAAACAAATCACCTTGTGACCTTACTTACCAAAGAACATATTAAGATAGATTGCAAGAGAACTTACAATGATCAACTTCAAAAACACCATGAAGGCCAAACCTGATCAAACAAGTCCTGTGATTAATCATAGTCCTGTGATTAATCATAACCAATACCAAACACCAAGAACATTAGAATCCATCCTGAGGCAAACCTAAAAGATCCTGATCAAACAGAAGCATCTTATTTCTAACCATATTTGTATATCTGACAACAATAAAGATCCACTGAAGACAATAAAGATCCACTGAAGATATGAGCATGCATCCTTAATAGGATCCTATATCTAATTTCACATGATCCAAGATGATCCAACAACATTCCATCACATATAAAGATATCATTATGATGTAAATCTGCTGATAGAAACTTGACATATCAAATGCAAGGAAGTAGTAATGATCACATCTCAAACATATGAATACATCAACCTCATTAAACATCTCCTGAACACTTTTGACATCAATGACAACCTAACACCATCAATCTTCCCCTTTGTCATTGATGGCAAAACCACCTGATGCAATTTTTTCTTTCTCCCCCTTTTTGGCATCTGATGACAAAGCCTGAAACAACTCCCCCTGAGAACAACTCCATTGAAAGATGTTATAGCATGATCATAACAATTGTAATCACATTGCATTAAGAGCACCTTGAAGACATAAACTCCTGTTATCTTGTTATATCTGATGACAATACCATTATGATGATGAAAACTGACACAATCTTGATGACAAAACAAACAATTTTTCTTCAATCAACAACCTTTTTGACCCACATGACAAAACTCCAATGAATCTATTTGCTTCCCCTGTGATAAAGTTTACAAACAAATTACTGCTCATAAATAACACTGATAATCACTGACAAGAATAACCAACATAACTCAACTCAATCACTAATCCACTTCCTGACTTAGCCCAAGCAACATATCAACCTGAAGTATACCATCCATTTACTTACAATCAACCTTCTGAACACTTTTGCAAAGAAAACATAAACATACGAAAACTCTTTGATAAACAGATTTGCAGGCAAAAATCATGAAGACTCCTCATCACATAGTTCCCAACACCATATGACATGATGACCATTATCAGCAGATTCAAAACCTTTACTTGCCTCTGATTAACTGATAAACTTGAAAGAAAAACAAGGCACCACCATCAATTTCATAAGCAATTCTAGATGTCACAACTTGACATACATACCTTACCACTTCAAAACAAGAGGCACACAATTTTCAAATACCTTTTTGAACCATATTAATGAGGAAGAACATGTCAAATTAATATGCCAATGATCACTTCTAAATGAACATTTATTCTGCAATCAAGAATAGAGATCATCCTTCTGCACAAGATACCTTTTACAACACACTGTCAAACTTGATATAACCACATCTGCAATCAACAAGAATGAACTCCTTCCTCTTGACTTTATCATTCAAATCAGCCCCTCAAGATTGCACAACCTTCACCATCAAGCTCTTCCTGTAACACCACTTTGCAAAACCAAATCTAGGTGAGAGTTCCTTGACAACATGACAGCTTAATCATGTAAGTATCAAACAATATACAAATATGATCAATGTCACAACATCATCAAACTATTTGTGTAGAGAGATTTTGAACACTTTATGATCCACTAAACATGTTAATGATCATGAACACCTAACATACACTGAAACTCAAAAACATTAGAAACTTCATTTCAAACATTTTAGGCAAGCATGACAAACAAAACAAGATCAACTGATCTCCTCCTGTAACTTCTTGGGGACAAAAAATAGAACAAGAACAACTCCCCCTCACATTATGCTATCTGTTATGCAACAGATGAAATGACTTGTACAAGATGCACAAGCTTAGTATTTGACTTCTCTTGACTATGTTTATGCTTCCAAATCTTAACAGGCTCTTTCTTCCTCCAAACCTTTTCTGTCTTTTTCTTTTCTGAACCTTTCAAATTAGGTGGAGCTCTCCTGCAACTGTGTGCTTTATGACCAAGAGAGTTGCAATTATAACAAATTATGTTGTAATCAAAATCAATTGACTGATAATACCTTTGAGCACTCATATTAAGCTTCCATGAACGATCATACACTCTGTTCATTTTGCAGTTTCTTTGAATATGTCCAACATTATTGCACTTGTAACATACAAGGTTAGTATTCCTTTTGCAATCAACTGCTTTATGCCCAAAATGATTACAAGTATAACAATAACCATTAAATGAATAGTTATACCTGTACATGTATGCTTGTCTAACAAGAGCACTTTTTCTAAAATTTCTTCTGCTTTGATTATGTATTTTGTTTTCAGTGGTAACATTCAAATCAATCTTCTTTCTGGGAGTCTCTCTAGCTTTTGAACATTCTCCTTCTTCAAAACCAAGTCCAATAGTGTCTCCATATAGTTTTTGTTTACCAAGCATCTTATGTAGCTTGCTTGTGCTTTCTTCAAACTCCTTATACTTCTTAGATAAAGCTTTGAGACCATCATACTCTTTTCTCAAATTGATAATATCACTCTCTAGTTTTAGATTCTCAATCCTTGCAACTTCAAGGTTAGATATTGAGACATCAGCTATCCTCTTAGCTTCTTCAATTTCTAATTTCAAACTAACAAGCAATTTGTTTGATTCACTTGCTTGATTCTTCAAGTCTACAATCAGGTTTCTAGCATCTTCAAGATCTGTAAGAGCTTTGTCTTTTAAAACTCTTTCTTGCTGCAATTGCAACATTAATTTCTTGTTCTCCTTATAATTTTTGAGTTCAGTTAGAGCATATATGAGCTCTCCTTCCAGATCAGTCTCACAGTCTTGTTCATCATAATCCTGATCATCATCATCTTTTGAATTTGATTGGGTCTCAAGTTCTTCATGTGATTGCCTTTCAATGCCACTTTCTTGACACACCAGAGTGTCCTCTTCTTTATCATTACCTTGGTAAATTCTTTTCAATCTCCTCCACATATCCTGAGCTGTAACACAATCCATAACTTTACAAATAACATCATTAGACAGAGTAGATAATATAGCCTTCTTTGCAATATCATTACATTCAAAATCTTCTTTTTTATTTGTAGAATTACAATTCTCAACTGACATTAAAACATCATATCCTAAGGAGGATAAATACACTTGCATTCTAACATACCAAACTGAAAAATTTGAACCATCAAACTGAGGAACATCTGAAGCCTTTTCTTCTAAGATAATATCAGACTCAACATGGAGAACATCTTTATTAACATCTGGATTTGATATGAATGATGTCTTTTGTGTCTTTTGACCAGAATGAATCTTAACATTTCTCATGTTCTTATTTCTCCTGCACTTACCCATTGAACTCCACACACAGGACCTACCCAAGCTGATTAAGCTGCAAGAGGGAAATTGGCTCTGATACCAATTGTAGGAGTCAAGGACAACACTGAGAGGGGGGGTGAATCAGTGTTGTGTGAAATTTCTAATCTTTTTACAAACTTTAACTTGCAGAGCACAAGGAGAAAAAGCTATCATTGATTTCTCAAACACATATCACATAACATTGTCAAATACATATGCATATAATCTAAGAATGAAAACAAAACTCATGAGTAAAACATACAACTACAGAGAAAAGATCAACATGAACCAAGACACAAGAATTGCACGAGTGGAAAACCCTCCAGGGGTAGAAAAACCACTCTAGAACTGCCTCACTGGCTTAACTGAAAAACATGCCTCACTGGCTACAAAAAAGCCTCACTGGCTACAATATGTGTCTCACTAACAATTGAGCCTCACTGGCATACTATGTCTCACTGGCTTTTCTCAATCAATCAAAAAACAAAAACTCATGTGCAAGAAATGATTGCTTGTTCAATCTGATTTGCACCTTTTACACTCTGTGTTTCATCATACACCCTAATTTCTCCTGTTTGATTTTCAAGTCAAGACCATATAAATAATTCCTTTTACACATCTCTCTGAAAACAACTTCCTGTGAACAAAATTTCAATACTCTTATCTCTACAATTCAATATCAATATCTTCCTCTGCATATTATTTTGAAAAACATCTGATCCTGTATCAAGAACAATTTTTTACTACAAATTAGCTCATGCATGCATATAAAGTGATCTTCATAGTTGTATGATGCTCTGCTCTTCAATACACATCAACATCAAAGCACCTCTAAGCCCATTAAATAACATATGATCATTCATCTTCTCTTGCTCTGCAATTAAACCAATCTTGTAATCCATTCACCTGCATCAAAAGACTTTTCATATTCTTCAAGAAATTTCTCTGCAAATAAAATCAATTCATCTCTAAAAAAATAATCTCCAAAAAAACTTTTCATACTCTGATTTCTTAAAAAAAATCTTATTCAACTTCAATCACAATCTTTGTCAGTCTTCAATCAACTTATCTGCAAAAGACCTCTCTCAAAGAAGTACTTCAAATAATATAAAATGCCCAAAAAAAATCTTTCAAAATTCTTGATCTTCCACAAATCTTTCCAAAAAAAATATTGCCTTAATAACTCCCACAATCTGCCTTTCCTTGCAAAAAATAAGGAAATAGAATCAAGATTCTAATTATATTCTATGCCATGAAAAACATGCTCCTCAAATAAAAATATTTGATGGTTTTCATAAAGCTTTCACATGGAAGTATATCAAAAACATTATTTCAAATTGTGCTTTTTCTCACACATTTAACCTTTCCTTTTTGGCGCTCCTCATATATATTAAAAATAGACTTTGGTTTATTCTAGTGCCCACCAAGTTTAAATCAAAATTAGAAATTACCTTTTTAAAAAAATGTCATAAAAATGACACAATGGAAAGGCCGACTACTAAGTGGGTTAAAAGCAATATTTGCTAAACTTTTAAACAAAACTATAAACATAGCTTGTTTAACACCTACGACAACTTTTTCACATTTTGGCGCATTCAAACTAATTTAAATACCACCGATGATATTGTTTCCAACTTTAAAGCATTAGTGCTTAAGACATGTGTGAAGTCCGCTTCACATGGTAAGATAAGGAGATTCAAATAGAACTATAGACTTTCGCACCCACCACTTATAATGATGACTTGTATCAAAGGTAAAGACCATCTATGGGGCCGGTTTCATAATGCTTCAATACCCCTTCAGCAGGTTATGGTAAGTGAGATTACCTTCTATCAAAAGTCACTTTGAAAATAGAACATAAAGAAGAGTTCACTTGATGGTTAAAATAGGAGATCAAAATATGAACAACTTAGCTTAGAGTTTCATCAACACCTAGAACCATAGGGTTTTAACACCTTAGCATAATCAATTACTTCAAACCATGTTAAAACTGAATGTTGAAGAAACAGCAGAGATATACTGTCATCAAAGATATATCCTTTGTCATGAAACATAACTTCATCTCAAGCATACCAAGAACATACTATTCTGATCAACCTTGAAGCATGAGACTTTAAAGCATGACCACCAAGCATCATGAAGTATGGGATGAACTTATAAAACACAACAACTATCCTTCTAATGGTAAAGCTAAGAGCATCATCATGAAGCAACCATAACTACTCAATGCAACTCAACTTTATGACACAACTTCTCAATTCAACTCCAAGCATATTCTGAATTTCTTGAGATCAACCTCCTGTGTGTAAGACAATAAATTAATTTCAACAACATGAACTTGTGAAGATCATCATTTCACACTGCATAACCATGGATGATGAACATTTGTCAACATTTGTCAACATTTGACAGCGCCAAACAAATCACCTTGTGACCTTACTTACCAAAGAACATATTAAGATAGATTGCAAGAGAACTTACAATGATCAACTTCAAAAACACCATGAAGGCCAAACCTGATCAAACAAGTCCTATGATTAATCATAGTCCTGTGATTAATCATAACCAATACCAAACACCAAGAACATTAGAATCCATCCTGAGGCAAACCTAAAAGATCTTGATCAAACAGAAGCATCTTATTTCTAACCATATTTGTATATCTGACAACAATAAAGATCCACTGAAGACAATAAAGATCCACTGAAGATATGAGCATGCATCCTTAATAGGATCCTATATCTGATTTCACATGATCCAAGATGATCCAACAACATTCCATCACATATAAAGATATCATTATGATGTAAATCTGTTGATAGAAACTTGACATATCAAATGCAAGGAAGTAGTAATGATCACATCTCAAACATATGAAGACATCAACCTCATTAAACATCTCCTGAACACTTTTGACATCAATGACAACCTAACACCATCAGACTTGCCCCAGTTTTGACAGGGATGCAGGCTTAGTTGTCCCAGGCGCAGACACAGGCATATCAGTTACAGGGATAGTTGAGCCAGGTACAAGGGCAGCTGACTCAGTTATAGGGGCATTTGATAGAGGCCAGAGCATGGGTGGATTACTATCGGGGCCTGTATTATGTGGCCGTGCCAGCAGTGCAGTGTGCCCCGAGCTACAGTCAGGTCAGTAGATTGGGGGCCTCCAGGTCTCATAGATCGAGATCGGTGCAGTCGATTCAGCAGATGATGCCTCCTCCCGCGTACATGCCCTAGTAGGTTCCACAAGTTCAGGTGTAGCCACAGATAGGAGTATAGCATGACTAGGATTAGAGTCTCCCACTCCTTCAGAGAGAGGATCCTCCTTGTGATAGCTTTATCATGTTAGCCCTCAAAGGCATTGTATCAGGACTTGGTATTTTTTGATGATATGAGTGGTGTACATTTTTTTGCGGTGATTATATATATGATGCGATGCTTTTTGATGGTTTATGATGCCCTATTATGATGATGCCTATGTGATGACTGCAGTATTCTTTATGGATTTATATGCTATGGATGTGTTATGTTTATGCAATTATGTTTTTGATTTTATGGATGTATTTGTGATGGATTTACTGTGATATATGCATGGTGTTTGTGATTTTATGGACTATATGATGTATAATGCAAATGAATGTTCAGACTAATAAACACTTATTATGGATGCAACAATGTGATGTAATGTATGTTTATCAAAATAAACACATGTTATCTATGCCTACTAGATGATTTGTTAAATGTAGTTTCAATGATTATGATTGTGAGGATGTAGTGTAACTAAATGTCACTAGTGTTGATATAATGATATGTGAAATGTAATGTGATGATTTATTAAATGAACCTAAATGATATGCAAATTAAATGATTTAAATGAACCTAAATGATATGCAAGTTAAATGATTTAAATGAACCTAAATGATATGCAAGTTAAATGATTTAAATGAACCTAAATGATATACAATTTTAACTGATTCTAAAATGATCCTAGTGATAAGATAGGCAATTTAAACTGTTTCTAAAATGAGCCTAATGCTATGCAAGTTAAATGATTTAAATGAACCTAAATGATATGCAAGTTAAATGATTTAAATGAACCTAATGATATGCAAGTTAAATGATTTAAATGAACCTAAATGATATGCAAGTTAAATGATTTAAATAAACCTAAATGATATGCAAGTTAAATGATTTAAAATGTACCTAATGATATGCTATGCAAAAGGATTTAAAATGGACCTAAATGATATGATATGCAAATTTAAATGATTCTAAAATGAATTTACATGATATGCAATTGAAAATGATTCTGAAATGAACCTAAATGATATGCAATTTAAAATGAATCTAAAATGACTCTACAATATATGCCATTTAAAATGATTATGTAGCTAGGTGATAGGTGAAGTGCAAACTAGGTGATAGGTGAGATGTGAACTAGGTGATAGGTGAGGTGATCAAGTCCTGATACACATGATGTTCTTTGTTTGACCCTGAGTGGTGAGGCTGTGGAAAAGGGGATCGGGTGGGGAGAGGATAGGGGTGTATGGATGGGGGATGGATAGGATTGGGAGCGTCTAGAGGATGGAGGTGGGAAGACGAAAGGATTATTTAGGTCATACGACACCACATCATTGAGGGGGGATTTAGTTTGTTTTAGGATGTGTTAAGTGGAGATACGGTGAGGGAATGGGATTAGTGAGGGGAATTTAGAGAGGGGGGGAGAGGGATATGATAGGTGATTGTGAAATCTAGGCCCAAGTGGTATTGTTGAATGAGTGATTAGGATAGTGATTTTGAGCTAGTAACAGTAGTTGCATAAGATTAATTGAGAGCATTTCTTAGTTTATTGTAGCAATGTAGGATACAGTTCACAAAGGTATGAAATAACCTAGGTGATGATGTATATCCCATGATTGCATGGACTAGACCCACAAACAATAGGTGATTTCATGTGTGCCCAAGGTAGTATAATCTTGCCTAGCCTAGGAAGGGGACTCATAGCAATGAGTGGGAATAATACATATAAGGTTTTGATGCCTATATATGCAAATGGAACACCTCATGCTAGAACCAACCCAGGCTTGAAAATATGAATACTAGTCCTAGAGTAATGAAACCAACCCACAAGCACAGCTTACAGAAACAATGACTATGTCTACTCCAGGTGTTGTTTGCTACTTACGATGATATAATGAGATCAAGGTAGCTTTGGAGATGACCGAGAGTGAGATAAAAAGATAAAAATCAATAATCAAAAAGACTAACCAGAAAGATACAAAATAACCTTTATGTGCTTTTGCCAAGAGACGTGATGATAGAATGACAGATTTTTGTCCATTGTAGGAAAGATATATCCTAGGATGCAGATCAGTTGGATTTGATTAGAGAATTTTTGAAAGGTGGTCAAAAGAATAGTCTGGCCATCTGTATGATTAGAGTTGGTATGTTGATTGATGATTTTTGCATTAGGGGACATGTTTTGAGTGTATACGTAGTGTGTGTATCATTTATTAGATCCAGAAAGCTTAGTGAATGGGGACCATCCAAACAGGTTGGATGGGTGCATCTTATGTACCTAAGTACTAGAAATGTCCTTTGTATTCTAGACTACCTACATACCCTGTATCCACGGGATCAAGGTACTTTCAAGATGCGGGCGAAATGAATATGTAGTTCTGGTATGACTTGATGATGTGGGAATAATTTGTGATGGGTGTGATGGTGAGGATTGATGTATTTTTGATAGTGAGAGTGGTGTATGGGGGTGATCTGCGGTGAATTTGTGTTGTTTTTGGATATTGTTTTTGGATTTTCTGATTTTTGCGATGTTTTTGGATTTTTTTATTTTTGTGATGTTTTTGGATTTTTTGATTTTGAGCTATACAAGGGGAAGCTTACAAGGATCCTCATTCCATGAGTTAGCCTAGGGAGGGGATAGTGCGGGGTGGGCGATAGGACTTGATGTTTCAGAATTCCAAGCCATGGGATGTATGTAATATGGAGTGTTGTGATGGAAAGAGGACTCATTAGATGGTAGAACCAGCCACTACGCATAGTGTCTGAAATAGGTTTTCACCATGTTACTTATCCAAGGCATCACTGAAGTGATTTTCACCATTGGAAGTTTTTATTGCACTTGGGTTTTTCTTGATTTTTTGATTTTTTTTTTTGGTTTTTTAGTTTTTTCTTTTGATTGGGATACTCGATGGGTTATGCGTAGAATTTCTTCAAATGCAGAATGTTCATCGGCTCATCCAGAGGCTGCCCCTTAGGTGTTGCAAGTTGGTAGGCTCATGATCCATAGTTGGTTGTGATGACATAAGGTCCTAGCCAATTGGGTTCAAACTTTCCTTGCTTAGGACGCTCTTGCAGGTTCTTCTAATTTTCCATAAGGACAAGGTCACCTACTTCAAATTTTTAGGTTCTGATCCTCTTGTTGTAGCTTCTTCGGAGGTGGTTTTGATATGCCTGCAGGTGGTTCAATGCATTCAGGCATTTCTCATCTAGTAGTTCTAGTTGATGCAATCATGCGACTTTGTATTCCTCATCAAAGATTATGTTTTGCTGGGATACTCGTAGAGATGGGAGCTCGACCTCAATAGGTAAAATGGCTTCAAATCTAAATACTAGGGAAAATAGGGTGGCTCCTATGGGAGTGCGGATGCTTGTGCAGTAGGCCCATAGGGTAAGGTTGAGTTGGAGGTGCCAGTCACGGCTAGCTTCATTGACTATCTTCTTTAGGATGCGTAGGATGGTTTTATTAGAAGCCTCTACTTGACCATTTCCTTGTGGGCAATATGGGGTGGAGAAATGGTGTTTGATGTCAAACTTTTCACACAAAGTGCAGACTTCTTGGTTCTTGAATGGTTTTCCATTATTGATGACAATGGAATGAGGGATACCGTAGTAGCAGATGATGTAGTGGAGGATGAATTTGGAGATCTGGGTGCCAGTGGTGAAGGTGAGTGGTATTGCTTCTACCCACTTGGTGAAGTATTCAGTAGCAGTGAGTGCAGACTTCTTGGTTCTTGAATGGTTTTCCATTGTTGGTGACAATGGAATGAGGGATACCGTAGCAGCAAATGATGTAGTGGAGGATGAATTTGGAGATCTGGGTGCCAGTGGTGAAGGTGAGTGGTATTGCTTCTACCCACTTGGTGAAGTATTCAGTAGTAGTGATTATGAACTTATAGCCATTGGAGGATGGGGGATGTATTTTCCCTACGAGGTAGAGTCCCCACTATGAAAAAGGCCATGGCATTGTGATGGGTTGTAGCTCTTGTGTTGGTGCGTGGATGAGATCACCATGCAGTTGACATGGGAGGCATTTTTTTGATGAATCGATAGGCATCTTGGTCCATGGTTGGCCATTAATATCCAGTCCTCAGGATCTTTTTAGAGAGAGCAGGTGCACTTGAATGCGCCCCATAGATACCTACGTGTACCTCTTCCAAGGCTACGTTAGCTTCCCTAGAGTCTAAACATTGTAGAAGCATGCCATCAAGACTCCTTTTGTATAGGGTGTTGCCTACAAGTATGAAACAGGAGGCTCAATGGATGAACGATTTTCTCTGTGATGTGGATAGGTTAGGTGGGATGATATTATTCGTGGAGGTATAGGTAGGTTTCCTGATACCATGGGGATAGGGGACCAATGACTTCGCACACTAGTTCTGATTGAGGAATGTCATATGCTGGGATGGGGAGTTCTTCTATTAGGAATTCACATTTCTTGTTGTCCTTCTTCATGTCGACCAGAGATTCGATGGCAGCCATGGCATCTGCAGCTTTGTTATTGAGCCTTGGGATTTGCTTGAAGTGGATGTCATTGAAATAGTCTTTGAAATCATCGACCATCTTTTTGTAGGACAAGAGCTTATCATCTTTGGTTTTGTACTCATTATTTACCTACCAAATGACTAGTTGAGAATCTCCATACACCGTCAGGTTCTCAATTTTCCATTTTATTGTCATTTGAAGACCTATGATGAGGGCCTCATATTCTGCCACGTTATTGGTACATGGGAATGTGATCTTAAAGGACTTAGGGATAGTGTTGCCCTCATGGGTAACAAATAGGACACCCACCCCCAAGCCTCTGTGTGTGTACGATCCATTGAAGTACATCTTCCATGTGTCTATAGCTGGTGTGATTGTCAAGATAGCTTCGTTAGGAAACTCTGCTAGTGTAGGATGCTCTGCAGGAATGGGTGCTTCAGCCAACTAATTTGTAATAACCTATCCTTTGATGGCCTCTCTTAGTGTATTCAATGTCAAATTCAGTGAGAATCATGACCTATTTCGCCATTCTCCTAGTAAGAGCAGCTCTGTTTAGCAGATATTTCAATAGATCAATCTTAGCGATGAGCTTGGTTTTATGATTGAACATGTAGTGCCTTAACTTTTGTGAAGTAAAGACAAGGGCTAGACATGCTCATTCAATTTGTGTGTAGTTGAGCTCATATGAAATTGGTGCAGAGACCACCATAGTTAATTTTGGTTTGTATGCTCACTAGGAGCCTTAAATTTTAGATTTTATGCTCATTATGAGCCTAGGTGGAGTCATGTATTAATTTATTATTGTAATAAATTCTAAGTCAGACCACTCTCTCTATTTTAGAAACCACTCCCTCTATTCTAGAAGTCAACTAGTAGTGGAACTCTAAATAGCATGTGCTATGTTTGGAAAAAAATAGTCTTGAGGCTAAAATTAGTGAAATTAGTGATTTTTTTTTTGCCTTTTTAGATAGGAGAAGAATCTTGCATGAAATGGTGATGATTTGGATTGTATTTATCCCTTGGGGGTCATGGAAAACATATTCATTGAAGTTGGAAAAGAGAAAATAGACAAAAGAAGATTGTTCGCTGCTTTTTACTGTGAAAATTGTTGTTCTTTACTGCAATACTCACCCGTACAGCCATTTAAAGGAATCTCATACTTTGGATGATGTAAATACATGTTTTAAATTTCATTTGAGTCTATTTGGGTGTCTTGAAATTGCAGGAGAAAGAAGAACAAAACGTTGTCCCAAAATTGCTATTTCTAGGAAAGTTTGGTAGGGATTTAAGAGTTTTATGGGGTTCTGACCCAAATCTTTGAGTTAGAGCCCCAAAATAGATTTTTTGGGTCTGTATAGGTATATTATACAATGGGTTTTGTGTGCAAGTGCAGGGGAGTAGTCCAAGACAAGATTTGAGGAAGATTTGGCTTGATATCTCTATGTATTAAGCCATTGGTGATAGCTAGAGGAAGGTTTAGTTGGAAAACTTGTTTCTAATGTCCATGGAGGTCCAAAACCTATTGAATCCATCCATTTGAAATCCATACTAACTTATGGAATTGGTTATAAAGTTCTAGGTCACTTTGGTAGGGTACTTCCTTTGTAAACCTAGGGCTAATTACCTCTTGGAACAGAAGGAACAATCATTTTTAGAGGCTTGTGTTCCAAAACAATGTACCCTTCATGTCAATTATGTTATAGAGGGCTGTAATGGGTATCTAAAAAACTAAAGATTTCTAGGAGTTGTTTGGAAAGTTTTGGAGTTAAGCCCTCTAAACCGCATTTCTAGGGCTATAAGGAAAATAGGCCATTTGTGAAGGAACCTTGGGTAGGACAACTTGCTAGGCTAATTTATGAGTTTGATAAGCCTCCATTGGTCAAATTAACATGTTGCATACCCTCCTCAAATGTTGGCATTCATCACATTTGTCCAAACCAAGTTGGGTCCAAAAATGGAGTTTGCAGGTGTCTTGATAAGCAAGTTTGTTGTCCTCCCCTCAAAGATGTTTGTTGTCCTTCTTCCCTCCAAGATCAGTCACTCATTTTTGTGAGACTTGATAAATGTTCCCCTGCTCTGCATCAAGTGGTATCAGAGCACAAGTTCTAATTTGGGAAAGTGTGAAGAAGGAGTACAAAATGCCTCCTAAAAACAGTCCAGTCCTCACTAAGGAAGTGAGATTGATGAAGGAATCTCAAGAAGGAGTCCTAACCAGACTTGTAGCCATTGAAGAAAACCTGAGAAGAGGTGGGGTCATTGAGAAAGATAGTGACCAAGAGTGTGAGGGTGAGAATGTAGACCCTCAAGAGGGATCCAGTGAGACAGAGATGGATCCAAATGTAAGAAGGTTTATGAAGATGATGCAAACTGTGAAAGGAGAAAGCACTGATGTCAAGATGGAGTTGCCCATGTATGAAGGTAAGATGAACAATGAGGAGGTACTAGACTAGATTGATTCTTTAGATAACTACTTTGAGTACAAAGAGATGCCTGAAGAGAAGAAAGTCAAACTGGCAAAGACCAAGTTGAAGGGAGCAGCACTGACATAGTGGAACTATGTTTAGTCAGAGAGAATAAGACAAGGAAAAACCAAAATCAATTCATGGGACCGGATGGTGTCCAAGGTGAAGGGTCAATTCCTTCCAAAAGATTATGCCATTCAAACCTTCAGAAGGTTACAAAACTTGAAACAGAAAGAGATGGATGTAATGGCCTACATAGAGGAGTTTCATAAGCTCAGTATGAGAACTGGCTATAATGAGGATGAAGTTGAGAAGATTGCTTGATACATGAATGGGCTTAGGTTCAATATCCAAGATGAACTAAGTCTCACTACACCCAGGAATGTGGAAGAATGCTTCCAATTGGCATTAAGAGCTGAGGAGAAGATCAAGAGGAAATAAGAACAAAATGGAAGGGGTAGAGGAAAGAACTTCAGAGGAAGAGGAAACTTTGGTGGAAGAGGACAGAAGCAGCAAGGAGAAACAAATGATAGCAACAAGGAGAACCATGAACCAAGAGGAGATTCAAGTGAAAGAGGCAACTTTAGAGGAAGGAGATCAAATAGTAGAGGCAGGTTTTGAGGCCATGGTAGAGGGTCAAGCAACTTCACAGGCAAGTGCTACAACTGTAATCAAGTTGGACATCCTGCATTCAAATGTCCAGACAAACAAGCATCAAGTTCACATGGAGGTGATAGAAGAGTCCACATAGTGCAAGAGGAGGATCAAGAGAGTGTAAACTCACATTCTATACATGCAGGCCCAGAGGCAAGAGAGTCCTTAATGATAAGAAGGACATTGCTGAAGGTACCATCAGCCAAAGAGCCTCCACAAAGAAAGGCTTTGTTTAGAACACTCTGTAAAGCACAAGGAAAAGTATGTAAGGTGATTGTTGATTCTGGTTCTATTAACAATCTTGTGTCTCTAGAAATGGTAGAAAATTTGAAGATAAAGAAGATTCCTCACTCTACACCCTACAAGGTATCATGGCTCAACAAGGGTCAGCAAGTACTTGTGAATGAACAAGCTTGGGTGGAGTTCAACATTGGTGGCTACAAGGACAAGCTATTGTGTGATATCATCCCTATAGATGTATGCCATCTTCTCTTAGGCAAACCATGGCAATTTGACTGAAAGGCCAAGCATGATGGAGAAGAGAATACATACATGATTGTGAAGGATGGGGTGACCTACAATCTTACACCCATAAAAGAAGATGGTGCAGCAATCCATGAAGGACCAAGTGTGATGATGGTGAAAGAGAAAGAGTTTTTGAAGACACTGAAAGAAGAAGAGGTAGGATATGCCATCATTGGCAAGCCTATATCAGCCAAGGTAGAAACAGAGGTAGAAAAGATACCAGAGGAGGTGCAGGTCCTATTAGACAAGTATGAAGACATAGTGGTGAAAGACCTACCAAGTTCACTACCTCCTATCAGGGATGTAAGCCATCATATTGATCTCATACCTGGTGCAAGTTTGTCAAACAAGGCAGCATACAAGATGACACCACAACAAAATGAAGAGGTCAAAAATCAGATCCAAGAGCTATTGGACAAAGAGCTTATCAAGGAGAGTTTGAGTCCCTGTGCTGTTCCAACTGTCCTAGCACCTAAGAAGGGTGGAGAATGGAGACTTTGCACTGATTCTAGAGCCATCAATAGGATAACCATCAGGTATAGATTTCCAATACCTCAGATAGAAGATCTAATGGATAGTTTGGGTGATGCATCTTACTTTTCTAAGATAGATTTAAAGAGTGGTTATCATCAAATAAGGATAAGAGAGGGTGATGAATGGAAAATAGCATTCAAGACAAATGAAGGTCTTTATGAATGGCTAGTTATGCCTTTTGGGTTATCAAATTCCCCAAGTACATTTATGAGACTCATGAATGAAGTCTTGAAGCATTTCATAGGCAAATTTGTGGTGGTCTATCTAGATGACATTCTTGTATACAACAAAACCAAAGAAGAACACTTGCAACACTTGGACATGGTGTTGAAGAGATTGAATGAGGAGAAGCTAATGATCAACCTCAAGAAATGTGAATTCATGAAAGAGGAGCTTGCTATCTTGGATTTGTGATCTCCAAGGGCACACTCAAGATGGATCCATCCAAGGTAGAAGCCATAATCAGTTGGCCAACTCCTAAAACAACAGCAGAGGTAAGAAGTTTCCATGGTTTGGCTACATTTTATAGAAAGTTTATCAAAAAATTTAGTCATATTTGTTCTCCTATTCTTGATACTATCAAAGGAGATAAGAAGAAGAAGTACCAATGGACTGAGGAAGCTAAGAAAATATTTAAGTATTTGAAGACAAAGGTGGCTCAACAACCTATTCTTGCAAGTATTGTGAGGAGCTTTTGATTCCCAAGGTCACCAAATGGTGCGAGGGAAGAGCATACACTTCTCACACTACTAACGCAAACCATGAAAACACTTCACACAATTTTAAAATGATTTTCTTGATTAAATGAGTGAAGAATGCAAGGTTGTTATTCTATTTAATCCAATACTTTCAATGATGCAATTTGTGGTTCTTTTTAAAGCCCAAAATTGAAGTGTTTGAATTGTTTGTTGTTGGCACACAATTGTCAATTTTAGAGCACCAAATTCAAATGTTTGACACACACACACAAACACAAAGATTTGTTTGTTGTTGTTTGTTCAATTTTATTGCACCAAATCAAAATGTTGTGTAATCTAACAAGCAAAAGGGTTCATTTTTAGATTTCCAATTGAAGTGGTTTTGCTAGACTAGAGATGAAAACATCCTACAAAAGTTTGTTAGTATCCGCAAAATGATAGTAAAGACCTGCAAAGACACTTGTCGGTACCTACACAGACAACAAAGTCAGTTAAAGAAATAGCGCTAAAACAGAGGTAAAATGGCACCACTGTGGACAGACAATGGCGACACTGACAGAAAATAGACTGACAACCCAACACCCTATATTGATGTGCTAATTCAACAAGTAGCGCCAATATAAGACCCATAAAGCGCCAAAACAGAAGATCGCACTACAGAATTACAAAGAAAGAGCTAATAACAAAAATAGTGCTAATACAATATATAATACACGCTAATTAAGACAATAGCGCTAAATGGGGTCTATTAAAGTGCCACTGCACAAGTTGTCAAGAGGTTCATTCACAGTCATTAATAGCGCCAATCTAGGAGATAGCATCGATACGGGTTTGAGTGCGTCCGACTTGCAAAATGGAGACTTCCTTATGAAGACAGAGTGTTATGCTGCACACACAAGATGTCCCATTAGCCTTGTTAGTCTAGATAAATGAAAAACAAGACAAAGCAAAGCCAAAATGCATGTTTAGACTTTATGAAAATTTTGACATAACCTCCCCTTGTATTTTCAAGATCTCTGTGAAAACAAAGAGCAATTAAACACCAAAAATAGCAGCGAGATCATAAAAAAAAGACATGTGAGTGAGTTGATAAATGGAAATGTGCTATGCAGAATAGTGCTAAAATAGAGAATGGCACTAAAAGGAGCCAGAGATGGCATCGCTGCATAGGTAGGATAGCGCTACACTTGTAAACACACGTACCTTGCACAAAACTCACACAAAATGGATTAGACTTGGATCTTGTGGATCCCACTGGGTGTGCCAATGTAGATTAGATAAACAAATGAGGTTGAAATATTAACTAAATGCAACAAAACACAAAAAGATATACCTCACATGAAGACCCAATCTCATCAAGGGAGAGGAACCTTGCACCCAAAACAAGCTCCGAAGACATGATTATCCCTAGACAAGTGATTCAAATGTGAAATGCTAACTAAATTTGCAACTCACTAAAGACTAGCTCAATTGATATTTTGGCATAATAACTTTGCATAAAACTTGGATCCTTGAATGGGTTGAGAGATGTATTTATAGACTTTTTGGAGGGATTTTGATCTAAGGGTGGAAATTGATTTGGAAGATCAATGGTGGAGGATGAAAGTGATGTGGAGGGCCTAGATTCAATCTTGAATGAATGGAGGGCTAGGAATAAAAGTGAATCTTTTATTCATTTTGGGAAATGGGGTTATTAAATGAGCATGGGTGGTGAAGGATTATTTTTGAATTATAGATTCATATGGGGGAATGTAAATGAATTAAAAATTCATTTGGGGATAAGTGGAAATAAATGAGTATGGGTGAGGTAAGGGGTTGTAAGGAAAATTAAATGTGATGTGGGATGTTTTAAAATAAAAAAATTGACTTATGTGGATTTATTTCAATTTTTTATTTGGAGGATGTGGGGAAGGGTGTTAAACTAGGTTTGACCACCCAAATGAAAGGTTAGGATTAACTAAACATAGGTTTTATTTAATTAACCCTAGGGCTAGGATGAGGTAGGCTAGGGTAGGCAATTAAATAATAGCTATTTAATTGTCTAGGGTAGGGATAGGCCAATTAATAGACTGAATTAATTAGTTAACATGGTTTTAACTAATAAATTAGATTTAATGAAAAGGGGGAAATTGATTTAATAAATATTGCATATTTATTAAATCAATTGGCTAAGGTTTGGACTATTGAATTAATGAAATTAATTCAATTGTTGGGATAAAAAATGATGGAAAATAGGGTAATGAAGGGATAACAAATTAAATAGAAATTAAATTAATTAGTTAGAAGGGAAATTGATGTGCTTAGGGATGTTAGGAGTCAGTTTGGTGGTCGAGACATTTTTAGGTGTCTACACTACTCGTGGCCAGAAGTGCAGCAATGACTTGCATGTTCAGGAACTTTTCCCGCCTAGAATGCAGCTGTAGATACGAAGAAATCCTTCCTTCGAAACATTGAAACAAGGCCGTCCATTCCATCCTCTTCTTTGCCAAGATCAATGGATTCAAATCACGCTGACAAGTCAACAACCAATGAAAACGTGCCATGCAGATGGTTTTTGCTTCTTTGGCTTTTCACAACATGAACCTACATTTTGCCTTTTTTCACCTTCAAATCTTTGCATATGCAGTTGTATATGCAATTGCATATACAAACAATGTATATGTATACAAGTGGCAGACCCCAAATTCTTATGAAACAAAATAAAATCGCATTCGGGTCCGGCTTGTATCTCATGTTGTATATCGCACATACAATGTGCAAGATACAACCCGCAGGCCCCAACAGCTTATCCGCTACAATCAATTCCTCCTTTGGTTCCAGGTTGTATATGTGCTTTTGTATCATCTTTTGTATATGCACATGTACATACAACCTCGAGACATACAACTGTGTAGGCCCACCATGCTTGTGAAGACTGTAGACTTTGACCACAACCTGCCTTGTATGTTCCATTTGTATCTTCCATTGTATATTGGAGATACATACAATGCAATATACAAAGGAAACCTTTGACTTTTCAATATTGCACATGTATGCATCCGCCAGGCCCGATTTGAATATCTTTAAAGTCTAAGACTATATGTTTTGCATTGTATATCCTTTTCCATATTGAACATACAATCCCCCTTGTATATCTGTGGGCCCGACCACCATTTAACTAGATTTGAACCCATTTTAAAATCTGGTGTTGTATCTACCTGTTGTATGTCAAATATACATGCAAAATATACATACAAGCACAAAATATTCTAGGAATCTACCATGTATATCCACTATTTCACGTTCAGAATTGCACCTACAAGCCCGATATGCATGCAAAGATGCATACAACTATTTCCTCACTTTTCTGAAGCCGATTGAACATCTTTTCAGGTCTGCCATTGTACATTCGCATTTGCACATACAAAGCAACATACAAATGACTTCATACAACAGATTTCACTATTGCACAAAGGGTTTTTGGACTTAGCATTTTTTCCTTCTTTTCTATTCTAGTGCGACGGGAGAAAGCAGTAATGCAATGCAAAGGGTCAATCAACCTATGAGTGCTAAGGCATGAAAATACAACTTAAGTGATTGATGACCCGCTACAGGAGGTCAACGACGAATTAAAAGATACAATGTAGGAGGCTGAGGGGAAATAAAACCTAAGGCATTAAGGGTTTGAAGGAACATGAATATAGGCTTACATACTCAACTCAAAACCCTAACCCTAGGTGTGCACCAACACAATCATTGAGGTATAATTCAACCGAAATGACTTGAGTACTTCTTACATATCAACAGACAAGGATTGCCCCCTTTCATGTTATACCTTTGATGTCCTAGATGATCTTTTGTTGATCATGTCGTTAGACAAGGCATCACATTACTAAAGTTTAATCCACAAACAATAGGCAAAGAAAAATGATTATGCCCCCATCATAGCATCTCTAATTTTTGACATCCTCGAGTAGCATAGGAAGGCATAATAACAAAAATCAAGACTTTGTAAGTTAACCTGATCACAACCACAAAACATTTTTGCATTTAGATGTGTTTTGCTTGCCATAATTTAGATAGAATCACTTAGAGTGCATTAGGTACTTGCTTGATTTACTTTAGATAGGTTGATGCCTTGCATTAGGATTTCTACTTGAATGTGGGCTTTGCTTGTGCTTGCATGCCTTTGTGAAAGGTTCCACGATCCTTATTGGTGAGACGAACCCTAAGGAACTGACCTAGTGCCTCAGGGGTTCGTTGTTAAATGGTCTTACCTATGTGACGACGCAGAGGTAACGTAGTTCAGGGTGAACCCTAATGGACCTAAGACCTAGGCAATAGAAATTGGTGCGGACTCACATAGATAGAAAGACTAGACATGTGATGGATGGAAGAGTGAAGCCTTGGGGGCGCATTGAAAAATGGCCTTGCCTACATGACGACGCAGAGGCAACATAGTTCATGGATTTGTACCACAGATGGACTAGAGGATAGATGAAAAGATATGGGATGGATAGGGAAGGCTCAGGGGGATAGATGACAACACAGAGGCAATGTAGTTCATAGACCTGGACCATGTGGATACTGACAACAGACACTATGCTAGGCTGACACTGTGAATAGGATATGGAATAAAACCTTGGCTGACAAGGCAACAAAGAGATAGAGTATCAAGCCATGATAGGTTATCGTAAGGATTTTATTATGGAACAGATATGGATCAAATGGGACATGAGTGAAGGAAGAATGGACACAAGGTGATTGGTTTCCCAAAGATGGAGGAAGCGCTTTATCATAAGTAACCCCTATTTAACAAGTTTTCAGCACTTGCTTTTATTTGCACAAAAGCTAAAAGTACACATGACACTTGTTTGCCAAGTTTTCATCATGTTACCTACCCAAGTCATCTGTTTCCTAGGTTTTCACCAAAGGACAATTTTTTTATTTTCTTTTCCTGATTTTTTTTTTTGTATTTTATGCCCCCTTACATCGGGGTTCTCTTAGGTATAGAACTAGGAAAGATGCATACTATTCATCGGGTCATCAAATAGCTAACACTCTAATGTTGTTAATGTTGCAAGGTGTGGCCCTTGGTCTCCTTGTTCAGTGCTGCGCTACAGTGGTTTGCGACAAGGGCTTAACCGCCTCCCATGCTTGTTAAGTCAAGTGGTTGTATCAAGCATTAAGGTCAATCTTTTGGTGCAATGGCAACTAACAATTGGTATCAGAGCCAAGGTCATGGGTTCAAACCCCATGCTTGCACTGGGGGGGATTGTTGCAAGGTGTGGCCCTTGGTCTCCTTGTTTAGCATTGCACTGAACAAGGAGACCAAGGGCCACACCTTGCAACAGCTAACTGATATGCCCCTGATCCATAAGAAGCTACAATCAGATAAGGCCCAAGCCAGTTGGATTCGAACTTGCCTTTCTTTTCCCGATCTTGTTGATTACGGGGTTCTCCTTAAGTACTAGATATCCAACTTTAAAGACTCTTGGGTGAACTCTATAGTTGTAGCTTCGTGACATCATTTGCTGCTATGCTTTGAGATGATCAAAGGCTTTCTGTCTCCTTTCTTCTAGCAACTCTAGTTCTTGCAATCTAGAAACTCTATTCTCTTAATCTATTATGAGACCTTTTAACAACACCCTGAGAGATGGTAACTCAACCTCAATGGGGAGGATAGCTTTCGATCCATAGACAAGGGTGTAAGCGGTAGTACCTATGGGATTGTGTATATTGGTTTTGTATGCCCATAGAGAGGGATTGCGTTGGATGTACCAATCATGGCCAGCATCATTCACTATCTTCTTGAGGAGTTTCAAGATGGTGTTGTTGGATGCTTCTACTTGGCCATTGCCTTGGGGGTAATAGGGTGTGGAGAAATGGTGTTGGATTTTGAATCGGTCACAGAGTTCTTGGACATCCTAGTTTTTGAAGGGTCTTTCGTTATCCATGATAATGGATGAGGGAATTCTATATCTGCAGATGAGGTAATTAAGGATGAATGAGGAGATTTATTTACCTATGACGGTGGTGAGGGGGGCGGCTTCAATCCAATTGGTAAAGTATTGAGTGGTGGTTATTATGAATTTGTGGTCGTTGGATGATGGAGGATGGATTTTACCTACAAGGTTGAGTCCCCATTGACAAAAGGGCCAAGGTGTCATTAAAGGTCTCAACTCTTGAGGTGGTGCATGTATCAAGTTCCCATGTATCTGGCACTACTTGCAATTCTTCACAAACTGATATGAATATGTTTCCATGTTTGGCCAATAATAACTCAAATACATGAGTTTCTTAGCTAAGGAAGGACCTCTAGACTATGTTCCACAGATCCCTTTGTTTACGACTTGTAAGGTGGTTTGGGATCTTCTCATTTTAAACAATGGAGGAAAGTACCATCTAGACCACATCAGTATAGGGCGTCAACAATAATGGTATAATGAGAGGTTTGGCATATAAAGGTTCATCTTTGGTTTGAAGATAAGTTAGGTGGGAGGGTGTTGTCCTTGAGGTAAGTGTAAACCTTACCATACCAAGGTGAATTAGATCCAACTAATAGGCATATGGAATGGGGTTTTAGGAAGATCATAAGCTGGATGCTAAATTGATTCCCCTAAGAACTCATACATGACTCATTCTCTGGGATTTCGAGAAGAGACGCAATGGTTGCCATGGCATCTGCTGCTTTGTTTTCAATGTGAGGTATATGCTCAAAAGAGATCATCACAAAGTATTCCTTAAATTCCTCAACCATCCATTTGTATGGGACAAGCTTCTCATCTTTGGTTTGGTAATCATCATTGACCTGATTGATTACTAGTTGAGAATCACCATAGACATGTAGCTCTTTGATTTTCCATTCTGTTGCCATCTTGAGGCCAATGACCAAGGCTTCATATTCTACCATGTTGTTATTGCATGGTAATAACAAGTGGTAAGACTTTAGTATGGTGTCACCATGAGGAGTTATAAACAAGATTCCTGCCCCCGATCCATGGTTTGTTTAGGACCCATCAAAGTAGAGTTTCCTAGAATGTGTTGATATATTGATTAAGGATTCATCTGGAAATTCAAATTACATTGGTGTGGTGTCCTATAGTTGTGCATCTGCTAACTAATCAGCAATGACTTGCCCCTTGATAGCCTTTTTATCTACATACTCAATGTCGTATTCACTTTGGAGCATTACCCATTTGGCTAGGCAACTTGTTAGAGCTACTTTGCTTAGTAGGTACTTCAGTGGATCTATTTTTGAAATAAGTTTAACTAGATGTGCTAGCATATAATGTCATAGTTTTTGGGAAGCAAAAACTACCACAAGACATGATCTTTCTATCTGAGATTATTGCAACTCATAGCCCACCAATTTGCGACTGATGTAGTAGATGGCTCTTTCTTTACCTTCATAATCTTTTTGTGCTAGAAGGGCCCCAAGAGCTATTGGTGTAGTAGATATGTATAGCAACAATGGTTTCCCTTCGATAGGAGGCATGAGAATAGGCGGATTCATAAGATACTCTTTTAGTTTGGTGAATGCCTCTTTGTATTTCACATCCCACTTAAATGGAATGTTCTTATGTAGTAGATATTTGAAGGGTTGACACTTGTCTGCCAGTTGTGATATGAACCTATGGATTGCTTGTAGTTTGCCCTGTAGAGATCTTAGTTGAGTAAGATTCTTGGGTGGTGGCATGTCCATAATAGCCTTGACTTTGGTGGGGTCCACCTCTATTCAATTTGCTGATACAATAAAACCTAAGAGCTTGCCTAAGGTGACTCCAAACACATATTTCTTTGGGTTCAACCTAACTTTGAATTGTTCTAGTCTCTGAAAGACTTTCTCTAACACATCTAGGTGTGATTCTCTTGTGAGTGACTTTGCAAGGATATCATCTACATAGTCTTCCATGGTGACGTGCATCACATCATGGAATATAGTGGTCATAGCACGTTGATATGTGGCTCCTACATTCTTTAGCCCAAATGGCATGACATTCTAGCAGAAAGTGCCCCATGGACAAGTAAAAGTTGTCTTATGCTAGTCTTCTATTGCTATCCTAATCTAATTGAATCCTGAGAATCCATCCATGAGAGATAACATGGTATGCACTGCCGTTAAGTCAACTATGATATCTATATTTAGCAATAGAAAATCATCCTTGCAGTAAGCTTCGTTTAGATCTCTAAAATCATTGCATAGTCTGACTTGGCCATCAGGTTTGGATACTGGTACTATGTTGGAGTCCCATTCTAGATAGTCTATAGCTCTGATGAACCCCTCATTGAGTAGTTTCTTGAGTTCTTCTTTTACAAGCAATGCAATGTGTGGATGCATATTTCTAAGCTTGTATTTCACTTGTTTCACTCCTGGATCTAGTGGAAGATGATGTAGAATCAAGTCTGGATCTAGCCCTGGCATATCTATGTATGACCAAGTAAAATTGACTTGTTTTTTCTTGAAGAATGTTATAAATTTAGTCTTTTATGGTGGGGTGAGAGACTTAGCAATGTGAATGATCTTAGGTTGTTCCTCTATTCCAATGTTAACAGGTTCTGTAGGTTCCACTACAATATGAGACTTCTCCTGGTGCACGTCATCGAGGAGAGTGTCAAGCCTTCCATCGTCAAGTGCCACAATTAGGTTTTCACCATCAGATGCATCCTTTCTTTTTACTCTTTTTGGGATTTGACACTATCGTGGAGCCATTTTCACCATCAGATCTAGTTTTTATTTTGATATTTTTGCAACTAGAAGGCTTGGCACCCTCTCCGAAATAAGCCACATTATTAAGTTTAATGACGAAGCTAAATTTATGATCTCCTTAGGTAGGTGGTCCCTAAGTTCCATGTAGTCAATATAGGCATCATCATTTTGGAACATATCTAGTTGCAAGGTTCCTTATTGATCCCTGTCAATAACCTCAGGATGCATAAGGGGGAGGGAGTCAGAGGATAGATCTGATTTGTTGATAGTTTGAA
This sequence comes from Cunninghamia lanceolata, assembly GCA_027924645.1. Classification (NCBI taxonomy): domain Eukaryota; kingdom Viridiplantae; phylum Streptophyta; class Pinopsida; order Cupressales; family Cupressaceae; genus Cunninghamia; species Cunninghamia lanceolata. The sequence goes on from BSBN01000030.1 coordinate 4,914,015, forward strand.
TGGATATGCTAGGAGTATTGGTAGGGAGAGTGTTTGGGATGGTACTTTCCTCCAAATTGTTTATTGCGAAAGAACTTAAACCTTCCTTGAAAGTCGTATTCTTAGGGATAGGCAAATCACACTCTAACGGTCTATACGGTAGCATTTGTCCATCATGGTAGGGGATATAATTTTGAATGATGTCAATCTCTTTGTCATCATAGGAATACTCTGTCAACTCATCCCACTCATATTCATTGGAATCTGTGTCACTGTCCTCTTGAAGGGTATGGATCATTTCCACAGGACAAGCATTTGCTTTAGCTTTGCCCTTATCCTTATATCCTAGACCTTTTGTAGTTCTAGCCAATGAGGATGAAGAAGGTTGAATGGGTTCTATAATTCCTTCTTTTCTTAGGCCAATGGGACCTTGTCCTTCATAACCCATTCTATGTAGGATAGACTCACCTCGCCCATAGATTTCCATTGGGAGCTTAGGTGGTTCTTGTTGTGTGCTCTCTTCTTCTTTTGTGTAAAGCCACTGTAAGATATCTCTTTCCTCTGTTTCATCTGATAGGGTCCCCCATTATACAAAGGGAGCTGTGGGAGGTGTAGGAGGAGCAGATGGCTTGGAAAATGCTTGGGTCACCCAAAGGATCTAGGAGATAGAGTTATTTTGGCCAAGTTGAGGCTATGCTTGATGGAGTATTCCCCTACTCCTATTTCTTTGATGGAAATTTTTTGCTCTTTGGGTTTGGATAAGGAAGCTTCGGAGGTAGAATCATGCTATGGGGTAGAGGATGTAGCTACTCTATTGTTGGGTATGATGCAATCAAGTTATGAAAGGACAGAGTTGCAATGTTGAAAGGGGTCAGGGTCACCTTGGATGGTGACTTGCTTGTTGTTATGAGGGAATTTTATGCATTGATGATAGGTAGAAGGCACAACTTTCATGGCATGAATCCATGGTCTACCTAGGAGAATATTATAGGCTAGCTCCCTATCTAGGACTTGGCACACAACATCTTTTATCACTAGTCCCACTTGTATGGGTAATACCACTATTCCTTTGGTAGTTCTCTCCTCATCATAGGCTTTGATAGTGACCTTCTTCCTTGGATCCACTGCATTTTCAGAGAACCCTAGGGTAAGGACTATCTTGAGCATATAAATATTTAAACTGGCTCCCCGATCAATGACAATACCCTTGATGTAGTGCTTATGGATGAAGGCAATGATATGTAAGGGAGTGTTATGTGGTTGAGACACTAAGCGGTCATCTTGTTTGGTAAATGATATGGTACTAGAGGAGATCAAATTACCTACCATGGCTTGAAACATCTCTTGGGCCATGTTAGTGGGTACAGTTGTTTCCACCAAGGCTTTATCAAGAATCTCCTTGTGGGAAGGAGATAGACGCAACAACTCTAAGATAGAAATGTGGGCAGGAGTTTTCTATAGTTGGTCTATGACACTATACTAATGGCAGTTGGACTGAGAAGGTGATGACCTTGGAGGAATGGTATTTAACGTGACCTTACCACTGTGAGCGATGATACTACAATCAGTTTTGTTGGGCTCTGATTGTTGGGTGGTTGTGACCACATTGATTTGTGGGACATCTTTTGATATGTAATTGATGGTATAATCGAATGGCACACTTGCATAGTTGGCATTACTATTCCCATTATTTTGATTTTGCCTGTTACAGTTGTTGTTGTTGTTTTAAGACCTGTCGTGATTGAGAAGTGGATCTTTGTATGCCATATGCATCTCATTAGAAGTATGTTGTTGAGCACCTCCTTGATTTTGATCAAGTATGTCTTAAATAACATGTTTGAGATGGATACAATTGTTGGTTGTATGTCCTCTTCCTCTATGATACTCATAAAAGTCGGTGTCTTTCCAATAGTGAGGTTTTGTTTGAGGTTCATAATTGCTTGTTGATGGTAAAGAGATTTCATTGTTGGCCAGTAGCTTCTTGAATGTAGATTCTTGGGACTCACCCAGTGGTGTGAACTTTCACCTTGGATTTGAGTTGAACCATGGTCTTGTCTCCCAAGTCAATGTTTTGTTAGCCGTAACATTGCTTGCCCCTCCTTTGAGAGTGAATATTGGTTATTGTTTGGGAGCCACCACCTTGGCATCAACTACTCCACCATTGATGACATTTGAATTTTTAGTCCAAAACTTTGATTTGTTGGTCGTGTAGTTTGAGGTAGGTGTGTTCTTGTATAACTTGATTTGTCCCTTGGTGATCATAGCTTTCTCAATGAACAATCCCATTTCAATGACCTTCAAAAATGAGGTAGGGCATTGAATTTATATTTGATAGCTTAGATCAAAGTTGAGGTTGTGGACAAACATCTCCATTAATTGCTTCTTAGGTACATCATATGAGCATTTACTCTCTAGTTGTCTCCACCTTTGTAAGAAGGAGGTGAATGATTCACCACTCTTTTGTTTGGTATTACATAGGTCAAGCATGGAGACTTCATGTTCCATATTGTATGAGAAGTGTGTGATGAATTTGTTGACTAACTCATCAAAAGTCTTGATTCCCAGTGGAAGCCATGAGAACCACTCCATGGCTTGACTATCTAGAGATCTAGGGAATAGTCTCATTAAGAAAGTTTCATTGTGAGCTACTTCCATGCATGCGGCATTAAATTCCCTAATGTGATCTCTAAGGTCTCCTTGTTGGCAAGAGACGCTGTGTAGCTTCATGATTGTTGTCATTGATGGCAACAAAGTCTATCCCACACATCCACAACACATAGTATGTCTATACCGGATGACAGATTGAAGATTGTTTAGGTCTAGTGAGCAAGAATAGAGCATGCAGCAAGGTCTAACAATCAGGTCTGGATCTCTTAGATGGTATAACTCATTAAGTTGCAGACTTGGGCAAGTCAAGAGGAGTATCATAACTACTATATTTTAGAGATTGAGCCTCCAGTAATGAATCATGGAAAAGATATAAGCATCTCAGTGTTGGGCTCCAGATAGGTAGAGAAGACTGAGGAAGAACTAACTGGCAGAGTATCAAACTTCAACCTGGATGAGTAATTGATGTTGATCAAGCTATTTGAGGGATCATACATGGTTGTCCAACATGATTGATGGCTTCATGTCTATGTTTTTTATACACATCACATATTAAGTATGGAATCAGTTGACATATCAATTTTTTGTAAATATCTTGATTATTCTAGTTGACGACTAGAAAGATGTTGAAATCCTTGGTGCCGATATATATATATATATACTAGATGGATTTCAATATGAAGGAGTGTGTAAGATATAGTGTGTGAGGAAAGGTAGAGATAAGTGTGGAAGTAGCAATACAAGTCCAATATGCGACAGAACAATAGCACTAAAGCAGAGGAAGAATGAAGTGCATTAGATCAGTATATTGAGCCTAACCAAAACTGAACCTTAGCATATATGGATGCCTATCTTCAGTTAAAACACCTGATTATCTTTTATAAACATTGCAGATAGTGAGTCTCTTATAGGCAGTGTGCCTCTTGTGAGCAGTGTGCTCAGGCAATGAGCCCTAATTCGCAAGTGCCATTTTGTACTTCTTATTCTTTTAATAGAGAATACAATCTTGGGTTAGTCATCCCATGGTTTTTCCCTTAACAGGGTTTTCCTTGTTAAAATCCTTGTGTTATGTGTGTTGATTTCATTTCTTCTCTCATGATTATATATGCTTATGTGTTTTGATGCTGCACAAGTTATAAAAGGAAAAATAAAGTAAAGTGATTAGAGATAACTAATTCACCCCCCCTCTTAGTTATCTACCTTATTTCCAACAATTAGTATTAGAGCTAAGTTCCTCTAAACAGAGCCTAGCAACTTGAGGAAGATCTGGGAATCTCAATGGATATGTATGGTATGAAGGAACAACTTCAATCTGCCCTAGATGATCTTGAGCAATCTCACTCTGAAGTCAATAACTTGAGAGAAAGACTCAAACAAGCTGATGATTTCATAAATGAGCTAAAATAAAAATTGAGTATCTCTATTAAAAACAAGCTATGTGAGAAGCTATCAAAAGAGGTCATTATGGTAAGGCATGAAATGGAATCAGAGCTTATGAGATTCACCCAAGAAATTGAAGAGAAAAGAAAAATTGAAAATAATCTAAAATAATCTCTCAAGGAGAAGTCAGAGGACTGCTACAAAATGGATAGAATAATCAAGCATCTAGAATCTGATCTTGAAGAAGCTAGAGATAATGAAGAACAACTTGAGACTCAGATAGACACTCTTAATGAATGCGAAGAGAAATTCAAGATAAGCTCAACTCAACTTGAAGTTCTTCTTCAAAGCCAAAAGAGAGTAGATGACAAGCATGGCTTGGGATATGAGAAAGGTGAAAGCTCTGGATGTGGTCAAATGAACTCTGGATCAGGAAATCCAAGGAACAGGCCTAGAAGACCTCCAGTAAGGTAACTAAATGCTCAAAGATATCCACCCTTCAATGGATATTGCTACAGTTGTAACAACTTTGGTCATAAAGCAACTCAGTGCAAAAGAAGAATGAATCAAACTAATTCATCCTTCTCTAGATAGTGTTTCAACTACAAAAGTTATGGTCACAAATCTCATGAATGCAAAAATATGCAAATAAACAATTCATTCAATGGTAGATGCTTTGCATGCAATAGAATGGGACATATGGCTAATCAATGCAAATCAAAAGGATATCAATCAAATATGTAAAGAAATGTTGTTTTCCATAATTGCAATAGATTCGTTCATATTGCCAAATTTTGCAGAAGTAAGAATCAGGATAAAAAGGGTCCAGTGCATCATAATCAAAATTAAGATAAGGGAAAAGGCAAAGTGAATGCGGATGAAGTTCAAAGGGAGATGAACAAGATTTGGGTGAAGAAGAGTACAGAAAATGTTGGGGATGGATCCACACTAGAATCTAGTGTTGATATTCCTTCCAGAAACTAAACAGATGAGCTCTAGCTCAGGGGGAGTCACAAAGGAAAATAAATTCCCCTAGCCAGTCAATTGGTGCCTAAATTTGGCACATGGAATGCTGCAGATTAAACGGTTCTCAAAGGAATATCTAAATAACCCTTTGTAAAAATATGAACGATCCATAAGGAGGTTTGAAGAGTTTATTCAACCAAGATTGATCTGGTTTGATAGCCATCCGGTAAAGCAGGATCTTCATAGACAAATCCAGTATGATTCTAAAATGAAATATCTTGATTTGTGGATTTATTGCATGATTGGAGGAAAGAAGATACATTGTCAACTATCACTATAAATGATTCTAAGTGCATCTCAGTGATTCAGAAAGATCTCTCTTAGAATAAGGCAATCGGATGACTTAAGTTGTGCATTTATTGCAAAAGGAAATTAGGGTTTGTATAGAGATAAAATGGTTCTTTTACTCATCATTTGCACATTTTGCATTTGAGAAGAAGAAAGGAAGAGCTCTGCATCAAGTTTTTATATCTTTCTCAAAGATCAATAGCAGAATCTGATTCAACTAGCGACCTATTCTAGCTCTTATTGTGAACCCTAAAAGTGTAAAAAGGTATTTCCATTTCTAAATATCTCTCTCTGAATCTTTTGCAAAGATGGCTACTCCAATTGTTAAGATCACTGATAGGCCGCGTCCAAAGTTTAAGAAACACCCCTACAAATCCCTAGAAGTTGATCCCTTAGGCACTTTTTCTAGCATTCTGCATGGGGTTCTGTATGTAGAAGATGCTAGGGTGTACATCCACACAAATATTGAGGAATTTGGAGAATCTAAGTTGATGGATATCTACCATAAACAATTAATAGATGAAACTTTTGAACTCAAACCTCAATACAAGGCCCTCTGGGATAAGCATTTTGGACATTGTATCCACTTTCCCTATTTTACAAAAGATGAATGGGTCTAGTATGTTCTTAGCAGAATACATGACAATTTCATGTGGTTGATGAAGCCCTTCAAGATAACAAAAGATGCCATTAGAGCAGTAACTGGACTGCACTTATCCGATGGGTTGCCTGCACTCAAATCTGTCAAGAACCAAACAGTAAGTGAAGCTACCAGATCCAAGTTTGACAAAAGAGCAATGATAATAGAAGATATCATAGATCCAGGTATCAAATTTGTCTCTATGATAATTGGTTATAAAATCTATCATTCCAATAGGGAGAATTCTATGTCTGGAACTACAATTTATATAGCATATCATATGCTAAGGGAAAATGTTGATTATGACCTATGTGATCTTCTTCTGAATCAACTATTAGAAAACTTGCAGAAGATCAAGAAGGATAAGAAGAACTCATTCAAGTATGGTGGACTAATACTATGTCTGTTCTTTTACTATATGAATGAGCTACCTATTGTGTGGTTACACAACATGCCCCATTTTAATTTAGCAAAACAAGGACCCAACTTTTTGGTTTAGCTTGTGTTTCCTATTTTCTGGCAGTCTGGTAAAAGAAAAGTCCTGCAGATAACCCTCTAAAGGAGGATGGGGCAAGTCATCATCATAAGGTTAGTTTGCATAATTGTTATTTCATTTCATTAACCTCATATTTGGGAAGAGCATTAAATTACATGAAGGTTTGTCTTTTACATCACCCTGATATTCGTTAAGGTGTAAAAGTTATGAATGGTCAAAATCTGGGTCAAACCTAATATTCATAAGGGGGAGGATCATTTTTCTTAATATCAGTCACCTTACGAAAGATCACCCTGATCCAATTTATCACCCAATAAATCATCCAGTTTGCGACCTGCGAACGTCAAACTTAAGTGGTAGTGATACTTACCCATCAAACAACAACATATATTTCACGGGGAAGATATTTCAAAACATCACCCGATATTCTGAATATCACCTTATCTTTTAAATATCATCTGGTCGTGAAATATCACCCTAATGCAATTATCCTGATGACATCATATGATCCCAATAACAAAGCAAATCCACATGATGATGATGTCATCATCATTTTTACCTCGCGGAGGTATATTTCATAACATCATCCTTTCATAAAACATGAGGATGACATCATAATGCTTCAACGCTAGACTAAGCCAATATCATGGTGACGTCATCATGATATTCTGAGAAAGGTCACTTCAACAATGTGTAGGGTCATCATCCCTTTCAAAATATCACCCGATATTTTGAACATCACCCGATCTTTTATAACATGACCCGATGTTTTAAAAGTAACCCGACATACTGACATATGTTTTCCTGCTAAGATGCAGATGGTCATATTATGAAAGATGGTCATGTTTTGAACATCACTCGATATTCAAAATATAACCTGATATTTCAAAGGATCATCCTACTCCTCTTGCCGCGCGAACATTGAATGATCATTAATATGGTAGGTGGTTCCCGCCGATTGTCAACGCGATGATTACACATAGCAACATCCAGAGATTTCCATGCAGAAAATCAATGATTAAGATTGATTCAATTAGAATGTGCCCTAATTGACCAAATTAATGGGTTTAAAGTGAATTTGCAATGTCATTATACACTTACCTTGTGACGAATTCAGTTTTTACATAGAGCCGAGCTTCCAAAACCCTTCTACGAATCACTTGCAGAGGTATACATCATGAACCAGAACGAAGAGTGTGATTATCATCAGTCTCAAGATCATTTCTATATAATCATCACTATAATTCAAGAGGATAAGCATATATCAGGTAAGTATCTGATCCCTTTTGCTGTGTTTTTCTCTACACATGTAGGTAGTATGATGTTTACTAGTTTAAAATTGTGAATTTTGTATATCATGAAAAAGAAATGTTTAATGAACCTATGCATGACGCCATAAAGATGTAGTATATATATATGCATACATGAGATGAAGTACAAATTGTGAGACCAGTTCTTGTCGTTATAGGAAATCATGGCAGACAAGAGATTAATGAAATCTGAAGCAGAGTTTGTTAAACCAATGTTTGCACAACCTGAGGGTGTGTAATTCAAGTATGGATTCATAGGGGATACGCACCAGGGGAATACAAATCTAGTTGAATGGACAGACAGGATACATAGTCAAGAAGAGAATCCTCTGCTTGAAGCTGTTTTGGTGTCTGGAATGGGGAATGCAGCTAGTTTTCCATATAGCATGGAAGCTCCTGAACTGGTTATCGAGTGTGCCAAAAATTATAATTTGCAAACCAAGAGAGTTGAGAAACATGGAAGAGTGTATGCAAACTTCTCCATAAAGAGCCTGTCTACCATATTCAGTTTGCCACTGGGTAGAGGTGTTGTCAGCATGAACCTGAAGAAACTAGAAATAGAATATGAGGCTAATAAGAAAGCTGCTAGAAAAAGAATGTATGGATGGAGAGCCAAAAATAGTACTTATCCAGCTACAGCCAAACTGCCTGTTCATTTATATAAGTATGATTTTGATGATGAATATCAGTTCATGATTTCCTTACTCAACAGGGTTACAGGTCAACCAACAACTGGAAGTTTCAAAGACTGGATGTATGGGATCATCCTGATGTACATATATACTGAGAACAGGCCATTATGGGCCAAAATGATCAGTGATGCTATAGACGAACAGCTATTAAACCTGGGAGGTACAAATTGTGCTTTTTATATGACTTCATACCTTGTTTATGCATGTGCATACAAAGGTACATTCAATGCATTGACTACAGTGAGGAAAATTGGTGGCACCACCAATGATGCACATATCTAGGATCATTATCCCCAATTATAGAGAGTAAATTACCTTCAGGATTATAAACTGGTGAATGATGCATTCTCTATGCATCTGGTGAGGACCATGGAAGAAGACAGAACTAAAAGATTGAGCATGGAGGCTCAAGAAATCATATACAGGCATGAAGCCTGGTTCATTCAGTTTGCAACCTTTTCTTACATTAGGATTGAGGGCTTTGTAGAATAACCCCTCATGCTCCAAAGATATCCAACTGATGCAGTAGTGCTAATGGAGTTCATGAGATAGGTTGTAACAATACTGGATGCTTATAAAGCCAATAACAAAATTCCACCAGTATTGTTTCCAGTGACAATGGGCTATTACATGTGCCCAGATAGTGAAAATATTAAGAAGGCCATAGCTAGACTAACAATGATGAAGTTACAGCCTTTCCCATTGATAAGGTCATATGATCCTTATGGGAGGATGCAGAAGATCATGGGACAGCCCATCCACCAAAGACATCTTGAGGATTTTTGGGTAGACTATGAGGATGAGGCTGAGATGAGAAGGAGAAGATATCAAAGGTTGACCCTGAACCAGATCAGGACCTTTGATTGTATTTCAGTCCCTGTGCAGTTGAAGAAAGATGATGGAAATATCATGGCTGATGAATATGAAAAGAAAAAGATATATAATGAGACCATATCATCCCCAGATCTCACTATACAAGAGGATATTTCTTTGGACCAGTTCAATGGTAGAATCCTAAGGCTGACCCAGAAGTGGGTAAATGATCAAGTTAATAACTTGAAGAAAAAGGGAGTTGTTCTCATTGTGGATAATAAAAAGAAAAGACAAGAAATCCCAGCTGATGAGCATGATGATTTTCTTATTGAGAAGAGGAAATCCAAAGGAGATAGGTTGCCACCTCCAAAGCAACAAAGCAAAAGACCTCCAAGAGGCAAGAGAGTTGGAGATGAACCCAAAGGGGTCATCATTGAAAGAATAGTAGCAACTGTTGCAGAGGCATTAGCATCAAGAGAAGCATCAGCTTCAGGACAGGCTACAGCATCATCTGCACCTCCTACAGTGGATAAACAGAAGTCCAAAAGAATCCAGAGGACAGATACACTAGTTACAAAGACCTATGAAGAAGGTCAGGCTTCACAAAAATAGGTGGAAGAAGATATTCCTCCTGGAGAGGAAATTGAAGAAGAGGATGTTCTCCCTTTCACTAGAAAAAGAAAAGCACCCTAGGTGATGGTGGCTACCACACCTAAGAAGACAAGAACTTCCATGAGAGGTGAGGTAAAACAACCCCCTATAATACTAAAAGGGGCAGGTGGTGAAGTGTTCAATAAGGAGTTGCAACATAATGTTCCACTTCCCACCATTGTAAAGTTTAAAACTGAGTTGGCAGAAGAGCAAATAAAAGAAACCTCTAGGATACTCCAAAGTGGTGTTGTCTCATTAGATGAGATAGTTGACTTATCCAATGATGAGGTAGTGAAGGATGTAGCTTCACAAAGAATGGAAACCCTTGCTGCTAGCACCTGGATGAATCCTCACGGAACTCCATCAGTACAAATGGTGTTAGAGGAAATGAAGCAAGTGGAATCAGAAAAGGAAAAGAGCCCAGAGAAAATTGCGGAGCAAATGGGGCTAGATGCACTAGTGGATAAGGTGATGAGTCCTACAGTTGTAGATTTGACATATGTAGAGGATGTAAATCCTTAGGATATGGCAGGTGAACCTGATAAAATAGAAAATATTGAAGAAATGAAGATGACAAAGGTGGAAACACATGCTCCAGATTTGGATCAATCACAACAAGATACATCTGGTGAATCCAAAATAGTGGAGGTCTAAGAAAAGAATGAGACTGACAAAGATAGTTCAAGTCATCATGATGAACTGAAAACTCAAGAATTAGATGCATCAGGTGTAGAAAAGGATGTGATACAATATCAAACTAAAGCACCTAAGACAGATGAAAAAGCAACCATGGATACAAACATGCCTCAAGAGGAGGAAATAAATAAAGTAGATGAGACAAGAGTGGAGGAAGTAAAAGATAAAGATCATGATACACTTGCAGATGATCAATAGGATCAATTAGCAGAGAAGGAAGCTCCTAGTCAGGAGGATATACCAAAAGATCCCCCTCTTGATGAACATAATGAAGAAGAGATAAGAAAATCACCCTCCCATCAAATAGGATGGTGGACACAGGAGATCAGGGTGATCATCATAATGATGATGGTGGAAGCCAAGAACCTAAGGATCAAGTTCCTCAGTGGTTAGAAACTGAAATTGTTACAAAATTAGGTATGGAAATACAGGAATTTGATGTGTCTACTTTGTTTTCAGAGACCCTGATAAAACCAAAGAGGAAGGCCAGACAGACTTTGGCCATTAGAAGAGAACCTACAACAGGTAGGAGAACAGCTCAAATAGCAATCCCCATTGTAGATAAAGAAAAAGGTAAGATTACCTTAGATGAATTCTAGATTAACACAATAGATTTGGGGTTTGCTAATGAAGGCCAAGAAGGTCAAGAGGGTAAAGACATCATAGATTCATTAATTCAGAAAGTTAAAAGAGAAAAGGAGAAAAATAAGCAACACAAAGAGCACATTGCTCAGTTGCATGCATATATAAAAGGGTTAACTAACCCTGAAGATACTACAACTAACCATGCAATCCCATTGACTACCATTTCCCAAGAAGAGGTAAAGAAGTTGGACCTCATGAAACATGAGTCATCCATACTGAAGAAATGGATGCTATCCACATTGGAGGTGGCAGAAAATGTATTAAAAGCCTCTTTGAAGAGGTGGAGTTCCCTTAGCATCTCCAGGAAGAAAGTGGACAAACTATAGATGGAGACTGGGAAAAGGTCTTTTCAATTGGAGAAGACATTGAGTATATTGGGTGAAATAAAGAGGATTAATCCTCAAATACTCATTAACAAGCAAGTGCTAGATAATAACAATGCCCTATTAATAGACATCTGGTATAAAGACATCCAATTTAAGTGTGATGTGCTTAAAAGATGCAACAATAAGTTGAGAGATATTAACATGAAGTTGCATGACATGATGTCTTTTGAAGCAGAGATTTTAGAAGCAATAGACGGAAAGGTGGAAGGAAAGATAAAAAATCAGGATGAAGAATTTGCAATCAGGGCTCTGCATAATAACTTTCAGCTGGTTGCAGATGATCCACTGAGTCACTTGACAGAAGAAATCATGGATAAAATGATGAGAATTAAGGTCAAAGTGGAGAATTATAATGAGACATTAGATAACAGAAGGAATAAATTGGATAATCTCTAAAGTAAATACCAAATGCATAAACATGGCATCATCAAAGCAAAGATTCAGGATGGTGGAGAAGTGGAGAAAATAATACAGTTGTATGAAAACGTCAGGATAGTCATGCAGGCTCATATGCAAGGTCACGGTCATCATGATGATGAAGACACAGGAAGTGATGCACCTGATGATGGAGAGCATGAATCTGACAAGTAGATGAAGATGCACCACAAAGAAATATCAGCATCTAATACTTAGCAAAAATAAGTATCTTAGATGGTTGCCAACTAGCAACTTGTGCCACTAGATGAAATTGACAAAGTCAAAGGGTGAATGTTCATCGTAGATACTCATAGACAAATCTTGATCGTTGATCATTTTTGTAATGGCTTCCTCACCTTATTCTATAAAAGGTACAGGAATGCCTCATTTTGATTCATTTGAAAACTTAATTGAAATTTGTTTGCTGAAATATTCAGGGCTCATTTCAAAGTTATTGTATACATATATGTTCTTACATACTTAATGAATGAGAACACTTGTTTGATTACAATTCATGGTAAATCTTGAGTAATCAGTGTATGAATTCTGGATATATGCTGTGATTTGTTGCGTCCCTTGGAGTGCATATCTACTTGCATGTGTTGTTTTCATACCATTCCTTTGAAGTTAGCATCAATCGTATCTAGTTGTGGAATGTCCTAGTGAACATATGGTTTGGTTTTCTTCTCCTCGTGACTGTATCTGATATATATGCGGCTCAATAGCTAAAGGTTCAACATTAATTTGAAGCATTTCTTTCAATTTCTTTCAACTTCAGATCATTTCACCATCATAATTGCAAATAATTGATAATCATAAGCAAATACATAAAAATATGCAGATATCCCATAGGTAATTGTACATCCTTAGCATATTTGAAGATAAAGCATGTACAAATGACAAATATCTGCAAAGTTTTGAATATAACTACATCATTTGATCAAATTACTATGTATAATGATCTTTTTTCTGAAGAATCTTTATAGGACAGGATCATCATGCTGATGAATTTCACATAAGGCCCCAAAATAGAAACAACAATGCACATCAACCTCTGAGTAACGTCAGAAGATTAAGACCTAATCACCAAAGACTTGGGATCATGAATTCTCTGAATTCATTGTATCTTTCAAGATGAATAAAGGTTAATGTGTACTTTTATTCTATGTTTGCTTATGACTAACATCATGAACAATACTACCCAGATCAAGTGGTTGGGTATGGAAAAATGATAGACCAGTTGCCATACAAATCAGAGACTATATGTATGGACTTGGTGATACTAAGGCTCAAAGTATAGCACTTTGGGGATACTTTAAGAAATTCCAAAGTATGATGCAGGCCAAAGAAAGAATTCCTCAAACAATAGTTGAAAAATATAAGGATACAATATGCTTCATGGTAGGCATTGATCAATGCCTAATGGAGGCAGATGAGCCCAGAATAGTTTGGATTATGCCAGTGGGATATGAGGTTGATGAGAAAATCTTGGAACTGCATGTCCAACACTTGCTGAGTCAACCTAAGGAACCTGAGGCAAAAAGGTTTGGAACCTTTGAAGAATTATTTGTAAAGATACATGTTGAACTGAGACAACCGGAGATAAAAAGAAAAGTGACAAGGGAAGTAGAGGAAATTGCCAAAAGATATGGCATATCAAAAGAGGTAGTTGATGCAAATAGAGAGAAAATAGAAAAAGTTGAGAAAGAGAAACAAGAAGCAGAAAAAGAAAGTTTTCCTGTGCAAGCCTCTTCCCGGACTAGATCCTCCAAGAGCTCTGCACCTGCCACCTCTAAGAGCTCAAGAGCCTCAAAACTGGAAGCCAAGACATCCAGAAAGGGAGAAAAGAGAATGAGAACAAAGGCCACAAGGTCCTACATAAGCCAAAAGGATGATGAAGAAATATAGTCTAATGAGGAAGTTAAGAAAATGAAGAAGAAGAAGAAAACATCCAGGGAATCCTCTGCCACCAAAAACAAAGAAGGGGAAGAAGAATTTGTTGAAAAGCCCACTCTTTCTATTAATGATATCATCAAGGCAGTCACAATGGATGGGAATTTGCAACCAGTCACAGAATTTTATGATGAATATAGTGATATTGACAAGAAGATCTTGGAAGATGCTACAGTTAGGTACCTAAACATTTATAATAAAGCATTCATTGAAATCATTTCTCTAATTCCCAAAAGTCTAGAGAAGGGACTTGAACTAAGAAAGGAGAATGCTAAGGCTAAGGACTTAGAGATCCAAGCATAGATTTCTATTTAGCTCTATCCTTCCATTACTCCAAACCAAATGAACATGGTCTTTAAGGACTGCAAGGATGAGTTCCGAAGCAAAGCAAGAATGAACAAACTTATGCTTACAGGTACTGATCAAGTAGCAAGAGAAATAGAAGACATCCTCCAGAATGCTTTCAAAAGATTCAATCTTCTTGTTATAGAGGAAATAGATGAAGAACCTTCTACCATGGATGTCGAAGGATTAAGTGCATCAAAAGAAGAATCTACTAACAAAAATGTAGAAGAGTCAAAAGAGATAGGTAAGGAGAAGTCTAAGGACTTGGATTCCTCTGTCTTAGAAGAGGAAGTCCATGAAGAAGTTAACATCTCCCCTTTGGATCCCATTGCAGACATTCCATACTCAGGAGCTGAAGGAGAAGGAAGAAAAGAAGAAAAAGTGAGTCAAGAAGAAGAGGTAAAGGGAAGAGAAGAAGAACAAATAGAGAAGATCTCTTATGACAGTTCAGAGATTCCAAAAGAAAAGACTTAGTCTCCAGCAAGAGACACTACAAAGGTAGTGAAGAAATTCTTGAACAAAGAGATGATGGAGATAGATGAACCGGAACTCTTCCAAGGACCACTAAATTTTGATTCTCTCTCTGGTCTAGACAATGAAGATAGCATCTTTTGCTCAAGCCAAGGCAAAAGAAAAACTTCTAAAGTCTCACATGGAAGACCGTGAGATGATAGAGATTGCATCTAGGATGCTAGAGAAGCCCATGCCATCCTTCCAAAAGGATCCTTTAGCCTCTCCATCCAGTAACCTAAAATCTCTGATAAACTCTATCAACACTCATTTTGATTCTTTAGATAAATCAGCAGAACAAAAGGCCCGAAAAAAATTTTTGGTAAAGAGATTCACTGAAGTACAAGGACTCAAAGCTAATGATAGGAGGACCCTGGATATTAGGATAAAGAGCCTAGAAAATTCTCTTAAAGATGGTGAAGAAATGTATAAATTTTGTATATCCTGGTCTATAGTAGTAGAGGATATTGAAAAGAAGGTGAAAGAACAAGAAGGTAAACTGTCAAGTTTATCTCATAATTTTGATCCCCTCACCACATCCATAATGAATCAAGAGTACCAAGCTATTGCCATTATAAATGAAATAAAAAGACTTGAAAAAGAGAAGAAGAATGTAATAAGCAAGATGAGTGAACTTAGAGGGATAATTATCCCTAAGTTAGAGGCAATGCATGAGGCCTTAACTGATGCTCAGACCAAAGTCCGGACTAGTGATCTGGCAGACTAAAGAAGGACATAAGGTTATGCATTTTTGTTGAGTGGTCACATCTCAATTTTGGATAGGATGAAGCAGAGTTCGGCAACATAATTTGTACATTTGAAGACCACTTTTGTGGATATACTTAAGTATATGTAAGTATACCATGTATATATACTTATGCAGCTATGTATAGGTTAATTTTTGTAAATTTTGGTGTGCAAATTCCACCCTTTTCCATTGATGTCAAAGGGGGAGTGAGGAGTAGTGAAAAATGTGGAATCCAGCTAAGGGGGAGCTCCGATAAAATTGTACATAAGACAGAGCATCATCCAAGGGGGAGTTTGCTATGATAGTCATTTTTCACTAAGTGTTGCCATCAATGCCAAAGGGGGAGATTGTTGGAAAGAGACAATGTGTGGCTTCATGATTGTTGTCATTGATGGAAACAAAGTCTATCCCACATAGCCATGGCACATAGTATGTCCATACTGGATGATAGATTGAAGATTGTTTAGGTCCGGTGAGCAAGAATAGAGCATGCAGCAAGGTCCAACAACCAAGTCTGAATCTCTCAAATGGTATAACTCAGTAAGTTGCGGACTTGGGAAAGTCAAGAGGAGTATCATGACTACTATATTTCAGATATTGAGCCTCTAGGGATGAATCATGGAAAAGATATGAGCATTTGAGTGTTGGGCTCCAAACAGGTAGAGCAGACTGAGGAAGAATTGACCGGCAGAGTATCAGACTTTAATCCGGATGAGTAATTGATGTTGATCAAGCTATTTGAGGGATCATACATGGTTGTCCAACATGATTGATGACTTCTATGTCTATTTTTTTGATACGCATCACATATTAAGCATGGAATCAGCTGACAGATCAATGTTTTGTAAATATCTTGATTATTCCGATTACTGACTAGAAAGATGTTAAAATCCTTGGTACAGATATATATATACCAGATGGATTTCAATATGAAGGAGTGTTTAAGATATAGTGTGTGAGGAAAGATAGAGATAAGTGTGGAAGCAGCAATACAAGTCTGGTATGTGACAGAACAACAGCACTAAAGCAGAGGAAGAATGAAGTGCATTAGATTAGTATATTAAGCCTAACCAGAATTGAACCTCAGCATATATGGATGCCTCTCTTCAGTTCAAACACTTGGTTACCTTCTATAAAGATTGCAAATAGTGAGTCTCTTATAGGCAGTGTGCCTCTTGTGAGCAGTGTGATCGGGCAGTGAGCCCTAATTGGCAAGTGTCATTTTGTACTTCTTATTCTTTTAACAGGGAATACAATCTTGGGTTAGTCACCCTGTGGTTTTTCCCTTAATAGGGTTTTCCACATTAAAATCCTTGTGTTATGTGTGTTGATTTCATTTCTGCTCTCATGATTATATATGCTAATGTGTTTGGATGCTGCACAAATTATAAAAGGAAAAATAAAGTAAAGTTATTATAGATAACTGATTCACCCCCCTCTTAGTTATCTACCTTGTTTCCAACACCCCTTTCCCTTTGTACTTGTCAAACTTAGGAACTTTGAATCGAAAGGGGAATGGTATCATGTTCAAACTTTTATCAAAGGGGTACAGTGCAATATCTTCCAAGGAGTATGTTTTGGTGTTTGTACCCATCTTGAGATCCATCATTTGTTGCGTTAGACCCTCAATTTTTTTCCTCATTTCTTCCATAGGTGTGTTTGGGTCTATGACTTTCTTTCTTTTGTCCTCACCAATGCGGTGTTCATGATTATCCTCTATGGTCTCTTTGAGTTTACTTAGATCAAAATCAGCAGGAAGCTTAAGTCCAAGATTTATAAGATGATAAAAATACTTGTGAGGGACCTCATGGAGCACTTTCTCTAGCAAGCATTGGAATTTCTAATCTTGGAGGTGTCCTTTATAATCTTTGTTAGAGATTTCCTCATCACTATCATGAGGGGTGATAATATGGTCAAATGATCCAGCCACTTCAAGTTGCTTTTGGTATTGAGATCTAGTAAGACCCATGCAAGGTGATGTGGGATGTGGTGGGATGAAATTAGAGATTTTGGCAAGATGCCGGTGGAGACTGCTGAGAATAGGATACTTATGACAAGATTTGGACAAGGGACTCTCTCGATCAATGATTCCAAGTAAGATGACCAATACAAAATGATAGCCTCTAGTAAGGGTACTCAATACCTATCTTACTGCGTAGGGACTAGTTGTGCACCAAGACCACTAGCGAAGTTCTGGGACTTACTAGGGTTACTTGAATCCAAAATAATCTAAAAAAGGGGCCTATGTTAATCTGATATGGGATACTTTAACTTTGGACTAGGGTGACTTGATAGAAGGTGAATGAGATGACCAACGAAAGAGAAATTTTGACGTGAAATGGATGGAAAAGTGACAGCAAGGTAAGATTTGATCTCAGAACTTGGAACTAGGCTGAAATGGGTACCCAAAAATGGTAATTTTTTTCTCTCAAGGACTATGGAAGTGCTCACTATCGTGAATACGCTAGAACAGATGTGCCACATAAACTGGTAAATGTGCAAAAATTTGGAACAAAAGCACAATACTGGTAAATTTTAGATGCGCAACAATAGGTGGTAAAAGCACAATAGGTTAGCACAGATGCACAGTAAATTAGTATAAATGCACAGCAAAAAAGGACAAATGCACTACTCTGGTTTTTCAGTGATTTTTACAAGTTTTTGGCAATTTTCTGATGTTTTTGGTATCTTTCATTGCAAGAAGGTCTTTTTGATCTGATTTTCTAAAATTATGGCAAGAAAACATAGCAAAAACAAAGAATGTTTTTATGGTTTTTTTATTTTTTTGTGATTTTTGGACTCTTTTTGGACTAAAAGAAAGCAAGTGCAATCCTAGGTTTCAAAAGATAGTATAAAATTGAATTATCACTATCTCTAGTGAAGCATCTTTGGGAGGTGATAATCACCCTTCCCTGCACCAGATTATAGGAGTTTTTGGTCACTAAGACAAAGGTGTTTAATAAAGGTAACCATTCAAGTGGTTATACATGCAGCAATACTACTCTCCATTATGGAGTCTCCCAGCCTGCAAGGGTTGTGCCTTGGAGGGTTTTGGGGGAGGTTGGCTATCGGTATAACACAACTTCACTTGTTGTTTGAAGCTTTCACTCCAAACACAATTTAATTATAGTGGATTGGTAGGACTTGGCATCTAGCCTGTTACCACTTAGGGTCATTCCTACTTGGATGAACAACATCCAAGAGTAGGCCCCTCTAAAGGAAAAATGCATGCAAAAATGATATGTCTGTCATTTTGGTCACCCAAGATAGGGGAGAGCATAGGCTTGGTATCATTCCCAAAACACAAAAGATAGTGGTGCTTTTCCCCTAGTTAAAATGAGAAAAACTAGATGAGCTATCTCCTTGGGCAAGCACAAAAATTTGTTAACTTTGAAGTGATAACAAGATAGCAATGGTTCAATTTTACCCAGATAGCAATGATGTGTTCAATTTTACCCAGATAGTAGTGATTTGTTAACTTTGAAGTGATAATAAGATTGCAATGGTCTAGTTTTACCAAGATAGAAATGAGTTGTTAACTTTGAAGGATAGCAATATAGCAATGATTCAATGATATGCAAGATAGCAATGATTCAATTATTGCCTTCCTAGTTAAGACTATGAGATTTGCATGAGCATCCATTTACTTTCCCATTAAAAATTGAAGTGTGAGTTAACAAGTGCAACTATATGATTCTAAACCAGTACCTAGCCTACAAAATAGATCAAGAGTGTTCCTACAAAAAGATGTTAGCCTTAGTGAAAACTTCAAGGAAACCATAAAAATCACTTACTAGATCAGATGCATAGCTTCAGAGCTTGAATGTGCAAAAATAGAGCTTAGAAGCACTGCAATACATATGCACTAAGATAAAGATCAAAAGCGCAAGAAAATAGTATATATGTGCCAAATAGACAGGTGCACCATATCAAAGGATAGATGCACTGGAACAGAGTCTGTGTGCACTAAAACGATATATGCGCCAAAACAGACAGTAGATGCACTAGAGCAGAGACTGTATGCATTGAAATGATGTATGTGCCAAGACAGATAGCAGATGTGTGTTAGGATGTGTTAGATGCACGATTTCCTCTTGTGTATGGATTTCTAAAACACAAAAAATCAATTTTTGGGTTAATGATGGACTTACATTTGGATCATTGCTCGGATTGATAGTTAGAACTATTGAGGAGAGATACAATGAGAGATAGAAAGTTGATCAATAGAGGAAATGTGAATGAAGGAATCACAAGCTTTTATTTGATACTCTACGGTTTGGATCTTTATATGCATGGGATATGGTATGGATGCTTTTGCAGATGCGAATGGATGCAAGTGGATGTGAATGGTTTTTTCATCTTGATAGTGCAAGTATTTTGAAGTGCATATTTCATGATTGGGCTTTTTGTTTTTTTGGTACTTTTTCTGAATGTTGTAAGTTAATACAAGCATCTAGGTATAATTGAACCAAGATGATCTGAGTATTGCTTACATGGATTTTGATTTAGAAAGTTAATACAGGCATCGAGGTATAATTGAACCAAGATGACCTAAGTACTTCTTGCGTATCAACAGAAAAGGATTACCCCCTTTCATGTAAGACCTTTGATGCCCTCGATGATCTTTTGCTGATCATGTCATTAGACATGGCTTCACATTACTAAAGATTGATCCACAGACAGCAAATAAAGAAAAGAATTATGCCCCCATCATAGCATCTCTAGATTTTGGCACCCTTGAGTAGCGTAGGAAGACATGTTAACAAAAATCAAGACATAGCAACCTAACCTAATCACAACCACAAAACATTTTTGCATTTAGATGTTTTTTTCTTCCCATAATTTAGATAGAATCACTTGAGTGCATTAGGTACTTGCTTGCTTTTCCTTAGATAGGTTGATGCCTTGTGTCAGGATTTCTACTTGAAAGAGGGCTTTGCTTGTGCTTGCATGCCTTTGTGAAAGGTTCCACGATCCTTATTGGTGAGACAAACCCTAAGGGACTGACCTAGTGCCTTGGTGGCTCATTACTAAATGGTCTTGCCTATGTGAAGACACAAAGGCAACGTAGTACAGGGTGAACCCTAATGGACCTAAGACCTAGGTGATAGAAACTGGCATGGACTTAGATAGATAGAAAGACTAGACGTGTGACAGATGGGAGAGTGAAGCCTCAAGGGCGCATTGAAAAATGGCCTTGCCTACGTGACGATGTAGAGGAAATGTAGTTCATGGATTTGTACCATGGATGGACTAGAGGATGGATGACAAGATATGGGATGGATAGGGAAGAATCAGGGGTGTATTGAAAATGGCCTTGCCTATGTGACGACGAAGAGGCAACGTAGTTCATGGACCTAGATCATGTGGATACTGATGAGAGACACTATGCTAGGTGAACACTGTGGATAGGATATGGGATAAAACCTTGGCTGACAAGGCAACAAAGAGATAGAGTATCAAGCTATGATAGGTTATCATTAGGATTTTATTATGGAATAGATATGGATCAAACGGGACATGAGTGAAGGAAGAATGGACATAAGGTGATTGGTTTCCCAAAGATGGGGGAAGTGGTTTATCACAAGTAATGCATGTTTACCAGGTTTCCACCACTTGCTTTTATTTGCACAAAAGATAAAAGTACATATGATTCCTGTTTGCCAGGTTTTCACCAAAGGACGATTTTTTTTTCTAATTTTTTTTTTTGTGTTTTTCTAATTTTTTGATTTTTTTTGTGTTTTTCTAATTTTTCAATTTTTTTTTGTATTTTATGCCCCCCTTACATTGGGGTTCTTCTAGGTATAGAACCGATGAAGATGCATGCTGTTGATTGGGTCATCAAACAACTCACCTTCTGATGTTGCTAACTAATATGCCCCTAATCCATAAGTAGCTACAATCACATAAGGCCTAAGCAAGTTGGGTTTGAACTTGCATTTATTTTACCGATCTTGTTGATTATGGGGGTTTTCCTTAAGTACTAGATCTCCAACTTTAAAGACTCTTGGGTGAACTCTGTGGTTGTAGCTTTGTTACATCATTTGATGGTATGCTTTGAGATGATCAAAGGCATTCTGTCTCTTTTCATCTAGCAAATCTAGTTCTTGCAATCTAGAAACTATGTACTATTCATCTATTATGAGACCTTTTAATGACACCCTTAGAGATGATAACTTGACCTCGATGGGGAGGATAGCTTCTAATCCATAGACAAGGGCATAAGGGGTAGCACCTGTGGGAGTGCGTATACTAGTTTGATAGGCCAACAGAGTGGGATTGAGTTGGATGTACCAATCATGGCCAGCATTGTTGACTATCTTCTTGAGGAGTTTCAAGATTGTTTTGTTGGATGCTTCTGCTTGGTCATTGCCTTGGGGGTAATAGGGTGTGGAGAAATGGTGTTGGATTTTGAATCAGTCATAGAGTTCTTGGACATCCTAGTTTTTCAAGGGTCTTCTATTATCCATGATAATGGATGAGGTAATTCTATATCTACAGATGAGGTAATTAAGGATGAATGAGGAGATTTGTTTACCTATGATGGTGGTGAGGGGGACGGCTTCAATCCACTTGGTGAAGTACTTACTAGCAATAATTATGAATTTGTGGTTGTTGGATGCTGGAGGATGGATTTGACATACAAGGTCAAGTCCCCGTTGACAAAAGGGCCAATGTGTCGTTAAAGGTCTCAACTCTTGAGCTGGTGTATGTATCAGGTTCTCATATATCTGGCACTTCTTTCACTTCTTCAAAAACTAATATGAATCTATTTCCATGTTTGGCCAATAATAAACCAAACGTATGAGTTTCTTAGCTAAGGAAGGATTGCTAGAGTGTGTTCTATAGATCCCTTCGTGTAGGTCTTGTAAGGTGGTTTGGGATTCTTCTCATTCTAAACAACAGAGTAAAGTACCATCTAGACCACGTCGGTATAGGGTGTCAGCAATAATGGTATAACGAGAGGTTTGGCATATAAAGGTTTGTCATTGGTTTGAAGATAAGTCAGGTGGGAGGGTGTTGTCCTTAAGGTAAGTGTAAACCTTACTGTACCAAGGTGAATCAGATCCAACTAATAGGCATATGGAATGGGTTTTAGGAAGATCATAAGCTAGTTACTAAATTGATTCCACTAAGAACTTGTACCATGACTCATTCTCTGGGATTTCAAGAAGAGAGGCAATGGTTTCCATGGCATCTGTTGCTTTGTTCTCAATGTGAGGTATCTACTCAAAAGAGATAATCACAAAGTATTCCTTAAAGTCATCAACCATCCTCTTATATGGGACAAGCTTCTCATCTTTGGTTTGGTAATCATCATTGACCTGATGATTACTAGTTGAGAATCACCATAGACATGTAGCTCTTTCATTTTGCACTATGTTGCCTTTTGGAGCCCAATGACCAAGGTTTCATATTCTTCTATGTTGTTGGTGTATGGGAATAATAGACGGTAAGACTATGGTATGGTGTTGCCATGAGGAGTTACAAACAAGATTCTTGGCCCCAATCCATGGTTTGTGTAGGACCCATTAAAGTAGAGCTTCCAAGAATGTGTTGATATATTGAATAAGGATTCATCTAGAAACTCAAATTATATTGGTGTGGTGTCCTGTAGTGGTGCATCTGCTAACTGATCAGCAATAACTTTCCCCTTGATAGCATTTCTTTCTACATACTCAATGTCGTATTCACTTAGGAGCATTACCCATTTGGCTAGGTGACATCTTAGAGCTACTTTGCTTAGTAAGTATTTCAGTGGATCTATTTTTGCAATAAGTTTGATTGGATGTGCTACCATATAATGTTAGAGTTTTTGGAAAGCAAAAACTACTGCAAGACATGATCTTTCTATCTGAGTATTGCAAATCATAGCCCACCAATGTGTGACTAATGTAGTAGAGGGCTCTTTCTTTACCTTCATAATCTTGTTGTGCTAGAAGGGCCCCAAGAACTGTTGGTGTAGCAGATATGTATAGTAACAATGGCTTCCCTTGGATAGGAGGCATGAGAATAGGTGGATTCATAAGATACTCTTTCATTTTTTTGAATGCCTCTTCACATTTCTCATCCCATCTAAATGGAATGTTTTTATGTAGGAGATGACTAAAGGGTTGACACTTGTCTACCAGTTGTGATATGAACCAACAGATTGCTTGTAGTTTGCCCTATAAAGATCTTAGTTGAGTAAGATTCTTGTGTGGTGGCATGTCCATAATAGCATTTACTTTGGTGGGGTCCACCTATATTCCATTTGCTAATACAATAAAACCTAAGAGCTTGCCTGAGGTGACTCCAAACACACATTTCTTTGGGTTCAACGGGACTTTGAATTGTTCTAGTCTCTGAAATACTTTCTCTAACACATCCAGGTGTGATTCTATTGTGAGTGACTTTGCAAGGATATCATCTACATAGTCTTCCATGGTGACATGCATCATATCATGGAATATAGTGGTCATAGCACATTGATATGTGGCTCTTGCGTTCTTGAGCCCAAATGGCATGACATTCCAGAAGAAAGTGCCCCATGGACAAGTAAAAGATGTTTTATGCCAATCTTCTAGTGTTATCCTAATCTAATTACATCTTGAGAAGCCATCCACGAGAGATAACATGGTATGCCCTGCTATTAAGTCGACTATGATATCTATACTCATCAACGAAAAATCATCCTTGAGGCAAGCTTTGTTTAGATCTCTAAAATCATTGCATAGTCTGACTAGGCCATCAGCGTTGGATATTGGTACTATGTTGGAGACCCATTCTGGATAGTCTATAGCTCTAATGAACCCCACATCCAGTAGTTTCTTGAGTTCTTATTTTACAAGCAGTGTAATGTGTGGATGCATCTTTCTAAGCTTTTGTTTCACCAGTTTCACTCCTAGATCTAGTGGAAGATGATGTAGAATCAAGTCTTGATCTAGTCCCGGCATATTTGCTTATGAACAAGCAAAATTGACTTTCTTTTTCTTGAAGAACGGTACAAACTTAGTCTTTTCTGGTGGGGTTAGAGACTTAGCAAAGTGAATGATCTTAGGTTGTTCCTCTATTCCAATGTTAACAGGTTCTGTGGGCTCCACAACAATTTGAGACTTCTCCTAGTGCATGTCATGGGGAAGAGTGTCAAGCCTTCCATCGTTAGGTGCCACAGTTGGGTTTTCACCATTGGATGAGTCCTTTGTTTTGACTATTTTGGGATCTGACACTACCACGAAGTGGTTTTCACCATCAGATCTATTTTTTATTTTGATATTATTGTGACTGAAAGGCTTGGCGCCCTCTCTAAAATAAGCGATGGTATTAAGTTCAATGGTGAATCCAGTTTTATGATCTCCCTTAGGTAGGTGGTCCCTAAGTTCCATGTAGTCAATATAGGCATCATCATTTTGGAGCGTTTCTAGTTACGGGGTTCCTTGTAGATCCCAGTCAAGAAGCTCAGGATGCACAAAGGGGAGGGAGTCAGAGGATAGATCTGATTCATTGATAGTTTGAATGGATATGCTAGGAGTATTGGTAGGGAGAGTGTTTGGGATGGTACTTTCCTCCAAATTATTTATTTCGATAGAACTTGAACCTTCCTTGAAAGTCGTATTCTCAGGGATAGGCAAATCACACTCTAATGGCATATGCAGTAGCATTTGTCCCTCATGGTAGGGGCTATAAGTTTGAATGGTATCAAACTCTTTTTCATCATAGGAATGCTCCATCAGCTCATCCCACTCATATTCATTGGAGTCTATGTCACTATCCTCTTGAAGGGTATGGATCATTTCCACGAGACAAGCATTTGCTTTTGCTTTGCCCTTATCCTTATATCCTAGAGCTTTTGTAGTTGTAGCCAATGAGGATGAAGAGGGTTGAATGGGTTCTATAATTCCTTCTTTTCTTAGGCCAATGGGGCCTTGTCCTTCATAACCCATTCTATGTAGGATAGACTCACCTCGCCCATAGATTTCCATTGCGAGCTTAGGTGGTTCCTATTGTGTGCTCTCTTCTTCTTTGGTGTAGAGCCATTGTAAGATATCTCTTTCCTCTGTTTCATCTGATAGAGTCCCCCATTTTACAAAGGGAGCTATGGGAGGTGTAGGAGGAGAAGATGGCTTTGAAAAATGCTTGCGTCACCCAAAGGATCTAGGAGATAAAGCCATTTTGGCCAAGTTGAGGATATGCTCAATGGAGTATTCCCCTACTCCTATTTCTTTGATGGTAATTTTCTACTCTTTGGGCTTGGATGAGGAAGCTTCAGAGGTAGAATCATGCTGTGGAGTAGAGGATGTAGATGCTCTATTGTTGGCTATGATGCAATCAGGTTTTGACAGAATAGAGTTGCAATGCTGAAAGGGGTCGGGATCACTTTGGATGGTGACTTGCTTGACGTTATGAGGGAATTTTATGCATTGGTGATAGGTAGGAGGTATAGCTTTCCTAGCATGAATCCATGGTCTACCTAGGAGAATATTTTAGGCTAGCTCCCTATCTAGGGCTTGGCACACAACGTCTTTTATCACTGATCCCACTTATATGGGTAATACCACTATTCCTATGGTAGTTCTCTCCTCTTCATCATTAGGCTTTGATAGTAATCTTCTTCCTTGGATCAACTACATTTTCAGAGAACCCCAAGGTAAGGACTAGCTTGAGCATGCAAATATTTAAACTAGCTCCCCCATCAATGAGAACCCTCTTGATCTATTGCTTGTGGATGAAGGCGACAATATGTAAAGGGGTGTTATGAGGTTGAGACACTGAGAGGTCATCTTATTTGGTAAATGATATGGTACTTGAAGAGGTTATATTACCTACCATGGCTTAAAACTTCTCTTGGGCAAAGTTTGTGGGTACAGTGGTTTCCACTAAGGCTTTATTGAGAATCTCCTTGTGGGAGGGAGATAGATGCAACAACTCTAAGATAGAAATGTGGGCAGGTGTTTTCCATAGTTGGTCTATGACACTATACTGATGGGAGTTGGACTGAGAAGGTGATGACCTTGGAGGAATAGTATTTAACGTGACCTTACCACTATGGGTGATGAAACTGCAATCAGTTCTGTTGGGATTTGATTGTTGGTTGTGTTGATGATTATTTTTACACATTCATAACAAAAGTTAAAATTCACAAAAATGAACCTAACTATCTTGAAAGATATGAAGAAATCAATTAAGATTTGCTTAATCCCAAGTTTCTGTATGGTCAGGTCTTGACCTATTGGACGATTCAGTAGGTAAATGTGAAGCTGTAATATGCAAGGGGCATTACTTGATATAAGGTTTTTTGATGATTCACTAGACTCTAATTATGCAAAATATCACAAATATCAACATTTTATTCATTCTTTTGCACAGATTTGTTACTGTATCACAAAGCTTTATATGATTTGTATTAACACAAGCTTTCCTTTTCAAATATTATGAAAATTGTCCAATATCAACTTAGTTGTTCATGTTTCCTTCAAATATCAGACAATCTCCTTTAAATTTCTTCATTTAAGCTAAGTATTTCAAATGGTTTGGGAAAAGTTAGAGAAATCTAAATTATACTTCATTCTACTATAGGATCTAAATGCTCTGTTATGCACGTTGTAAGAAGTACAGTAAAACTGATCAAATCAGTAGACCAAATCATTAAATGTGAATGCCCTGAGTATTTTTGCAAACACACATTCAAGATTGCAAGATTTAAGAGATATTATTTCAAATACAAAGAAGAGCCAAAAGACACTCTGAATATAGACACAAAATTCTAGATTCATTTATATTTAAGATAAACAGTCATATATGATTTACAATGTATGAATGACTCTTAGCTTCATTAATCAACTTATAGAAAACTTACAACACTTTACAGATATAGTAAGGAAGATAGATGTTCCACGCATTCCTTATTGCAGACACAGGCGACCTCCTACTCTAAACTAAAATGCTCTTCTAAAACTATTAATTACAACTTCTAGGTCTGTTCTGTAAATCCCTGTGTCCCTGTGTAAAATCGCTGTGTAACTTATTATAGAGTAAAGGGGCTCAATATATAGATTTGATTATCCCCAATACAACCACAAAACCCTAGTCAATCAACAGTCCACCCTTCAAGTGCAGCATCAATCGGTGGAAAATAAATCCTGCCAAAAATCTTTGAGCAGTATACCCATACTGAGCGTAAGAATCCCCTTTGGAAACCCTAACAGCCACCAAAATATCTTATGTTGTTCTTTTAATAATGTTTCTTTCCATCTGCATGTTTCCTCTCATTAAAAGCCTTTACTCCTCCTACTTCATTTGCGATCTTTTGTGATCCGATCTACCTCCTGTGATGTCATCACCATAAAAGCTTCACCTTTATATCTACCTGCATACCTGCAAACAGACATAGAAAATAGATTTAAAATTCACGTTGCTTTCATCAATTTATGCCTCATCAGAATGTTAGATTGGCCTTAATTGAAGCAATTAATGTGCCACAAGCTTAGTCTTTAGTTGCAGTGTTGGCACTTTTAAACCTTTTGTATATCCCATTGTGTATACCTTCATCAGTGTAACTTTCTTCAGTTGGGTTAATCCAATGAACTTCCACTGATCATACACTTCTGGCTGATACAACTCTTTATTGGCTGGTAATCTTCCTCATTGGCGTAACCTTCTTCATCAAGTCAATTGAATAACTTCATTCTAATCATATCTTTCTAACCGATGTAACCTTATCATTTAGAGTATCTTCTCCATCGGCTTAACTCATTTAGTCAGATCAATCCAAAAGTTTCCCGCCGATTGTACCCTTCTAGCCGATGTAACTTTATTGGCTAGTATTTCCTTCACCATCTCCGTAACTATCCAGTCGGGTCGATCCAAAAGTTTCATCTCGATCGCATACCTTTGGCCGATGTAATATTTTCATCATTTTGCATACCTTCCTTATCGGCATGAGCTCACCTAGTTGGGTCGATCAAAAAATTTCCCGCTGATCGCACTACTATGGCCGATGTAACTCCTTCAGTTTGTATATCTTCCTTATCAATGTGACTATCTTCTATCAGAGTGATCCAAATGTTTTCCACCGATCACTCTACTCTGGCCGATGTAAATCCTTTGGTTTGTATATCTTCCTTATCGGCATGACTATCTTCTGTCAGAGTGATCCAAAAGTTTTCCACTGATCGCTCTACTTTGGCTTATGCATCCTTTACCATTTTGTATTTCTCTATCATCGGCCTAACTATCTTCCATTGGAGCGATCCAAAACTTTTCCACTAATCACCCCACTCACGCCAATGTAACTCCTTATCGATTTGGTTATTTCTTCCATCGGCATAACCCATATGGTCGGTATGATCTAAAACTCTTCCGCCGATAATACATATCTGTCCAATGCATTCAACACTTGTATCAATCCCTTAGATACAAAGCCCAAGATATACATACAACATCCTTTGCATGTCCCACCTTTTGGACTTCAACTTTATAAACCATAGTTCACTCAAGCTTCAGTTCCGCAACCTACATAAAGTGCAATGCATCATTTGATATACATTAAGTCAGGATGCATTGGTTTAAACAAATTTTAATCTTTCTTTAGTTCTGCATTGCATGTATAAAGCCTTGTATATCCTCCTTGTATGTTTCAAAACATACATACACAGTGCGAAGTATACAATAATAAAACCAACTTTAATGATCCTTTCGGTTCCACGGCATGTATGTAGCCTTGTATATCCACCCTTTGCCTAACATACAAACAATTTATGCATTCATCAGACCTAACCGTTTATTCATTCAAACTTTGAAATGTTTTGGGCCCGACTTGTATGTATAGATAGAACATTTAACAAAATACATACAAGTAAAATGACTTAGAAACCTGATGACCTCTACATGCGACTTGTATATGCAACCCGATATACAAAGGACTTTGTATATGAGCGACCTTGTATGTTTTGACCTTGTATATGCAACCCAATATACAAATGACCTTGTATATGCAACACTCAAACCCTCACATTGTACATTTTACCAAAACACTCATAACTTGTAAAATATTGTGAATTTTAACATATTTGAAAAAGCAACCCTCACTCATTTTTGACAAGGAATTCACCCATATTTTGCTCTGGTACTCAATGTTATTTTTTCCTTATTTTCAACAAGGTTTGTAAATTTCACCCTCTTTTCCCTTTTGCCACCCAACAAACCCACACACAAAAGCAAAAGCAAAGCCACAACAGAGGTCCTCATTTTGTTAAGGAGTAAAATGGGGCATGTTGTGAGCATCACAACAACTAGCAACCAAACAAAACAATCAAATTAAAACCATTAAAGAAAATTAAATGAAATAAATTCATAACTTCTAACTATCTTTTCTACAAATCATTATCTATCTTGAGACTTAATGTATTCAATAAGGTGCATGAATCTTTTTTTCAGTTTAAGTGGGTGCAAGTGATTAATAATCCTCATCTTAAAAATCAGTTGAACAAACCAATGACTAATATTAGCCTACATAGTTGATGTCATCCCCTCATAGCCAACCAGATAGAGCCTTGCTGCCAGCAGGCATCCATAGCCTCGACAAGGTTATCGTTACAATTCTCCTAAGTAGAGCCCTGCTGTCGGTAAGCATCTATAGCCTCGGTAGAGTTACTTAGATGGCTTAATCTAGATTTTTAGTAAAATCCATTTTATTATTTTATATTTTTTGTATTTGATAGAGATTTCATAAGATATTGCAGTTGTAACTTCGTGATGCAAGGAATGATCACTTGCTGAAATTAAGTTGAGAATTGTAATGGTAGCAAGGGTGACCTCTAATTTTTCACCTAATATCTACACTAGTAGGTTAAACAAACCCAAGGATTTTAGGTTTGTCATTGTGATAAACTTTCCTTGAATACTCAACCCACAGTTATTGAATACAAAATTTCACAAGTCAAACAACTTTCTACATTCATGACAGTCACAACAAGTTATGCATAAATTTCAAATAATTAACCTAAATGTTCTAAATTTTCTATTGTTTTTAGTGGTTGTTAGTCTGCTCCTGCATACTCTAAAACAAAATAAAGATCCCTGCACATAGGAAAACA
Organism: Cunninghamia lanceolata; assembly: GCA_027924645.1. Lineage (NCBI taxonomy): Eukaryota > Viridiplantae > Streptophyta > Pinopsida > Cupressales > Cupressaceae > Cunninghamia > Cunninghamia lanceolata. Next base: position 4,944,671 of record BSBN01000030.1, read on the forward strand.
ACAAAGAAAACAAAACAAATGGACTGTACAAACAACTAACTACGAAAGGAAACAACACAAAGCAAGACAAGAAAAGAAAGAAAAGAAAAAGAACAACTATTCTACCAAACTATACACAAGCCTCTACAAGGCAAAAAAACCCAAGAAAAGACCCAGAGACACCTATATTTGCATACTTCCTTAGATTGTGCAGGAGCCTCAGGGCACTATTTATAGTTCTCAACTTAGCAAATTTATCTTTGAATTCTAAAAAATACTCATTTATTCTACATTCATTGTGTTTAACAGAATAATCTCTAATTATCAGCAATTGAAGTAGCCCATCACGTTCATGACTAATCCATATGCATGTCTTATCCCTTGAATTTCCATAATCAAAATAGTATTCAACATTATTTACTGAGGAAAGGAAAGAAACAACTTGATGTATTTCTGGCTCTACTGGACATGCTTGTTTATTGACAGTTGGTCCTCCATTTAACATTGCACTTTCATTGCTTAGCTCAATGTCTAGTCTCACTTTGAATTGACAGATCTATGACTCTTGATGTATTATTTCTTCATCTTTATCCACATCTATCTCTTCATTCTGGATATTTAGTTTATCCTCAAGTTTAGGAAACATCTCAATGTTCTCTTCAATTCTCTGCACATCAGCATCTAAATGAGCATCTTTATAATCATAATCTGATATACATAAATTTATCATTTCTAAATCATTTGACTGTGAATGGGAAACAACATTTGATTCATGAAAATACTTCCTTGTTTCACTTTCAAAATAATGTTGGAGTGATGTTTGATTATGCACAGCAATAGCATAATCCTCCGTATCTTCCATTTTCAAGAATTGTTCCTCAAATAATTTAGTCCTCTCATTCAGCAAAGTATTTGGTTCCATTATCCTACAACAATCCTGGATTTGGTCATTCAATTTAAAGCCATCAAATAATAAATCATGATTTACTTCTTTTCCTATGATTCCTTTATTTGCTGATACAGAAACTTCTTTAATTTTAGTGCACTTTAATTCTGTTAATACTTGTCTACACTTCTTTTTACCATAAAATGACTCAAGGAAAGATGTTTCACTATCCTTATCAAAAGTATTAGGATCAGAATCAAAGACTTTATCCTGACAAGTGGTTTCTTCTCTACAAATTTTGAAAGATTTATACCTGCAATCCCCTTTACCCATATTAGGAAATAGAGAACTTCTATCAATCTCACTATAAAATGACTTAAGGAAAGATATTTTACTATCCTTTCCTTCTAGAACTGATTCAGCTATTGTATTTTCTAACCAACTAATAATTTCTAGTGTTGTATCTGCTTGTTGCTCGAGAATTTCTTCATTTTCTTGCCAGACTTCAGCCCTGAACACATCTGAGAAAAGAATTAGTCCTTTTAAATATGAATCTATCCTGGTGAGGAAAGTTAAACAATTAATTTCACTATGTTCCATAGACTTGTGTATCCTGCAACAACTAGCTAAACCAAAGTTAGATAAAATTTGAGGATAGAGCTTCCTATTTAAAGCTTCCTGAACGATAGGGATGTTAACCTGGAAATTGTCCCCATATGAGTCCATTAAAAATGGCACTCTACTTTCAACTTTTTAGATTTTGAAATTTTATGAGATCTAACATATCTCAGAATAAAACATTTAATACTTAGAAAATCATAATAGTCCCTAAGTTTGAGCAGTATCTTTGCAAAAAAAAATTCAAATTCTTTCAAATAGAAGATTTTTGCAAACAGAACACTCAAATTTCCAAGAACTAAAATGATCCCTTTGGCTAGCCTACACAAAATCTACCTTAAATCCCATCAAGCCCTCCTTCTAGCACCAAAAACTATTGATGATTATTTTTACACATTCATAACAAAAGTTAAAATTCACAAAAATGAACCTAACTGTCTTGAAAGATATGAAGAAATCAATTAAGATTTGCTTAATCCCAAGTTTCTGTATGGTCAGGTCTTGACCTGTTGGACAATTCAGTAGGTAAATGTGAAGCTCTAATATGCAAGGGGCCTTACTTGATTTAAGGTTTTTTGATGATTCACTGGACTCTAATTATGTAAAATATCACAAATATCAACATTTTATTCATTCTTTTGAACAGATTTGTTACTGTATCACAAAGCTTTATATGATTTGTATTAACACAAGCTTTCCTTTTCAAATATTATGAAAACTGTCCAATATCAACTTAGTTGTTCATGTTTCCTTCAAATATCAAACAATCTCCTTTAAATTTCAGTGTTTAAGCTAAGTATTTCAAATGGTTTGGGAAAAGTTAGAAAAATCTAAATTAAACTTCATTCTACTATAGGATCTAAATGCTCTGTTATGCACGTTGTAAGAAGTACAGTAAAATTAATCAAATCAATAGACCAAATCATTAAATGTGAATGCCCTAAGTATTTTCGTAAACACACATTCAAGATTGCAAGTTTTAAGAGATATTATTTCAAATACAAAGAAGAGCTAGAAGACACTCTGAATATAGACACAAAATTCTAGATTCATTTATATTCAAGATAAACAATCATATATGATTTATAATGTATGAATGACTCTTAGCTTCATTAATCAACTTACAATAAACTTACAACGCTTTACAAATACAGTAAGGAAGCTAGATGTTCCACACATTCCTTAGTGCAGACACAGGCAACCTCCTTCTACTCTAAACTAAAATGCTCTTCTAAAACTATTAATTACAACTTCCAGGTCTATTTTGTAAATCCCTGTGTCCCTGTGTAAAATCCCTGTGTAACTTATTATAGAGTAAAGGGGCTCAATATATAGATTTGATTATCCCCAATACAACCACAAAACCCTAGTCAATCAATGATCCACCCTTCAAGTGCAGCATCAATCGATGGAAAACAAATACCACCAAAAATCTCTGAGAAGCATACCCATACTAAGCGTAAGGATGCCCTTTGGAAACCCTAATAGCCACCAAAATATCTTTTGTTGTTCTTTTAATAATGTTTCTTTCCATCTGCATATCTCCTCTCATTGAAAGCCTTTACTCCTACTTCGTTTGTGATCTTTTGTGATCCGATCCGCCTCTTGTGATGTCATCACCATCAAAGCTCCACCTTTATATCTACCTACATCCCTGTAAACTGACATAGAAAATAGATTTAAAATTCACGTTGCTTTCATCAATTTATTCCTTGTCAGAATGTTAGATTGGCCTTAATTGCAGCAATTAATATGCCCCAAGCTTAATCTTTAGTTGCAGTGTTGGCACTTTTAAACCTTTTGTATATCCCATTGTGTATACCTTCATCGGCATAACTTTCTTTAGTCGGGTTAATCTAATAAACTTCCGCCGATCATACACTTCTAGCCGATACAACTCTTTATCAGCTTGGTCATCTTCCTCATCGATGTAACCTTCTTCATCGGGTTGATCAAATAATTTCATTCCAATCATATCTTTCTGACTGATGTAACCTTATCATTTAGAGTATCTTCTCCATCGGTGTAACTCATCTAGTCAGGTCGATCCAAAAGTTTCCCGCCGATCGCACCCTTCTGGCCGATGTAACTTTATTGGCTAGTATTTCCTTCACCATCAGCGTAGCTATCTAGTCGGGTCGATCCAAAAGTTTCATCCCAATCGCATACCTCTGGCCGATGTAATATTTTCATTGTTTTGCATACCTTCCTTATCGGTGTGAGCTCACCTAGTCAGGTCGATCAAAAAATTTCCTGCCAATCGCACTACTCTGGCTGATGTAACTCCTTTGGTTTGTATATCTTCCTTATTGGCGTGACTATGTTCCATCGGAGAGATCCAAAAGTTTTCCACTGATCACTCTACTTTGGCCAATGTAACTCCTTCGGTTTGTATATCTTCCTTATCGGCGTGACTATCTTCCATCGGAGGGATCCAAAAGTTTTCCACCAATTGCTCTACTCTGGCCGATGCATCCTTTACCATTTTGTATTTCTCTGTCATCGGCATAACTATCTTCCATTGGAGCGATCCAAAAGTTTTCCACCGATCACCCCACTCACGTCGATGTAACTCCTTATTAGTTTGGTTATTTCTGCCATCGACGTAACCCATATGGTCGGTATGATCTAAAACTCTTCCGCCGATGATACATATCTGTCTAATGCATTCAACACTTGTATCAATCCCTTAGATACAAAGCCCAAGATATACATACAACATCCTTTACATGTCCCACCTTTCAGACTTCCAACTTTATAAACCATAGTTCACTCAAACTTCAGTTCCGCAACCTGCATAAAGTGCAATGCATCATTTGATATACATTAAGTCATAATGCATTGGTTTAAACAATTTTTAATCTTTCTTTAGTTCCGCATTGCATGTATAAAGCCTTATATATCCTCCTTGTATGTTTCGAAACATACATACAAAGTGCGAATTATACAATAATAAAACCAACTTTAATGATCCTTTCGGTTCCGCGGCATGTATGTAGCCTTGTATATCCACCATTTGCCTAACATACAAATAGTTTATGTATTCATCGGACCTAACCATTTATTCATTCAAACTTTGAAATGTTTCGGGCCCGACTTGTATGTATAGATAGAACGTTTAACAAAATGCATACAAGTAAAATGACTTAGAAACCTGATGACCTCTACATGCGACTTGTATATGCAACCTGATATACAAAGGACTTTGTATATGAGCGACCTTGTATGTTTTGACCTTGTATATGGAATCCGATATACAAAGGACCTTGTAAATGCAACATTCAAACCCTCACATTGTACATTTTACCAAAACACTCATAACTTGCGAAATATTGTGAATTTTAACATGGTTCAAAAAGCAACCCTCACTCATTTTTGACAAGGAATTCACCCATATTCTTCTCTAGTACTCAATGTTATTTTTTCATTATTTTCAACAAGGTTTGTAACTTTCATACTCTTTTCCCTTTTGCCACCCAACAGACCCACACACAAAAGCAAAAGCAAAGCCACAACAGGGATCCTCATTTTACTAAGGAGTAAAATGGGGCATGTTGTGAGCATCACAACAGGTTGGGCATGACCACATTCATTTGTGGTATGTGTTATGTTATGCAATTGATGGTATAATCGAATGGCACACTTGCACAATTAACATTATTATTCCCATTATTTTGTTTCTGCCTATTGCAGTTGTTGTTGTTGTTGTCATTGTTATTTGTGATTGAGAAGTGGATCTTTGTAAGCCACATGCATTTCATTAGAAGTATGTTGTTGTGCACCTCCTTGATTTTGATCAAGTATGTCTTGAATAACATGTTTGAGACAGATATAATTGTTGGTTGTATGTCCTCTTCCTCTATGATACTCACAAAAGTCGGTGTCTTTCCAATAGTGAGGTTTTATTTGAGGTTCATAATCACTTGTTAGTGGTAGAGTGATTTCATTTTTGGCCAATAGTTTCTTTAATGCAGATTCTTGGGACTCAGCTAGTGGTGTGAAATTTCACCTTGGATTTGAGTTGAACCATGGTCTTGGCTCCCAAGAGAAAGTTTTGTTGGGTGTAACATTGCTTGCCTCTCCTTTGAAAGTGAATATTAGTTGTTGTTTGGGAGCCGCCACCTTGGCATCAACTAATCCATCATTGACGACATTTTTATTTTTAGTCCAAAACTTTGATTTGTCAGTCATGTAGTTGGAGGTAGGTGTGTCCTTGTATAACTTAATTTGTCCCTTGGTGATCATAGCTTTCTCGATGAACAATCCCATTTCAATGACTTTCGAAAATGAAGTAGGGCATTGGATTTTTATTTGATAGCTTAGATCGGGGTTGAGGTTTTCGACAAACATCTCCATTAATTGCTTCTCAAGTACATCATATGAGCATTTGCTTTCTAGTTGTCTCCACCTTTGTAGGAAGGAGGCGAATGATTCACTACTCTTTTGCTTGGTATTGCATAGATCAAGCATGGAGACTTCATGTTCAATACTGTACAAGAAGTGTGTGATGAATTTGTTGACTAACTCATCAAAAGTTCTGATACCCAGTGAAAGTCATGAGAACCACTCCATGGCTTGACTGCCTAGAGATCTAGGGAATAGTCTCATCAAGAAAGTCTCATTGTGAGCTACTTCCATGCATGCGGTGTTGAATTCCCTAATGTGATCTCTACGGTCCCCTTTCCCTTTGTACTTGTCAAACTTAGGAACTTCAAATCGAAAGGGGAATGGTATCATGTTGAAACTTCTATCAAAGGGGTGCGGTGCAATATCTTCCAAGGAGTATGTTTTAGTGTTTGTACCTGTCTTGAGATCTGTCATTTGTTGCATTAGACCCTCAATTTGTTTCCTCATTTCTTCCATAAGTGTGTTTGGGTCTATGACTTTCTTTATTTTGTCCTCACTAGTGTGGTGTTCATGATTATCCTCTATAGTCTCTTTGAGTTTGCTTAGATCAAAATCAGCGGGGAGCTTAATTCCAAGATTTGCAAGATGATAAAAATACTAGTGAGGGTCCTCATGAAGCACTTTCTCTAGCAAGCATTGGAATTTATGATCTTGGAGGTGTCCTTGATAATCTTTGTGAGAGATTTCCTCATCAATATCATGAGGGGTGACAATACAATCAAATGATCCAACCATTTCAAGTTCTTTTGGTATTGAGATCTAGTCAGAACCATGCAAGGTGACGTGGGATGCGGTGGGATGAAACTAAAGATTTTGGCAAGATGTCGGTGGAGACTATTGAGAATAGGATACTTATGACAAGATTTGGACAAGGGACTTTCTCAATCAATGATTCCAAGTAAGACGGCCGATATAAGACGATAGCCACTAGTAATGGTACTTAATATCTGTCTTACTATATAGGGACTAGTCATGCACCAAGACCACTAGCGAAGTTGTGCGACTTACTAGAGTTACTTGAATCCAAAATGATATGAAAAAGGGGCCTATGCTAATCTGATATGGTATATTTTTAACTTTAGACTAGGGAGACCTAATAGAAGATGAATGAGATGACCAATGAAAGAGACACTTTGATGCGAAATTGTTGGAAAAATGACTGCAAGGTGAGATCTGATCTCGGAACCTGGAACTAGGCTGAAATGGGTACCCAAAAATGGTAAAATTCTTCTCTCAAACACTGTGAAAGTACTCACTGTCATGCATGCACCAAAACAGATGCGCCGCAAAAACTGGTAAATGTGCGAAAAGTCAGTATAGAAGTGCAATACTGGTAGATTTCAAATGTGCAACAACAGGTGTTAAAAGCACAACAAATCCATACATATGCGCAACAAGTTGGTACAAATGCGCAGCAAAAGAGGATGAATGTGCTGCTCTAGTTTTTCAGTATTTTTGCAAATTTTTGGCAATTTTCTGATGTTTTTGGTATCTTTGGTTGCAAGGTCTTTTTGATCTGATTTTCTGAAATTATGGCAAGACATTGCAAACAAAAAGAATTTTTTTGTGATTTTTTTACTCTTTTTTAGACCCAAAGAAAGCAAGTACAATCCTAGGTTTCAAAGGATAGTATAAAACTGAATTCTCACTATCTCTAGTGAAGCATCTTCATGAGGTGATAATCACCCTTCCTTACACTAGATTATAGGGCTTTTTGGCCACCAAGACAAAGATGTTTAATAAAGGCAACCATTTAAGTGGTTATACATGCGGCAACACTACTCTCTATTATGGAGTCTCCCAGCCTACAAGGGTTACACCTTGGAGGGTTTTGCGGGAGGTTGGCTGTCAGTATAACACAACTACACTCATTGTTTGCATCTTTCACTCCAAACACAATTTATTTATAGTGGATTGGTAGGACTTGGCGTCTAGCCTATTACCACTAATTGTGATTGATCATTTGACAAGATTGACTTGACTTGATTGGTATGGATTAAGAATGGACTTGCATTTGGGTCATTGCTCAGATTGATAGCTAGAATTGTTGATGAGAGATACAATGATAGATAGAAAGTTGGTCGATAGAAGAAATGACTTGACAGAAGGAATCATAAGCTTTTATTTGATACTCTGCGGTTTGGATCTTTATATGCATGGGATATGGTATGGATTCTTTTGCGAATGTGAATGGTATGGATGCTTTGTGGATGTGAGTGGATGTGAATGTTTTTTTTACATATTGATAGTGCAAGTATTTTGAAGTGCTTATTTCATCATTGGCCTTTTTTGTTTTTTGCTACTTTTTCCAAATGTTGTAAGTCAATACAAGCATCTAGGTATAATTGAACCAAGATGACCTGAGTATTGCTTACATGGATTTTGATTTAGCAAGTTAATACAAGCATCAAGGTATAATTGAACCAAGATGACCTGAGTACTTCTTACATATCAATAGACAAGGATTGCCCCCTTTCATGGTAGACCTTTGATGTCCTGGATGATCTTTTGTCGATCATGTCGCTAGACAAGGCGTCACATTACTAAAGTTTAATCCACAAACAACAGACAAAGAAAAATGATTATGCCCCCATCATAGCATCTCTAGTTTTTTACATCCTCGAGTAGCATACGAAGACATAATAACAAAAATCAAGACTCTGTAAGTTAACTTGATCACAACCACAAATATTTTTGCATTTAGATGTGTTTTTCTTGCCATAATTTAGATAGAATCACTTAGAGTGCATTAGGTACTTGCTTTCTTTTCTTTAGATAGGTTGATGCCTTGCATCAAGGTTTCTGCTTGAAAGTGGGCTTTGCTTGTGCTTGCATGCCTTTGTGAAAGGTTCCATGATCCTTATTGGTGAGACGGACCCTAAGGGATTGAGCTAGTGCCTCAAGGGCTCATTGTTAAATGGTCTTGCCTACATGATGACGCAGAGGCAACATAGTTCAAGGTGAACCCTAATGGACCTAAGACCTAGGTGATAGAAAGTGGCACAGACTCAGATAGATAGAAAGACTAGATGTGTGATGAATGGAAGAGTGAAGCCTCAGGGGCGCATTGAAAAATGGCCTTGCCTACATGATGACACAAAGGCAACGTAGTTCATGGATTTGTACCACGGATGAACTAGACGATAGATGACAAGATATGGGATGTATAGGGAAGCCTCAGGGGTGCATTGAAAATGGCCTTGCCTATGTGACGATGCAAAGGCAATGTAGTTCAAAGACCTAGATCATGTGGATATTGACGAGAGACACTATGCTAGGCTGACACTATGGATAGGATATGAGATAAAACCTTGGTTGACAAGGCCACAAAGAGATAGAGTATCAAGCCATGATAGGTTATCGTTAGGATTTTATTATGGAATAGATATGGATCGAATGGGACATGAGTGAATGAAGAATGGACACAAGGTGATTGGTTTCCCAAAGATGAAGGAAGCGGTTTATCACAAGTAATGTCTGTTTACCAGGTTTTCACCACTTGCTTTTATTTGCATGAAATCTAAAAGTACACATGACGCTTGTTTGCTAGGTTTTCATCATGTTACCTATCCAAAGCACCAGTTTGCCAGGTTTTCACCAAAGGATGATTTTTTTCTAATTTTTTGATTTTTTTGTGTTTTTCTATTTTTTATTTTTTTTGTATTTTATGCCCCCTACATTGGGGTTCTCCTAGGTATAGAACCGACGAAGATGCATGCTATTGATTGGGTCATTGAACAACTCACCTTTTGATGTTGCTAACTGATATGCCCTCGATCAATAAGTAGCTACGATCACATAAGGCCCAAGCCAGTTGGGTTTGAACTTGCATTTCCTTTCCCAATCTTGTTGATTGCGGGTGTTCTCCTTAAGTACTAGATCCCCAACTATAAAGACTCTTGGGCAGACTTTGTGGTTGTAGCTTCATGATATCATTTGCTAGTATGCTTTGAGATGATCAAAGACTTTTTGTCTCTTTTCCTCTAGCAACTCTAGTTCTTGCAATCTGGAAACTCTGTACTCTTCATCTATTATGAGACCTTTTAATGACACCCTGAGAGATGGTAACTTAACCTCAATGGGGAGGATAGCTTCTGATCCATAGACAAGGGCATAAGGGGTAGCACTTGTGGGAGTGCGTATACTGGTTCGATAGGCCCATAGAATAGGATTGAGTTGGATGTGCCAATCACGGCCAGCATCATTGACTGTCTTCTTGAGGAGTTTCAAGATGGTCTTGTTGGATGCTTCTGCTTGGCCATTGCCTTGGGGGTAATAGGGTGTGGAGAAATGGTGTTGGATTTTGAATTGGTCACAAAGTTCTTGGACATCCTAGTTTTTGAAGGGTCTTTTGTTATCCGTGATAATGGATGAGGGAATTTCATATCTACAGATGAGGTAATTAAGGATGAATGAGGAGATTTATTTACCTATGATGGTGGTGAGGGGGATGGCTTCAATCCACTTGGTAAAGTATTGAGTGGCGGTTATTATGAATTTGTGGCCGTTGGATAATGGAGGATGGATTTTACCTACAAGGTCGAGTCCCCATTGACAAAAGGGCCAAGGTGTCATTAAAGGTCTTAAATCTTGAGCTAGTGCATGTATCAGGTTCCCGTGTATCTAGTACTACTTGCATTTCTTCAAAAACTGATATGAATATGTTTCCATGTTCAACCAATAATAACCCAAACGCATGAGTTTCTTAGCTCAGGAAGGACCGCTAGAGTGTGTTTCACAGATCCCTTCATGTACGTCTTGTAAGGCAGTTTGGGATTCTTCTTGTTCTAAACAACGCAGTAAAGTACCATCTAGACCACGTCGGTATAGGGTGTCGGCAATAATGGTATAATGAAAGGTTTGGCGTATAAAGGTTCATCGTTGGTTTGAAGATAAGTTAGGTCAGAGGGTGTTGTCCTTGAGATAAGTGTAAACCTTACCATACCAAGGTGAATTAGATCCAACTAATAGGCATATGGAATGGATTTCAGGAAGATCATAAGCTAGTTGTTGAATTTATTCCACTAAGAACTCGTACCATGACTCATTCTCTAGGATTTCGAGAAGAGAGGCAATGGTTGCCATGGCATCTACTACTTTGTTTTCAATGCAAGGTATCTACTCAAGAGAGATGACCACAAAGTATTCCTTAAAGTCCTCAACCATCTGTTTGTATGGGACAAGCTTCTCATCTTTGGTTTGGTAATCATCATTGACCTGATTGATTACTAGTTGACAATCACCATAGACATGTAGCTCTTTGATTTTCCATTATGTTGCCATCTTGAGGCCAATGACCAAGGCTTCATATTCTCCTATGTTGTTGGTGCATGGGAATAATAGGTGGTAAGACTTCGATATGGTGTTGCCATGAGGAATTACAAACAAGATTCCTGCCCCCAATCCATGGTTTGTGTAGGACCCATCAAAGAAGAGTTTCCAAGAATGTGTTGATATATTGAATAAGGATTCATCTGAAAATTCAAATTGCATTGGTGTGGTGTCCTGTAGTGGTGTATCTACTAACTGATCAGTAATGACTTGCCCCTTGATAGCCTTTCTATCTACATACTCAATGTCGTATTCACTTAGGAGCATTACCCATTTGGCTAGGCGACCTATTAGAGTTGCTTTGCTTAGTAGGTACTTCAGTGGATCTACTTTTGCAATAAATTTGAATAGATGTGCTACCATATAATGTCAGATTTTTTGGGAAGCAAAAAATACCACAAGGCATGATCTTTCTATTTGAGAGTATTTCAACTCATAGCCCACCAATGTACGACTGATGTAGTAGACAGCTCTTTACCTTCATAATCTTGTTGTGCTAGAAGGGCCCCAAGAGCTGTTGGTGTAACAGATATGTATAGTAACAATGGCTTCCCTTGGATAGGAGGCATGAGAATAGGTGGATTCATAAGATACTCTTTCAGTTTGTCGAATGCCTCTTCACATTTCTCATCCCACTTAAATGGAATGTTCTTATGTAGGAGATGATTGAAGGGTTAACACTTGTCTCCCAGTTGTGATATGAACCTATGGATTGCTTGTAGTTTGCCCTATAGAGATCATAGTTTAATGAGATTCTTGGGTGGTGGCATGTCCATAATAACCTTGACTTTGGCAAGGTCCACCTCTATTCCATTTACCGATAAAATAAAACCTAATAGCTTGCTTGAGGTGACTCCAAACACACATTTCTTTGGGTTCAACCTGACTTTGAATTGTTCTAGTCTCTGAAAGACTTTCTCTAACACATCCAGGTGTGATTCTCTTGTGAGTGACTTTGCAAGGATATCATCTACATAGTCTTCCATGGTGACATGCATCATATCATGGAATATAGTGGTCATAGCACATTGATATGTGGCTCCTGCGTTCTTTAGCCCAAATGGCATGACATTCCAGCAGAAAGTGCCCCATGGACAAGTAAAAGCTATCTTATTATGGTCTTCTGGTGCTATCCTAATTTGATTATATCCCAAGAAGCCATCCATGAGAGATAATATGGTATGCCCTGCTATTAAGTCGACTATGATATCTATATTCGGCAACAGAAAATCATCCTTACGGCAAGCTTTGTTTAGATCTCTAAAATCATTGTATAGTCTAACTCGGCCATCAGGTTTGGATACTGGTACTATGTTGGAGACCCATTCTGGATAGTCTATAGCTCTGATCCCCACATCGAGTAGTTCCTTGAGTTCTTCTTTTACAAGCAGTGCAATGTGTGGATGCATCTTTCTAGGCTTCTGTTTCAATGGTTTCACTCCTGGATCTAGTGGAAGATGATGTAGAATCAAGTCTAGATCTAGCCCTGGCATATCTGTGTATGACCAAATAAAATTGACTTGCTTTTTCTTGAAGAATGGTACAAACTTAGTCTTTTCTGGTGGGGTTGGAGACTTAGCAAAGTGAATGATCTTAGGTTGTTCCTCTATTCCAATGTTAACAGGTTTTGTGGGTTCCACAACAATCTGAGACTTCTCCTAGTGCATGTCATCAGGGAGAGTGTCAAGTCTTCCATCGTTAGGTGCCACAGTTGGGTTTTCACCATCGGATGCATCCTTTCTTTTTATTATCTTGGGATCTGACACTGTCGCGAAGCGGTTTTCACCATCAGATCCAATTTTTTACTTTGATATTTTTCTGAATGGAAGGCTTTACACCCTCTCTGAAATAAGCGATGGTATTAAATTTAATGGCAAATCCAGCTTTATGATCTCCCTTAGGTAGGTAGTCCCTAAGTTCCATGTAGTCAATATAGGCATCATCATTTTGGAACATATCTAGTTGCGGGGTTCCTTGTAGATCCCATTCAATAAGCTCAGGATGCACAAGGGGGAGGGAGTCAGAGGATAGATCCGATTCATTGATAGTTTGAATGGATATGCTAGGAGTATTGGTAGGGAGAGTGTTTGGGATGGTACTTTCCTCCAAATTGTTTATTTCGATAGAACTTGAACCTTCCTTGAAAGTCATATTCTCAGGGATAGGCAAATCACACTCTAATGGCATATGCAGTAGCATTTGTCCCTCATGGTAGGGGCTATAAGTTTGAATGGTATCAACCTCTTTTTCATCATAGGAATGCTCCATCAGCTCATCCCACTCATATTCATTAGAGTCTATGTCACTATCCTCTTGAAGGGTATGGATCATTTCCACAAGACAAGCATTTGCTTTTGCTTTGCCCTTATCCTTATATCCTAGACCTTTTGTAGTTCTAGCCAATGAGGATGAAGAGGGTTGAATGTGTTCTATAATTCCTTCTTTTCTTAGGCCAATGTGGCTTTGTCTTTCATAACCCATTCTGTGTAGGATAGACTCACCTCACCCATAGATTTTCATTGCGAGCTTAGGTGGTTCTTGTTGTGTACTCTCTTCTTCTTTGGTGTAGAGCCATTATAAGATATCTCTTTCATTTGTTTCATCTGATAGATTCCCCCATTTTACAAAGGGAGCTGTGGGAGGTGTAGGACCAATAGATGGCTGTGGAAAATGCTTGGGTTGCCCAGAGGATCTAGGAGATAAAGGCATTTTGGCCAAGTTGAGGCTGTGCTCAATGGAGTATTCCCCTACTCCTGTTTCTTTGATGGTAATTTTCTACTCTTTGGGCTTGGATGAGGAAGCTTCGAAAGTAGAATCATGTTGCAGGGTAGGGGATGTAGATGCTCTATTGTTGGGTATGATGCAATTGGGTTTTGAAAGGATAGAGTTGTAATGCTCAAAGGGGTCGGGATCACCTTGGATGGCGACTTGCTCACCGTTATGAGGGAATTTTATGCATTGGTGATAGGTAGAAGGTACAATTTTCATGGCATGAATCCATGGTCTACCTAGGAGAATATTGTAGGCTAGCCTCCTATCTAGGACTTGGCACACAACATCTTTTATTACCGGTCCCACTTGTATGGGTATTACTACTGTTCCTTTGGTAGTTTTGTCCTCTTCATCATAGGCTTTGATAGTAATCTTCTTCCTTGGATCAACTACATTTTCAGAGAGCCCAAATGTAAGGATTGTCTTGAGTGTGCAAATATTTAAACCAGCTACCCCATCAATGCGAACCCTCTTGATGTGGTGCTTGTGGTTGAAGGCGACAATATGTAAAGAGGTGTTATGAGGTTGAGACACTAAGAGGTCATCTTGTTTGGTAAATGATATGGTACTTGAGGAGATCAAATTACCTACCATGGCTTGAAACTTCTCTTGGGCCAAGTTCATGGGTATAGTAGTTTCCACTAGGGATTTATTGAGAATCTCCTTGTGGGAAGGATATAGATGCAACAACTCTAAGATAGAAATGTGGGCAGGTGTTTCTGTAGTTTGTCTATGACACTATACTGATGGGAGTTGGACTGAGAAGGTGATGACCTTGGAGGAATGGTATTGTGACCTTACCACTGCGGGTTATGATACTGCAATCAGTTCTGTTGGGCTCTGATTGTGGTATGTGCTCTGTTATGCAATTGATGGTATAATCGAATGGCACACTTGCATAATTAGCATTATTATTCCCATTATTTTAATTCTGCCTATTGCAATTGTTGTTGTTGCCATTATTATTGTTGACATTGTTGTTGTTGTTGTACGGCCTATCGTGATTGAGAAGTGGATCTTTGTAAGCCACATGCATCTCATTAGAAGTATGTTGTTGAGCACCTCCTTGATTTTGATCAAGTATGTCTTGAATAACATGTTTGAGACAGATACAATTGTTGGTTGTATGTCCTCCTCCTCTATGATACTCACAAAAGTCAGTGTCTTTCCAATAGTGAGGTTTTATTTGAGGTTCATAATCGCTTGTTGGGGTTAGATTGATTTCATTGTTGGCCAATAGCTTCCTTAATGCAGATTCTTGGGACTCACATAGCAGTGTGAACTTTTGCCTTGGATTTGAGTTGAACCATGGTCTTGGCTCCCGAGAGAATGTTTTGTTGGGTGTAACATTTAGTGAATATTGGTTGTTGTTTGGGAGCCGCCACCTTGGCATCAACTACTCCATCATTGATGACATTTTTATTTTTATTCCAAAACTTTGATTTGTCAGTCCTGTAGTTGGAGGTAGGTGTGTCCTTATATAACTTGATTTGTCCCTTGGTGATCATAGATTTCTCGATGAACAATCCCATTTCAATGACCTTCGAAAATGAAGTAGGGCATTAGATTTGTATTTGATAGCTTAGATTGGAGTTGAGTTTGTGGACAAACATCTCCATTAATTGCTTCTCAGGTACATCATATGAGCATTTGCTTGCTAGTTGTCTCCACCTTTGTAGGAAGCAGGCGAATGATTCGCCACTCTTTTGCTTGGTATTGCATAGATCAAGCATGGAGACTTCGTGTTTAATATTGTATGAGAAGTGTGTGATGAATTTGTTGAGCAACTCATCAAAAGTCTTGATGCCCAATGGGTGTCTTGAGAACCACTCCATGGCTTGACTGCCTAGAGATCTAGGGAATAGTCTCATTAAGAAAGTCTCATTGTGAGCTACTTCCATGCATGCAACGTTGAATTCCCTAATGTGATCTCTAGGGTCCCCTTTCCCTTTGTACTTGTCAAACTTAGGAACTTTGAATCAAAAGGGGAATGGTATCATGTTCAAACTTTTATCAAAGGGGTACGGTGCAATATCTTCCAAGGAGTATGTTTTAGTGTTTGTACCCGTCTTGAGATCCATCATTTGTTGTGTTAGACCCTTGATTTATTTCCTCTTTTCTTCCATAGGTGTGTTTGGTTCTATGACTTTATTTCCTTTGTCCTCACTGGAGTGGTGTTCATGATTATCCTCTACAGTCTATTTGAGTTTGCTTAGATCGAAATTAGTAGGGAGCTTAATTCCAAGATTTGCAAGATGATAAAAATATTTGTGAGGGTCCTCATGGAGCACTTTCTCTAGCAAGCATTGGAATTTCCAATCTTGGAGATGTCCTTGATAATCTTCGTGAGAGATTTCCTCATCACTATCATGAGGGGTGACAATACGGTTAGATGATCTGGCCATTTCAAGTTGCTTTTGGTATTGAGATCTAGTAAGAATCATGCAAGGTGACGTGGGATGAGGTGGGATGAAACTAGAGATTTTGGCACGATGTCGATGGAGACTGCTAAGAATATGATACTTATGACAAGATTTGGACAAGGGACTTTCTCGATCAATGATTCCAAGTAAGACGACCGATACAAGATGATAGCCACTAGTAAGGGTACTCGATACCTGTCTTACTATGTAGGGACTAGTCATGCACCAAGACCACTAGCAAAGTTGTGCGACTTACTAGGGTCACTTGAATCCAAAATGATCTGAAAAAGGGGGCTATGCTAATCTGATATGGGACACTTTGACTTCGGACTAGGGAGACTTGATAGAAGGTGAATGAGATGACCAACGAAAGAGAGATT
Organism: Cunninghamia lanceolata; assembly: GCA_027924645.1. NCBI lineage: Eukaryota > Viridiplantae > Streptophyta > Pinopsida > Cupressales > Cupressaceae > Cunninghamia > Cunninghamia lanceolata. Next base: position 4,961,467 of record BSBN01000030.1, read on the forward strand.
TTGACGTGAAATGGATGGAAAAGTGACTGTAAGGTAAGATCTGATCTCGAAAGCCAGAACTAGGCTAAAATGGGTATCCAAAAATGGTAAAATTTTCTTCTCAAAGATTGTGAAAGTACTCACTGTCACGCATGTGCCAGAATAGATGCACTGCATAAACTAGTAAATGCGCAAAAAGTCAGCACAAAAGTGCAATACTGGTAAATTTCAAATGCGTCGTAACAGGTTGTAGAAGCATAGTAAGTTAGTACAGATGCGCAGTAAATTGGTATAAATGCACAGCAAAAGAGGACGAATGCGCCGCTCTGGTTTTTCAGTATTTTTGCAAGTTTTTGGCAATTTTCTGATGTTTTTGGTATCTTTGGCTACAAGATGGTCTTTTTGATCTGATTTTCTGAAATTATGGCAAGAAGACACAGCAAACACAAAGAATGTTTTTATGGTTTTTTATTTTTTTGTATTTTTTGACTCTTTTTGGACAAAAGGAAAGCAAGTACAATCCTAGGTTTCAAAGGACAGTATAAAACTGAATTCTCACTATCTCTAGTGAAGCATCTTTGGGAGGTGATAATCGCCCTTCCCTGCACCAGATTATAGGGGTTTTTGGCCACTAAGACAAAGGTGTTTAATAAAGGCAATCGTTCGAGTGGTTATACATGCGGCAACACTACTCTCTGTTATGGAGTCTCCCAGCCTGCAAAGGTTGTGCCTTGGAGGGTTTTTGTGGAGGTTGGCTGTCGGTATAACACAACTGCACTCATTGTTTGAAACTTTCGCTCCAAACAGAATTTTTTTTGTAGTGGATTGGTAGGGCTTGGCGACTAGCCTGTTACCACTTAAGGTCATTCCTACTTGGATAACCGGTATCCAAGAGTAGGCCCCTCTAAAGGAAAAACACATGCGAAAATGATATGTCTGGCATTTTGGTCACCCAAGATAGGGGAGAGCATAGGCCTAGTATCATTCCCAAAACACAGAAGACAGTGGTTCTTTTCCCCTAGTTAAAATGAGAAAAACTAGATGAGCTATCTATTTGGGCAAGCACATAAATTTGTTAACTTTGAAGTGATAACAAGATAGAAATGGCTCAATTTGACCCAAATAGTAACAATATGTTTAATTTTACCTAGATAGCAATGATATGTTTAATTTTAGCCAGATAGCAGTGATTTGTTAACTTTGAATTGATAACAAGATAGCAATGGTTCAATTTTACCTAGATAGTAATGAGTTGTTAACTTTGAAGGATAGCAATATAGCAATGATTCAATGATATGCAAGATAGCAATGATTCAATTACCGCCTTCCTAGTTAACACTATGTAAGATTTGCATGAGCATCCATTTACTTTCTTGTTTAGAAATCGAAGTGTGAGTTAACAAGTGCAACTATATGATTCTAAACCGGTACCTAGCCTGCAAAATAGATCAAGAGTGTTCCTACAAAAAGACGTTAACATTAGCAAAAAATTCAAGGAAACCCTAAAAATCACTGCCTAGATCAGATGTGTAGCTTCAGAGATTGAATGCGCAGAAATAGATCTCAGAAGCACCATAGTACATATGCGCTAAGATAGAGGTCAAAAGCACAGGAAAATAGTATATATGCGCTGAACTAACAGATGTGTTGTATCAGAGGATAGATGTGTCAGAACAGAGTCTGTATGCACTGAAATAATGTATGCGCCATAACAGATAGCAGATGCATGTTAGGATGTGTCAAATGTGCAGTTTCCTCCTATGTATGGCTTTCTAAAACATAAAAACTTAGTTTTTTGGGTTAAATTAGGGCTAGGCCCCACAGTGGGCACCAAAAATGTTAAGGGAAAATTGGATATAAATATGAATAATCAATATAATATATCAATAATACCCAAAACTCAATGAAATAATCAACAAAAGAGATCAATCAAACAATGAACAATACAAAAGCAAACCTCCTTTAATTCTTAGCTTCCATTGATCACCTATCTCAAATGATCTTGTCTATGAATATGGCCCTCAGAAGGTGCACTTCCTTGCTATGATTCCAATATGTTCAAATGGGAATGGCTATTATAGTTTCGCCATGAAGATGAGCTTCACAACAATGATAGTAGTGTGTAGTAACGAATGTGATCACAAGTAATGAAGGAATTGGTGCCAAAGGCGAGCTGTAATTCCTACAGAGTAAGTTTACTTAAAGCTTGGATGAATGAAATAGAAGAAGAGGGTTCAATTTATAGACTTGTGAGAGAGAAGATCAATGGCATAGAAAGAACACGAAGATCATCGGTATAGAACAATTGAGGAATGTGCGCGAATAGGAAGAAGACATGTGTCTTGCTATATTTTGCATGAGAGGAATTAATAAAATAGAAGAATGAGTTAGCTAAAGAGATAACTCAATTAAAAGAATATATCAATTAGTTAAGAGAATAGAACTAGAGAATAGAAATTGCATGAGGATGAGAAGATATTTTAGCTCAATTAAATATTTGGAGTATTCAATTGCATGTGCACAAGGATTGAATTATATTTAGAGATAACTCAATTTAGAAGAACTGGACAACTTAAATAAATATTTGATTTATTTAAATTTAGAGAAGATATTATTGGAAGAGACAATTAAATAATTGGTATTATTTAATTTGTTGGAGGAATTAGAAGAATTTAATTAAATAAATTGACTTTTATTTAATTGTTGGGAGATTATGAATCAAATAAATAAATTTTGTTTATTTATTTATTGATAGAGGAATTTGACTTAAATAAATATTAAGAATATTTATTTGGACAGAGTCATGTCATTTTTAGGTGTATACAGGAACTTTTCAATGTTTTGGGTTCTATAGATGACAATGCTTCACGCAAACGTCTACATGACACACTAGCATCCTAGATAGTGCCTTTCTCCATCTAGTTCTAGGTTCTTCTCTCTGGTTCATTTCCTTTTCTGTTATCAGATTCTATAAATTATTTTTTATTTTCCAATAATTAGCATTATATCAACTTTTCCTTTATTCTTCAATAAAATAAAATTCATTTCTTTTATTTCAAGCATTTCTAGGATTGTAGCTCTATCTTGTTAGATAATAGAAAACTAGCTCAATCCCAATGTAGAAGGTAGGGAAAATCATTTGGCTTATCCATCTTGGCTAAATCATAATTTTCCCCTCTTTACAACTAGAGCTATGGAATTTTTTCTAAAATTGTTATGTGACTTGAAAAGAATAATCTACTCATCTTTAGGCTCTAAAGGGTATTATTAATTTTGGGAAATTTCTATTTTTAATTTTGAAGAAAATTTCCAATTCATCAATGGTGTTTTGGGGAATCTGCATGATTCTTGACATTGTATAAAAATTGAAAGTTAAATTTAGAACATGCAAAACCTTTTTATTTTATGAGACAAGAAGTCTCATTGTGGAATTATGATTTCCTATCTTTTGGATTTGAGTGTCATGGTTTCTAACCTCAATTTATGTGTCACAATCATTTGATCATTTTGGACCTTTTTGTGTTAGGATGAGCTATAGAGTTAGGAGTAGAGTGGACCCCAATTCATTATTCATAATTGGTATGAATCCATGTGAAGAACATGAAGGGGATATTATCTAAGAAAATAAAATTGATTAGGAATCAAACAATAAAATAAACTTAATAAAGATATACTTCACTTCTAGTATCAAACATCCTTTAGAGGTTCGTGAATGATAGTGAAGGGACATCATGTCAATCCAATCATGATTGGTTGAATATCATTGAGAATCTACCATTAGATATGGGGCACACTCCATTGAGAATTTAAATAAAGGAGAAGATAGTTTTTTTGAATGTAATATAATCTTTTTGATACAAGTAATTTCATTGTTTTGAAAAATTTATCTTCTACTTCATTTAAATTTTAGATATTTAGTTTATATTATATTTAATTTGCAATTTTAAAATAAATAGAATGGTCTATAGAATTTTTATATACTTAATTTAAATTTAGAGTTTCCTAACTAAAAAATGATTTAATATGTAATACTAATAAAATAGTATAAGATGGTTTAAAAAATCATGAAATGTTAGATAAATTTAAAAAATCAACAAGTGTTAAATTTATCTTTTTAGGATTAAAATTAAATTATTTATAGTTTCCTTATTTATATGCACCGTCTAATATAGAAGAATCTAGAATAATCATATTATTGATCAAGCATTTCTTGAACTACACTACAATGATGATTGGTTGCTTGTCTATGACTTCAATATTGATGAATGAATACAATTTAAATTCAAACACATTACAAACATTCTTCAACAACAATAATTACAGTTTCTACTCAACACATTAGCCCCTTACCAGGATCACTTATTGAACATGCTTGATTATACATCAATAAAAATAAATATCAAAATCTTCAAAATAGACGTGTATTGAAGTGATCATGATACCATCTGTATTTTATTGACATTTCAAATAATAAAAAAAATTTGGCATAACAAATGCAAACTCATACAATGTTTCAAATACAAATCAAGGAAGCACATACACCATCACATCAACAATTTCATGTCCATTTTATTTTATTTCTAAAACATCTACACAAATATTCTTATAAAGAGAAGAAATATGTTAAAGATTGCATACTTGAAAAATACAAAAAATTGAAACTAAAAATTAAAAAAAATCCAACATATAAAATAAGAGACGATATAAAACATATTACTTCAATCCTATCTACATTAAATTTGTCTTTTACAAAACAAATTCTATAATTACAATATCTCATACTAGCCACCACATGACACTCGTTCTATATTCAATGATTATCCTTTTATCTCTTTACTTTAAATTCTACATTTTATTAAAAATGTAAACAAACAACAATAACATTTCCTGAGTGTATATAGTAAATGTATTGATTGTGAAGATCCATGCAGATATCGACCGTATAATAGTAAAATATTAACTTTATGATCGATCCACGTACGTAGATTTTGACTTCTACTCCATTGATTTTAACTTTTCTTTTATGTTTTTTATATGACATCATCATCTCATATTATTGCTACTGAATATGCCATGAATGACATGAATGAATTTACAATTAAAATAGTCAGTCATGGCAAACAAGGGTGGCCATCATATCTTTTTTATTTGTTGATTATTAATATAAAAACAAATATAGAATTTTCACTTTTTTTGACTTGTCCAATGGGAATGATGAGGAGAACTATGCGGGAATTATTCATTATTCACTGAACAACAGTGGGAGTTGAAGTGATAATTACAATAGTAAAAGTGTGAATGTTTGTCCAAGAGAAGAAATGACAAAGTTACTTGTGTCAACCTAAATACTTTCTATAAATTGACATCGTAATAGAACTGCAATAAACCCGACAAATTGAAAGTAAATCACCTACCCAGATGGTTAGTCCTCGTACGCAATGTGATGACATCCTTGTACGAAGGCTTCTGTTCAAAATAATTGATGGAAAGCTGTGATGACAAGAGAAATGTGACACTAACACTTTTGGTACACCTAACAAATCTTTGAAACTAAATATTACACGAAATGCAATTTCATTATCAAAGATTCAATATTAAACTGTTTAATATTGAAGGGAACTAAAGTGACCCTTCAAAATATCTTGGGTGTTAATTAATTATAAGTCATATTAGATATCAAAGTTGAGTACGACAACACAATTGAAAAAAGTTAATTGAGATGGAAATTTGACATTTATTAAAATGTACTTAAATGTGATGGATTATAGTTGTGCATCTTAAAAGTTGGTAAAAGGTAGATTTCAATTGACATCATATTGAGAAAAGACCCACAATTTGAAATCTAGAACTAGATCTTTGATAAATTCTTGTGACAGATGGATTTTTAGATGTCAAGAGTCTAGGATGCAATTGCAACAGCAATACTATTTAGGGATGCGATTCCATCCAAATTTACATGATCTTGTCATAAGAAGAATTAGATGTCTGGATCCTACACACCTAGTTTGCTTAATCATATATGAGGTAAGGAAACACTTGGCAATGATCAAAAGCATCATGGGGCTTGCTATGTATGGCTTGAAGTTCCGGACTTCCTTGTGCCTTAATCAAGGCCCAAGATTGAGTCAATAGTGGTAAAACAAAGTAGGATCTAGTGGAGTTAGATGCTAACGTAGACAGAGAAGTCAATGCATTGGACCTATAAAAGTGTCAATAGCAAGTATGCAAGTGTATTTTCCTTTGTGATGCTCTATCTTGATGTGTTGCTAAAATGGCCTAGGGTGATTCCTTTCAATACAAGTCGTATACATACAATTCAATATTTTGGCATGTTCACCAATAGGTAACAATCATGTCTAAGATTGTTAGCCTCAAAATGAGGGTAATTTGAAATTTAAAAAGGGGGATGTGATCATGCGAATGATTATGTCTAGGGGATAGAATTGTGTGTGATCCAATCGAATATGGGAAAGCTGATGCAAACTAGGTCATGTGTTAAGACCATTGTGTCCTAACCTTGTAATACTTTAAGCATTGTAATAGTCAATAGTAAAGTTAGTAGTTAATATTACATCATGTGGATTTATCCCACATTGGTTGTAATTCCTAAGTCACTCCTTATGAGGGTTTTATATTGATATTGCAATAAAGAAAATATCATCTTGGAATTATATAACGTTTAATAGAGAACTGCTCTTAAGGAGGTTACCTCCTCTAAGAAGCTTACAATTCTTGTGATCAATATAAGCATATTTACACCTATTTTTGAGCATTGTATTATTTTCACACGTATTGTTTTATTTTGTTGATATTTTATAGGTAAAGATCCTAAGAAGTGATATTAAAGCACTTTCTATGTCCACATTCTATATCAATAGTAAAAGTTTAGGGACTTCTACAACTATCCACCATATGCTCTCACCTTGCCTTCTTGGGATCTTGGTGATCAAAAAATAGCTACAGAAGTAATGGCACTAAGCATCCCTTTTGAAATCTACCAAATTTTCTTTGAAAGTAGTTTTTTCCCTTTTTTAGGCTAGAAACCCAATATTGAGGGTTTTCAAATATCTGCAAAAGAGATGTCATTCTAGGCTAAGGTAAATTCCCCATAAAGAGTCTAATGAAGTAAGGAGAGTATAAACTCTAATACCCAAGCCTCAAACAAAGTCTATACACAACCTTGATCTTCCACGTACCCTCAAGTATATCACAAGACCCCATAGTTTTTGAAATTGTGATGCAGGAGCATCCTAGGTTGAAGAGAAATCTTGCATCAACCAAATATATTTTCTTTCTTTTCTTTCTTGTATTTTAGTTGCAGTTCAGTATTTTCTACCACATCTTCGTATCAGAGCTTGCGAAGTAGGATTTAGCTTCTATGTCATGTCAGCTACATCATACTCATATTTCAGGAGATTTAGATTCATCTATAGAAAGTTATCACTATCAGAAGTTCATCAACATTCATAGAACATGGCATTCATTCAATGAGCATGAGAACAAAAGGTTTATGGAGCACTTCTGTGACCTGCAAAGCCAAATAGAACATACCACAAGGCTAACAAGGATCAGATAGACCTTCCCTAAGGTTTGCACCATGTTTCATTCATTTGCGGAGCAATACCATGAGTTGTAGGCCGACCTACATGTTTTCTACATGTTTCATCATTTATTGAAGTTTGTAACCTCTTGAGGCTGATGTGGAGGTTCATTTGAGCTTAAGGATGATATATATGCATCTCTTGGGTGTATTAGGAAGTCAGTTAGGAAATATGATAAGAGAGATAGTTAATTTTTTTCTGGAAGGCACTTCAATGCCATATCTTTCATTTCTGTTGTAACCCAGAAAGTTGGCCTATGAGCCCTTTGATTGTAGCCTGCATGTTGCTAGCATATAAGCATTGTGATTTTATGATATATTGAGCATATGAATCTTCCATTACATTCTATTATTGTGTGTGTTTTTGTTATGTTTACTCTAGTTGCATGGTTGGACAGTCCCTTCTTAGGACACTCCATCCATGGCTGCATCAAGTGGTATCATAGCGAAGTTTGTGAATCCTTTGGTAGTGAAGGTATTCTGAACGATCTTGTGGTGAACAGATCGCCAACCTGAGGTAGTCTACTTGTGTTTTTCAACAGAGCATCGATTGTGAGGTAGTTGTTGCCTTGTAGTTAGATCACAGAGTTGGGGCAGTTGCACCGGACCCTAGGAAGAGATGTCACCAAGGATGATGCCTACTATGGCCAATGTTGCTGGAAGAATGGAAGAGATGATAGAGATGGTGAGGATAATGAAAGTTAGATTGGATGTCATAGAGGAAGATAGAAGAAGAGGGCTAAACCCTAGACATGAAGATGAAAGTGATGATGAATTTCAAGCTACTGACCAAAATAAAGAATCTCTAGAAGAAGAATAATCCAATCAGGTAAAGATGTTGAAGGTTATTTCTAAGATGGGTAAGAGACCTAGAATGGAAGTATCAAACTATATCAAAAATTTTAATCCTAAAAAATTGATTGACTGGATAAATGACTTGGAGAAATACTATGAATATGAGGAAATTGAAGATCTAGAGAGAGTAAGATTTGCAAAAATTAAGTTGAAAGGACATGTTGCTATTTGATGGAAAGAAGTTCAATTGGATAGAAATAGGAGAGGAAAAGATAAGATCATAAAATGGGATAGGATGGTGACAAAGTTGAAGAAACAGTTCATACCTGTTGACTATGAGTTGGAATTGTTGAAGAGATTACAAAACCTAAGGCAAAAGGAGAAATCTATGAAGGACTACACTAAAGAATTTCATAAGATGATCATAAGGATTGGACATAGTGAATCAAGCAAGGAGAAAGTGGAAAGATACATAAATGGATTGAGTATGAACATTCAAGAAGAACTAAGTTTGGTGAGGATAACAACAATAGAAGAAGCATATCAGTTTGCATTGAAAGTTGAAGACAAGTTGAATAAGAGGCATGACCAAAGACAAAGAGGTAGAGGAGGAAAATTTCAAAGAGGTAGAGCACAATCTAGAGGAGAAAGACCTTATGCGGAGAAAAACAAGGAGAGTAGCCCATATCGGAAGGAAGAAAAGGACAATAACTCATACTACAAAGGGAGAGATGTAAGAAATTTCTACCACAATAGTAGAGGAAGTCATAATTCTTACCATAATGAAGGACACTAAAGAGATGAAAGAGGAATTGACAAAACATCATTCAAAGGAACTTGTTTTAAATGTGGAGGAGAAGGACATAGAGCATTTGAATGTCATCAAGGGAGTACTAGCAAGAGGATAGAAAATAGTGCAAGAGCAGCTTATGTAGAGGAAGAATTGGTTGGATCACCTAGTTCAGTAGGAAAGCCATAGAAAGGAGATTCATTGATCATGAGGAGAGAATTAATTCAAGTAGAGAAAACTGAGGAGCCACCACAAAGGAAAAGTTTGTTCTGGACAAGATGTAAATCATGAGGTAAATGTTGTAAAGTGATCATTCATAGTGGTAGTATAGATAATTTGGTTTTTAAAGAGATGGTGATGAAGATGAACCTGGACAGATTGAAACATCTGAAGCCCTACAAGATAGCATGGATTCAAGATGAGCACAAGGTACTGATGAGTGAACAATGTTTGGTGAAATTTCATATAGGATCTTATGTTGATAGGTATTGTGTGATATTATGCTAATGGATGTATGTCATATATTGTTAGGGAGACCATGGAAGTATGATAGAAAGGCAATACATGATGGAAGGAAAAATACTTATACTATAACATCTAATGGGAAGAAACATATATTGATACCTTTGGAAGATGAACCTAAGACTGAAGTATGTGGGAATGCTAGGATCTATTTAGTGGATGGAAGGAAATTTTTGGATGGATTGATACATGAGAATATGTGTTTTTCTTTGATTCCAAAGAAGTGTGGAACCTTAAGTGTAGAAACCACTATTGCAAAAGAAGAAGAACCATTGCCAAAGGAAATAATTGAATTATTGATAGAGTACCAAGATATCATATCAAATAATATGCTTAAAGGATTGCCACCAATCTAGAGTATCAGTCATCATATGGACCTTATACCAGGAGAAAGTTTGCCTAACAAAGTGGAACATCAGATGACACTAGGAGAAAATGTGGAGTTGAATAGACAAATACAAGAGTTGTTGAGGAAATGATTGATCAAAGAAAGTTTAAGCCCATGCGTGGTACCTATAGTACTAGCACCAAATAAATATGGAGAATGTCAGATGTGTATAGACTATAGAGAAATCAATAAAATCATTTTTAAGTATAGATTCCCATTGCCAAGGATGGATGACACCATGGAATGTTTGAGTGGAGCAAAATATTTCACAAAGATAGACTTGAAGAGTGGATACCGTTAGATCGAGATCAGAGAAGGAGATGAGTGGATAACTACATTCAAGACAAATGAAGGATTGTATGAGTGGTTAATGATGCCTTTTAGATTAACTAATGCACCAAGTACTTTCATGAGATTGATGAATGAGGTTTTGAAGAAATTCTTGGGTAAGTTTTTATTGTATACCTAGATGATATTTTGATTTTCAGTAAGACAAAAGAACATTTGTGGCATATTAAACAAGTATTGTAGATGTTGAGAGAAGAGAAATTGTTGCTAAACATCAAGAAATGTAGTTTTATGAAGGAAGAATTGGTATATTTGGTATTTGTGATTTCTGTGAAAGGACTGAAGATGGACCCTGAGAAAGTTAGAACAATTGTTGAGTGACCAACACCTGTGAACATTGGAGAGGTAAGATCATTTCATGGACTAGCAAGTTTCTATCAAAAGTTCATCAGAAATTTCAATATTGTATGCACACCAATGCCATAGACAATGAGAGGTGGCAGAAAGGATTTTAAGTGGACATTTGGAGCACAAAAGAGTTTTGAATTGTTGAAGCAGAAGGTGACAGAGAAACTAGTATTAGCCCTACCAGATTTTAACAAAGTATTTCAAGTTGATTGTGATGCCAGTGGAAATGTAATAGGAGCAATGTTAAGTCAAGAAGGGAGACCAGTAGCATATTTCAGTGAGAAGTTCAATGATGCAAGGAGAAGATATTTAGTTTATGATTGGAAGATCTATGCCATAATTCAAGCTTTGAAGAATTGGAGACATTACTTGTTGCCAATGAAATTTGTGTTGTACACTGACCATCAAGCTTTGCAGTATGAATAGTCAGGAAAGTTGAATCAAAGACATATGAGATGGGTAGAGTTCATGCAAAGTTACACATTTGTATTGAAGCATAGCAATGGAAGTCAAATAAAGTTGCAGATGCATTGAGCAGAAGAAGGAATTTGCTGACAGAGATGAGAGTGGAAGTAATTTGAAGAACTTAAGCATATGTATGAAGAGGATCTTGATTGTGTAGAAGCACGGAAAGCATGTAAGGAACTTGTTGTGATAGATAAAGGTAAGTGGTTAGATTATTTCATTCAGGAGGATATGTTTTTCAAAGGAAATCAGTTGTGTATACCTAGGAGTTCAATGAGAGATAATTTGATCAAGGAAAACCATAGTGGTGGATTGGCAGGACATTTTGGTATTGACAAGATAGTAGCTTTGGTAAGTGAACATCACTTTTGGCCTCAAATATATAAGGATGTAAGGAATTTTGTTCAGAGTTGCAGAGTTTGTCAAGTTGCAAAAGGAAGTCGTCAGAATATTGGATTGTACAACTTTACCGGAGAGACCTTGGGAAGATAAAAGCATGGATTTCATATTAGGTTTTCCAAGAACACAAAGGGGATATGATTCTATATTTGAAGTCATGGATAGATTTTAAAAGATGACACATTTCATTCCTTGTAAGAAGACAAATGATGTTGTACATGTTGCTAACCTATTTTTCAAGGAGGTTGTGAGATTGCATGGATTACCTAAGAGTATAGATTCAGTTAGGGATACAAGATTTATTAGATATTTTTGGAGGACATTATGAAAGAAGATGAAGACAAAACTAAAGTTTAGTTCAGCATTTCACCCACAGACAGATGGACAAACCTAAGTGGTAAATAGGAGTTTGGGTAACTTATTGAGATGTTTAGTAGGAGACAAAGTAGGAAATTGGGATCTAATTCTACCACAAGAAAAGTTTGCATACAATAATTCAATGAATAGAAGCATAGGGAAAACACCATTTTAAGTTGTGACAAGAATAAAACCTAGAGGAGTTGCAGAGCTGAGAGACATCAGTATGGAGATCAAGAGAAGTATAGAGGTAGAAGAATCTACATGATACATGGAGACACTACATAATTAGGTCATGAAGCATTTGGAGGAGATGAATAGTAAGTATAAGGAGCAAGCAGATGAGAAGAGGAGACATAAAGAATTTTTAGTTGGAGATGAAGTAATGTTATATCTAAGAAAGGAGAGGTTTCCAAGGGGGACATACAACAAGCTAAAGATGAAGAAGTTTGGACCATGTAAGATTCTTAATAAGTTTGATTCAAGGAATGCATATGAAGTGGAACTACCTAAGACATTTGGTATATCACCTATATTCAACATTGTAGATGTATAGTAGTATCATGAGGGAGAATCAAGTGACAATCTTGAAGATGGATTGAAGGACAAGTTACCATGACAATAACTGGAGCAAATAGAGTAGATTTTGGATAGTAGAGTTGGATGTAGTACAAGAGGAAAGAAGTATAAGAGTATTTGGTCAAGTGGAAAGGAAGAGCAGAAGAAGATTCATCATGGATTTCTCAAGCTGAGGTAGACCGCCTTGGTTTTCCTCTAGATCTAGCAAAGTGAGGGACTCACTTTTTTTAACAACCATAGGTGTTTAATGTAGGAGCATCTTAGTTTGAAGAGTAATCTTGCATCAACCAAAAATATTTGCTTTCTTTTCTTTCTTGCATTTTAGTTGCAGTTCAGTAGTTTCTACCACATTTTACTACATCTTCATATCAAAGCTCATGGAGCAGGATTTAGCTTCTAAGCCATACCAACTACATCATACTCAGATTTTAGGAGATTTGGATTCATCTACAAAAAGTTATCTCTATCAAAAGTTCATCAACTTTCACAGAACAGGGCATTCATTCAATCAACATGAGAACAGAAGGTTTGCGAAGCACTTTCATGACATGAGCTAAATGGAACATACTACAAGGACAATAAGGATTTGATAGACCTTACCTAAGGTCTGCACCATGTTTCATTCATTTACAGAGCAATACCATGAGTTGTAGGTCAACCTACATGTTTTCTACATGTTTCATCATTTATTGAAGTTTGTAACCTCTTGAGGCTGATGTGGAGGATCATTTGAGCTTAAGGATGATATATATGCATCTCTTGGGTGCATTAGGAAGTCACTTCAATGTCATATCTTTCATTTATGTTGTAACCCAAAAAGCAGGCCTGTGAGCCCTTTGATTGTAGCCCGCATGTTGCCAGCATATAAGCATTGTGATTGTTTGATATATTGAGCATATGAATCTTCCATTAAATTCTATTATTGTGTTGTTTCCGTTATGTTTACTCTAACAGCATGGTTGGACACTCCCTTCTTAGGACCCTCCATCCATGACTACATCAAACTGGCCTTAGGTAGGCTTTGACTATCTATAATCTATGATGCACTGATAAGTGGTTATCTTTGAGAAGTTACATTATACCTCAGAGATGGGATGGTGTCCTACAAGAATGGTTTATCCACTATAGTTCATGCTTTAAAATATTGGGTTGACACTATTTATGATGGAATTTATATATTTGTGAGCTCACAAACCAAACACACCCTTTAGAAACTATTCCCTTTACACCCTAACTAAGTACAAATTCAAGCATATTGGGCAAAGACTTGTAGATCCACACAATGTTGCACTATCCCTAAACAAATTTGGCTAAATAGAGTATCTATTCAATAGAAGTATTATGTTTAGTGGGCTATTGTTTTTAGTCATTCAAAATTGTAAACCTTGTGTTTCAAGGTTTGTCTCTTATATGTTCTACATATCAAAAACTTTTGAAGCCCATTTCTCTCCATCTAGGAACATTTTGACCATTTTGACTAAAAATCTCACCCAAATGGGTATTAAATTACACAAAACCCTAGGTAAAAAAGAGTCGGGGCTTATCTTTAACCCATTTAGGCAATTATCCCATTGTAATCATTTCATCAAGTTGATCATTTTCCATATAAAACTAGCACACCCTCTAGGCACCTAGGTCAATCAATATGGTCCACATGTCATTCTTAAGATCTCACCTTGTAAAAGCTTGACATAGACCTCCAATGCATCCAAGAAACATTTGACTAGATGAATACAACCACCCAACTCACTACACTTAAAGAGAAAGATTATTAAGATTCATAGTCAAAATGTTTCCCTCCAATCTCGCATACATGAACTATGGGGATAGTTCACAATGGTCAACATAAATATTTTGGCTATTATTTGGGACATCGCACCCTTGGAGGAGGGAAACCTTCTCGAGGAAAACCATGTTGTCCACCTAAATTGGATTCTCCCCAATTTGATGGAATTGACCCCACTAATTGGTTGTATCAAGTTGACCAATACTTTGCTCTTCATGCCATCTCTACATACCAAAAGATCTCCATCACTTCATTTAATCTGAAGCATGATGCCATTAGTAGTACCAATGGTTGAAAATAATAATGGTTGCACACCAAATTGGAATGAGTTTTATAAAGGTCTCATAACACATTTTTTCCCTAGCTCTTATGATGAATCAATCATGCATTAACCAAACAAGGTATATATGTGAATACGAAACTGAGTTTGAATTTTTGGCAAACCAAACTATAGGTGATACAAGAGCATCCTTGGTTCAAGAGCAATCTTGCATCAACCAAAAACATTTGTATTTCAATTTGATTCTTTTCATTTTCCAGTACAGTTCAGTCAGTTCAGTCAGTAGAAGTTTCTATATTTTGATCCGCATTCTACCGCAGTTTCATTTCAGACCTTGTTGAGCTAGACTTAGAATGTAGACACCTTCATGCACATCATATCCAAATCTTAGATCATTTGGATTAGGTACCAAAAATATATCGCTATCATAAGATTGACTATTTTCTTAGAATAAAGCATCCTGATAGTCTTAGACAACTAGCTAAAGGAGAAGATTTGCGGAGCATTTCACAACTTGCGGAGCTAAATGACACATCATTCAATATTGTTTGGTTCATGGCTGACCTTCCCTAAGATCTGCATGTCATTCCATTCATTTGCAGAGGAGTTCTAAACAATTAGGTCTGACCTATCAATGTATGCACATTACAACTCTTAATTGGAGTTGTGATCTTCTTTGGCTGATGCAGAGGAATCTTATGTTTCAGAGATGATATATTCATGTAATAGATGCTTAGGAAAGTAGTTGATTATTAGTTAATAGTTGGATAGTTTGAATTCATTGTGAAGGAGCTTCAAATCTAAATCTTGTGCATATTCTGCAACTCTATAATCAGGCATGTGAGCCCTAATTGTAAGCCTGCGCGTTGTTGGCCAATTTGTATTTAAATTCTATGATATACTGAATGACTAAATCTACATTTTCTTTATATCTTTGAGTTGTTTCCGTTGTGTTTACTCTAGTTGCATGGCCTAGACAGTTCACTTATGGACCCTCATAACCGTGACTGCACCAATAGGACTTGCCAATTCCTTTTTCTATAGTTTCTTCATCAATAGATTGAAACATGACATTTGGCCTAAAGAAAATATTTTTAATCTACAAGATATGATGGCCACCATTTGGTTGGTGAAATTGGCTAAAGACATAGTTGGAACTTAGTGTTTTATCTATAAACCTCCACCATTAAAAATTCACCACATTCTTGCCCTCCACTAACTCCCACTTCATGCTTGACACCCATCAATAATGTAAATGATGCTAAGATGAGATCCCACCACATAAGGGGTTATGTTATGACTATGATGAGAAGGATTCATCAAGTCACAAATGCTTGGAATAGAAATTGTATCTCTTGGACATGGAAGTGACAACTCCCTTAGATGACTTTGAATAAATGAAGAACACACCCATCATGAAAGATGATCTTGAGCCTAAGCCCCATAATGAACCTTTACCTAATATTTCAATTCATTCCTTGGTTGACATCACCACACCCTTGATAATGAAAGTTAAGGGGTACTTAAAAATAACCTTTAACTATCCTTATTGATTGAGGTAGCACCCATAGTTTCTTGGAACCTCAAATTGTGAAACAAGTATCTAGATTGTTATATGTATCCCTGTTGTAGTTTTGAGGTCATGATTCTTAATGGGGGAACACTACCTATAAAGGGAATTGGTGACATGTCTAGTTCTTTTATGGGAGATTATACTTTGAAATATGACATGTTCATCCTTCCTCTTGGTTGTGGTTCTAGGAACCCAATGGTGAGCACACTTGGTTTGATCCTACATGGGATTTCTTAGAGATTTGGATGCAGTTCACATCCAATAACTAACAATACATTATGGGATTAAAGAAAGACCCTTATCCATCATTAGGTCTCATTACATATGGAAAAGTTATTAAAGAAAGGATTCTTTGGGATTATTTCTTAGCTCTGTTCTATGTAACTCATTAAATCTAGCACCTTGACTCAATTTTTGGAACTACATGACCTCCTTTCTAAGCATGCATTAGTATTTATGGATCTACATGGTTTACCCCCATAGCACTCCCATGATCATGTCATTCAGTTGATTCTAGGTAGTATGTTTCCTAATATTAAACCATACCAATACCCCATTATGTAGAATACTAAAATTGAATAAATAGTACATGAAGTACTCATGGTTAGAGTTATTCAAGCTAGTGTTAGATCCTACACTTCTCTAGTACTCCTTGTTCTTAAAAAAGGATGGCTCCTAGTGTTTATTTGTGGATTTTCAAGAACTCAACAAAATCACAATCAAGGATAAGTTTCCCATTCTTGTGATTGATGAATTATGTTGTGATCATTTCTTTTCCAAAATAGATCTTTTCTTCGGATATCACTAGACCCACTTGTGTGAAGAGGATGTTCCTAAGATTGCATTTAACACAATTTGTGACAACCACTTTGAATTTTTAGTTATGTTGTTTGGTCTTGCTAATGCCCCTCTACATTCCAAAACCCAATAGACATAATTGTTTGGTCAATCCTCTAAACATTTATTCTATTCTTGGGTGAGTGCAAGATCATGATGGGCTAAACAATACCCCTAATTGGTAATGAAAAAACAAACTCAAGTAATTTCACGTTAAAAATTGAATGAGTTATCTACACAATCTAAAAATAAGGTAGTAATGAAAGTTGTAGTAATTGAATGTAGTCTATGGGCTACTACTATTTTTTTTAAAAAATTTAAAATTAGTTTTGTGAAAATTGGATATTTTAATGATGCACTACTAAATTTTTTCGAAAAACATAAAAAGTAGGTGTCATTCTAGCCAACCTAAGTATGAGTAAAAGAAAATAATTTTCCTCCAAGATTTAGATTTAAGTAAAGGACACATGAATAGATGTGATGCATACTTTTTTGAATTTCTAATAAATAAATATTATTTATAATTTTTTACTATGATTTTCTAAAAATATAAAAAAAAATTCTGGACAACCTAACTTGGTCAAAAAAATATGAAATTCATTTTTTTTGTTTCAAAGGTCTATAGCCAATAAATCCTAGAATGTGATTCATCTTTTGGATTTAAAAAAAAAAAAAATAGTTTGAAAGTTATGAATTCTTTTTAATTTGTATATCTATTAGGAAATCAAACATAGTGTATGTAGAAAATTACTAATAATAATTACCTATTAAAATTATAACAAGACATATGTTATATTTTTAGAATCTCGATAGTTTTCTCTACAAACTTTTTTCATTTTATTAAATTTAGTCACAAAAAGTGATGCTTTTAGTAGTGGTATTAGAGTTGTCTTAATGTAAGATGGACACCCACTTGCTTTCATTAGTTAGGCATTGGTTGGCTAGAATCTTTCCAAATCGACTTATGAGAAATAAATGTTTTCCATTCTCCATGTTGTTATTAAATGGAGGTCATATCTGGTGGGCCATCACTTTTACATTAAAACTAATCATCATAACCTCAAGTACTTTTTGGAACCACGTGTCTTCTCTCCCAAACAAAAAAGTGGATCACCAAACTATTCGGCCATGATTATGAAATTCTCTATAAAAAGGGGAAGGAGAATGTGGTGACCAATGCCTTGTCTTGCCAACTTGAAGACCAAGGGATCTTATGTCCTCTATCTCTTTCAACTCTATATTAGTTCCAATCAGTTCAATAGGAATGACAGTAGGATCTAACACTTCAAAAAGTTATTAATCAACTACAAAATGGGTTCACAACCAATTTTGGATAAACTTGGGATGGTAGTTACTTGTTCTACAAAGGGGGAATTATTCTCTCAACTATTTCTATTCTTTGTGACCCACTGTTACTTAAATTTCATACCTCCCCTTCTGTAAGGCACTCTAGATTCTTAAAGACATATTATAGATCAAATACATTTTATTTTGGATTGGTATGAAAAATGACATCAAGAAATTTGTAGCTAAATGTGATACATGATAATTCTATAAAGGAAAAATTGTTAAGACCCTAGTAAGTATACAACCATTGCCCATTCCAACTACCATATTGACTGATATTTTCATTGATTTCATTGAAGGATTTCCCAATTTTGATAGCAATATAGTTAGTATGTTGGTGGTTGATCATCTCTTCAAATATTCCCACTTCTATTCCCTAGCCCATCCATATCATGCCTCTATTGTTGCCCAACTCTTTCTTGACCAAATTTTTTGCCTCCATGGTTGTTGGAACTTTGGTGTGGTATTCACCTTCAACAAGTTCCTATAAAGGTTTTTGGTGAGAGAAGATGGTGAACTTGTTCTAAGTTCATGGTAAAAATTATAGAGTATGTTGCAGTGAATTTTAGATGTTGTAGTTTAGCATGGAGACTTGTCTAAGTCTAGCATTTCTATTATTGCGACTACAATTCATTTGGAGGTGAAATCACAACCACATAATTATCTAAGTTACTAGAGTCTGTATGCTACTGAAATTTCATATACAATATTGTTGGAGTACATGTGGTGATGACTAGGAGCACAGAAATGTTCTAAGGGATGCTGAAAGGTTCCACAAGTAGACAGAAGTACTTAGGCATTCGAATTTACTAACACAAGCCATGAATGGTGTTTGGTTTCAATGTAGTAATACATTTATGCAGTTAAGGTGAAGATGGTTAACAACCTTTGACCAAGTGTGAGTGACAGTGACTTATTATGTGCAATGATTATCCATGAGGAGAAGTCATGTTTCATATTGTAGACACCTGAATATAACCACATCCTTCATCTATCTTATTCTAATGTTAATTAAATAAATCATTATTTAATTAACCCATATGATCATCTTCCCAATGTTAATTAAATAAATTTCATCATTTATTTATTTAATTAATCATTCCAACACTTCCTCTAATGTCTCAACATTTATTCAATTAAATCATCAATTCCTATGTCTATTCCCCAAAAAATTAAATAAATATCCAACATTTATTTAACTCACCCATTTTCCCCCTCATCATTAGTTAAATAAACTAATCACAATTATTTGACTAAATAATCACTTGCACAAGACTCCATAAATCCACATCATCAATCCTAACCCAAATCAACTTAAAATCTTAGCCATGTTTTTAACCTTGTAATCTCCACCCTCTATTTTACAAATGTGACTCTCACACATGGGTGAGAAGTCCTACTTTTCATATAGTCACACTTTCCTATATTTCTCACACATGTGTGAGAAGTCCCACTTGTCACAATCACTCATCACTAGGTTTCTCACACATGTGTGAGATGTACTACTTGTCATAATCACACCCTTCTCAAGGAAATATACACCCTCCATTTCAAACATGTTAATTTCACACATGTGTGAGATCAATCACATGTCATAATTACACATTCCTATGTTTTTCACACATGTGCGAGAAGTCTTGTCACAATCACACATCCCTATGTTTCTCACACACATGTGTGAAGTTCCACTTGTCATAATCACTCTTCCCTATACTCCTCACACATGTGTGAGAAGTGATACTTATCACAATCACACATCCCCATGTTTCTTCTCACACATGTGTGAGAGCTTGCACAAGGTTCTAAAAACTACATTTTAATCCTCACCCTCCATCTTATCCTAGAAAATCACATCCATTCAAGTCTCCTCAATTCAAACCCTCATCATATGCATCAATCATCAAGTGGCACTTGATGGCTTCTCATGATTCCTATCCTTTCAATAGTCCTCAACCATTGATCTCTCAAATCAATCCTATCCCTTGATCCTCCCATTCAAAAATTTATAAATCCAACATCACTCAAGCCATTTTCAAGTCATCTTGGAGAGCAAAGGCATGTTTCAATAATCTCAAGAAACCAACATTCATCCATCATCAACAACAATCAAGGAGCATATCCACAACACCTAAGGTTTGCATTTGAATCTTTTATTTGAGTTGCAATGTTGTTTGAATTCCTTATTTTTCTCTAATTTTCTTTGAGTTAAATGTGAAAATAGGAACCTTGCATTTAGTGTTAGGTTTTTTATTTGTTTTACATTTTAGGTTCTTCATTTTGACATGCCCAAGAAAGTTAAGAAAAAAGGCACTATTTTTAAATCACCTTTTGTTTATTTTTACCTTATTCATTTATTACAAAAAGATTTAAAATAGAAAACTTGTAAATCCTACCTAACCATATCCCTAGCCCAACCTAGGACCTAAAGCCTAGCCCTGGCCCCTTGACCTAACCTAACCCAACCCTCATGTATACCCTATCTTGGGGGTAGCCAGTGTGTCCCACCCTCAGACTCCCTGTCACATTCTTGACCTACCTACCCCTATCTTGACCCTATTCCCCACCCCCTAGACACCTAGACCTTTATTAATCCTTCTCCGGTGTTGTTCGTGAACCCCTTGTCTATAGAGCGGACACCTAACCCTTGTCAGCATCCTTGTAACCACTCTCCTCTACTTGGTTTTCACCACCCTACACTACTCCTCCTTGTTTCTCATGCCTTTATAGACTCCCTAAATGCTCGGCCCTACATCCTCCACTAACCCCAACCCTCTATTGACCTTTGCCACCTCCTTGCACCACTCCACCGATCACTAGCCCTAACCACCCTATTCCCACATGTGCTCATTTTATTCACTTTCCCACTTTGCATCTCCATTGTTCCCTACCCTATTCACTCAGTCAATACTCTATTTGCTCCCTTGTCCATTCAACCTCCTTGCCATAGACCCTGCCCACCCTGTGTTGGATCTTGGTTGCCTAATCTTGAACCCTATCCATCCAATCCTGGCCACTAACTATTTATCTCATTCCCCTATCCTATCCACCCAGAAAACAACCCATCGCTCTTCCTAGTCCTTTTTTCCAAAATAGGATTTTTTCAAATGACCATAACTTTTACCTAGGGAGTCAATATTTTGAATTTTTATAGGCATTGGAGAGTTGCTTATATCCTCTTCATTATAGACTAGGCCTTTTTACCCATTCTTCCATACACACTCAATATCTATATTTGAATCACAATTTTACATATTTTTCTTGCAACATGTGCTACTAACAATTTACTTGAATCATTTTTCATATGTCAAAGACATTTTTCTCAAACTACTAACCTTTTTATGGGCGCAACATGCTTGTCATAGACTTTTTCCCCACTAATGTAGTTGCACACTTTGCATGCTTAATGGTAAATGAACATGTGTGTGATTTGATTGTGTGAGCATTGAGGTGGGTATGATCTACCCTCTCACTAAAAGGTGATCTTGGGGATTAAAAACACATCCATGCTCACTTTTTCATTCTAATCCAAAGAACCTAAGTTGTGTATGCTCTTCCCTCATGCTGTAAGGCAATCTTAGGAATTAAAAGTACTCAAGCTTCTTTCCTCATAGTGGGCTTACCTAAGGATTTCATCTCCTTAGAGTACAACTTGGACCTTGTGTTTTGATGGGGTATATAGAGGGGAGAGAGAAATCTATACCTCAAAGGAGGACTATCTTGTATAGCTCATCCTTGTCACTCCTTTTCATGATGAGAAAAGGTGAAATAGAATTGGATTTTTCCATGAACACATGCCTTTAGATGGCCTCCCATTCATAGACTTAGGCCTCATGTATCTTTAAGTATTTTGAGGATATCCCTAGCAAACTTGTACAACCTATTTTAAGACCATTGGCTGTATGTGTATTTGGTACCTTAGTTAGTAGTTAGTGTCAGGAAATCACTCACCTTGTACCCCTAAAACTAGATGTGTATGCTATGTATGCTCTCCCCTCACACATTGTGAGAGATCTTGTGTGATCAAAAGTAGTTAGCTACTCATCATGAGACTTACACATTATGACTATAAAATGAATTAATGGTGGGCCTACATGCATATACACACCCAATTGAATAGAATAGGCTTGTTGATGTGCTTGGTGTGTCTTCACTTTGTGTGAAATCTATGCAATATCCCCTCAAGTCCAAAACATCAAAAACCTTACAAAATCTTAAAAAAAAGTACCCTCAAATCAAATTTGATATTCATTCATATCTTGAATCCAATTGATCCTTCCATATACCATCCACCCATCCAAAAATCAAAATAAGCTCACATCCCAACTCAAACCAATTCCTAACCACTCCAATGCCCATCAAATCATTAATCCCACCCCAATCCAAACTCAAAACCAATCCTATCCAATCCTAACCCTAATTAGACCCCATCCTAAATCACATCATCTCAAATCCTCCTCTCTTGCATCAACCTTATCCATATCCATCCCTAATCAATCCCCATCACTCAAAATTAATCAATTATCATCACAAAAATCTCCCACCTCCATCCCAAATCCCACCTCTTAATCTCAATCCAACCAATCATCCTCCTAACCAAACTCCATCCAATCAAATCCTTAATCCCACTCCAACCAATCAATCCAAGTCAAAATCCTATCAAGTTATCTCTAATCCAAAACTTAATCCCATCCCAATCAATCTTCATCCACTCATCCCAATCTCAAAATCAGATTCCAACCCATATCCCAAATCCAAATCAACTCAATCTTAATCACATTCAACCCCCATAAATTATCCAAATCCAACCCTAGTCAATCCTAATCACATTTAATCCCCATCACGTCACCCAAATCAAACCAAATCAAGTTCAATCCAATCACCTCATCCAAATCTCAATCCAAGTCAATATCCAATCCAAGATCCCAATCCAATCAATCAAACCAAAAATCAAATCCGAATCCAAGAAAACCTTATCAGTCTAAATCAAAACCCCATCAAGATAGATCTAATCCTAATCAAATAAAATTCCATCAAATCCAAATCTTCATCAAAATTTCAAATCCCCATCAATTCAATTCCAATCAATCATCAAGTTTCATGCATCCTTAACCTTGATTAAATCCATCATCAACATAAAAAACCCATCAATCTATTATAGTAAAAAATGTGATCCTAATTAAACTATGTCCAATTAGACCAATTCTCTACTACAAATTGGAATATGAACCAACAAATATGTATGTTTCGTTGCTATTAGATCTGGAAGAGCAAAACTATCTAGGTTCTATTCCTTTGTTGTAATTGAAAATTGAATTATGGAATACAACTTAACTAAACTAATAAAGTACAAGAGAAAACATGAAAATAAACAAAGATAGACATAGAATTTTTAAAAATAGAATATAGAAATGGGAACTATAGACTAACATGAACCTATCACCATGTAGGCAACCTCACTGCCCAGGGTGACAACGCATGGCACAAACATTTGCACACAACACTAGAGTTTGTATGATACTGTACTGATCTACACAATTTTCAACAAATTCCTATTAATAGAAAACACAACAATCAGTCCATGAATTTGGTGATTAACAGAAATAACAAGAGATGATAATATATAAAATGAAAATCATGAAGCAGACAAGAGAAGGAAAAGAGAAAAGGAAATACTTGTACATTTGAGTTTCTTCCTCCCATGAATTCTGTAACCTACAAGAAAGAGGAAAAGGGTTGGGCTGTATAGAGGTTTTCCTTAGTCAAACCTCATTTTGGTGTTTCCGGCTCCACAACAACCAGATATTGAAATGTATTGAAAAAGAGAGTGTATGCTCTTGAATCCCAAATGCTTCTAGGATTGTAGTGAGCAGTGACAAACGATATTGCAATGAAATGAATCTAAGCAATGCTTTTAAATATGTTAATAATAAATGATTTGCTAATATGAATAGTAAAGAAAATTATACTAAATCCATAAAGATTAACACTAACACTAACACAAAGGATTTGTAAGGGTTAGAAAAGAGATTACGAGGTTCTCATTGGAAGGTTATTGCTATCATGAACAAAGTGAAGTTTTGTTCTAAAGGATATTAATCACACATGAGAGCCTTACAAATAGTGCAAATGAAGATAAAGGGGGATCACATCCACAAGAGAACCTACAAGACATGTTAACATGTAATAATGATAGCACAAAGCACAATGAGTGTGAGTAGAGATTTTGATAGAGTTTTATTATCATAAGAATTTGATCCTTCAAAATGGCAAAGCAATGGGACTTTATAGGCAAAACAAAGGATAAGCATATGGGAAGAGAGTCATTTGGGTGCGGATAGGAATGCAAAAAAATCTAAGAATTCCACACAAGAAAAAATGTAACTTCTAAAAATGGTTGATGAATTGGAAGATTCTATCAAGACGCTAGCATGTCACATAGACATCCACACCTAGCACTCCTGTCCAGTCAACTTTAGTTTCTTGAAAGTTTCAAGGACTTGGGGCATTTCCAGGGCTAAGACACTTTTACAATTTTGAGATAGGCTACATAGAAAGGGGAAAACAACATTTAGATAGCATCTTTGTGGATTAATGGTAAGGCCAAGGCTGGAATTTTGATCTTAGAAACACACTAGGGGAATGGACACTAAAGAGAGTGCCAAATAGAGCATGAAATTATGGGTGAGCACAATTTATGACACTACATTTAGCCCCCACTTTATTGAGCATATGATTCTACATGCATATGCAAGCTAAAGTATAGGAAAGAAAAATTTTACCCATTATTGTAGAGGAAGAAGAATGTCACTAAGTGATAGGTGTGGAGCCCCCAACTTAGGATTTTGTAAAACCACAATGTTAGGCCAAGAAAATATGCACACAACATAGATGTCAAAAGCACATGTACACACACATATATAACTAATGCTAAGAAGGATTAGACCAAATATTATTTTCTAAGACCTTTGTAGTTAACAAATAATATAGTCTATTGTGCACTAATCAAAACAAACACGTGAAAATACATAGAAATAAAAAAGAAAAAGAGGTATAGTTTTAGGGATAGAAAAATCTATTATTTTCTAGGAATCATACTAAAAAGGATTTCATAAGTCACTCAGGATAGAGAAATCCATTTTTTGTTAGGTGGCTTATAAGAAGTGTTGAGAGGTAGAAAATGTAGCATCACAGACTAGCATTGCTTTGCTAGGTGAGTTACATGTCAGGTAGTATCAAAAATTATAGGACTAACAAAATCCATTGTTTGCTAGGTAACTCTAATAAAGGTGGTATGGACCACAAATGCTACACCAATGCTGCAAAGAGCATACCATCGATATGGTGTGTGGGTAAGTGTGCAAGATAGCAAATGTATGCCCCCACCTTAAAATAATTGCTTACATCATGGAGGAGCAATTGATTTTAAGGTAAAAGGAGGGAATAAGGTACAAGATCTTTTAGGAAGAATATGCCTAAAGGATATGTTCAAGAGAGCTGTATTGTGAAGGGGTTATCCCTAAGAAGGACACCCAATGTGATGTTGCAATCATGATACACAATGTCTTGTGTAAGCATGGCATGATGTCGAGCAAGGAAACAAGGTGTCACATAAAACAAGAAAACATTAGCAAAAAACACAAAGGGATCTACGCGCTTTTGAGTCAATACAATATACATAGTCTAATTTGTGTTGGACACTTTTTGTAATTGATTTTGTCAATTATTTGTAGTTGATTTTATTTTTTAATTGTCATCATCCTCCTAAGCACGTAGAACTATGAATACAAAGGAAGAATTTCATGAGATGAAAAATAAATATTTTGGGTCAACATGGAAGGATGCTAAATCATCCAATGCTTTGCATTGTCTCCAAAATGTGGAAAATTTCAATTTTCATTCCCCCTATATTCATGTGCCTATAAGGGCATCAAGGGTCATCCAGAGAGAGCTAACAAACAAATAGTCACATCATATTGATATACTAGGATTACATAACATACAAGCAAACCACAAATAAAAATAGATGAATAAAGGATCTGTACTAAAGGATTGGGCTCTGACAGGTCATATGTCTCCCAATCTTGCTCATCATATAGGGGTGGAGGATAGGCCACTAGAGGGACCACATTAACGGTAGTACTGGGCACAATACCTGGTTCATCACATTGAGGATTAGTATCCAAGGGAGGGTCCTATCATAACTCATCCAAGATGAGGTCCATCAATCGTGTGAAGATCGAGGACAAGGATTGTATCTCTTCCAAGGACTCAAATACATCCTCCTTGGGGGAAGGTTGATCTAGGTCACTGTTAGGATAGATGACAATCAGTTGTTGGCTAATGAAAACAATAGGATTACAAGCATTGGGGGCCACTGGTGGAGTAGAGGTCTCCACAACTAGAATAGATGAAGTAGAAGGACTTGGTGGCGGTAAGGGTGGCATGCGCTTAGGTTTGCAAAAGGGTGGGTGGGGTAATTCTCACACTTGCGCTTAGGCATCGATGATGGAATGTTCATGTCTATTGTAGTGAGATACAAGACATCAGGAAATACCTGGTATTAGGTATGTTGTAGTGGGAGTGGCTCTAAGAAAGTGGTACTAGGTGAGGTGTTGATGTTAGGTTGGATTGGTAGAGAGGTAGGGGTGGGAGATAGGAGAGAATCATGTTGAGGAGAGAGTGTAGGAAGCTGAGGTGGTGGTACCAAGTTATGTGTAGGATACATGGGAGAGGGATGCAAGTGGAGAGGTTCATACACACTCATGAGCCATAGCATGTTAATGATTCTTGCAATTTATCACAAGTTGGTTTTGCCTAGTGTGACTCAAAATTTACAGGGGGAACAACGGAGTCACCCAACATAGGCACCTTTTATTTCATCACTCAGGGAGTGGGAGGGAGAATATAAGGAGTCACCAAAGGTTGGGGAATGACTAGGGGAGGGTCTCTCAATGTGGTTGCCTTCCTCCAACCACTGAATGGGCTAAAGAATAAAGGTTGCCACTGAAGATCTAGGGACTAGGAGGAAGTGATGAGTGTCAAATTGCACTCATAAAATACACCCTTTTTGCCTCTCTTTTCCCCTATTCAGTTCATCTTCCTTGTGTCTGCACTCAAATTAGTTAAGCAAGATTGTTCTAATTTGTGATTAATTAAGATAGATTACTTGAGATTAGAATTTCTGATTAAGTGGCTAATGTGCGTGGGATTAATGGAAAAATGTAGAATTTCTCTTTCTTTTTGAATCAGCAGGTGTACATATCAGAAACAACGGTTTTGTGCATCTCTGAAGATCACCTTCAATGATCTCCGGAGACTATAACAAAGAACAGTGACACCTGGGTTTTGAAGATTTGGGGAAATGACTCTCTGGAGCTCGACGAATGTCTGGAATATCTCTGGAGCTCTGCGAGTGTCTGGAATATCTTCATAGCTCTGCGAGTGCCTGGAATATCTCTGGAGCTGCAGACAGGAACAGTTATCTTCGAAACCTCCTGAGAACAGGGCATGTTCCAGTCAGAGCCACCAATCAGACACTTCAGCAGCAATCCTAACACCCCCCTTACTTCACTCAAATCATCACCTGAGTGATGAAGGGTCAACTATCAGTTAAACTGCTGAAGTTTTATCTTTCCAAAGATTTTGCATAAGTTACAAATTGAGCTAATCCAATATTCTTATTTTCAGGGCTTTGATGCCCAAGTGTATTAAGATCTAAACTTAGACCTCTGAGTGGACTTCTGTTCCACTCAAGTCTACCCTTTTGCATGGTGATCTTTCATAAGTTAGACAGTTAAGTACAAATAAGAGATGGTGTCATCTCCTAGAAAGACTGATAGATAAGTTCAGTGATATATCATCACTCTTTTTATATATATACTTTCAGAAATAGTAATAAAACAACAATGATAAGATTATTCTAATTTTTGGAGATTTCAGTTCTGTTATAGCCATACATTTCTCATGAATATAAAAATGAATGAAGTGGACTGAATTTAGTTAGATCATCTTTAGTGTTGATTTCCTACAATAGCCTTCAGCCTCAAAGGTGCGGAGCAAGGGCCCACTCTCACCAATCAGGTAGGAGGCTAGTATCTCTATTTTATTGTTTCAAGTTTTCTTTTATAAAAGTATTTCCTATTTTAGTAGATAAATGCATGTTATCGTTCTTTGCTTTGAGTACATTTCCTGTTTTATTCTATTTTACAGCATTCATTACATTTATTCAACAAGCAGATAGATTAGTCATTCTTTTAAGCTTTAGGATTAGCTATAAACTGGTCACTTAGAATCCCTAGTTGCAGATAGCCATGGACACAGCCCTAGTTCTTTGACATCTGAAAACAGATTAAATGATGAGGTACAACGACAACCCGCCATTTTTGGCGCCGTTGCCGGGGATTTAGTTTGTGTTAATTAGGGACATTGAGTTAAAAATAGTTTTTAGAATAGATCTGTATGGTTAGAGCTAGAGATCTTAAAGGAAGATATATTAAGCAGACACCCCAACAACACACCATAGGGGAAAGCAGTGAGGTGGTACAAAATCTTGTTGAAGAAGGAAACCTAGATTTTAATTTGGAACCTGCACTTCAAAACAACAATCCCTTAGGTCCTACAGATATTCCACTTGCCAATTATATCCAGGAATTACAACAAAAAGTTGAGGCAGATCCTTTGGTAGAACCTAATTTCCTAGAACCTCAGGAAGAAGAACTAGTATTAAACATGGAAAATGATAATTATGGGGAAGAGGAAAATCAGGCCCCAAGAACCTTCTCATATCCTATTGTTTTGGCTACTGGAGACAATGCTCCCATGAAGAATATCTCACCAGCACATCTGCCAAACTTCAGAGGACTTTCCTCTGAGGATCCAGATCAGTTCTTGTTTGAATTCAAAGTAGTCTGCCAAACTTTTGATTATGGATCAGATAACCAGAAACTCAAATTGTTCCCTTCCACCCTGAAAGATTCTGCAATGAGATGGTTTATGGGTTTACCCCAGGGTTCTATCTGTTCTTGGGATCAAATGGAAACAGAGTTTTTGGAAAAATACCAAGATTATTGCAGATCCAGTAATAAAAATGAAGAACTGTTTAAAATTAGGTAGGGGGAGGAAGAATCCTTAGAAGATTATGTGGATAGGTTTAATTTTGCCTTGAGAAGGTATGGCAATCTGGTAAATCACTCCTTGGCCAGAACCCTGTTTATAAAAGGATTGGATAAAGAATCAAAACAGGCACTGGACCTAATGGGAAAAGGGAACATTAACAAAATGGAAATACCTGACATAGAGGAACTCTGCAGGAATTATTCCAAAACTCAAGATGGAGTAAGGTCATCCAAAACTTTTAAGGGGAAGAATGAGATAGGATAGTTGATGGAGGAAATTGCAAATCTAAAAATAGATATTCTGGTCCAACTAAATACCACATTGGATGGGATCCAAGCAAAAACCAGGACAACTGATCAAAACAGAGCAACTGAACTGCTTTCCATTTATTGTCCTAGGTGTAGAAACAAACACCTATTGAGAGAATGTCCCTTGGACAAATCAGAGATCTGTCAAATCTGTGATAGGGAGCATCCTACCAGTCAGTGTAGTCAGCTTCCAGCCTTGAAAAGATTGAGTAAAAAGAATGCTATGATAGAGGAGGAGTTCTACTATGTGGGACAAAAACAAGCCAAAAATGTCCCTTATAATCAGTACCCCAACCAGTCTTCTTACAGGGGTCCTACTAATTGGGGAAATAATCAGTGGAATCCAGCTTGGTATGGCCCTCAAAATAATCCTCCTTGGGGATAGCAGGATTGGCAAAACCAAAATTGGCAAAACCAAAACTGGCAAAATTAGCCTTGGGGAAATCAACAATGGCCACCACAGTTTGGGTCACAAGGCATGCAACCACAATGGGGTCCTCAATAGGGATATCATCAACAATACCAAGGACAACCTAGATGTTTCCAACCTCAACAGCAGGCTTTACTAACTGGATCCTCCAACACACAGGGTCAAACGTAGAATCAACCAGTTAGTCAACCACCTTTACCAGCTCAGGCTATACCAAACCCATGGAATAAACAGAGAGCAGCTGTCTATATGACAAAGCAAGAAAATCTGGTTGGAATTAATGTTATATATTCAAATAATCTCCAGCTGCGTTCTGGGAAAGCATTCCCAAGACCTTCTCCTCCAACTATAGTTGAAATAACCAATGATGAGGAACCTAAAAATCCATCCAATCAACCCCCGGAGGAGATTACTAACGAAAAGGTGCTAGAAAAATCAACCACAGACAACTCCAGAGTTACTCCTAAAAAGCCAGCTCCGGAGAACAGTCTAGAACACAATTCTGATAAGAGCTCCAGAGATGCTCCGGAGATGGAAAAACTAGCACCCTACCCAGAATGACTTAAATAAAATGCTCCCCAAAGAAAGGTTTTACAAAAACAAATCCAACCCAATCAGGAATAAGAACTTTTACAAGAACTCAAGCAACTAAACATTGAAATTCCTCTCCTCCAGGCCATCAAAGATGTACCAGAACTAAATCAATTCATCAAACAGTATTGCATCAAAACATAGGGCAGAAAAAAAAGTTTTCCCTCCACAATATAGGTGGAAGGAAAGGTAATGGATCTATTGATGGGAGAAATTCTCCTCCCAAAATATGGAGACCCTGGGAACCCTGTCATAACTATTTTCATCTCGGGGGTAGAAATTTCAAATGTTCTAGTTGACTTAGGAGCAGCAATTAATGTGATGACAGTTCATACAATGGACAAGTTAGCTCTGTCAGGTATCCAATCCATGACTACAATTCTTCGACTTGCTGATC
Source organism: Cunninghamia lanceolata (assembly GCA_027924645.1). Classification (NCBI taxonomy): domain Eukaryota; kingdom Viridiplantae; phylum Streptophyta; class Pinopsida; order Cupressales; family Cupressaceae; genus Cunninghamia; species Cunninghamia lanceolata. The sequence goes on from BSBN01000030.1 coordinate 4,992,701, forward strand.
AGTCAGTAGCTGTTCCAAAGGGAGTGATCATTGATGTACCTGTTGTAATAGATTCATGGGAATTTCCAGTGGATTTCTTAATACTAGAACCTAGAAACCAAAGAAATGCTTATCCGCTGATTTTAGGAAGGCCATGGCTGGCTACTGCAGCAGCATCTATTGATTGTTGAACTGGAGATATAGTCATTTCTAATGAGATAGATTTAAAGAAAATATCTCTGTATCCTCCAGCTAAACCATCGGTGCATTACACAGGAAGAGTATGGGTGGATGAACCGGATAACATGAACAACAGTGCCTCATTAGCTATGGTAACCATTAGGGAACATCTGGGAGAATTAGGAGAAGAAGTATACTATGATACAATGGAAGACTTCACTCACATCCTAATCAACAAAGATGTGATGAAACTCGCCCAAGACCCTCAGAGAAAACTTCTCGTTTCTTCTCATTGTACCCTTGCCAACATTATTCCTTGTGGGGAAACCTTTTATAGGGACTTAGCCACCTTCCACATGTTACTCCCACATTCTTGTCCTCTCAATGCCATGACACCAATGTATGGACCCACCACATCTATGGATCAAATTACAAAACAGGTCATGATTCTGCAAGGGAAAACACTTAATATAAATACTCAGTTAACAGCAAGTCAGGAAGAAAAACTTATTCAGCTTTTGGTTTCCCACTCAGCATTTTTTGCCTGGGAATACCAAGATATGAAAGGCATACCTCCTAAAATCTGTACCCATCATATCTACATTGAGGATATTAAACCTGTCAGACAACCACAAAGAACATTGAATCCTGCCTTAAAGGACATTGTCAAAACTGAAATAGAAAAATTACTCCAGGCAGGGTTCATATATCCAATCTCAGACAGTCAATGGGTCTCACCCCTTGTCATTGTGCCTAAAAAGAATGGGAAATGGAGGGTGTGTATTGATTATAGAGAACTCAACAAGGCCACAAAAAAGGACTACTTTCCCTTACCATTTATTGACCAAGTTCTGGACAACCTTGCTGGGAGAAAGTATTTTTCTTTTTTAGATGGATTCAGTGGGTATAATCAAATTCAAGTAGCACCTGAGGACCAAGACAAAACAACCTTCACATGCTCTTGGGGAACCTTTGCTTACAAAGTTCTTCCTTTTGGGCTGTGCAATGCCCCAGCTACATTTTAGAGATTGGTTCTAGCTATTTTTGCTAAACTGGCTAATGAATACATGGAAGTCTACATGGATAACTTTATTGTGTATGGGAATAACTTCAAGGAAGCTCTCAAAAACCTTGGAAAAGTACTAAAATGTTGTAATAAAAATCGACTATCCCTTAGCCATGAGAAATATTTTATGATGGTGGAGGAAGGAATTGTTTTGGGACACCATATTTCAGAAAAAAAGATTAGAGTGGATCAGAACAAGATAGAAGTAATCACACAGTTGCCTTCACCCAAAAATTAGACTAATGTCAGAAGTTTTCTAGGTCATGTAGGCTACTATAGGAGGTTCATAGAAAATTTTAGCAGAATAGCTACCCCCCTGTTTACCCTGCTTAACAAGGAAATAGAATTTCTCTAGACAGCAGACTGTCAATCAGCATTTGAAACTTTGAAGGAGAAGCTCACTGTGACACCAGTTTTAAGGGGACCTAATTGGACTTTACCATTCCACATACAAACTGATGCTTCAAATGAATCCATTGGGGCTATTTTAGGACAAAAAGAGGAAGGAGAGAGTATACATGCCATTTATTACATCAGCAAGAACCTTACCTCTGCAGAAAGAAATTATACAACAACTGAGAAGGAATTCTTGGCAGTTATCTATGCTATAAACAAATTCAGACATTATATTATCGGATATAAAATATTTGTGCACATTGATCATGCAGCCATCAAGTACCTAATGAATAAACCAGTAGTAGGTGCAAGGATCATCAGGTGGTTATTGCTCTTGCAAGGATTTGATATTACCATAGTTGATAATCCAGGAAAGTTTAATTTGGTTGCTGATTTTCTGTCAAGATTGCATACAGGAGGAGAAGATCAACCAGTGGAGGACAAATTTCCAGATGAACATCTTTTTGCTGCACCTTGGTTTGCTGATATAGCTAATTTGTTAGCTACAGGCTTGTATCCATCCCATTTTACTTCAAAACAAAGAAAACGTTTGCTTAAAGAAAGCTTATCCTACAAATGGTTGAATGGTTTACTATTTAAATGTGGTCCTGATTTCATTCTACGCAGGTGCTTAAAGGCTGATGAGACTTTTGATGTGTTGAGAGCATGTCATGATGAGCCATCTGTTGGCCACTACTCTTTTCACAGGACAGTCCACAAGATCCTTGGAGCTGGTTACTACTAGCCTTCTCTTCATAAAGACACAAAGAAGTATGTGCAACACTGTGACCAGTGCCAAAGGATGGGGCAGCCCACCTTTACCCAGGAAATGCTGCTACATCCTCAAGTCATGATGGAACCCTTTGAGCAATGGGGTCTAGACTTTGTAGGACCAATCTCACCACCATCATCAGGCAAGGAGTATATTCTAGTATGCACAGACTATGTTACTAAGTGGGCTGAGGTTCAAGCATTACAGTTTGCAAGAGAAGAAAAAGTTGCTGATTTCCTTTACAATGGAATTTTCTTGAGGTTTGGAGCCCCAAAATCAATAGTTTCAGATAGAGGACCTCAATTTACTTCACAGGAATCAAGGCATTCATAGATTTATACCAAGTCAAGCACAGAAAAGCTTCACCTTACCATCCTCAAGCAAATGGGCAGGTAGAAGTAACCAACAGAGAACTTGAGAATATCCTGACAAGGACAGTGGCAATGAACAGAAAGGATTGGGCTAATAGACTACTTGAAGTAGTTTGGGTTTACAACACAACTTGGAAGTCCACAACAAAGTTTTCACCATATGAACTGGTTTATGGGAAAAAGCCTATACTATCTATAGAATTTGAACTCCAGACACTTAAAACTGTATTGGATGTTGGGCTACCGCTATCTATAATTCAGCAGAATAGAATTCTTCAACTCAACGAGTTGGATGAGATTTAGACAGAAGCCATTCAACAAACAGAACTAGTTCAGTACCAAAGGAAACAATGGCATGACCAAAATATCAAGAGGAGGATATTTCAACAAGGAGATTGGGTTCTTCTCTATGATTCTAAATTCAAAGAATTCAAAGGGAAATTACAGACTCACTGGCTGGGTCCTTATCAAGTAAAGGAAGTGTTTGAAAATGGAACTGTATTATTGCAACCAATTGATGGGAGTACAAACACATTTCTAGTAAATGGTCACTGGATAAAGCTCTACAAAAGACCATCTACTAAAGAAGAGTTTCTTGATAATCTAAGTTTTGATACAGGGGATACCACCTCTGTCATAGTGTTGGAATAACAAGATTAAAAAAAAAAAGGTTGAAAACCAGCAATGGCTACCTTCTGAAAAAAAAAATTAGAGAAAGATGGAAAACCAGCAAATGGCTGTCTTCTTGACCAAGGGAGTTGAAAACCAGTAAAATGGCGGTTCCCTTCTCCAGGACAGTTGTAATAATTGAGCTCTAGATATGATCAGCTGCCAAAAATTGGCCCAATGCATCTCCGGCGCTTTCCATTAAGGAGCACCTCCAGTGCTTTCCAATTAGGAGCACCTCCGGCACTCTATTAATAATGCCGACAGTGTCCATAATAAAGGCGGGACATACCTCACCAGGTGGTAAAGTAGACAACTCATATGATGAGGTCACCATGACTCATCTTCTACTTTATTGCACAGCATAAATAAAATTAAGATACTAATAATTGTAGGAGTGACCACCAGCCGGCGCTGACATCACCCGTGGGCGTGGATCTTAGTGCCACTCAGTACAATGATTGCAGGTCACATGCAAGTAGGAAGCGGATGTCATTTCAGCCGCCGTTTAAATGCCATGACGCGTGTAGTTTCCAAAACAGCGCAGCATTTCTCCCATGTACGTTGCCTCATCATTAAAACTGATCCAGGTAAATCTATTTTTCATTAATCATTAATTAGTAACTGTCCTGTCTTTCTATTTTGGGTGCAGCTGTGATGACACGTCCCTCCGCCGTCATTTCCTTTTTCACATCCAAGCATGCCTCCATCTGTGCCTTAATGCCACCTTACCTCCGGAGCGCCCTATCAGTCTGTTACAATTATGGCTGCTTTAGTGCCTTAACCCATCTGCATAAACCCAACCTGAAAACAATAGCATCCCTCATTCAAACCTCTGGAATAGACTGAAGCATAAGATAAATTAAACAACTCTCTGGAGCCTACAGAGTAATTTGAATAGCACTTCGGAGCCCATAGGGAATAGAGGGACAGATAGACTGCAGATTGCAGAAGAAAAGAATAAGACACAGAAACTGCAATCAATTCAGCAATGGGGGTCAAGAAAAAGTCTGAGCCAGAAAGTACTGCAAGTCTTCTAAAGGATGCAGCTGTAGCAAATATTTTAAGGACTACTGGATGGTTTGATTTCCTAGACAAGTTCGAGGGGTTTCAGGAGGACATTGTGGATGAATTCCTTAGGAATTTAAGAGATGACCAGACCACTATGAGAGGGAACCAAATTAGTCTCTCCTCCACAATTATCAGCTACATCTCCAGACTCCCCGAACAAGGTGAGAGGTTCCACCACCTAAAAACCTTATATACAGAGTTAATTAAAAAAATTTATGTTTGTGGTGAGCCTGCCATTCAATTGCATATGAATAAAAATGAGGTCAAAGGAATTTTGAGATCCACTCTCCCAAACCCTTGGGCAACTGTTGCTACCTGGTTAATGAAATATTTTACTTGTGATGGCCAATTCTCCATAGTCTTAGGGCCCATAATGAAAATGCTCATTTTTCTCAGACATGGAAATAGGCACCCCGAATATAACATAAATATCCCTAATTTCCTCTATTCTGCCATCAGGGCAACTGCAGAAAAATACCAGCAGGGTAAGGGACCCATGAAACATCATGGCCTCATCTTCCTGATAGTCAAGCACCATTTCTTATCTCAGGCCAATGGGGACGAACTATTACAGAACTTTCTTGAGCATAACCCTCAGGTCAGAGCACCAGAGATAACACAAACAAAGGATGAGAGTTCTCCCTCTCACCATGATGAAGAAACTGAGCCTACAGCCTCCTCCACAGCTTCTCACAAAATAACATCACCCTCACAGGAGGCTACATCATCTGCAGCCCCTGTTCCTAACAAGAAAAGAAAAGGCAAACAAATTGCAGAGCCTGCTCCTACACGGCCTCTATATATGACTCGGTCAGTCAGGCGACAAATGACTTCACCTGAGGGATCTAGGCTAGGGAATTAACAGAGGAAAAAGTAGGGCAGGGAATTGAAGGGAGATGGTGGGTTGAAGAACCATCCCATGACTCCGATGAGGTACCTCTGGTCTGAAAGAGGAAACAAGTGAAAATTCTCCAACACCTTCTGTTCAGTTGGAGTCAAGTCCAGTCTCAACACCACAATGTGCTCCGGAGACAGGAAGCTTACCAACTATTACTATCTCCTCAGATTCTAAGGAAATCCTGCTCCAGAGGCACTAGTTCCACCTGTGCTCTAGAGAAGCAAAAGGAAGAGGCAACTCTCACAGGCTGAGAAGGATACTGCCCTGCTCGCTAAGGCACTCCTGGAATTGAGCACATATGAGGACAAGGCAGGACCTTCAGTTGTGCCAACAGCAGCAGAGGATCCTCAGGACAAGGGCATTGCAGAAGAAGAAACATGGCACATAGATACATTGGGAGAAGCAGGGCAGGTGGCCATGGATAATCTTGATAACTAGCCACTAGCCACAGAAATAGAGGCAGAAACTCTATCACATCCCTCTGACCAAGAAGATATAGAGATCTCAACAGAGCAACAATTAATGGAAGAAATTGAGAATTTAAAAAGGATGCTCTGGGGAAAGAATTTAATTATTACTGACCTCAAGAAGGTCAGGGTAGAAATGGAGATGGAACTGAAGCAAACTATTGCAGAAATCCAAATAGACCTCTAAAACAAGGACATAATCATCCAGGAGAAGGAGGCAGAGTTGGAAACACAGAAAGGTGAGGCAGCAAAAGTGGTGGAAGAAAAATAAAAAGAAGCAGCACAAAAGGTTTCTGAGCTCACTATGGCCAAAGACAATGGCCTCATAGTAATGGCAGCACTGATTGAGAAAGTACAGAGCCAGGATAAACAATTAACTTGGGCCAACAACAGATTGGATGACCAAGAAGAATATATTCAAGAACTGTCTGGCCCAAGGGCAACCAATGACCAGGAGATTCAAACAGATGCTTATGTGGGTCCAATCCCCATTGACATTCCTAAAGCCCTGTTTCATTGGGAGGAAAGGTGTAGAGAACTTGAAGCCTCCAAGCCAATGTTGCAACTACAAAGGGTAGTCACTGCCAGAGTAGAAAGGATAGCAACTTTGGAGAGCAAAATCATTCAAATGGCCTCCCTCTCCTCAGAAATTCTATCTTGCAGACCTCCAAGTGCCAGCTATTCAATGTTCCTACAAGAAAGGATACTGCAAAGGAAGCTTTCCTTAGTCTTATCTGGCATGAATGAGGATACAGAAATAGCAGAAGGTTTCATGACAGCTTACACCAGAAGCAATGATGAAGACAAAAACTTCCTATGTGAATTGTACTTACATGGGTTCTACATTAATGATATAGCCTTCATGATTAATCACTTTGTGGGAGAATGCCAGCTTAAGGCATTCATGTCCCTCATGAGAAACCACCAGATTTGGGACGAGAGGATGGAAGATCATCTTCAAAAGGATTCAAAAATAGATCTCCTCCTCATAACAGAATGTCCCAATCCTTTTGCCTTTCAGACCCAATTTAGGTCCATCATCTATCATCCTGCAAGTGCAACCAACATATTACCATTATACTTGAAAAATTTGCAGGAGTGCTCCATTGACTTTGGTCTTTTTATGATTAATTCAGCAAATCCTGTCCTTGCTGTAGCAAAGAGGAGATGGAGTATTTTAACACCAGAGCAAAAACTTAGAGAGGTGGTCACCCCTGCAAACCTGAGACTATTCATGAGGAAGGAAAAGATGATATCCAAATTGATGGATAAACATAAATAAGAATGGATAGGAGGGCAGTTCAGACCTCCTCCGATAATTGAACCACTCCCTATATGGACAGAGTAGATGGAAGATGAGAAATTGCAAGATTGGATGAAGCAAGTTGACAAGTACAGGGGGAATGGTAACACCAATAAAACTACTTGGACAACCTATCTCCAGGAGTATAGTCTGTCTAAGAGATTGCTTCATCAAAACAAATCCAGAATGTGAAAAGCAGGAGGACCTGCCAAGCCTTAGGTATGGGGGGGATGATGAGTGTCAAATTGTACTCATAAAATACACCCTTTTTGCCTCTCTTTTCCCCTATTCAGTTCATCTTCCTTGTGTCTGCACTCAAATTAGTTAAGCAAGATTGTTCTAATTTGTGATTAATTAAGATAGATTACTTGAGATTAGAATTTCTGATTAAGTGGCTAATGTGCATGGGATTAATGAAAAAATACAGAATTTCTCTTTCTTTTTGAATCAGCAGGTGTACATATCAGAAACAACGGTTTTGTGCATCTCCGGAGATCGCCTTCAATGATCTCCGGAGACTATAACAAAGAATAGTGACACCTGGGTTTTGAAGATTTGGGGAAATGACTCTCTGAAGCTTGGCGAATGTCTGGAATATCTCCGGAGCTCTGTGAGTGTCTGGAATATCTCCGGAGCTCTGCGAGTGCCTAGAATATCTCCGGAGCTGCAGACAGGAACAACTATCTTCGGAACCTCCTGAGAACAGGGCATGTTCGAGTCAGAGCCACCAATCAGACACTTCAGCAGCAATCCTAACACCCCCTTACTTCACTCAAATCATCACCTAAGTGATGAAGGGTCAACTATCAGTTAAACTACTGAATTTTTATCTTTCCAAAGATTTTGTATAAGTTACGAATTGAACTAATCCAATATTCTTATTTTCAGGGCTTTGATGCCCAAGTGTATTAAGATCTAAACTTAGACCTCTGAGTGGACTTCTGTTCCACTCAAGTCTACCCTTTTGCATGGTGATCTTTCATAAGTTAGACAGTTAAGTACAAATAAGAGATGGTGTCATCTCCTAGAAAGACTGATAGATAAGTTCAATGATATATCATCACTCTTTTTATATATATACTTTCAAAAATAGTAATAAAACAACAATGATAAGATTATTCTAATTTTTGGAGATTTCAGTTCTGTTATAGCCATACATTTCTCATGAATATAAAAATGAATGAAGTGGACTGAATTTAGTTAGATCATCTTTAGTGCTGATTTCTTGCAATAGCCTTCAGCCTCAAAGGTGCAGAGCAAGGGCCCACTCTCACCAATCAGGCAGGAGGCTAGTATCTCTGTTTTATTGTTTCAAGTTTTCTTTTATAAAAGTATTTCTTGTTTTAGTAGATAAATGCATGTTATCGTTCTTTTCTTTGAGTACATTTCCTGTTTTATTTTGTTTTACAGCATTCATTACATTTATTCAACAAGCAGATAGATTAGTCATTCTTTTAAGCTTTAGGATTAGCTATAAACTGGTCACTTAGAATCCCTAGTTGTAGACAGCCATGGACACAGCCCTGGTTCTTTGACATCTGAAAACAGATTAAATGATGAGGTACAGCGACAACCCGTCAGGAAGGGCCTCGTACCATGGGCTACTTTCCTCACATCTCTGAAGGGGATTGAGGAATAGGAGAAACCACTAACGGGAGAGGAACTAAAGGAGTAGCTCCCCACATTGCGAGTTGCTTTTCACAAGTCTTCAAAGAGGTAGGAGGAATAGGAGAAACCATTGAAGAGCAAGTAGGTCTGGTTTACACGAGTCGTGTGGCTCTAGGTTTTGGGTAAGATGTTAGAGGTGGGACCTCTACGTAAATACCAGACATGCGGGATAGGGGCGGTCACTTGACTCAAGATGCTTAACGTCTCTCTTCCTATTGAGCAAGAGGAAGGATAGAAGAAGATGACAGATATTAAATGACCACAATGCTAGCAGTTGGTTGGCTAGAGGAGGAAGCACCAACAAACAACTGGGCTATGTGATTTTGCTTGAATTTTTGGTATGATAAAAACAAAAAATTGTTTCAAGGTCACAACGGCTTAATATGTGTTGGTCAAAAGTAGTCCAAGGAGAAATTTCCTATTAAGTAAAGATGTTTAAATCCACTATCGTATATAGTGTGTACCTGACCTTCATGGGGAAACTTCAAACATTTATGGACTTCCAAGGGGACTTCTCTCATGGAAGAGAGCCAAGGATGGCCCAACTTCACATGAAATTGGTTGGAAGTGGGGATGATGGCAAAGGAAATGTCTAGTAGTTTGGGTCCTACTTAGATAGGAAGGGCAATCGAACCCAGGGTACAACAAGAGGATCCATCAAGCACTCATACTTGGACTTTGGATTTCTCATACTTGTCCTGGTACAACTCATGAACATATAGGAAATCTTTTGTGACTACATCTACAATGCACACAAGGTCAATGAGTATACCCTTGGTGGGCTTATCACTAACCAGGTCATTGATTTAGAGAGGTCTTTCATATATGTACATAGGTGCGTCAATGGGGGTGAAGGAGATGATCAGCTCAGGAACAGGACCTACTCGACTAGGGTGAGGGTGATCATCCACCATGTTAATCATCTTGGCAAGAGAAGAAGCAGACACATTAGCACATACACTAGAGACCATAGTATTAGGGAAAGCTCAATCAAACTGGTGGAAGATGCAGTAGAGAGTTAGTGTAGATATAAAGGTTTGAGTTGGCAGAGCAACAAACTTCTTCCCTCTATTTTTCACTCATGAGACCTAAATAATGTTCTAATCAATGAGGTCTTGCACACCATGCTTGAGACACATACATCTTTTAGTGTCGTGCCCGGGTATTCGATGGAACTGATAGAAGGCCTCCAGGTCATAGGAAGGCACTAAGGTTTTAGAGGCATCAATAGGGTTTATGGGAGGTAGTTGGATAAGTTTATTGTTTAACAGTTGTTGCATGATAAGATAAAGTGACTCAAAGAGTGGGGTAAACTATCAAGTCCTTGGATTATTTTGGGAAGAGAGGGCCATTGTACTTTGAACAGGTGTTTTGGCCATTACTTGATATAAATTATTGTCATAATTGATTTTAATAATGTTCTTATTTTTCTTATAGTTCTGGAAAGGAGGGGCATTGGATTGCCCAACAGGAGTCTGTAAGGAAGATCCCTCGTATTGACTAACTGACTGTTGTTAATCTCTGAGTGTTATGTAAAGGTGTGTGAAAAAGGGATAATGCATGAGAAAGATCTTATCCCTAATATGAGGCTACAAGTTTCTCATGAAAGCTTGTTGCACATCAGATTCTGAGAGCGCATATGGTATCTATGAAAACAAGGTCTCATAAACACCCAATAAAGTCAGTTACCTTCTCATTCACTTCTTGCCTATAATGGACGAGGTCAGTGAGCATGACTTGTGGTCCTATGTTGTACTGAAAATGCTAGAGAAACTAAATTATGAGCTGCTAGAAAGAACTTATAGAATGTTTAGGAAGTGAGAAAAACTAGTCCAACGTGGTGTACTTTAGAGACCATGGGAAAAGTTTTGTGAGAAGAAAGTCATCAAAATGGAAATCACTACACATAGAAGTGAATGCAGACACATGATTTTGTGGGTCCCCTTTACCAGTATACTTTTCAAATCTCAGAGCCTCAAAGTTTTGGGGAAGTTTAGACTTGAGAATGGATAATTATAATGGGATTCAAGTATAGTATGAAGGAATGGGTGGTTGAGATGTAGATGTTGATATACTATCCAGTTGCTATTGGAGGGATTTGACATTTTGAAGCAACTAGGTGATAACAGGGTTGGGAGTATTCCTATATTGGCTTTAGGTTGCAAATAAAATGGGATTGTTGGTTTGGGTTGAAATTCTAGGGTTAGCTCCTAGGAAAGTAAATGGTAAAGTATGTGATGAGGGTATAAATCCATATTGATTAATGGGGTTTCCGCCCATCTGAGAGAATTTGTATTAGAATTCACTACTTGAGTAGTGCTCATAGAAGGCTAAGAACAAGTGAAAGTAGAAAGAGAGGGAGTCAGTATGGTTATCAGGAGCTGAGATCTGGATGAGTTTGAATGTGACTCATTTATTATTTTAGTTCAACTAACTATAACATCATAAATTGTCCTCCTTTATGGTATGGTACAATTTCCCTCAGTTTAGCTCCTCGCTTTGGTGACCTCTCAACCTTTTTCTTTCTAGCCTCCCTGAAACCCTGATTGACTAGGTCTAGTTGCAAAATATTCACTTTTTGAGGTAACCTTTTGGCAGAACCCGGAAAGGAGATTTGAATTGTAGGTCCCTGGGACCCCCAAAAAGTAGATCTAATCAGGAAATGGGGGCCTGCACTCAGGTTCCTATGCCCTAGTCCTCCTCTATTTCTTGAGATTTTGAACTTTGGTAGGGTGTTGGCTCTTGCCATATGCCTTGGGATTCTATTTTCAAATTCTTGGTTTTCGTGCGATATCGAGACGATATTTTGAAATTTGAATTTCCCTAAAGATAGATATAAAAAGACATTTGAAAGTCATTTTATCAAACACAATTCTTATGCAAGCTTGATGCCAAAACTCCGCTACAATTGCCATTGAAGATTAGTGACTTGTTGAAGCTCTTGAAAGTATTTTGAATTTGCTATCATGGAGACAATGGATGGAGATTAGGAATCAAGATCTTGAGACTATCTTTCTCTTCCTAGGGTTTGTACACTTTTTGCATGATCAGGAGAAGGTTTGAAGCCTCCAACATTGAGCTTGGAGATCCTCCGTGGACATTGCTGATTCACCTTCTTGTTCATGCAAGTCTTCATTTGTTTTCATCTCCTCTAGGTGAAGTTGTATGTGTTTATTGATTCAAAGCAAGTTGTTGATCTTCCCTTGATTGAGACATCTAGGGTTTGATATTTCTACATACACATTGTTAGGTTTGTACACACTTCTGTAAATCTTTATCTCTAGCTATTGTTGAGCTAGAAATACCAAAGATAGGGCTTGACTGAGGCAAGCTCCTATATAACCACAACATCTTTCTCCTTCTTTTGTAGGTGTATATCATGTTTTGCAGGTTCTAATGGAAAGAAGCTACAAAAAGGAGGGTATTGCAAGTATAGTTGTCATAGACTTTTGGATTTATGGATTTTGACACTTGCAGGACTAATGAGAGGGTGCCCTAGTCCAACTGGGGAAGATTTCTAAGATCTAGGAGCCATTTGGGAGTATCAATCAACATGTGTAGAGGATTTTCAGTCACAGGAATTTGCAAGACTAAAGAGCGGCCACCCTAGTCCAGTTGGCCCTCAAATTCTGGGTGCATAGACTCTAAAACCCTCTCAGCATATTTTTGTGGTCTGTTTTGCCTATTTCATTATCAAATTCCAAAATTCTCTATTTTAAGGCATAATTAGGGTTTTACTTGGTTGATGAATAAAAGTACTTAATAAAACCTTAATTAGGTCCTTGAAATCAGACCCAGCGAACATAAGGGATAGACAAAGTGATTAGTAGCTTGACTTTAAGCTTAATCCTTGCCCTCCCAATGGTTAGCATGGTGAAAGAGTAGAACTTGATCCTATTAAGACAAACCTACAATTTTACCCTAAACATTTTGGTGAACTCAACCTTTAAAGAATTTGCATCCTTTTAAACTTTAGATCTAAACTAATTTGTTGTCCTAGAGCATATTTGGATTGAAAAACCTCTGTGGTGAAATTGCATGTATTGAATTGTGAATCATATCCTTTATCTTTTCACTAAAAGAGTTGAAAATTATCATTTATTTCTTTGCATAGTATTTCATTTTCATAGGCCATCATTATGCATTTGAATCTTGGGTTAAAAAGAGCATGTTAAAATGTTGGATTATTTTTTGCAAGATTTTCATGCTTATGATGAGCCATTTAGTTGCGATGACTTTGATATGTTAGATGAAGGCCTTGAGGTCTTTTTCTTGATTGAACATTCCACTACGGCCTCTAAGCCATCATTATTTCAAAGATTTGTAAATGCAATTTATGTTCCTAAACCTAAAGAAGACCTTGAAAAATAGAAAATTGTGGTCACTTTATGTTCAAATGTGGTTCAATCATCTCCTAAACCAGTGCTCACTGTTAAGGATTTTCCATCTTCTTCTCGACCTCCTGATCACATTTATGATTATGCTAAACAAATAGAGAAAAAAAATTTACAAAAAACTAATCATAATGTGGTTGTGCATGCATATAACACTTAGAACAATAAACAAAGCACACAACAACTGAGTATTCTGATATCTTTACCGACTTCTCAACCCATGCTTCCTCAAGTACCTCATTTAACATATAAAGGTGGTAAAGACTATGATCTTGTAGAGCAGCTTCACGCTACTTCTGCAAAGATATCTCTTTGAGAACTTATACAAACTTCACCTACTTACCATGGAATGCTCCAACAAGCTTTACAAAATGTGATTGTCCCACCTACTGTTAACCAAATGATGTTGTAGCTCTATTAGATTGTATGTGTTGGAATTAGGCTTGACAACTGAGAGGGGGGGTGAATCAATTGTCATAAAACTTTAAAACTTGCTACATTTAATTTCTTCTTTACAACATCTTAATAGATTAATGATATAATCATGAAAAGCAAGAATCAATAACTCATAAGCAGAAACACAAATAGCACACTTAACACTAGGATTTTTAATGTGGAAACCCAGGTAAGGGAAAAACCATGGTGGGGGTTAACCCACAAAGATTATATTCTATTAAAATTATTACAAAAAGGGAAGGCACATGCCTTCGGGCTCACTACCCAGAGCTCACTACTCAAGAGAGGCTCACTGCCTAAAAGAATGATTACAAAAGGATAACAGATTGTTTGAATTGATGAATAGCATATGCCAATGCAAGAATTCAATTCCGGTTAAGCACAAAATATTGATCTTACACACTTCATCTTTATTCTACCCTGTTTACTACTCTGCCATAATCTGGACCTCAAATCTCTTCTCTTTCACACCTTAATCTACCTTTTCGCACTTACTCCATCATCACACACCACTCATATATCAATACACTCGAATCCATTGGCTATATATATCCACCTCAAGAAATTTAATCACCTTTCTGTCAGCCTTATGAAGAACTTGACAAACAATACAAGTACTCTGTTTTATCGGTTGAATCCATACATCAATATTGATGCGTACCAAAAATAACACTTGTAGATCACCATACATGTTGGCCACTAACATTATATCCCATATGCAACTCACCAAAACACTTCTACTAGATCCACACAAGGATCTAACACAAGTCAGCCTGTTCTTCACTGAACTATTCTTGTCATAATAGGGCTCGGTACTTAGATGCTCATAACTTTTAATCCCTTTGTCTTTGGAGGCTGAAAACATGGATTTAGGTTTTCCTGATATTCCTCTACACTTCCTCAGATTCGCAACACACAATGATTAACTAGAGATATCTGCTGACCAAAATACTGAACTCTGCCATATTCCCTATTCCTATCTATCTAGACTTGACAAATCTTGGAACTGACTTAGTTGCCATTAATGACAACACATGACATGCTTAGCAGTGTCTCTTTCCAACAATCTCCCCCTTTGGCATTGATGGAAACACTTAGTGAAAAATGACTAAGTGTCATGACTGACTCCCCCTGCTGTGTACACTTATATATTCTTCCACTGCTCCCTCTTTGATGGATTCTTCATTTTCTTTCATTTTTCATTGTCTCTCACTCCCCCTTTGACATCAATGACAAAGGGTGGGATCTGCAAATCAAAATTTCCACAAGAAATATGTATATAAGGTTGCATATGTACAAATAATCCATGTATTATATTTACATGAACTTGAGGATATCTACAAAACTATTTTTCAACTGCACAAGTTCAAAGGCCCAACTACTTTTCATGCCATCTAAAATTGAGCTATGTCTCTTAGTAGGAATGTTTGTGTTTCTACTTTCTTCAGATTTGAAGGATCACCTATCTGGATTGCAACTTGAGCTTCTGATAAAGTAGTAAACATTGTTTCTAACTTGGGGGCAATTAGTCCCTCAGCTCACACATTCTCTTCACAATATTGCTCTTTTCTTTAACAAGCTTCTTTATTTCATCAGTCAAGCTGATTTCTTGACACTCCTAACTTACCAGAGAAACTATTAGAGGATCAAAATTTTGAGATAGATTTAACAATCTTTATTCCCGCTCCTTTATCTTCTTCTAAATATCCTCAATAACGTTGGGCCAAGATAGACAAAATTTGTATACATCACCTCCGTCGTTGAGAACATTTTGAATACTCTTTATACTAATATCAAGTATCCTTTTATCATTCTCTATTAGTCTCTTTAGCTCACTAAATCTCTTATCCAAAAATTCATTCCAGATTTTAATCTTTGTGGACTTCTCAAAGGATTCAAAGTGTGTACTTACAGAATTTACAAGGCTCCTCAAATTTTTAGAGGGAGAATCAAATGGATTCTTCTAGAAGGTTGGCATTATCTTCTCCAATATACCAGATGTAAGGCCTAACAGCTCACTGTCTTCTATGTGGGATTTCAATATCTTTTCACTTGCCTTAGCTTGTGTGAAAGATGATATCTTCATCATTTGGACCAGAGAGAGAGTATCCAGGTTGATTGGTCCTTGAATTAGTTCTGGTTCATCAAACTCTAGCATCTCTTTACTAAGGAAGCTCTTCACTGCATCTATAGTGTCTCTTGCCACAATTTGTGGACCACCTTTCTTTCCTTGAGTTTTCTTAGTATCAAGACTATTTTGTTTGGGTGCATCAATATTTACACCATCTTTTTCTGCTTTATCTTCCTTACCTTTGACTTCTTCTTCTTTCTCCACTTCATCTTTCTCTGTGTTATCTACAGGGGGATTCTTTCCTCTTTCCTCACCATCTGCAATCTGTTCTGGAGGATCTTGTGTAGTAACAATATTCTCAACATTGTCTTATTTTCCAAATTGATCAAAAGGAGTTAGAGTATCTCCTGCATCATTAGTTTTATCCACCATCTCTATATCTTCCTTGTTTATTTTCTCTACTTCCTGAATAGAGGAGTCATCACTCTTGGTTTTCTACTCATCAATTTTCATTTCTTCAATATTTGGGATTGATGAATCAATCCTATCATCAGTCTCCTCCTCAACAAATGGAAGATTGTGTCTCTTCAATGCACTTAGAAGTATTTACTGTGTTTCTTTAACTATTTTGTTTAATTCTCCAAGCATTAGTTTGTTCATTCTCTTCTTGCTCTTGAATTCATCCTTCACTTCTTTGAATATCATATTCATTTGAACTTGAGTGATATGAGGGTATAGTTTTATCAATATATGTTCTCTAAGCTCTATATCCTTACTTTTTGCATTTTGTTTCCTCAACTCCAAAATGTCTGCAAGACTTTGAGGGATCTTAGAAGTTATTTCAATAAGGGCCTTATTACAGATATTTAGATATCTAACAGTTGCTTCCTCTTACACCTTCTTATCTGTATCACTGTATTCATCATAGAATTTAGTCATGGGTTTCAAATTTCCATCCATAGTGACTGATTTTATTACATCTTCCATAGAAAGTGTGGGCTTCTCAACATATGTATCTGTCTTCTGCCTTTTGCTTTCCCTTTTGCTTTTGGAGGGCTTCTCCTTAGTCACCTTGGCAACTTTTGTTCCAGAGGCTTTCGACTCCTTTACCTCAGCATCTAAATCTATTTCTTCTGAATCAACTTTTGTGCTCTTATAGGTTTGTTGTGCCTTGCACACATGCCCCATTTTGCCAAATGGAGACCCCCTCTTTTGCTTTGGCTTGGAGTATCGACCTTTGTTACTTATGATGATGAGAGAGTGAATTTTTGCTTAGAGTACATGATTTGTTCCAAATTTGAGTATTTTGATGTCTTTCACGGTTGATTTGGAGGTGTCTTGGGTGGTCTTGTGCTTAAAAGATAGTCATTTGTTGCCTTTTGCGCTAAAATTGGGTGTTACTGCATTTTGCTCCAAAATCTCATGTCACTGGATATTGCCTTTGAAATTACTTTTACAGGATGTGTCAAGTTGAAATTCCTAGTTTCTAGGTCTTAGAGTAGCAAAATCATGTTAAAATCCACAAGATTTGGTTGAGGGGTTCACATAATTTCATCCTGACACATGGTCTTGAAGCCCTGATTTGGCTAAGTCTAAAACCCTGAAAATCCTGAAAAATGGCTAAGTCTGAAATTTGGTGGAACCACAAAATTCTAGAATCTACATATCCTATGAATCTGGAACCTATCTCGAACATCCTAAAAGTATATTTAAAAATATTTAAAGTATAAGTCTAAACTTATACTTAAATATATTTTTAAATATACTTTCATCCTGGACCTTTCCAAATCTGGTGCTAAAAATGACCCCAACTGCAAAAAGTGACAAAACTACCTCCTACCGACTTTTGTGCTAAAAATAGCCTCTACCAACCTTAGTGCTAAAAACAACCTGTACCAACCTTAGTGCTAAATATGCTTCCAACCGACCTCCCTCCAAGTTGCTGCTAAGTCAGTTAGACCAAAAATCCCCACTGAGATAATTTCAAAGAAAAGTGCTAAAATGGGCTTCAACCGAATTGCGCTAATATTTGTCTTCACTGCACTTGGTCGGTAGATAGAGAAACCTATGCTAGTCAGTTGCATTGAAAATCCTTGCCGACTGAGCCTCTTATGTTTTGTGCTAAAAATCAACCTTACTGACTTGAACTACAATCCACCCCGACCGACCTTATGAGATGCTATTAGTCAGTCTAAGCCCAAACTCGCACAAGTCGGTGGCACCCAAAAGTAGTACAAAAGTATTTTGTGCTAAAAATGAACCTCTCTAACCTATGCTAGAATTGCATTGCACCAACTTTTAGTCAGTGACACCTAAAACCTGCGCTTTTTGGTATTTTGGGCCAAAAATTAAGTTTTTCAAGGGGCAAGTTGGATTTTCTTGGTGGATTTGAATTGCATATTTATTTGTCATATCATGATGAACATTTTACCAAGTTTGTGTGGATTTTTGGCACATTTTATGATAATTAATGCTACTGCACATAAAAGGTCGGTGACCCCAAAAAATCCCACTTTTTACAGAAAATGCTAGAAAAACATGAAATAAAAGTTCCCAAATGGATCCTAATGATTGTAAAAACTTCCTAGATCAATATATTGGCCAAATGGGTACTTGGAAAGGGTAAAAAAGGTAGAAAATCTACAAAAATCATTGGATTTATGAAGTTGTCTATAAAGAAGACAACATTGACAATGAGCTGTCCTAGACTAATCCATGACTGCAAATGGGCATATTTTGATTCAAAATGATGAAAAATGACTTGTTAAGATAAAATTGATGCTTTACATTGTGAATTACAGGTCTTGGAGGACACATGAGCTTGTCGGAGCCGTCTTGGAAAGATGTACACATAGATATGCAGTGCTGACCTAGAAATGTAGAAACTTCATTTTTTCAACCAAATTGCTACTGCACCTACAAGAGGAAGTCAGTATGATATACAAGATGATGGAGTTGAGCTATAGGGGCTAAAGACATACAAGATCAAGTCTATTTCATTGTTGTTCCTACAGTTCCAGTCCAATGTCCAAGACATACATATAGTTGTCCCAGTAGTCCAGTCATGCAATGATGATCTAGCAAGCATCCAATTGGATGTGTCTTCATCCAAGAGTGTGCCACATACTCCCCTTGGTCAACTTAGCACTTGGAATCCTATGAATTCACATCAACTCAAGTTTTTAAGTGTCATGTGACTCTATTTTGGCTTTATTAGGCCTTGAAAGTTGCCTTTTCATCATGTACAACCAAATGGGTATCTATTTTGTCTAGATTCAATGTATTTACAAGCTGTATTTTTTCTTTTTCCTAGAGGACAAATGCAAATCTAAAAATGTAACTAACTAATGTATCTCATTAAATGCCATGTAATCTGGACCGTTAGTGTCAAGTTAATCTCCACTGTCCATTGAAAAACTCGGTATGGTGCCTTGTCTATAAAAGGGCCATCATTCTCTCATTGTAACAAGTAAGATTAGATATTGAATTGCTGAGACTGCCAAATTGTGATCAATACAAAGCAAGTTTTGTAGGTTGTTGGGAATTTGTGTTCTTGTGTTGTCCTCTTTGGTCTTCATGGTTCATATCAATCTGAATTTAATTAGTTGTGCTTTTGCAATGATGGGTAAATGTTAAGATATCTGACGAATGCTTTGGTCCATACTATTAGTGCTTGCTAATGGTAAGTTGTTGTGTATAGTTAGCCTGGGCCCTGTCATTGAATATAGTTCAGTTGCATTCCACTAGTTAAGTTGCACCGTTGTCTAGGTGTTTAATGAGTGAATGCAATTTGAAAATTATAAGGATCCTTTGAAGATTGCATCATTTCTTGCAACATTGTGGGTTTCCTATCTTGTTGAAACATGGAATGGTTTATTGAATTGTCTATCTGCAGCATTTTACGCCATTGTGACTATCACTTAGGATCTCTTATCCCTTCTCTCTCCCTTTCCTTTTGCATTTTCTTTACATAAAGTTTGGTAGATTTAGGTTATAAGCAACACCTACATTATAAATCTATTGAAGATATCATAGGGTTTCTGTATATACATTGCTACCATTTTTCATAAACCTTGCATTTCATGTAAGACCCCTTGTTGGTACAGCTAATAACATTCCACTAAGATATTCCAAGAAAGCTAAGACCTAGCTATATTATCCTTGGGGCAGTCCTATCTTAGATAGGATACCTTTTTCAAGAGAGGTGTGATACCAACAATCATACCTATGTTGTTGTGTGCTAGAACCACCATCAACAAGGTTCTTGTGGCCTTTGTTTTTACTCTTTTCCCTTCTTTTTCTAATGATTTTCCTTTTAGTTTCTTAGGATTGGTAGGTTTTGGGGGAATAGGGGCAATAATAGAGCTTCTAGTAGTCCTTGATGTGGAGGAGGATCCTACTGGAGCACTTCCTTGTTTCTTATCTTGCTTCTCCTTCTCTACCTTTTCAGTTCTTTCCCTAAATTGCCTCACATCTTCCTTTGTGAGACCTAGATTCTCGGCCAATTGCTTAACTTCTTTTCTTACTTTTCTTTTAGTTTCAAGTTCTCTGAGCTCAACGTGCATTTTTAAACTTAGCTCCTCATATGTCCCAAATCTTTCAATTGTTGTGTCTTTTGGCTTGCTCAGAAGGTGTTGAGAATACATATCCAAGATTTTTCCATCTACCTTATACCCCATGGGCATGATCCAAACAGTTCTGGGTTCCACTGCTTCCATTAAGCACTGATCAGTGTCAACCATAAAACATATTTCATTCTTGTATTTCTCAACAATCGATTTAGGGATCCTTTCCCTTGAATGCATCATACTCTGGAAATTCTTGAAGTATCCCCAGATTGCAATTTTCTGAGCTTTATAGTCACCAATTCTATGTAGATGATCTCTTATTTGGATAGCAACTGGCTCATCATTAGTCCAGTGTACACCCTTTACTCTAGGTACCTCATTCATAAAGTAGAAAAACAAACAGAGAACTAATGTTCCATATTTAAAGGTATTTTTCTTATCTTTCTTGATTTTGTTCAAGTTCTCAATTAGTTGGTTTTGCAATAATTCACACAAGTCATAATCTACATTTTCTTTTAACATTTTGTATGTAGCATATATGTCCATTCTAGAGACAGAGTTCTCCCTGCTGGAATGATAAATTTTGTAACCAATTACCATTGATGCAAACTTGACATTTGGATCAATAATATCATTGATAGTCATTGCCCTTTTGTCGAACTTGGCACCGGTTGCACCAGTAACAATTTGGATTTTCACAGATTTTAGCATGGGTAAACCACCAGTTGAACTCAACCTAGTCACAATCTTGATAGCATCCTTTGTAATTTTAATTAGTTTCATCAGCCACAAAAATTCATCATGCATTCAGCTTAAAACATACCGGACCCATTCATCTTCATCAAATGTTGGAAACCCCATAATATGAATGAAATGTTTATCTTGTAGTACCTTATACTCAAGTTTAAGATAGTGATTTTCATCCCTTGGATGATTCTCAAACAAATCTACATACCTTGAGTCCCCAAACTCATCAATGTTCGCATGAATATAAACCCTAATATCTTCAACATGCAGCATGCCATACAAAACACTTGAAAATGCACCTAATGGGTTAACTTCTATTGATTTGTGTGGATGTTTTTTAAATTTGGGTTGAGGCATTTCAGTAATATCAACAACCAAAGGTGTAGCCATTGCAAATATTAAAAGTTTAAAGCTTTGTAGATAAATACCTTTTCTACGAAATTAGGGTTGGCGGATAAATTTGCCGGTCGCACTTCAAATCCTTGGAATCTCAGCTTAGACACTATTCTACTTGCTCTCTTCAAATGCAAAGTGATTCAAATGAAGAGTTTTTAAGCTCTGCAAAACCTAATTTGCCTTTGTAATAAATGCTCTACCCTAACACATCTGGTTACATTATTTCTGCATACAGTCAACCTTCAATTACTCTGCAAATCACCATATCCACTTCTTTTCTTTCAAAAATCCTTTCAAATGACCTTTGATAACCCAAATTATCCTATCTCATCGTGCCAGATTCAGGAACCTACTTATTGGCTTGGGGAATTTAATTTTTAATGCTTCTCCCCCTAAGCCAGAGCTCCCAATTCAATTTCTGAAGGAACTGTCAGCACTAGATTCCGATGTGGTCCCATTACTAATGTTCATAACACTTTTCTTGACCCATGTCTTGCTTATTTCATTCTGGATTTCATTCACATCAATTTTGTCCTTGCCTTTGTCATGTCTCTACTCCTCTGGTTTTCTGTTTACCGGACCTCTTCTTTCATTCTTCCTACTTTTGCAGAATCTTGTAATATGACCAAATCTTATTGTAATTAAAGCACACAACATTTCTTTGCTTATATATTTGATTTCCTCTTGATCTACACTGATTAGCCATGTGTCCAAATCTATTGCAAGAAAAATAGTATCCATTGAAGGAGTTACCATTTCCTCTATTGTTAGAGTTATTCATTATCATACTTCTACATTCATTTGATCTATGACCATACCTCTTACAATTGAAGCATTGACTGAAGAAGGATGGACCATTTTGATTTATTCTGCTTCTGCACTGAGTAGCTCTATGACTAAATTTATTGCAATTGAAACAATTTCCATTGAAGGATGGATATCTTTGAGCATTAGGTTGTCTTACTAGAGGTCTTCTAGGTCTGTTTCTCTCATTCCTTGGTTGAAAATTTCTTTGTCCGGATTCGAAGCTCACCTTTTTCATATCCAAGACCATGCTTGTCATTATCCTTTTTCTAACTTTCAAGCAATGCTTCAAGTTTAGCTGAGATTATCTTGAACTTCTCCTTGTATTCATTTGCAACTTCTAGGTCATGTCTGAGAATGATAATGTGCCTCTCAAGTTATCTCTCATTGTTTTTGCTTTCTTGTAGATTAGACTCTAGGAGGTCGGCTATTCCATCCAATCTGAAAAATACTTTAGTTCTTTCTATTAGATTTTGATTCAAGTCTTCTTCAGCTTTCTTTCTATCTTCAATTTCCTTGGTTAGCCTCATCACCCCAGATTCCATCTCATGTTTTAAGACAACTACTTCTTTAGGTAACTTCTCACATTCCTTTGTCTTCTCCTTTAGGGCCTTATCCTTCTTGTTGTCTTCATAATGATTTCCCAGTTGAAGAGGTTGCTTTATTGGATTTGCTCAAATTTTCTTTTAAAGTCTCAATGAAGTCTTCAACATTTTTAAGGTTCTCTTGCAACTCTTTGACTTCTACTCTAGACTATTCAAGATCTTCTAAAGTGAGGTTAAGTTGTCCTTGGAGGTTGTATTCATCCATTTTACTACCTTCCTAGATCTTCCTCAAGCTATTAAACTTTTTCAAAGGAACCTTGCTCTGATACCAATTGTTGGATTTAGGGCTGACAACTGAGAGTGGGGTGAATCAGTTGTCATAAAACTTTAAAGCTTACTACATTTAATTTCTTCTTTACAACATCTTAATAGATTAATGATATAATCATGAAAAGCAAGAATTAATAACTCATAAGCAGAAACACAAATAACACACTTAGCACCATGATTTTTAACGTGGAAACCCGGTTAAGGGAAAAACCACGGTGGGGGTTAACCCACAAGGATTATACTCTGTTAAAAGTATTACAAAAAGGGAAAGCACATGCCTTCAATCTCACTACTCAAGAGAGGCTCACTACCTACAAGAATGATTACAAAAGGATTATAGATTGTTTGAACTGATGAATAGCATCTGCCAATGCAAGAATTTAGTTCTGGTTAAGCACAGAATACTGATCTTACACACTTCATTTTTATTCTACCCTATTTACTGATCTGCCATAATATGGACCTCAAATCTCTTCTCTTTCACACCTTAATCTACCTTCTCATACTTACTCCATCATCACACACCACTCATATATCAATACACTCAAATCCATCAGTTATATATATCTGCCTAAAGAAATTCAATCACCTTTTTGTCAGCCTTATGAGGAACTTGACAAACAGTACAAGTACTTTGTTCTGTTAGGTAAATCCATACATCAATATTGATGCACACCAAAAATAACACTTGTAGATCACCATACATGTCAGCCACTAACATTATATCCCATACGCAACTCACCAAAACACTTCTACTAGATCTGCAAAAGGATCTAACACAAGTCAGCCTGTTCTTCACTGAATTGTTCTTGACATAATAGGACCTAATACTCAGATGCTCATAAATTTTAATCCCTTTGTCTCTAGAGGCTGAAAACTTGGATTTAGATTTTACTGATATTCCTCTAGACTTCCTCATATTCGCAACACACAATGATTAACTGGAGAGATCCGCTGACCAAAATACTGAACTCTGCCATATACCCTGTTCTTGTCTATCTGGACTTGACAAATCTTGGAACTGACTTCCGGTATGGTCTGATACTACATTGAGGATGTGTAGAATGGACTTAGTTGCCATCAATTACAATGCATGACATGCTTAGCAGTGTCTCTTGCCAACAATATGCATGCAACAAAAATAGATATTATGTTTCAACAACATGAATTGCCATCTCTTGAAGTTCAGAATTAGTATGATCCTTTGATTATCTTTATTACAATCAACAAAACATTGGTTAAGAGAGTCATGATTGATAATGGATCAGCTCTTAATATGTGTGGCATTAACTTATTACATAAGGTTAAAGTTGATACATCTACCATCAAATCAAAAACATTAAGAATCCATGGTTTTGACAATGTTGGACAACAATATGTGGGCACTATAACTTTACCTATACAAGTTGGACCTATGATTGTGACTACCCTGATTCATGTCATGCCTTGCTCTCTATCTTACAACATGATTCTTGGTAGACCCTGGATACATTCACTAGGAGCAGTTCCTTCTACTTTACACTGTTCAATTAAGTTTATATTCAAATATAAGCTACACACTATCCATGCTGATCCTAAACCTGATAATTGCTTGCAAATAGAAGCTCATAAGCATGTTGTTTGTCCTAAGAATCTAAATAATCTAAAATTTGACATATCAACTCCTCTTGCTTCCGAAAATGTTACACGAGAGTCTAAGCAATCAAATGCATTTGTTGCTGATGACTATGGGTTGTTAGATTTTACATCTTCTTCTGTAGGAGAATACAAACTCAAAAACCCCATCCCCAAAACATCAAATATTGCATCAATCACATCACATGCTTTCAATGATAAACATAAAGCTTCTTTGATGACAAATTTGGATAATACCTTTACTTATACAATTGATTATGAAACTTATGAAGCTCCACCTTCCTCCAAGGAAATGGTTTCTCTTTATGGTCAAGGATTCCAAATCCTTTATAAAGATTGTGATTATGTGGGTAACGACTATAGTATAAATCAACAAGGAATCAAAGTTCCTATAGAATCTGCTTCATGACATTGCTCAAATGGCATTGGATATAATCCTTTCAAGGAATCCAAAGCCTGTAAACGCCCTACTCTTAATGTGAATACTAATTTTCCTCTAGGACCACTTTTATTGGATGTATTCTCAGCATATGAAGTGATAATAGAATTCTTGGGTGCTTATGACAATATTCCTTGTTATCATCATAAATGTTTCCTTCCTTATTATTTAAACAATAATGCATATTTTGAAAAAAATACTAGCATAATAAATGCTACTGTAAAGTCCAATAGAGAATTTGAAGAACAAATACAATCATATAATCCCCTAGACCACAGTTCTCTCCTTAATGGAAAGATTGTTGATGTTATTATGGATAAGAACAACACTGAAAAAGTTATCCCTATTGGTGATTGTTTACATGTGGAAGAAAAAGAAGAGATAACTAAGTTATTACATGAATTCTCAAAATTGTTTACTTGGGACTATTTCAACATACCTGGTGTCGATTCTTAGATTGTAACACATAATATCATGTTGAAACCAGATGCTAAGCTATTTAAACAAAAGATTTGTAAGATGAATTCTAAGATTGTACTACTTGTCAAAGCTGAGATTGAGAAGCTCCTACAAGCTGGTTTCATCTAACCTATTGATTATTCACCTTGGACTTCAAGTATTGTTGTCATCACTAAGCCTAATGGTCACATAAGAATGTGCATAGATTTCTGGGATTTGAATTTAGCATCTTTGAAAGATGATTTTCCACTCCCTAATATTGATATGATTGTCGATTCCATAGCTGGCAATGAATTGCTCTTTCATGGATGGTTTTTCAGGATATAATCAAATTCTGATAAATCCTCAAGACCAGTATAAAATAGCTTTCATAACACCTTGGGGTACATTTTTTTGGATAGTCATGCTATTTGGACTTAAGAATGTAGGAGCTACTTACCAACGTGCATTGACTCTAACATTTCATGATTATATGCACAATATTTTAGAAGATTATGTTGATGACATCTTGGAGAAGTCTATTCACTGTAAGGATCACACTACAAATCTCTAACAAATTTTTGAGCACATAAAGAAATATAACATGCAATTAAATCCCCATAAGTGTGTTTTCGGTGTGGACAGTGGAAAGGTAATATGATTCATTGTTTCAAATCATGGTATTGAAGTGGATATGAAAAAGGTAGATGCAATTGTCAATATGCCAATACCTAAAAACATATCTTAACTTCGTAGTTTGCAAGCTAAGATACATGCCATCCGCCGATTTGTTTCACCAAACTCACGGATAGGACTCAACCCTTTACACAACTATTGAAGAAGGATTCTAAATTTCAATGGAATTCTGAATGTCAAAAATCTTTCAAAGACTTAAAGGACTACTTAGCTAATCTGCTTGTCCTACAACCCACTATCCCTGATAAACCATTTCTGCTATACATTTCAACGTCTAATAGTGCCCTAACAGCTTTATTAGCACAACATAATGCTAAAGGCAAAGAATGTGTTGTCTATTACATCAGTCGAACTTTGCTCAATTATGAAGTGTGATACACTGTCATCGAAAAGTATTGCTTAGCTTTAGTGTTTGCAACTCAAAAGCTTAGACATTACCTCTTAAATGCTGAAATACATGTGATGGTAAAATTTGACCCTCTGAAACATCTCTTTACAAAAATAGATTTATCAGGTTGTCTCGCTAAATGGGTTATGTTATTAACATAATTTGATCTCAAGTTCATTTCTCAAAAAGTGATTAAAGGACAAGTGTTAGTTGATTAGTTAGCTGAAGCTCCTTCACCTTTTTCTACACAACATCAGGATGTATTTCTTGATGACCAAATTTTAAGAATCTCTAAAGCTGAAAAATGGGAATTATACTTTGATGGATCAAGATGTCAAACTGGCTCTGGGGCTAGTGTTATATTGATACCCCCCGTAGGTAAGTTGATTCTCCTCTCTTACCACTTAGACTTCTCATGCACAAACAATATAGCTGAATATGAAGCTCTCATTGTAGGACTTCGTGCCACCGTGGCTCTTAATATTAAACACGTTACAATATACAGTGATTCTCAGCTAATTGTAAAACAAATAAATGGATTATATCAATATAAGCATGATAAACTATCTCAGTACCGTGAGTTTGCATTATATCTCTTAAAACAATTCACATCATATTCAATCGACACTATTCCCAGGAAAGACAATTGACATGTGGATGCAATGGTGAGTGCAACTTCCCTTATATTCCCTGATGGTTCTCCTGAGGAATTTATTTTCATTGTTCATAATATTAAAACATTGACAATTGAAGATCCTATAGTTGTGAATGTAGAACTTAGTGGTAATACATACACTGATGAATGGTTCTCCTATATATTCAATTATTTGCGTGATGGAACTAATCCTAATTCAACATTTATGAATACCTGAATCCGCTTATGCAAACTAGCAACGCGATACATTATACTATCAAATGTCTTATATAGACAAAGTTACACTGGTGTTTTACTCTAATGTTTAAGTAATTCAGAGATTCCAATAGCTTTAGAAGAAGCTCACTCTGGTGCATGTGGAGGGCATTTTGGAGGAAAATCATTGGTACAAAAATTGTTACAAATGGGCTACTATTGGCAGCATATGGAACAAGATTCCTTTTCTTACGTCAAAAGATACCTGCAATGTCAACAACATAAACACCTAATCCATGCTCCCGCTCAAGAGCTTCATGCCCAGGTGTCACCATGGCCATTCTCTATTTGGGGCTTGGATCTAATTGGTAAAATTTCCCCGCCCTCCTCTCAGGGACATACATTTATCATTACTACCACTGACTACTTCACAAAGTGAGTCGAAGCAGTCCCCTTGTAATCCACAACTGCCAATGTAATCTATCGATTTATACAAGACAACATTATTTCTCTATTTGTAATAACTTCCTCCCTAGTTTTAGACAATGGTATGCCATTTAAGAACAAGGATGTGAAAAAGTTCCTCGAAAAATATCATATACAACACCACTTCTCTACGCCTTATTATCCTCAATCAAACGACCAAGTAGAAGCTTCAAACAAAGGTATTGGATAGATTTTATGAAAAATTGTTAATAAACATCAAAAAGATTGGCATACTCAATTATCCTACGCATTATGGGCTTATAGAAAAAGTATTCTAACACCTATTGGTAATACACCATATAATCTCGTTTATGGCACAAACATGATAATGTCCTTAAAGTTAGAAATTCCTTCCCTAAGAATTTCCCTAAGAGGCATCATGGATGACGACATGGAACATGAGTAAAGATTACAAGAACTTGAGATGCTTGATGAAAGACAAATTAACGCTCTTGAGCACCTCAAAGCTTATCAAAAAGGTATACAATGATCCTACAATGCACATGTTATACAACATTCATTCGACATTGGGGATTTGGTTCTCTACGAAAATCAGTGCAATATAAATGCATCGCCTAGAGAAAAAGGTAAGTTTAACCCTAATTGGCTTGGACCGTATATAATCACTGAAGCCTTTGGATCTGGAGCATATAAATTAGCCAATGAATAAGGTACGCCACTTAAAGAACCTATTAATGCAGTGCACCTCAAAAGATTCTATTCTTAAGGATATAATGTTAAATGTTCCTAAGCCAATTTATTACATAGATTAGCTTCAATTTTGACAAGATATTATTATTTTTTCTTAATTCATTTAACATTACATCTTTGTTCAGTTGATCATTGTTGTATCCTACTTAAATATTAGTTGCTTAGATCACTTTCATATTAACTAAACATAGGATTAAAACTATGATTATGTGTGAAATGCTTGATCATTGTGCTTATTACTATATGTTCTTTTAAGAATTATTAGTATATCACAATAGCATTAATTATAGCATTTAAAAACATCACTAGTTGTATTTTTACAAAAATCACATGTGATAGATCAAAAACCATTACACATAGATGAAAAGAAATAAGCATCATATATATATCCTCAATTTTAAATATACAGCCAAGTCGAATATCCCTCATGAAAAAATGGGATGTCATAGTATATAAAATCTATACATCACATAGTTGAACCTCAATCGCCCCTACCCTCAGGCCCTCATGGTGTGCGAGTGATAGAGGTCTGACCATGTGTGGCTATGGATCACGAATGACTCCTAGAGATGCTTCACAACTGTAACCCCCTAATCTCGCCCCTCATCTCTATCATTTGCTCGTGTGCCTCATTGTACATCCTCTGGTACCAGTCTCTCTTAGCTTGAATCTTGTCTCTGTTAGTTCTCACTTGTTGAACCTCACGTAGTAAGAACTCACTAACAGCTAACTCTCCCTCCAATGTAGGCACTGCTACCATCTGCTCTCACTGCACCTTAAGCTCAGCTTCAGCGTGCTCATCTCTCTGTCGTAACTTCTCTATCCTATACAAACTACTCTAGCATAGCCTCTATTGCCGTCCTGTACCTGATGAAAGGCATAAATATCTCTGAATGTCACCTAGCGGCGGACTGTGGGGAATAACCTACCTATACTCACTGCTCTGAGACATCTGTAGGTACTATGTCTACTATGACATGTCTCACAAAGTCTTGCCAAGCATCTGTCCCAACTACAAAACAAAGGATAAGACAAATATTGGAATCTCATATAAATATCACAAATACTAAATATACAAAGCATCAATAGAATAAATCAAACCTAACTTGGATCACCATCTCACCAGGATGGATCTTGGATCACTGAAGGTGTGATGAGCTCTGCAGTCTGATCTGTAGCTGGGGGCACAGACCTACTACACTCCCCTCACTCTCTCCAACTAGGTCTTGTAGCACCTGTAGGAATAGGACCACGAGCCTTAGACTACGATCTCGACTCGGTCTCCTCATCAGTGTCTACCTCCTACTGGCCCTGTCATGGTCTTGCTCTGAAGATGTACTATGGTGGGACCTCCTCTGACTCATCCTCATCATTTTCCACATCCTCCTCAAGATAGTAGTATCCCACAAAATCACTAACATCGTCCTCTACCCCTGTGTCAATAGCGTGACTGGCCCAAGGTCGAGCATCGCCTATAGGGTAACCAGGAGGAAAGATAGGAGCAGGTCGTGTTGTATGCCACTAGGTCTGATATGCTTAGGTATAAACAACATCATCTGTATCTAACACTGGCTCTACATTCTTAGGACTCTTGTCATCACTAAATGGTACGTATGCTACTGTCAACCGTCAGATGGTATTCGCCCTGACTATGCTACGCACAGTACGCGTATAGCTCAGACACACTGTAGGAACATCCTGTATCTATCTGAACTACCATTCTACCCTGTCAAAATAAAACCAAGCCACGACATGATTGAGGTGACTGACCATCAGCTGATCCCTCTGCATCCTCAATAACTTCCTCCGCTGGCCAGCCCATGCGATGTAACCATGATATGGTCTCCAGATGATGTCGCTGGGCTATAATCTATCAAAAACAACTCTCCAATATAGCAGATCCCTGTGCCTCCAACACCTGACCAATGGATAGGTGTGAATACGTGGATGGGTGAATACTGCCTCTATAGGATAACCCACTGGTCATTTGCAGCTAATGTGCTCAAAGGCCCAAACTTGTAGTAATGTGTAGATCATTAGACTATGCATCTCATAATGGACATATCACCCCAGGTTGCATTAAAGGTATGCAAGCATACTACGCACCCATGCATAGACCTTCTACTACTCCTCCATTGCCCTAATGGTGTGAATGAGACCCCCGTGTAGGTGAGTGCCTCGTCCATCTGGTGCAATGGCTAGTGCGACTGTGAGTATCATAATCCTTTGCAACAAGGGAATGTCACCGCATCCTTGCTCTAGAAGTTAGAGCTGAATGTGTCCTCGCTCTGCCTGAGAAACAGTGCAACCCAAGTAGTATAGTTGACTCTTGCGGGTGTACCTATTGGAATTAGGGCTGACAACTAAGAGGGGGGTGAATCAGTTATCATAAAACTTTTAAAGCTTACTACAACTAATTCTTCTTTACCACTACTTAACAGATTAATGACATAATCATGAAAAGAAAGAATTAATTAAACATGAGTAGAAGAATAAATAACACACTTGACACCAAGATTTTGATGTGGAAACCTGGTTAAGGGAAAAACCATAGTGGGGGTTAACCCACAAAGATTATACTCTATTAAAAGTATTACAAAGAGGGGAATGCACATACATTCAGGCTCACTACCCAGAGCTCACTGCTCAAGAGAGGCTCACTACCTACAAAAATGTTTGCAAAAGAATTACAAATTGTTGAACTGATAAGTAGCATCTGCCAATGTGAGAATTCAGTTTCGGTTAAGCACAAAATACTGATTTTACACACTTCATCTTTATTCTACCCTGTTTTATTGCTCTTCCATAATCTGGACCTCAGATCTCTTCTCTTTCACACTTCTATCTACCTTTTCACACTTACTCCATATTCACACTTCTATTCCCTCTTCACAACACTTGAGTCCATCAGCTATATATATCCACATTAATAATTTAATCTCCTTTCTGTTGGCCTTGTGAAGAACTTGACAAATAGTACAAGTACTCTGTTCTATCGGCTGAATTCATACATCAATATTGATGCATACCAAAAATAACACTTGTAAATCACCATACATGTTGGCCACTAACATTATATCCCATATGCAACTCACCAAAATACTTCTACTAGATCTACACAAGGATCGAACATAGGTCAACCTATTCTTCACTGAACTGTTCTTGTCATAATGGGACCCGGTACTCAGATGCTCATAACTTTTAATCTCTTTACCTCCAGAGGCTATAATTCTAGATTTAGATTGTCCTAAAAATCCTTAAGACTCCCTCAGATCCGCAGCACACTATGATTTACCACCAGAGGGATCCGGACCAAGTTACTGGACCCTGTCACATGCCCTATTTCTGGCAATCCAGACTTAGATAGATTCTTGTTCTGACTTTCGGTATGAGCAAGTTATGTTATGCGAATGTGAGAAATAGGCTTAGTTATCATCAATGACAACACTTGACATGCTTAACAATGTCTCTTGCCAACAATCTGCCCCTTTGGCATTGATGGCTACACTTAGTGAAAAATGACTAAGTGTCAGAGCTACTCCCCCTTACTCTGTACAGTTGTGCTCTCCATTGTTTCCAAAGCTCCCCCTTTGCTGGATTTCTCATTTTCACTGCTCTTCACTCCCCCTTTGACATCAATGGCAAAGGATGGAATTTGCAAACCAAAATTCTAAAATTATGTATATAATGCCGCATATGTACAACCAATCCTTAAGATATATTTACATATACTTAAGTACATCTCCAAAAATATTCTTTAGTAGGGCCAACTCTGTATCCCAACTTTTCTTCATACTATTCAAATTTAAAATGTAGCCATTGAACAAAAATGCTTGTGTTTTAGCCTTCCGGAGGTCAATTGGATCACCTGTTTGTGCA
Organism: Cunninghamia lanceolata; assembly: GCA_027924645.1. NCBI lineage: Eukaryota > Viridiplantae > Streptophyta > Pinopsida > Cupressales > Cupressaceae > Cunninghamia > Cunninghamia lanceolata. The sequence goes on from BSBN01000030.1 coordinate 5,025,371, forward strand.
GTAGTTTGGGCTTCTGTCACAGCATTGAACATTGCTTCTATCTTAGGGGAAATCAGTCTCCAAAGATTACCCATTCTTGCTTCAATGTTCTCCTTTTCTCTTGTCAACTTCTTTATTTCTTCCATCAGGTTGATTGTTCGACATTCCTTACTTGCCACTGATACTATCAATGGATCAAAAGCTTGGGACATACTTGATAATTTCTGTTTGGAGTCCTTTATTTTATCTTCTATATCCTCTATGACTTTGGGAGTAGATAAACAAAACTTATATATACTGCCTCCTTCTAAAAGAGCATTTTGAATACTATTTATACTATTATCTAGCTCTAACCTGTCTATCCCAATCATACCTTTAAGTGTATCAAATCTTTTGGTATTAAATTCATTCTGAACTTTAACTTTTGCAGATTTTTCAAATGACTCAAATTGTGTACTTACAAAATTCACAAAGCTCTTCAGATTTTTAGAGGGAGAGTCAGATGGATTCTTCTAGAAGGTTGGCATTATCTTCTCCAATACTCTGATTACAAGGCCTAGCAGCTCACTATCCTTAATGTGAGATTTTAACATCTTTTCTCTTGCCTTGGCTTGTGTGAAATATGCTATCTTCATTACTTGAACTGGAGAGAGAGTATCTAGATTGATTGATCCTTGAAATAGCTCTGGTTCATCAAACTCAAGCATTTCTTTACTCAGGAGACTTATTACTGCATCTGTAGTGTCTCTTGCCACAATTCCTAAACCACCTTCCTTTCCTTGAGATCTCTCAGCATCAGAATTTCTCTGTGAGGGTGTATTAACATTTGCACCATCTTCTTATGCCTTGTCTTCTTTACCCTCTTCTCTCTCTTCCCCTGCTTCACCTTTTTCTGTATCATCTATAGGGGGAATCTTTTCTTTGTCTTCACCACTTGCTACCTGTTCTGGAGGGCTTTGTGTCGTAGCAATATTATCTTCTTTTCCAGATTGACTAGGTGGAGTTAGAGTATCTCCTATATCATCAATTTTGTCCACCATCTCTGTGTCTTCATTGTTTATTTGCTCCTCTTCCAAAACAAAGGAGTCATCAACTTCAGTTTGTTGCTTACTAATGTTTACTTTTTCAACATCCAGAATTGATGAGTCAATCCCATCATTTGTCTCCTCATAGTTTGCTCTGGAGGATCTAGATTATCACCTTGGTCATCATTTCCCTTTTCAATCTCTTCTTCTGAAGCTTCCTGTTCTAGAACTGAAGGATTATCTTCCTCAACTTGTTCCTCTAAAACAATATAATATTTATCTTTATCTAGGGCCTTCCTCAAAATTTCCTCTATTTCCTTTACAACTTCCTCAGTTTCACCAAGCATTAGCTTGTTCATCTGGATCTTGCTTCTAAATTTCTCCTTAACTTCCTTGAGGATTCTATCTACTTCCCTTATGGACATTACTAGACATAGGGTGGAGAGAACATATTCTCTGAGTTCTATGTCTTTATCCTTGGCGGCTTCCTTCCTCATCTCTAGTATTTTCCTTAAACTTTTAGGAATTTCTTTCAAAATTTCTAGTAGAGCTCTATTGAATTTATTCAAGTATAGGATGGTGGCATCCTCCAAGATTTTTCTATTTGCTTCATCAAAACTATCATAATATTTTCTAATAGGCCTTAGATTTCCATGAATAGTAATTGTTTTTACAATTTCATCAACAGTCATAGAAACCTTACTAGTCTCTTGCTTTTTACTTGCCTTTTTGCTTCCATAAGGTTGGTCCTCAGGAGCCCTTGAAGTCTTGGCTCTCTTAGATCTTATCTCTTTGACTTCTTTATCTATCTTAGTCTCTTCATCATCTTTTGTACTCCCATACGTTCTTGTGGCCTTTGTTTTCTTTCTCTTACTTCCTTCACCGGATGGTCTATCTTCTGGTTTTGCAGGTGTTAACCTTATTTCCCTCTGCCCAGAGCTAAACGGTTAACCTGGTATTTTCCTTGAAAATCCCTTTGAAAGGATCCCTATAAAGCAAAGTGCCAAAATTCCCAGAAGCCTTGCCTAAAAAAATTTACCATTGTAAAGATCTTGAAAAAATAGGCAGGTTTGCCTTTTACAACACCTTGAAATTCGACCAAATGAAGAAGTTATGCATGGTCAAAGTTTCAGTCAACATACAGTTCAAATGTGCATTTTGGCAGGCTCTCAAAAAATTCCATTGACCTTTTGAAAATGATCACCGCAGATCATGACACATGTCAACGGCAAAGTGCAGTTTCTAAAAGTTTCAATGTTGCTGCGGAGGGCACCACGTGTCGGCTTCCACCACAGTTTCTTTGCAGTTTCTTTAAGTTTCTAACTCACAGTTGCTAACAGTTTCATGAAGTGCGCGGATGGCACCACGTGGAGGCACCCGAGAGACACGCAAAAAGGTAACTTGAGCCCCGCAGATGGTGACAAGTGGCAGATTCCGCTTACGTTTCTACAAGTTTCATGGCCTCTGCCAAGTTTTGCGAGCTCCCTTTTGTAAAGTTTCTCAGTTCCACGGTTGCGACAAGTGTCAGCAGTGGAGAGCCCCTGTAAAGTTTCTCAGAGTCACACAGAGCTCACCACATCTCGCTTTCCACTGAGCCCCTTTAATGTTTCTAAGATGGGGTAGAACGCTCCACGTGTCCCTTATGGTTGCTGCGGAAGCTGACACGTGTCAGCTTCCGCATGAGTTTCTATTTTGTTTCAGTGCCGAGCCAAGAGGGAGGTGGGCCCCTGTATTGTTTCTAAAGTGAAGTGGAGGACACCACGTGTTGGCATCCGTGTGAATCTTAAGTGGGTCTCAAAAAGTTTCTATCTTGTTTCTCTTTGCGCGGACGGCACCAAGTGGCGGGCTCCACCCAAGTTTCAAGACCCTTTATATGTTTCAAGACTAACGTGCGGGACACCACGTGTCATCTTCCGCATGAGTCCCAGCTGAGCCTCAATGTTTCTCACAGCAACGTGGAACTTGCCACGTGTCGCTCTCCACTAAGGTTTCTAAAGGTTTCTAGCTTGCTACAGAGGATGCCATGTGCCCCTTAACGCTTCCGCGGAAGTTGACAAGTGTCAGCCTCCGCAGTTGTTTCTTTTGTTTTGAAGTTTGGCACAGGCAAGGTGGGTCCCAGTGAGACCTCTGTTGCTGCGGATGATGCCGCGGGTTGCGACACGTGTCACAAGCAGGGGCAACTTCAAACTTTTGATACAATTTTACAAGGCATCGTGGGGCTCGACACATGTCGGCTTCCACACTTGTTTCCGACAGGGGCTTTTCAAAGGGCCTTTTGGCGCCCAGATACTGATATATATATATAGGCCGGACCCGACAGTAATTTTCCATAGTTTCATAATGATTCTGTTAGCACTCATTTTGACCTGGAGGTTGATTTTTCATGTTTAGGGGGTTTCTTCATTTGAACCCTATATCTTCTTGCCCATTTTCCTAAGTGTTGGACCTCCTCGGCATTTTTCAGCTGCATCATCATATTTTCTTTGAGGAGGAGATCATCATCATCATCTTGTCTTCGATGATGGTCCGCATCATCATGTTTTCTATCAACTTGTTTTTCATCAGGATCATCATATTTCAATATCGGGTGATGTTTGGATATCATCCCGATCCTACTGATGAGCTACAATGTGCCTTAATTTTCTTGCGGAGGGTGATTTTTCAAATATCCGGTGATCTTCCAATTATCACCCTGCCCTTTTATGATGATGATGTCACCCCGATCTTCCGAGGGGGTCATTTTCTAAGTTGTTCAACCCGGCCTATTTTTTCTTAAGGGTCGTCGTCATCATCATGATCATATTTCCAGTTATCGCCGTGTTGCTTGCGAGGGTCATCATATTGTCTACCTGCATGATCTTTCGCTGGGGTGATATTTTAACATTGGGTGATCTTTGTTAAGATCATCCTGATGATGTTGCTGTAAAGTTCTAAGTGTGACCCGATTTTTCATCGTGGTCATCATATTTTGGACGTCAGGATGATCTTAGTCAATATCATCCTGATGTTGTTGTATCACTTCATGTTCGTTGTTTTATCATCCTGATGATGCCGATATCAAGGAGATATCCGCCTGCCGGCTTCGTGCATTATCTAGTGGGGGGTGATCTTTTCAAATATCCGGCATATTCATCTATCACCCCGATCTTATAGTGGAGCTACAGTGCAGCATGATATTTGTGCATCAGGATGATATTTCCAAATATCCGGTTATCTTCCGAATATCATCCTGATGTCGATATGATGATGACGTCATCCGGATATGAGGAGGTGCACAGTAGGCAGATATGCTGATGACGTCAGCAGGATATGACGATGACGTCATCAGGATGTTCATCGGCTAAGCAGGAGGATCTTCCTCCGATGGATCAGGTTGTGCCGATGAAGGCGATTATCATGCAGGTGATATTGCGATGATGATGCTGACGTCAGGATGATTTTTCAAGCAACAGGATATCATGCTATTGGAGGATGATGATGAAGTCTTATACTAGTGTCATCAGGAGCAAAAGCACCGACATTATATATGCTCGTGGCCTAGTATATAAAGTGTTGAAAAGGTCGCCGCGGGGTGCATGTGGGATAATTGATATCCTGCATATTTGAAATATCATGACGATGAGGTATCTTGGCGGGAAATGGTTGCGATGCACAGTTTGACATTTTCCCGAGGCCGTGGGTTGGTGCGCCATTAATGGCGAAGGTTGTAGAGGTATGGATGGATCTGGTACCTGATTAAAGGTGTACATCAATGGACAGTGGCGCAGGGCTCGAGGTTTCTTCCTGTCTCCTCCCCTACCTACTGCATTCATGTTTGGGCGCCAATCTGGTAATGCGTTGAGCGCCATTTTTCTGATACTATGTATCTGGCGGGATTTTGGTCAACCATGTAATTAATTGCTGTGGTACACTACCTGGCTGTTATAAGCAAGAAGTGTTACTCATTTTTGGTTGTTGAAAGTTGAAGATTTTGGCTCTGTAATTCAAAACAAGCTGATCTGGCTGCTCTGTACAGCTAAACCTGTGAGTCTATGTATATCTTGTTGTATGTTTTGGCACGAACCCACTGATTTCATGATTAATCTTATATGAGAAATGCTATCTTAGCATGTGTTTTGTTAATTCTGTCTCTAGTATTGCATGTATTCTTCTTCTAAATTTGGATATTTGGGTAATGTTTAGATTCTAGAGCATAGAATTCCTATGTTGAATGTCTGATCTTTTAACTTCTGCTCAAGGGGTAGATTAAACTATTTTCAGGTTGAACATTGGGAAGGGTATACTGCAGTAGGGATGCCATAAGTAGAGATAACTTAACACTCTATATTGGGAGATATCTGTAAGGCAGGTATCACATATATCCCCCTGAAATCCAGTTTTAGTTGTTCATGTTGATCATTCACAGGTGTATGTCTACTGACTCCAGGCCCTGGATAGGCACCAATCTTGCTTTGTGTTTGTGTTACAACCATGTCTAGCTTTGCATCCAAACTTAAAATCCAAATCAAAATCTAAAACAACCATTAGGACATTAGAATTAGTTTTAGGATCCTTAGTCCTCTGTCTACAACTGCAAATAGGCCCAAAGCTAGCCCCTTTGCTCTTATCTTTCAGTTTTGGTCTACTTACAGGAGGACTTATCTGCTTTCTGTCAGCATCCCAGCCTTTGTATGCATATCCTCATGGATGTTGAGTAGGGAATACCCCCCTAGGTTTTACAGAGCCTAAAGAAGAAGAGGAGATAAAATATAGAGTCTATCTCCTACAATGTTGGCCCCTGGCCCAGAGATCCTGTTGATCACTGATGGCTACCTTGTAGGGAAATCTGGGAATAAGCATCCAGTCTGGGAAAAAGTCAACAGAAATTGGTGACTCCGCTGGGGAATTTGTGAAAGAACCCTGGTTTTCAAAAGAAAACAGTTCCTAGTAATAGGTGGCGACTCCGAAGTAATCTCCCAATCGGTCAAAGTAAAATTTATATGCAGGGGAGAAGATCCCAACAAAATCCTTTATTTAAAGAGTTACCAGTAACAAGAAGAATGATGTACAGAAGAAAGGGAGCTGTCTCAGTTAGTCATGAGGGTTCCCCCAGAAAAGGTGATGATATGCAAGATAACCCTAGGCCATCAGGACAGCATGTGCCTTACTTTTCAAATGCAGAAGCTGATATTCAAGGTGCATATGAGAGGCAACAGGGTGGTAGCATGAGAATGAGGTCAGAGGTGTTCCAAGAACACCCATTTCTAGACCCTAGTGAAAGGTTTGAAGAGGCAGAGTCTCTGAGGGATGATGAAGATGATGACCAGAATGGTATGAGACCATCTACCTCCATGCCTAAGGATGAACAGTTAGCTGAAGAAATCAGAAATCTAAGAGCAGAACTAGAATATCTACAAGCCATGATAATCAGAGATGATATGAAGCAGAAAGTGCAAGCCTTAAGAACTGCCCAAAATGATTCAGTTCCTACCCTAGAGAATGCAAATGTGTAGAGACATCAGCAAAGAAATGAAGTGCAACATCAGCATAATGATGAGAGACAAAATGTGAATGATGCTAGGATACCACTGAACAATGTAAGAAACCAGAATGTAAATAGAAATGTTAATGTTAATCAGTTAAATAGACAGCCCATGCAGTTAGATAGATTCAGGCAGCTGGTGTTTGATGGTATTCCTGGGTATCCTAACCCCATTGATAAGCATCTGAGGCTGCAAGTGCCTAAATTTTCAGGAAACAACACTATGTCAGGAGAAGATCATCTAAAAGCTTTTCAAAATGTCATGGATAACTTTGAGGTTGAACATGAGGATGTTTTCATGAAGTCATTCATGCAATCCTTAATAGATGAGGCAAGAGAATGGTACAAGAATCTGCCTGACCGGAGTATTTCATCATGGGATGATTTTAAAAGGATGTTCAAGGAGCAATATGGTGACAAAACTGACCCTAGCTTTTTTGTAAATGAGTTCACCAGTATCACTAAAGGGTCAAATGAGCAGGTTGCAGATTTTAATGCAAGATTTACTAAAGTGTTAAACAAATTGCCACATCACATGAGGCCAAATGAACCAATGTGCATAATATTGTATATCAATGCCTTTGATGCAAAAACTGCATATGGATTAAGAGATAAAGGTCCTGCTACTCTCAGGGATGCTTTTAGAATTGCAGTGAATATTGAAAACAACAGGAAAGCATCAGGCAAGACAAATAGAAGGGATGATATAAAAATTCTACAGAATCCAAACAAGCCTCAGAACACTCAAGGTAATACATCTGCCCCTGAAGATAAGATAGACAAATTGGCAAATGTTGTTAAGGACCTAAGCTATAGATTAGCTAGGAGTGAAAAAGGGATGGGTCCTGATAGGCAAGTCTATCAAAGGCAGGAAAAGACGCCATCATTGCATGATATGCCTTATAATACCAATTGGCATGATGGTAAGCCTATTTTCCCACATAACCACACAAATCAGAGGGCTCAACATGTCAAAGAAACTCCTGATCCTCTAAAGAAAGCTATAAATATTGTTGATGATGCTCCATGGTGTATAATTTGCCAGATGCCACATTCACAGTTACAGTGTATGATTGCTCAATCCTTGTATGATAATGCTACATCTTGTAATGAATGCAATGAGCCACATTATGTGCAAGATGATGATGTTAATATGATGTCCATAGGCAATGGATACACTTTTTATGATGCTGATGAGAATACAGATCATCAAATTCAGGCCTGCCAACAGTTCCCATATGATGAAGATAATGAAGATAACTATGTGTATGCTCAGAACTCACACAATTTTCTGAGTAACTTACAACGACCTTCTGATGAGGAAATTAGAGCCTTCACAGCTGCAGCAGTTGCTCAAGTCAAAAGCAACTACAATCTCAGAGGTAAAAATCAAGTAGGCAGCCCACATCAGCCAGAAGATATTTCTGCAGGTCAGCTAGTGCATGGTCATAAAGGAATTGAACCACAAAAAAGGCAGTGGGTAAATAATAAACAGAATTTTAGACATAGAACAGGTCATGAATCTCAAGGACCAGAAAACAGAATCCCTCAGGCTGAAGATCAAGGTAAAGGTTCCCAAGACAAGAATGATGATCAGGGAACTATGAAAGTAAGAGCTAAATCAGCTCAGGATAAAAACAAGATTGTGGAGCAAGCTACAACTGTTATACAAAATTATGCTCCATTTGATATAGCTCAAGTCCTCTCCCAGGTAAAAGTCTCTGTTCCACTTATGGAACTCATGAAAGTGGAAGAGATCAAGAATAGGACAATATCCCTAATTTCAGGGGTGCCCTTTCAAGCTAAACAAAATGTTCAGATCCAGGGTGAGAAACATGTCATGTGTAATGAAGAAGATGAGGCTCCTGAAGTCTATTTAGGAGTGACTATGACAAAGTGTCCTTCACAAGTGGAACCATTTTATGTTTCCCTGGTTATAAATGGAAAAATAATTAGAAATTGTATGCTTGACTCTGGAGCATCTACAAATGTCATGCCTTTGGCCATCATGCAACAAGCTGGATTGAAAATTGACAAGGCATGTGGAAAATGTTATGCTATGGATGCCAGAGAGGTACCAGTTATTGGAATCATGAAGGATGTAGATTTCAAACTGGCAGCATTTCCTGAAAAGAGATATAAAATGAATATAACAGTGGTTGACATCAAGCCACAGTATGGTATGTTGTTGTCAAGAAGATGGGCAGCACTAATTGGTGGAAGTATGCAGCTGGACCTGTCATATGCCATGATTCCAATGAATGGCAGGGATGTTAAGCTAATCAGAGAACAAAGATCATCAGAGACAGTGGAAGACCAAGAAGCAGAGGAACAGGTATGCTTTGTAGACACTGACTGTGATAACTTCAAGGTTGTCTCAGATGATACAGAAAATAAAGAAAAAAATGTCTGCATTGAAGAGCTGGATCAGCAAGGCTTATGGACCATGTTTTTTGATGGAGCTTGTGCAAAAGAAGGCTCTGGAGCTGGAGTTGTTTTCCTGTCTCCAACTGGTAAGCTCCTCAAATTCTCTTTCTTGCTGAGGTTTGATTGCACAAACAACATTGCAGAATATGAGGCTTTACTCTTAGGCCTAAATATTGCTCTCAAACATGGAATTAAAATGTTAAGAGTATTTGGGGATTCTGAGCTGATTGTATCCCAAATTAGAGATAAGTATGCTTCAAAAAATAAAAGATTGAAACAATACAAGCATGCTGTTTGGGATACCATTGAACTATTTGATGCATTTTCAATAGGCTGGGTAGAGAGGTCAAAGAATGTTATGGCTGATTTCTTAGCCAATGTTGCAATAAGGCCAGATGACATCACTCTGTCAGATGTTACAAATGTAGAAGTTAAAATTAGGCCTGCAGTACCAGAAAATATATGCAGTTGGCAAGTGTTTAATGATGATAGGGATTTGTTAAAATTTTTGCACTGCATAGATGAATATGAGAATCAAGAAATTGATTTCCAAGCTTTTGTAGAGACTATAGATGGAAAAGAGATAATTCAATTGAAGACTAATAAAATCCCTAGAGGGTTGGTAGCTTTGGAAAGAGCTTTTGACAGTAGAGATAAATTGGTCACAAGGACATCTCCCACAAATAAGGAAGATTTAGAAGAGATAAATTTGGGGACATCTCAGGCCCCTCAGAAGGTATACATTGGTAAACAGCTCAAACCACACATTAGGAGTATGCTGATTGCATTACTGAAAAAGTATAAACATGTTTTTGCTTGGTCATATGAGGACCTAAAAGCCTATAGGGAAGATTTATTCCAGCATGAGATCCCATTGAAGCCTGGAGCTAAGCCATTTAGACAAAAGCAAAGACCTATTAATCCTACCTTAGCTCCCAAGATGCAAGAAGAACTCAAAAGGCTCAGGGAAGCTGGAATAATTGTGCCAATCAGGCATTCAACTTGGGTGTCTAACCTTGTCCCAATCAGAAAAAAGAATGGTGATATTAGGCTTTGTGTTGACTTCAGGAACTTGAATGTATCCTCTTTAAAGGATAACTATCCACTGCCTAATATGGAAGCTATGTTGCAGAGAGTGACTGGTTGTGAACTCTTATCCATGATGGATGGATTTTCAAGTTATAATCAGGTGAAGGTAAAGGAATCAGAACAGTATAAGACCGCCTTTACCACTCCATGGGGAACTTATGTGTATGTTAGAATGCCCTTCGGACTAACCAATGTAGGTGCTACATTTCAAAGAGCAATGGATGTTGCTTTTGCAGGGTTGATTGATTCAATCCTGGCTGTATATCAGGATGACTTGACTGCTTACTCAAAGAAAGAAGAGCAGCATTGTTTGCATCTGGAGCAGATTTTCATCAGAGCACTAGAGTATGGTATTTCTTTAAATCCAAAGAAGTGTGCCTTTGGGGTAGTTGAAGGAAAGCTCCTGGGACATATTGTTTCCAAGGATGGGGTCAGGATAGATCCAGAGAGAGTGGCTGCTATTGACAGAATTCAAATGCCAAAAACTGTAAAAGGAGTTCAGTCCTTCTTTGGACAAATAAATTTTGTTAGGAGATTTGTTCCCAACTTTGCAGAAACCACAAGGAACATTTCCAAGATGATGAAGAAGGATGCAACTGTCCACTGGGAAAGTGAAGCAATAGAATCATTTCAGAGTATCAAAGAGGCAATCAAGATGGCCCCTGTTCTTAAATCTCCTGATTTTTCTAGGCCATTCCAAGTATTTTCATTTGCTTCCTTTCATACTGTTGCTGCATGTTTGCTACAGAAAAACGAAGATGGTTTTGAACAGCCCATCGCTTTCTTCAGTATGTCCTTGCAGGCCTCTGAGTTGAAGTATGATATTATGGAAAAATAGGCATATGCACTAGTCAAAGCCATCAAAAGTTTCAGACCATACTTGGTAGGATCATATATAATTGCATATGTACCCCATGCAGCAGTCAAAGACATATTCACTCAGCAGGAGGTGACTGGAAGAAGGTGCAGATGGATAAACAAACTGCAAGAGTTCAACATAGACATACAGATTACCAAGTTGATAAGAGGACAAGGATTAGCCAAGATGATGGCACATTCAAACTTGGAAGCATGCCAAGTTAATGCAGTCCAAAATGAGAGTGTAAATGTATCAGGATCTGAATGGTACAAGGATATTATCTACTACTTGCAAAATCTGAATTGTCCTTCCCATTTCAGTGATAGTCAAAAGAGGACTTTAAAGTTACATGCGATCAGGTATGTTATTGTTCAAGGTGAGCTATACTGGAAAAACCCTGATGGTGTGCTGCTGAGATGTGTGGATGAGGATATGGCTAACAATGTTTTGATTGATATGCATAAAGGATTGTGTGGTGGACATTATACTGCCCAAACAACAGCTCATAAAATTCTCAGAGCAGGATATTGGTGGCCCACTCTCTTTTCAGATGCACAAAAGTTAGTGAGGAAGTGTGACCCTTGCCAAAGATTTTCAGGAAAGCTGAAATATGATGGTGCTTTACCCCTCGGAACTGTAACTGTGGATGCTCCATTTCAGCAATGGGGAATTGACTTCATAGGGGAAATTGCAGACAAATCAAGTGGGGGACACAGTTGGATTTTGGTGGCAACTGATTACTTTACCAAATGGATTGAGGCCATTCCAACTAAGAGAGCTACAAGTAAGGTGGTGACAGATTTCATGCTAGAAAATATTATCATCAGGTTTGGAGTACCATTCAAGATAGTCACTGATAATGCTATGTGCTTCAGATCAGGTGAATTTGTTGATTTTTGCAACAGGTATGGGATAAATCTATCATATACATCACCATATCACCCACAAGGGAATGGTCAAGCAGAATCGAGCAATAAAAGCATCATGAAAATTATCAAGAGGATACTGGACAAGAACAAGAGAGCTTGGGACTCAAAATTGAACTTAGCAATATGGGCTGACAGAGTGACAACAAAAAGGGCTATTGGGATGTCACCCTTTGAGCTAGTATATGGTACATCAGCCAGATTGCCCATAAACAATCTCCTACCAGTTTACAGATTCATTCAGGAAAATGATGAGGAGATTGAAGACTCCATGACAAAAAGAGTGAACCAGCTGGTTGCATTGGATGAAAACAGAAGGAAAGCCCACCAGATCAATCTCAAAAGACAACAAGATGTGAAATATCAGTTTGACAGGAGAACTACAAAAAGGAAGTTTCAAGTCAATGATCTGGTGCTCATTTGGAATGCAAAAGGTCAAGAAAAGGGTAAACATGGTAAATTTGAACCCTTATGGATGGGCCCATATCAGATTTGCAGCACTCACGGGGAGGATTCTTATTTCCTCCAGGCCCTAGATGGTGAAGTTCTGGAATTGCCTGTGCATGGCCAATTCCTTAAGTTCTATTTTGCATAAATGACTTGTCGCTGTGCACATTTGTAAAAACATGTATGTAGTGTAAATGTCTTGTGCAGTTCGTGCTTTTTGGTTTTTTGCCTGGTCTGCCCGGAGATCTGGTTCTCGCTGCAGGTTTTCACCTGCACGTCCCCATTCGGAGCCAGTGTTAGCACTCATTTTGACCTGGAGGTTGATTTTTCATGTTTAGGGGGTTTCTTCATTTGAACCCTATATCTTCTTGCCCATTTTCCTAAGTGTTGGACCTCCTCGGCATTTTTCAGCTGCATCATCATATTTTCTTTGAGGAGGAGATCATCATCATCATCTTGTCTTCGATGATGGTCCGCATCATCATGTTTTCTGTCGACTTGTTTTTCATCAGGATCATCATATTTCAATATCGGGTGATGTTTGGATATCATCCCGATCCTGCTGATGAGCTACAATGTGCCTTAATTTTCTTGTGGAGGGTGATTTTTCAAATATCCAGTGATCTTCCAATTATCACCCTGCCCTTTTATGATGATGATGTCACCCCGATCTTCCGAGGGGGTCATTTTCTAAGTTGTTCAACCCGGCCTATTTTTTCTTAAGGGTCGTCGTCATCATCATGATCATATTTCCAGTTATCGCCGTGTTGCTTGCGAGGGTCATCATATTGTCTACCTGCATGATCTTTCGCTGGGGTGATATTTTAACATCGGGTGATCTTTGTTAAGATCATCCTGATGATGTTGCTGTAAAGTTCTAAGTGTGACCCAATTTTTCATCGTGGTCATCATATTTTGGACGTCAGGATGATCTTAGTCAATATCATCCTGATGTTGTTGTATCACTTCATGTTTGTTGTTTTATCATCCTGATGATGCTGATATCAAGGAGATATCCGCCTGCCAGCTTCGTGCATTATCTAGTGGGGGTGATCTTTTCAAATATCTGGCATATTCATCTATCACCTCGATCTTATAGTGGAGCTACAGTGCAGCATGATATTTGTGCATCAGGATGATATTTCCAAATATCCGGTTATCTTCCGAATATCATCCTGATGTCGATATGATGATGACGTCATCCAGATATGAGGAGGTGCGCAGTAGGCAGATATGCTGATGACATCAGCAGGATATGATGATGACGTCATCAGGATGTTCATCGGCTAAGCAGGAGGATCTTCCTCCGATGGATCAGGTTGTGCTGATGAAGGCGATTATCATGCAGGTGATATTGCGATGATGATGCTGATGTTAGGATGATTTTTCAAGCAACAGGATATCATGCTGTTGGAGGATGATGATGAAGTCTTATACTAGTGTTGTCAGGAGCAAAAGCACCGACATTATATATGCTCGTGGCCTAGTATATAAAGTGTTGAAAAGGTTGCCACGGGGTGCATGTGGGATAATTGATATCCTACATATTTGAAATATCATGACGATGAGGTATCTTGGCGGGAAATGGTTGTGATGCACAGTTTGATGTTTTCCCGAGTCCGCGGGTTGGTGCGCCATTAATGGCAAAGGTTGCAGAGGTATGGACGGATCTGGTACCCGATTGAAGGTGTACATCAACGGACAGTGGCGCAGGGCTCGAGGTTTCTTCCTGTCTCCTCCCCTACCTACTGCATTCATGTTTGGGTGCCAATCTGGTAATGTGTTGAGCGCCATTTTTCTGATACTATGTATCTGGCGGGATTTTGGTCAACCATGTAATTAATTGCTGTGGTACACTACCTGGCTGTTATAAGCAAGAAGTGTTACTCATTTCTGGTTGTTGAAAGTTGAAGATTTTGGCTCTGTAATTCAAAACAAGCTGATCTGGCTGCTCTGTACAGCTAAACCTGTGAGTCTATGTATCTCTTGTTGTATGTTTTGGCACGAACCCACTGATTTCATGATTAATCTTATATGAGAAATGCTATCTTAGCATGTGTTTTGTTAATTCTGTCTCCAGTATTGCATGTATTCTTCTTCTGAATCTGGATATTTGGGTAATGTTTAGATTCTAGAGCATAGAATTCCTATGTTGAATGTTTGATCTTTTAACTTCTGCTCAAGGGGTAGATTAAACTGTTTTCAGGTTGAACATTGGGAAGGGTATACTGCAGTAGGGATGCCATAAGTAGAGATAACTTAACACTCTGTATTGGGAGATATCTGTAAGGCAGGTATCACATATATCCCCCTAAAATCCAGTTTTAGTTGTTCATGTTGATCATTCACAGGTGTATGTCTACTAACTCCAGGCCCTGGATAGGCACCAATCTTGCTTTGTGTTTGTGTTACAACCATGTCCAGCTTTGCATCCAAACTTAAAATCCAAATCAAAATCTAAAACAACCATTAGGACATTAGAATTAGTTTTAGGATCCTCAGTCCTCTGTCTACAACTGCAAATAGGCCCAAAGCTAGCCCCTTTGCTCTTATCTTTCAGTTTTGGTCTACTTACAGGAGGACTTATCTGCTTTCTGTCAGCATCCCAGCCTTTGTATGCATATCCTCATGGATGTTGAGTAGGGAATACCCCCCTAGGTTTTGCAGAGCCTAAAGAAGAAGAGGAGATAAAATACAGAGTCTATCTCCTACACTGTTGGCCCCTGGCCCAGAGATCCTGTTGATCACTGATGGCTACCTTGTAGGGAAATCTGGGAATAAGCATCCAGTCTGGGAAAAAGTCAACAGATTCTTCAGGTCCACAACTTAGGTTTGTATATGCCGAGACACAGATGAAGATGCAGAAGTGATATACACACAAATGCAGAAGTGATATACACAGGCGGTTGACCAAAACTTTGACCGCCTGTATCTCGTCTGTCTTAGCAAATTTTTACATGCTGCAAGAGGCAAAGTTGTATGTTTTCATCCCCTCTTTCATTTGGCAGGCTTTTTAGGAGGTTTTGTCACTTTTCAACAGATGAAAATTTTTTGGGGCATTCATTACAACAGATATGGCAAGCAGCTGTCAGCATTCAATGCTAGGTTATCCTCCGCCATTCTGAGGATCAGATCGATGACGTGGCTATTTGCATTGAAGACCCAAATATCTCCCACCTACCCCTGTTCCAGATCTCTTGTGCCATTACTCTTGGCAGGTGGATGTCCCTTTAGGAAGATTTTTCTGATTGCAGCTCGCGGAGTGAATTCTGTACCGACTGGGGTAAAAATGTAAAATGCTATATATATACATGTAGAGATGATGTATGGAGAGTTGGTAGTTCTTCTAGGTTATTCTTTGTAATGGCTACTGGGCCTCTATAATCAATATAAACTGGTATTTTTGCCTCTCTTTTGTTATTTTAGCACTGTGTCTGCTTTTCTGGACCTCTCTAGAATTAATGAGACTGTGTAATGTCCTTCCAGCTATGAGATTATTACTGTGTCTGTTTAGTTGCTACCAAACACTTTTAAATCTGGTGTATCACTTAGTTCCTTTTAGCATTTCATTTCAGTTTCCTTCTACCCCCTTTCCCCTGTAAGTGTTAGCACTAGGTTTAGATGTATTTCTCTAAGCTTTAGGCTTAGAAAGAGGAAGCCGACCTTCTCCAGAGGTCTGATCTCATTTAGCAAGGTCCCACACTTCGAGATCATTCCCATGTTATTCCAGATTACATGAGGTTTCACAGCTGCATGCAAAGGGTGCAAATCTAGGTGATAACAATTTTTTGGCACGCCCGGTGGGACTAGTGTGATGAACTTATCATCAAAATACTGAGAGATTTGGTGTTTCTTCCAGCATCATCAACCTTTGGAGGTAGTGTAAACAACACCATGGCAACTCTACTGATCAAATCAGCAGGTTCCAGCAGCCCAAGTACCTAAAATTTTATCAAAGGTCAGGATTTCAGTGATTTTCCTAGCCCTTTCAGCTTCCAGAAGCATCTTAATCACCTGGTGACTCCCTCTTTGGTATGCATCCAGTTTCTCCTTGGTTGGAGACCTATTTTGCTCTTATTTTTACATTTTCATGAATATCCAGCATCTAGATGCTATAAAATGTCAGAATTTTATGGGAATCATGGCTATTCCCCTACCCCTAATCCAAATACCAGCTATTGGCCCCCTTATCAGCAATACCAGGCCCCCAATGCCTATGAATTCGCTCCAAACACCCCCTCTCCTCATTACAGTCAGCAATACCAGCAAAAATATTTTCAAACCGCTCTGGTCCAACCTTGTGAAGCCCTTTATGCTCAAAATCAAGCATGCACTTCCGCTAGTCAGCCCCAAAATGTTGATTTGGGTAGCCTTGAAAGTTTCATACTGAATTACCAAAGGCAAATGTTAGAAATAGATATAGAGGCAGTGTATAGCATGCAGCAAGATGAGCTTGCAAATCAGGCTTATTTGCATCAGCAATAGATAGAAAATAGAAGAGTCCATGAAGAGAAATTCTTGAATATGCAACTTGCAACCTAGGAAAAACAAGACAAATAGTTGCTTGCTCAAGAACAAGAGCTCAAAGTAAATAGTTTCTCTCTTGTTCCCAGCTTTAGGCAAGTTCAGCCTTCAAGCCAAAATCAATCTATGAAAGAGCCTCTGACTTCTCTACCATGGCAGCCTTCTTGGGTCAATCATCCTAATTATAAGATACCAAACCTTGTGAAGGCCAATCCTCTCATGCCAGTTCAAAATCAAGAAGAGGGAAGGGTTGTAGAGTCCATGTCTATCAAGATTCCAATTTTCAGGCAGTCTTCTGCCTTGAAGGTTCCAAGTTGGAAAGGGCCATCTTTTTCACCGCCTGAGGACCCTCCATCAAATATACAAATAGAAACATGCTCTAGCATCCAGCTAGCAGAAGAAGAGCAGAGGAGACTTTTGTTGGCTCCATATCAAAAGTTGGAAACTCAGTCAGCCCTCACTTTTTCAAACCCATTCTATGAAGAGGGGAGTTCCAAGGTCAGAATACCAAGCTTCAAGCAAGGAGAGCCTCCTAAATGTCCCAAATTGGATATTCCAAGTTTTAGAGGGCCTCATCCACTGCAACAAGAGCAACCTAGACTCCACAAATTCCCAGGCTTTAATGCCTTTATCCCTCCACAAGACTCTATTCCTGTGCAAACTCAAATTATCATTCCCCAAGAACAAATTTGTCCAGAAGCCTCTCCCCTCCAAGAAATTCAAAAAGATGAGCCAAAAGAGGAGGTGGAAGATGATAAAGCTAATGAGGAGCAGTTTGTTCCTACACTCACAAAGATAGAATTGTTTGAACCTATTGCACCTGTGAGTATTGATAGGGTCACTTCAGAAGTGAATGATGTTGCCCTTCTTCATGATCTACCTGATTATGTTGAAGAAGAAGAATCAAAGAAGCTGGTTGTGGATGTGCAGCAGCAAGAGAACACTAAAAATAATAATAATTTGCTATAGGACGAGGCTGTTTTGCAAGATATCAGTTTGTTGGAGGAGCTTCCTTTCTGTTGTGCAGAGGAGTTTGAGGCTGATTTAACCCATGAAGGTTTGCAGGAGAAGGCTACCTCATTGTTTGAGCTTTTGCCTTCCTTTATTGAGGAAGGAAAGCTTGATTTGGTGAGCACATCCTTGAGTAATAATGGGAATGTTGAGCTTGGGCCAACTGTTTGTAAAGGTTTTCTAAAAGCTGATAGTTTTGATGAGCTACTGGCTGTCCTAGTAAGAGAGGATGTTCCTTTGACCATTGAGGAGGAATCAATATGGCAAACTATCATGCAAGATGAAGATAATGATATCATTTCTGAGCTTTCAAATTGTCTTCTCTCTTGTCCAGCCTTAGCCATGAGTAAGGACAGCCATATGCAAAAAGTAGAAGGGTTTGAAGAATGCAACCATGATGACATTATGCAGGAATTCTTGGGCTCTTTGAAGGAAGAAGGAGAAGGCCATGAGGTCCCAAGTTAGCTATTTCACATACAAGAGCAACATGAGAGTCAAATGAAGGACACCATCATACCAATTGAGGAGCTGGGGTTTTCAGAACAACAAGAAGAAAAGAAATCAGAGCATAGATATGAAATCAACTGTGTTGATTTACATGTCATTTCAAGGGGATGCCTAATTACGCATCTAGCCCAGCTGGAGACACATCAAGAGAAGTCACCACTTGTCATGCTTACCTCTAAGCATGAAGTTGAGCATCAAAATAAGTGGGATCAACCCATTTATTCACCACAAGCTAACAACATCAACAATCAGTCCAGGTGGATAGGCGAGTCTATCTCCATTTTTTTGGGGGTGTTTTATCAATTTATCATATGTACATTTTCCCCTCACCTCTTATTAACTGCCCATATGCATGATAAACATTGTAAATTGTTAAGGAAGGGCAGTTATTTTCAAGAACCAGTTAATGGCTTTGTTTAAGGTCACTTTTGACTGGTTAGTTTAGGATTAGAGTAGGTTTCATTTCTGTTTTGGTTTTCCCTTTCCCTAAGTGCTTCTGCACAGGCTGCTTTGTCATTAGGAGAGAACAGGCCTTTCCCCCTTTTTTGTGTTTTGAGAGGTAGGTCTTAGTTTCCCAGCATATTTTAGACTTGACTCTTTGCCCAATGGATGCTTGAGGCCACTGATCTCATGTTTACCAGGCAAACATCCCATAGAGGTTGCCAAAGATGTTAACCTCATTTCCCTCTGCCCAGATCTAAATAGTTAACCTGGTATTTTCCTTGAAAATTCCTTTGAAAGGGTCCCTATAAAGCAAAGTGCCAAAATTCCCAGAAGCCTTGCCTAAAAAGCTTTACCATTGTAAAGATCTTGAAAAAATAGGTAGGCTCACCTTTTACAGCACCCTGAAATTCGACCAAATGAAGAAGTTATGCATGGTCAAAGTTTCACTCAACATATAGTTCAAATGTGCATTTTGGCGGGCTCTCAAAAAATTTCATCGGCCTTTTGAAAAAGATCACCGCGGATTGCGACACATGTCAACGGTGGAGCACAGTTTCTAAAACTTTCAATGTTGCCACGGAGGGCACCACGTGTCAGCTTCTGCCACAGTTTCTTTGCAGTTTCTTTAAGTTTCTAACTCGCGGTTTCTAACAGTTTCACGGAGTGCACGGATGGCACCACGTGGAGGCACCTGAGAGACACGCAAAAAGGTAACTTGAGCCCCATGGATGGTGACAAGTGGCAGCCTCCACTTACGTTTCTACAAGTTTCACGGCCTCCGCCCAGTTTCGCAAGCTCCCTTTTGTAAATTTTCTCAGTTCCGAGGGTTGCGACAAGTGTTAGCAACGGAGAGCCCCTGTAAAGTTTCTCTAAGTCACATGGAGCTCGCCACGTGTCACTTTCCATTAAGCCCCTTTAATGTTTCTAAGATGGGGCAGAATGCTCCACGTGTCCCTTGTGGTTGCTGCAGAAGCTGACACGTGTCAGCTTCCGCATGAGTTTCTATTTTGTTTCGGTGCCAAGCCAAGAGGGAGTTGGGCCCCTGTATTGTTTCTAAAGTGAAACAGAGGACACCACATGTCAGCATCTGCGTGAATCTTAAGTGGGTCTCAAAAAGTTTCTATCTTGTTTCTCTCTGCATGGACGACACCAAGTGGCAGGCTCCGCCCAAGTTTCAAGACCCTTTATATGTTTCAAGAGTAACGCACGAGACGCCACGTGTCATCTTCCGCATGAGTTCCAGCTGAGCCTCAATGTTTCTCACGGCAACGTAGAACTTGCCACATGTCACTCTCCGCTAAGGTTTCTAAAGGTTTCTAGCTTGCTGCAGAGGATGCCACGTGCCCCTTAATGCTTCCGCGGAAGTTGACAAGTGTTGGCCTCCGCAGTTGTTTCTTTTGTTTCGAAGTTTGGCACAAGCAAGGTGGGTCCCAGTGAGACCTCTGTTGCTGCGGATGATGCCGCGGGTTGTGACACATGTCACAAGTAGGGGAAACTTTAAACTTTTGATATAGTTTTACAAGGCATCACGGGGCTCGACACGTGTCAGCTTCCACACTTGTTTCCGACAGGGGCTTTTCAAAGGGCCTTTTGGTGCCCAGATATTGATATATATATACAGGCTGGACTCGACTGTAATTTTCCATAGTTTCATAATGATTCTTTGGGTCCGCAACTTAGGTTTGTAAACGTTGAGACACAGATGAAGATGCAGAAGTGATATACACACAAATGCAGAAGCGATATACACAGGCGGTTGACCAAAACTTTGACCACTTGTATCTCGTCTGTCTTAGCGAATTTTTACATGCTGCAAGAGGCAAAGTTGTATGTTTTCATCCCCTCTTTCATTTGGTAGGCTTTTCAGGAGGTTTTGTCACTTTTCAATAGATGAAGATTTTTTGGGGCATTCATTACAACAGATATGGCAAGCAGCTGTCAGCATTCAATGCTAGGTTATCCTCTGCCATTTTGAGGATCAGATCGATGATGCAGCTATTTGCATTGAAGACCCAAATATCTCCCACCTACCCTTGTTCCAGATCTCTTGCGCCATTACTCTTGGCAGGTGGATGTCCCTTTAGGAAGATTTTTCTGATTGCAGCTCGCGGAGTGAATTCTGTACCGACTAGGGTTAAAATGTAAAATGCTATATATATACATGTAGAGCTGATGTATGGAGAGTTGGTAGTTCTTCTGGGTTATTCTTTGTAATGGCTATTGGGCCTCTATAATAAATATAAACTGGTATTTTTGCCTCTCTTTTGTTATTTTAGCACTGTGTCTACTTTTCTGGACCTCTCTAGAATTAATATGAGACTGTGTAATGTCCTTCCTGTTGTGAGATTATTACTGTGTCTATTCAGTTGCTACCAAACACTTGTAAATCTAGTGTATCACTTAGTTCCTTTTAGCATTTCATTTCAATTTCCTTCTACCCCTTTTCCCCTGCGAGCGTTAGCACTAGGTTTAGATGTATTTCTCTAAGCCTTAGGCTTAGAAAGAGGAAGCCGGCCTTCTCTGGAGGTCTGATCTCATTTAGCAAGGTCCCACACTTCGAGATCATTCCCATGTTATTCCAGATTGCATGAGGTTTCATAGCTGCATGCAAAGGGTGCAAATCTGGGTGATAATAGCAGGTTTAGGGGGAACAGAAGTAGGACCAGTGCTCCTAGTAGTTCTTGAAGTGGAGGATGGTTCCACTAGAGCATCTTCTTGTTTCTTGTCCTACTTTTCCTTTTTAGCTTTTTCAATTCTTTCTCTTTTTTGCTTCATTGCCTCCTTGGTTAGGCCAATGCTTTCAGCATACCTTTCAACTTACCTTTGAGCTTTTCTCTTGATCTCTGGTTGCCTGAGCTCAACATACAATTTTAGACTTAGCTCCTTATACGTTCCAAACCTTTCAACAAAGATGTCTTTTGATTTGCTCAGGAGATGTTGAGCATACATGTCCAAGACCTTTTCATCAACCTCATAGCCCATAGGCATAATCCATACAGTTCTAGGTTCCACAGCCTCCATTAGGTATTGATCAGTGTCTACCATAAAGCAAATTTCATTCTCATACTTCTCAACTATTGATTTGGGAATTCTTTCCCTTCAGTGCATCATACTTTGAAAATTTTTAAAGTACCCCCAGATTGCAATCTTTTGTGCACTTGAGTCTCCAGTGCTATGTAAATGATCCCTTGTTTGAATTGTAACTGGCCTGTCATGTGTCAAGTGCACACCTTGCACTCCAAGTACTTCATTTATGAAATAGAAGAATAAGCATATAATTAAGGAACCATACTTGAAGGTGTTTTTCTTATCCTTCTTGATTTTTCTTAGGTTTTCAACTAGTTGGTTCTGTAGTAGCCCACATAAGTCATAATTTACATTTTTGTTCAACATTTGATATGCTGCATATATAGCAGTTTCGAAGACTGAATTCTCTCTACTAGAGTGATAGATCTTGTAGCCAATCACCATGGAAGCAAAATTCACATTTGGTTCTATAATGTCATTTATGGTCATAGCCCTCTTATCAAACTTTGCACGCATTAGTAACAGTTTGGTTTTTCACAGATTTTAACATGGGTAATCCACAGGTTGAGTTTAACCCAGTCAGAATTCTGATAACATCCTTGGTAATCTTGAATGGTTTCAGTAGCCAAATGAATTCATCATGTATCTGGCTCAACACATATCAAACCCATTCACTTTCATCAAATGTCAGAAATTCAATCACTTGAAGAAAATGCTTGCTTTCAATGATTTCAAATTCTAGTTTCAGTTGATAGTTATCATCCTTTAGATGGTTCTTAAACAATTCTAGCAACTTTAGATTCCCAAATTCTTCTACATTGTAGTTTATGTATGCCATAATATCTTCAACATGTAGTACTCTGTATGGGACACCAGAGAATGCACCTAACGGTTCGATTTGGACTGCCTTGTAAGGATGTTTCTTAAATTTTGGAAGGGCCCTTTTAGTAATGTCAACAACAAGAGGAGTAGCCATCTCAATAGATTTTAGATTCAAAGCTTTGCAGAGAAGTACCTTTTTCTTCCGCGGGGTTAGGGTTGATCAATTGCTGGTTGAATTTGCTCTTCGTGCTTCAATCTCTAAATTTATAGCTCAGATGCTCCTCTGCTTGTTTCCTTCAAATGCATAGTGATTCAAAGGCATGAATAAGTGACCTTTGATCCTCCGTAAAACCTAATTTGACATTGAAATAAATGTGTTGCCCTAACTTCATCCAGTTACTCTGTTTCTTGAACAATTCTTCATGAATCACTCCACAAATTTTCATATCAACATCTTTTGTTCTAGAAATCCTTCCAAAAGTTCTGAAACAATTCAAAATATCTTCTCTCATTGTGCCAGATCTAGGCACCCACTTACTGGCTAGGGGAATTTGATTTTCAATGCAGATCCCCCTGAGTCAGAGCTCCAAATTCAATTCTCAGTGGAATTATCAGCACCGGATTCTGGTGCAAACCCATTACTGTTATCCACAGTACTTTTCTTGACCCATGTCTTGCTCATTTCATTTTGGATTTCATTCACATCAATTTTTCCCTTGCCTTTGTCTTGTCTTTTCTCATCTGGTTTTCTGTTTACCGGACCTCTTCTTTCATTATTCCTACTTCTGCAAAATCTTGCAATATGACTAGACTTATTGCAATTAAAGTACACAACATTTCTTTTCTTATGTGCTTGATTTCTTCTTGATCTGCACTGATTAGCCATGTGTCCAAATCCATTGCAAGTAAAGCAATAACCATTGAAAGAGTTACCATTTCCTCTATTGTTAGAGTTATTCATTATCATACTTTTGCATTCATTTGATCTATGACCATACCTCTTACACTTGAAGCATTGACCGGAGAAGGATGGACCATTTTGATTTACTCTGGTTCTTCACTAAGTACCTCTATGACCAAATTTATTGTAGTTGAAACAATTTCCATTGAAGGATGGATATCTTTGAGCATTAGGTTGTCTTACCGGAGGTCTTCTAGGTCTATTCCTCTCATTCCTTGGTTGAAAATTTCTTTGTCCAGATCCAGAGCTTTCACCTTTCTCATATCCAAGACCATGCTTGTCATCAGCCTTTTTCTGTCCTTCAAGCAGTGCTTCAAGTTTATCTAATCTTATCTTGAACTTCTCCTTGTATTCATTTGCAACTTCTAAGTCATGTCTGAGAATGACAATTTGCCTTTCAAGTTCTCTTTCTTTATCTTTGCTTTCTTGTAGATCAAACTCTACATGGCCAGCTATTCTATCCAATCTAAAGCATTCTTTAGTTCTATCTTTTAGAGTTTGATTTAGGTCTTCTTCACTCTTCTTCCTTTGCTCAATTTCTTTGGTTAGCCTCATTACCCTAGATTCCATTTCATGTTTTAGAATAGAAACTTCTTTTGTTAGCTTTTCACATTCCTTTGTCTTTTCTTCTAGAGCCTCATTCATGCTATTTTCTTCAATAAGATTAACTAGCTAATGAAGTAGTTCCTTCCTTTTTCCATTGATTTCTTTAGTTTATCTTTTAGCAAGTCAATGAAATCATCAGCATCCTTAAGGTTTGCTTTCAGATCATCTGTTTCTGCTTTGGACCATTCAAGATCTTGTAAAGCCAATTGAAGTTGTTCTCTGAGTGAACCCATTGGAACTCCTTCCCAAATCCTCCTCAAGCTATTAGGCTTCTTTCAAGGAACCTTGCTCTAATACCAATTGTTGGAATTAGGGCTGACAACTAAGAAGGGGGTGAATCAGTTGTCATAAAACTTTTAAAGCTTGTTGCAGCTAATTCTTCTTTACCACTACTTAACAAATTAATGACATAAACATGAAAAGAAAGAATTAATTAAACATGAGCAAAAGCATAAATAACACACTTAACACCAAGATTTTGACGTGGAAACCTGATTAAGGGAAAAACCATGATGGGGGTTAACCCACAAAGATTATACTCTATTCAAAGTATTACAAAAAGGAGAATGCACATGCATTTGGGCTCACTGCTCAAGAGAGGTTCACTGCCTACAAAAATGTTTACAAAAGAATTACAGATTGTTGAACTAATAAGTAGCATCTACCAATGCAAGAATTCAGTTCTAGTTAAGCACATAATACTGATTTTACACACTTCATCTTTATTCTACCCTGTTTTACTGCTCTGCCATAATCTGGACCTCAGATCTCTTCTCTTTTGCACTTCTATCTGCCTTTTTGCACTTACTCCATATTTGCACTTCTATTCCCTTTTCACATTACTTGAATCCATCGGCTATATAGATCCACATCAATAATTCAATCTCCTTTCTGTCGGCCTTGTGAAGAACTTGACAAATAGTACAAGTACTATGTTCTTTCAGCTAAATCCATACATCAATATTGATGCATACCAAAAATAACACTTGTAAATCACCATACATGTCGACCACTAACATTATATCCCATATGTAACTCACCAAAATAATTCTACTAGATCCACACAAGGATCTAACATAAGTCGGCATGTTCTTTACTGAACTATTCTTGTCATAATGGGACCCGGTACTTAGATGCTCATAACTTTTATTCTCTTTGCCTCCAGAGGCTATAATTCTGGATTTAGATTGTCCTGACAATCCTTAAGACTCCCTTAGATCCGCAGCGCACTATGATTTACCACTGGAGGGAATCGGACCAAGTTACCAGACCTTGTCACATGCCCTATTTCTAGCAATCTGGACTTAGATAGATTCTTGTTCTGACTTCCGATATGAGCAAGTTATGTTATGTGAATGTGAGAAATAGGCTTAGTTTCCATCAATGACAACACTTGACATGCTTAGCAATGTCTCTTGCCAATAGTATCTCGCTGAGCGATGTCCTACTATCCTCACTGTCTCTCCTCGGATAAGTAGTCAAAGGATCCTATATACATCCTCCAGCATGATGGTCATCTCACCTATAGGTAAGTGCAATTTAGATGTATCTTCTTCCCACCTCTCCATTAGTGCCATCAACATAGTGCAGTGGAATCTGATTGAGGGCATATCAAATATCCACCATAGGCCCACTACCTACAAGTGTTGTCTCTCTCTGTAGAAGACAAGGAGCTAGCACACTCTTACAGAAGCACCATTAGGTGACCTCTTGTGTGTTCACATGTCTCAGGGATGTCTTGCAGGTTGAAAAGTGAACAAGAACATCAGAATCCCATCAGGAAACTGAAAGATGATGTCAAAAATAGAAAAGAGTGCATGTACCTAGGGCCCATGTCCTTTGTGGACCCAGGTGCCCTAGGAGGACTAGGGCACCCCAGAGAGACACTGGAGCCTCTATGGGACTAGGAAACCCTAGAGAGACTCTAGCGCCCTAGGTAGACCCAGATGCCCCTCTCAAGGACCCCTATCCATTCCTTCCTTCTCGGCATAGTAAATGATAAAGTTAAAACACCTCTCTGCTACTCGGGCTCAGAGCATCTCCAGTCGTGGTGGCTGATATAGGTGTCAGCTCGACATGGTTGTCCTCCACTTCTCCTTCTCTCTCTCTCCTCTACTTTTTCTACAATGATAAGAAACAAGAATGAGTAAATGATAAGTGATAACTTCCTTTACATAAAGTAAGTGAGACTTCCTATCCCTAACTAGATGCAAGATTGATCTCCATTACTCTTAAGCCCTTTCTTGAGCTGTCAAACTTTGATTTTCATGTCATTTGTTGCATTGAAATCCTAGTTCCACTCTCTTTCTTACCCTATATGTTGTGCTTGAGTGTTGTTTTTTCAAATGACCCTCATAACACATTTCTACTTGTTTCTACTTTTCAGACGAAACAAGCAGAAACAAGGTGGGGCATATATCTCCCTTGATTTCCTCCCTCATCATGTCTCATCACTCAACCCCCTTAGTGTTTTGTACTGACTCATTGGTGGTGGTTGTAGGTTGATTTGATTTTTGATTTCCTAACAAGTGTTCATTTGCAGTTTATGGTTCCTAACTTTGTGGTCTTGCAGAACTTGAGACATGGGGGCTTCTTCCTTTTTGGTGACAACACTTTGGCTTCCTCTACAATATCCTTTTGGGTATCCTTTTCATGATTGATGCATTTACTTTCCTTTAGTTGCATATGCACATAGTGTCATATGGCCACTAAAGTGGGGGCTAAATGTAACATCAGAAATTGTCCTTCTGTATGGTATGGTACAATTTCCCTCGGTTTAGCTCCTCACTTTGGTGACCTCTCAACCTTTTTCTTTCTGGCCTTCCTGAAACCCTGATTGACTAGGTCTAGTTGCAAAATATTCACTTTTTAAGGTAACCTTTTGGTAGAACCTGAAAAAGAGATTTGAATTATAGGTCCCTGGGACCCCCAAAAAGTAGATTTGATCGGGAAATTGGGGCCTAGACTCGGGTACCCGCACCCTAGTCCTCCCCTATTTCCTAGGATTTTGAATTTTGGCAGGGTGTCAGCTCCCGCCATATGCCTCAGGATTCTGTTTTCAAATTCTCAGTTATTGCGCGATATCAAGACATTATTTCAAATTTTGAATTTATCTAAAGCTAAATATAAAAAGACATTTGAAAATCATTTTATCACACACAATTCTTATGCAAGATTGATGACAAAACTCTGCTACAATTGCCATTGAAGATCAGTGACTTGTTGAAGCGCTTGAAAATATTTTGAATTTTCTATCATGAAGACAATGGATGGAGATTAGGAATCAAGATCTTGAGACTATCTTTCTCTTCCTAGGGTTTGTACACTTTTTTCATGATCAGGAGAAGGGTTGAAGCCTCCAACATCAAGCTTGGAGATCCTCCGCAGACATTGCTGATTCGCCTTCTTGTTCATGCAAGTTTTCATTTGTTTTCATCTCCTTGAGGTGAAGTTGTATGTGTTTATTGATTCAAATCAAGTTGTTGATCTTCTATTGATTGAGACATCTAGGGTTTAATATTTTTGCATACACATTGTTAGGTTTGTACACACTTCTACAAATCTTTATCTCTAGCTATTGTTGAGCTAGAAATACCAAAGATGGGGCTTGACTGAGGCAAGTTCCTATATAACCGCAACATCTTTCTCCTTTTGTAGGTGTAGATCGTGTTTTGTAGGTTTCGGTGGAAAGAAGCTACAAAAAGGAGGGTATTGCAGGTACAATCATCATAAACTTTTGGATTTTTGGATTCTGACATTTGCGGGACTAATGAGCAAGTACCCTAGTCCAACTGGGGAAGATTTTTGAGATCTGGGAGCCATTTGGGAGTATCAGTCAACTTGTACAAAAGATTTTTAGTCACGAGAATTTGCATGACTAAAGAGTGGGCACCCTAGTCTAGTTGGCCCTCAAATTCTAGGTGCACAGTCTCTAAAACCCTCTCTCTGCATTTCTGTCATCTGTTTTGCATGTTTCATTATCAGATTTTAAAATTCTTTGTTTTAAGGCATAATTAGGGTTTTACTTGGTTGATGAATAAAAGCACTTAATAAAACCTTAATCAAGTCCTTGAAATCAGACCCAACGAGCATAAGGGACAGACAAAGTGATTAGTAGCTTGAATTTAAGATCAATCCTTGTCCTCCCAATGTTTAGCATGGTGAAAGAGTAGAACTTGATCCTATTAAGACAAACCTAAAATTTTACCCTAAACACTAACTAATATAGGAACATTCTTGTTAACAATGTGAGCTAGACCATGAATGATATCCATGCCATACAGATCACTATTTAGCAATTTTTGAAGGTTCTCCATGATAGGGACATCCTCGCTAGCTAAGTGCTTAGTACCTAGATACTCCTAAAAGTCTAATAGGTGAGTGTCCAACACCTATATCTAGGCAAGGGACACATTAGACATGAGCATATCTGTATCTAGAGGATCTCTTAAAGATTGTGCTTTCAGAATGGTAGTGGTGGTAAGAAAAGAAGAGAAGAAAAGGGGGGTGCGCTCTAAAATTTACTGTTGAAAAGTTGAAGCTATTAGTTTCCAGCTGTGTGGCGCTATCTATCTACCAGGAGCATAGGAAGCCATGTATAATCTCTAACTTCTACAAACAAGGAATTTAGAGTCAGAGCACTAGGTTGTGAAGATCATAAACTAATAGGAGCTTCCTAACACACAAGTACTCTTTAGATTTATAAATTGGAAGAAGAAAAACTTGTTTCAAGGAAAAATGAAGGTTTTTGTTTCAAAAGATGAAAAAAAAAAATTGTTTTTGGTTTTAGTTTTTAGAGTTTTGCAATTTTGAAAGTGTTCCAAGCACATTGGGTTCACCAAAATGTTATAGTAAAAAGGATATCTTAATTAAACTATGTCCAATCAGACCAATTTTCTACTACACATTGGAATATGAACCAACGAAGATGTATGTTTCATTATTATTTGATCTGGAATAGAGAAACTATCCAGGTTCTATTTCTTTATTGTAATTGAATATTGAATGATGGAATACAACTTAACTAAACTAACAAAGTACAGGAGAAAATAGGAAAATAAATAGAGACAGATGGAGAATTTCAAAAAATAGAATATAGAAATAGTAACTATAGACTAACATGAACCTATCACCATGTGGGTGGGCTCATTGCCCAAGATGACAGTGTTAGTGAACATATTTTGTCACTGTTTGTTTAATATAGACCCGCCCAGTTGGAAATAACAAACTCTACTAATAGTTGGAAAATTTTGTAAACTGCCCTCTAAATGTTTTATAAGGTACAACTCCCTTCATAAGATAAGATTTTATATTTATTGTATACACCTAAAAATGACACGATTTAGTCTAAATAAATATTCTTAATATTTATTCCCTTCTAATTCTTCTATCAATAAATAAATAAACAAATTTATTTATTTGATTCGCATTCCTCTAAATTAATTAAATATCAAAATATTTAATTATCTCTTCTAAAGTCAAAATTAAATAAAATCCCTCATTTAATTAAATCCTTCCAAACAATTAAATAATTCTTAATTATTTAATTAGAATCAAATTCATTCTTCCAAATTTGAATAAATCAAATCAGATTTATTTAATCCTCTCAATCTCCAAAAATAAAATACAATCAAATATTTTATTCATTCTTCCAAATCATGCACAACAATTAAATAAATTTATTTATTTAATTTACTTTCTTATCTTCTCAATCTTCAAATATCTTCCAAATCTTCTAAAAATAAGTCTTCTTCTCCATGCACACAAAATTAAATAATTTATTATTTAATTCCTCTCAAATCATGCAAAAGCAAATCTCAAGTTGAGTTATCTATTCAATAAACCTTGTTTTTATCAATATCTCTTAAATTAAAAAAAACTTTTTAATTTATGAAAAGCATGTCTTATCTTTAGAAAAGAAAGTAATTAACTCAAATAAAACAACTTTTGTGTGACACTTGTCTTCTTCCTATTCGCACACATTCCTCAACTATTCTCAACCGTTGAACTTCTGATTCTTTCTATACCATTGATCTTATTTCTCTCAAGTCTATAAATTGAACCTTATTCTTCCATTTCATTCATCCAAGATTTAAGTATTGTTACTC
Source organism: Cunninghamia lanceolata (assembly GCA_027924645.1). Lineage (NCBI taxonomy): Eukaryota > Viridiplantae > Streptophyta > Pinopsida > Cupressales > Cupressaceae > Cunninghamia > Cunninghamia lanceolata. Next base: position 5,055,653 of record BSBN01000030.1, read on the forward strand.
TGCAGGAATTACAGTGCACCCTTTGCACCAATTCCTTCATTGCTTATGATCACACTCGTTACTACACACTACTACCATTGTTGTGAAGCTCATCTTCATGGCGATATTATCATAGCCATTCTCAATTGACATTCTTGAAAGAAAGCAAAGAAGTACACTCTTTGAGGGCCCTATTTCATACATGCAAGATCGATTATGATAGGTGATCAATGGAAGCTATGAATTAAGGAGGTTTCCTTTGTTGTTATTCATTGTTTATTTGAATCTCTTTTGTTCACCATTTCATTGAGTTTTGGGTATCTTTATATTTGATATTATTGATTATTCATTTGAATCCAATTTTTCCTTAACATTTTTGGTGCCCACCATGGGGCGTAGCCCCAAATTTAACCCAAAAACTGAGTTTTATGTTTTAGAAATCTGTACACATGAGGAAATAGTGCATCTGACACATTCTAACACGCATATACTATCTATTATGACGCATCCATTCCTGCAGTGCATACAGTCTTTGTTCCAACTCATATACTGTTGATTCCAGCGCATCCATTACTGCAGCGCATATAGTCTTTATTACAACACTTTTACCCTCTGATACAGCACATACATCAGTTCAGCGAATAAACGCTATTTTCCAGTGCTTTTGACCTCTGCCTTAGCGCATATGTACTATGACGCTTCTGTTCTCTATTTCTACGCATTCAGTCTCTAAAGTGGCGCATCTATTTTAGGTAGTGATTTTTAGGGTTTCCTTGAAGTTTTCACTAACGCTGATGTCTTTGTGCAGGAACTCTCTTGATCTATTTTGTAGGCTAGGTACTGGTTTAGATTCATATAGTTGAACTTGTTAGCTCACACTTCAATTTCTAAGGAGAAAATAAAATGGATGCTCATGCAAATCTTACATAGTTTTAACTAGGAAAGGGGTAATTGAATCATTGCTATTGCTATCTTTTCAAAGTTAAAAACTCATTGCTATTTGGATAAAATTGAACTCATCATTGTTATCTGGGTAAAACTAAACCATTGCTATCTCGACCATCACTTTAAAGTTAACAATTCATGCTACGTGGATAAAATTGAACTCATCATTGCTATCTAGATAAAACTGAACCATTGCTATCTCGATTTTCACTTCAAAGTTAACAATTCATGCTATCTAGGATAAAATTGAACACATCATTGCTATCTTGGTAAAATTGGACCATTACTATCTTGTTATCACTTCAAAGTTAACAAAATTCTGTGCTTGCCCAAGTAGATAGCTCATCTAGTTTTTCTCATTTTAACTAGGGGAAAAGAACCACTATATTTTGTGTTTTGGAAATGATACCAGGCCTATACTCTCCCCTATCTTGGGTGACCAAAATGCCAGACATATCATTTTTGCATGTGTTTTTCCTTTAGAGGGGCCTGCTCTTGGATACCGTTCATCCAAGTAGGAACAACCCTAAGTTGTAACAGGCTAGACGCCAAGCCCTTCCAAGCCACTATAAATAAATTGTGTTTGGAGAGAAAGCTTCAAACAATGAGTGAAGTTGTGTTATACGATAGCCAACCTCCCCCAAAACCCTCCAAGGTGCAACCCTTGCAGGCTGGGAGATTCCATAATGGAGAGTAGTGTTGCCGCATGTATAACCACTCGAACGGATGCCTTTATTACTCATCCTTGTTTTAGTAGACCAAAAACCCCTATAATCTGGTGCAGTGAAGGGCAATTATCACCTCCCAAAGATGCCTCACCTAGAGATAGGGAGAATTTGGTTTTATATTGTCCTTTGAAACCTAGGGTTGTACTTGCTTTCTTTTAAGTCCAAAAAGAATTAAAAAAATCACAAAAAAATAAAAAACCATAAAAATATTCTTTGTATTTGTTGTGTCTTCTTGCCATAATTTTAGAAAATTAGATCTAAAAGACCTTCTTGCAACCAAAGTGCCAAAAACATCAAAAAAATTTCAAAAAAAAAATTGCAAAAAAATTGAGAAAAAACCAAAGCGGCGCATCCGTCCTCCATTGCTGTGCATTTGTACTGACCTGCAGCGCATCTGTACCAACTTGCATCTCTTTTACTATCTGTTATAGTGCATATACCTTTTACCAGTTTGGTGCATCTATCCTGACTTACAGGGCATTTACCAGTTTTTACAGCGCATATGTTCCAATGCATGCGTGATAGTGAGCACTTGCACAATCTTTGAGAGAAAATTTTTGTCTGTTCTGGGTACCCATTTCAGTCTAGTTTCAGGCTTTGAGATTAGATCTTACCTTGCAGTCAGTTTTCCATCCATTTCGCGTCAAAATCTCTCTTTCGTTGGTCATCCCATTCACCTTCTATCAGGTCCTCCTAGTCCAAAGTCAAAGTATCCCATATCGGGTCAGCATAGGCCCCTTTTTCGTATCGCTTTGGATTCAAGTAACCCTAGTAGGTCACAGAACTGTGCTAGTGGTCTTGGTGCACGACTAGTCCCTACACAGTAAGACAACTATCAAGTACCCTTACTAGTGACTATCGTCTTGTATCGGCCATCTTACTTGGAATCATTGATCGAAAAGGTCCTTTGTCCAAATCTTGTCATAAGTATCCTATTCTCAACAGTCTCCATTGGCACCTTCCCAAAATCTCTAGTTTCATCCCACCTCATCCCTCATCACCTTGCATGGTTCTTACTAGATCTCAATAAAAAAAGCAAATTGAAATGGCCAGATCATCCAACCACATCATCACACCTCATGATAGTGATGAGGAAATCTCTCATGAAGAGTATGAAGGAACCCTCCAAGATTATAAATTCCAACGCTTGTTAGAGAAAGTTCTCCATGATGACCCTCACAAGTATTTTTATCATCTTGCAAATCTTGGAATTAAACTCCCCGCGGATTTTGATATAAGCACAATCTAAGAAAATGTGGAGAATAATCATGAAAAAGGAAAGAAAGCCATATACCCAAATGTGGAGGATAATATGAGAAAGGAAAGAAAGCCATAGACCCAAGCGCTCCTATGGAAGAAATGAGGAAACAAATCGAGGGTCTAAAGCAACAAATGTTAGATCTTAAGATGCATACAAACACTAAAACCTACTCCTTGGAAGATATTGCACCGTACCCCTTTGATAAAAGTTTGAACATGACACCATTTCCCTTTCGATTCGAAGTTCCTAAATTTGACAAACACAAAGAGAAAGGGGACCCTAGAGATCACATTAGGGAATTCAACGTAGCATGCATGGAAGTAACTCACAATGAGACTTACGTAATGAGACTATTCCCTAGATCTCTAGGTAGTCAAGCCATGGAGTGGTTCTCATGGCTCCCACTGGGCATCAAATCTTTTGATGAGTTAGTCAACAAATTCATCACGCACTTCTCGTACAATATTGAACACGAAGTCTCTATGCTTGATTTATGCAATACCAAGCAAAAGAGTAGCGAATCATTCTCCACATTTTTACAAAGATGGAGACAACTAGCAAGCAAGTGCTCATATGATGTACCAAAAAAGTAGTTAATGGAGATGTTTGTCCATAACCTCAACTCTGATCTTAGCTATCAAATACAAATCCAATGCCCTACTTCATTCTCAAAGGTCATTGAGATGGGATTGTTCATCGAAAAAGCTATGATCGCCAAGGGGTAAATCAAGTTATACAAGGACACACCTACCTCCAACTATACGATTGACAAATCAAAGTTTTGGACCAAAAATAAAAATGTCGTCAACGATGGAGTAGTGATGCCAAGGTGGCAACTCCCAAGAAACAACCAATATTTACTCTCAAAGGAGAGGCAAGCAATGTCACACCCAATAAAACATTCTCTCAGGAGCCAAGACCATGGTTCAACTCAAATCCAAGGCGAAAGTTCACACTGCTGGGTGAGTCCCAAGAATCTGCATTAAGGAAGCTATTGGCTAACAATGAAATCTCTCTACCGCCAACAAGTGATTATGAGCCTCAAATTAAACCTCACTATTGGAAAGACACTGACTATTGTGAGTATCATAGAGGAAGAGGACATACAACCAACAATTGTATCTACCTCAAACATGTTATCCAAGATGTGCTTAATCAAAATCAAGGAGGAACTCAACAACATACATCTAATGAGACACATGTGGCTTACAGGGATCCACTTCTCAATCATGACAGGCCGTACAACAACAATAACAATGATGACAATAACAACAACGGCAATAACAACAATGGTAACAACAACAACAGTAACAACAACAACAACCGCAACAAGCAAAATCAGAATAGTGGGAATAGTAATGCCAACTACACAAGTGTGCCATTTGACTATACCATCAATTGCATATAAGAGCATGTCCCACAAATCAATGTGGTCATGCCCAACCAACAATTAGAGCCTAACCAAAATGATTGTAGTATCATTACCCGCAGTGGTAAAGTCATGTTGAATACCGTCCCCCCAAGGTTGTCACCTTCTCAACCCAACTTCCATCAGTATAGCGTCATAAACCAACTATGGAAGACTCTGGCCCACATTTCTATCTTAGATTTGTTGCGTCTATCTCCTTCCCATAAGGAGATTCTCAATAAAGCCTTAGTGGAAACCACTGTCCCCACTAACTTGGCCCAAGAGAAGTTTTAGGCCATGGTAGGTAATCTGACCTCCTCAAGTACCATATCATTTACCGAACAAGATGACCTCTCAGTGTCTCAACCTCATAACACCCCTCTACATATCATCACCTTCATCCACAAGGACCGCATCAAGAGGATTCTCATTGATGGGGGAGCCTGTTTAAATATTTGCATGTTAAAGCTAGTCCTTACATTGGGGTTCCCTAAAAATGCAGTTGATCCAAGGAAGAAGATTACTATCAAAGCCTATGATGAAGAGGAGAGAACTACAAAAGGAACAGTAGTCTTGCCCATACAAGTGGGACCGATAATAAAAGATGTTGTGTGCCAAGTCCTAGATAGGGATCTCGCCTATAATATTCTCCTAGGTAGACCATGGATTCATGCCATGAAAGTTGTTCCCTCCACTTATCACCAATGTATAAAATTCCCGCATAATGGAAAGCAAGTCACCATCCAAGGAGACCCTGACCCCTTTTAGCATTGCAACTCTGTCCTTTCAAAACCTGATTGCATCATACCAAACAATAGAGCATCTACATCCCCTACCCCACAGCATGATTACACCTCTAAAGCTTCCTCATCAAAGCCTAAAGAGCAAAAAATTACCATCAAAGAAAAAGGAGTAGGAGAATACTCCATAGAGCACAGTCTCAATCTAGCCAAGATGCCTCTATCTCCTAGATCCTTTGGTCAACCCAAGCATTTTCCAAATCCATCTGCTCCTCCTATACCTCCCACAACTCCCTTTGTAAAATGGGGGACCTTATCTGATGAAACAGAGGAAAGAGATATCCTACAATAGCTTTATACTGAAGAAGAAGAGAACATACAACAAGAACCACCTAGGCTCCCAACATAAATCTATGGGTGAGGTGAATCTATGCTACATAGAATGGGTTACGAAGGATAGGGCCCCATCGGCCTAAGAAAAGAAGAAATCATAGAACCCATTCAACCTTCTTCATCCTTATTGGCTAGAAATACAAAAGGCCTAGGATATAAGGATAAGGGCAAAGCTAAAGAAAATGCTTGTCTAGTAGAAATGATCCATACACTTCAAGTGGACAGTGACACAGATTCCAATGAATATGAGTGGGATGAACTGACAGAGCATTCCTATGATGATAAAGAGGTTGATACCATTCAAACTTATAGCCCCTACCGTGAGGGACAAATGCTACTAAATAGGCCATTAGAGTGTGATTTTCCTATCTCTGAGAATATGACTTTTGAGGAAGGTTTGAGTTTTATCGCAATAAACAACTTCAAGGAAAGTACCATCCCGAACACTCCCCCCACTAATACTCCTAGTATATCCATTCAAACTATCAACGAATCAAATCTATCCTCTGACTCCCTCCCCCTCGTACATCCTAAACTTATTGACTGGGATCTATGAGGAACCCCTCAACTAGATATGTTCCAAAATGATGATGCTTATATTGACTACATGGAACTTAGGGACCACCTACCCAAAGGAGATCATAAAGCTATTTTCATTATTGAACTTAATACTGTGGCTTATTTTGGAGAGGGTGCCAAGCCTTCCAGTCGCAAAAATATCAAAATAAAAACTGGATCTAATGGTGAAAATTGCTCTGCGGCAACGTCGGGTCCCAAAATAGTAAAAATAAAGGACGCATCTGAAGGTGAAAACCCAACTGTGGCACCTGATGATAGAAGGCTTGACACTCTCCCCAATGACATGCACCAGGAGAAGTCTCAGATTGTTGTGGAACCCACAGAGCTGGTTAACATTGGAACAGAGGAATAGCCTAAGATCATTCACTTTGCTAAGTCTCTAACCCCACCAGAGAAGACTAAGTTGGTACCATTCTTCAAGAGAAAGCAAGTCAATTTTGCTTGGTCATATGCAAATACACCAGGGTTAGATCTAAATTTGATTCTACATCATCTTCCATTAGATCCAGGAGTAAAACCAGTGAAACAGAAGCTTAGAAAGATGCATCCACACATAGCACTGCTTGTAAAAGAACTCAAGAAACTACTAGATGTAGGATTTATCAGAGCTATAGACTATCTGGAATGGGTCTACAACATAGTACTAGTGTCCAAACCTGATGGTCGAGTCAAACTATGCAATGATTTTAGAGATCTAAACAAAGCTTGCCACAAGGATGATTTTCTGTTGCCAAATATAGATATCATAGTTGACTTAACAACAGGACATGCTGTTTTATCTCTCATAGATGGCTTCTCAGGATATAATCAGATCAGGATAGTACCAGAAGACCAGCATAAGACAACTTTTACTTTTCCATGGGGCACTTTCTGCTGGAATGTCATGCCATTTGGGCTAAAGAACGCAGGTGCCACATACCAATGTGCTATGACCACTATATTCCATGATATGATGCACGTAACAATGGAAGATTATGTAGATGATATCCTAGCAAAGTCACTCACAAGAGAATCACACCTGGATGTGTTAGAGAAGGTCTTTTAGAGACTCGAACAATTCAAAGTCAGGTTGAACCCAAAGAAATGTGTGTTCAGAATCCCCTTAGGCAAGCTCCTAGGTTTTATTGTATCAGCAAATGGAATAAAGGTGGACCCCGCTAAAGTCAAGGCTATTATGGACATGCCACCACCCAAGACTCTTACTCAACTAAGATATCTACAGGGCAAGCTACAAGCAATCCGTAGATTCATATCACAACTGGAAGATAAGTGTCAACCATTCAGTCATCTCCTACACAAGAACATTACATTCAAATGGGATGAGAAATGTGAAGAGGCATTCAACAAACTGATAGAGTATCTTATGAATCCACCTATTCTCATGCCTCCTATCCAAGGGAAACCATTAATACTATACATATCTGCTACACCTACAGCTCTTGGGGCTCTTCTAGCACAACAAGATTATGAAAATAAAGAAAGAGCCATCTACTACATCAGTCAAACATTAGTGGGCTAGAACTACAATAATCTCAGATAGAAAGATCATGTCTTGCAGTAGTTTTTGCTTCCCAAAAACTCTGGCATTGTATGCTTTCACATCTAGTCAAACTTATTGCAAAAATAGATCCACTAAAGTACCTACTAAACAAAGTAGCTCTAATAGGTTGCCTAGCCAAATGGGTAATGCTCTTAAGTGAATATGACATTGAGCATGTAGCCAGAAAAGCTATCAAAGGGCAAGTCATTGCTGATTAGTTAGCAGATGCACCACTACAGGACACCATGCCAATGCAATTTGAGTTTCCAGATGAATTCTTATTCAATATATCAACACATTCCTAGAAACTTTACTTCGATGGGTCCTACACAAACCATGGATCGGGGGCAGGAATATTGTTTGTAACTCCTCATGGCGACACCATACCAAAGTCCTACCATTTGTTATTTCCATGCACCAACAACATAGCAGAATATGAAGCCTTGGTCATTGGTCTCAAAATGGCAACAGAGTGGAAAATCAAAGAGCTACATGTCTATGGTGATTCTCAACTAGTAATAAATCAAGTTAATGATGATTACCAAACCAAAGATGAAAAGCTTGTCCCATACAAGCGCATGATCAAGGACTTCAAGGAATACTTTGTAATCATCTCTTTTGAGCAGATACCTCAGATTGAGAACAAACTAGGAGATGCCATGGCAACCATTACCTCTCTTCTTGAAATACTAGAGAATGAGTCGTAGTACGAGTTCTTAGTGGAAATAATTTAGCAACCAGCTTATGATCTTCTTGAAAACCATTCCATATGCCTTTTAGTTGGATCTGATTCACCTTGGTATAGTAAGATTTACACTTACCTCAAGGACAACACCCTCCCACCTGACTTATCTTCAAACCAACGACGAACCTTTATACGCCAAACCTCTCGCTATACCATTATTGCTGACACCCTATACTGACATGGTCTAGATGGTACTTTACTCTATTGTTTAGAACGAGAAGAATCCCTAACCACCTTACAAGACGTACATGAAGGGATTTGTGGAAAACACTCTAGCGGTCTTTCTTTAGCTAAGAAACTCATGCGTTTGGGTTATTACTGGATGAACATGGAAATAGATTCATATTAGTTTGTGAAGAAGTGCAAGCAGTGCCAAATACATGGGAACCTGATACATGCACCAGCTCATGAGTTGAGACCTTTAATGACACCTTGGCCCTTTTGCCAATGGGGACTTGACCTTGTGGGAAAGATCCATCCACCCTCATCCAATGGCCACAAATTTATAATAACCACCACTGAGTACTTTACTAAGTGGATTGAAGCCATTCCCCTCACCTCTATCATAGGTAAACAAATTTCCTCATTCATCCTGAATTACCTCATCTGCAGCTACGAAATTCCCTCATCCATTATCACGGATAATGGAAGACCCTTCAAAAACTAGGATGTCCAAGAAGTCTGTGTCCGATTCAAAATCCATCACCATTTCTCCACACCTTATTACCCCCAAGGCAATGGTCAAGCTGAAGCATCCAACAAGACCATCTTGAAACTCCTCAAGAAGACAGTCAACGATGTTGGCCATGATTTTCACATCCAACTCAATCCCGCTCTATGGGCCTATAGAACCAGTATACGCAATCCCACAGGTGCTACCCCTTATGCCCTTGTCTATGGCTCAGAAGCTATCCTCCCCATAGAAGTCAAATTACCCTCTCTCAGGGTGGCGTTAAAAGGTCTCATATCAGATGAAGAATACAAAGTTTCCAGATTGCAAGAACTAGAGTTGCTAGAAGAAAAAAGACAGAAAGCCTTTGACCATCTCAAAGTATATCAACAAATGATGTCATGAAGCTATAACCACAGAGTTTGCCCAAGGGTCTTTAAAGTTGGAGATCTAGTCCTTAAGGAGAATCCCCACAATCAACAAGATAGGGAAAAGAAAGGCAAGTTTGAACCCAACTAGCTTGGGCCTTATGTGATCATAGCTGCTTATGGATCGGGGGCATATCAGTTAACAACATCAGAGGGTGAATTGTTAGATGACCCAATCAACATCATGCATCTTCACCAGTTCTATACCTAGGAGAACCCCAATGTAAGGGGGGCATAAAATACAAAAAAAAATTAAGAAATCAAAAAAATACAAAAAAATCAAAAAAATCAAAAAAGTACAAAAAAATTGTCCTTTGGTCAAAACCTGGCAAACAGGCGTCTTGGATAGGTATCATGATGAAAACCTGGCAAACAGACATCATGCATACTTTCTAGCTTTCATGCAAATAAAAGTAAGTGGTGAAAACCTGGTAAATGGGCATTACTTGTGATAAACCACTTCCTCCATCTTTGGGAAACCAATCACCTTGTGTCCATTCTTCCTCATATCCCATTCGATCCATATCTATCCCATAATAAAAATCTAACGATAACCTATCATGGCTTGATACCCTATCTCTTTGTTGCCTTGTAAACCAAGGTTTTATCCCATATCCTATCCATAGTGTCAACCTAGCATAGTGTATGTCGTTAGTATCCATGGTCCAAGTCTGTGAACTACATTGCCTCTGTGTTGTCACGTAGGCAAGGCCATTTCTCAAATGCGCCCCCGAGGCTCCACTGTCCCATCCCTCCCATGTCTAGTCCTTCTATCTATCTGAATCCACACCACTTTCTACCACCTAGGTCTTAGGTTCGCTAGGGTTTACCCTGAACTACGTTGCCTCTGCGTCGTCACGTAGGTAAGGCCATTTAGCAATGAGCCCCCGAGGCACTAAGTCAGTCCCTTAGGGTCCGTCTCACCAATAAAGATTGTGGAATCTTCTCACCAGGCAAGCAAGCGCAAACAAAACCCGCTCTTCTCAAGCAGAAATCCTGACACAAGACATTAACCTATCCAAAGCAAAGCAAACAAACACCTAAGGCCTTCTAAATTATTTTACCCAAATTATGGCAATGAACAAACACATCTAAATGCAAAAATGTTTTGTGGATTGGAAACATAGTTAAAATACAGAGTCTTGATTTTTTCTATCATGCCTTTCTATGCTACTCAAGGATGCCAAAAACTAGAGATGCTATGATGGGGGCATGATTATTTTCTTTGTTTATTATTTGTGGATTAAACTTTAGTAATGCGAAGCCTTGTCGAAAGACATGATCGACAAAAGATCATCAAGGACATCAAAGGTCTAACATGAATGGGGGCAATCCTTGTTTATTGATACGCAAGAAATACTCAGGTCATCTTGGTTCAATTATACCTCGATGCTTGTATTAACTTGCTAAATCAAAATCCATGTAAGCAATACTCAGGTCATCTCGTTTCAATTATACCTAGATGCTTGTATTAACTTACAACATTTAGAAAAAGTACCAAAAAAAATTGCCAAAAAAAATTGCCCAATGATGAAATAAGCACTTCAAAATACTTGCTCCATCAAGATGTCAAAAGAAAAACATCCATCATACATCTATTATACATCCATACATCTGTATCCCATGCAATAAAAAGATCCAAACAATGCAGAGTAACAATACAAAGTGAAGCTTGTGAATCTTTCTATCAAGTCATTCTTCCAATCAAAATCTTCTACCTATCATTCTGCCATTTATGTGTCGATGGAGTACATTTTGAACATCACAAAAACATAGCATATAGTTGCATATCATATCACATGAGATAGTCATTTACATGATTCAATCAGTTGCATACATAGTAAAGTGCATCAGGTCATCCATATACAATTATCACATAGTGTCAACAGAAAAAAATAAAAAACATAGATAAGTGCATCACATAAATTGCATAATCATATAGATACCATTTGCATTCACACACATTAGATGCATATCAAGTAAAACATCTAAATTTGCATTAGGTCATATAGCATCACATAACATCATATGAAAATCTGCATTAGATAACATCGCATAGCATCAAGTAAAACATCTAAGTCTGCATTAGATAAACATGTGCATTGCATCATACAATAGAAATGCATCATAACTCATACATATAGAGAGCATCAAATAAACTGCATCATCATATAAATATCATAAAATGTGTCCAAATGTACAATATCAAGTGGTCCATCTCTGAATCAATGTCATATACAATAAATACATCCCAAGGATGGTGATACATGTCTCAAAATGCAAAAATGGTACATAAGTATATCTGGCTATCTGAGCCATCAAAAAGGTGCACATGGGATCCAAAATCTGCAAGTCTTTGCTATCCCTACTATTGTGGACCGCTGCTCCCAACAGTGTCTCCTCCTCCTCCACTAGCCCCAGACTACTATGGGCCCATCACGGAGGCTGCTGACCTCGATCCACCTGCTCTTTGGGAAGCCATAGACTAGCTCCTGTAGCTCAGGGCCCTCTGACTAACTGGCACAACACCATGGTATAAACCTTCATAATACTGTGTCTGAGCCTATGCTCTAGCAAGCTCACCCTGCACCTGCGCTAGTTGGCCCCGCACCTGCGCCAACTCTGTCTGTGCTTGCCCTAACTGTGTCTGCGCCTTCGCTCGCTGTGCCTATGCTTGGTGCACTTGCCCAACCAAAAAACTGCTCGTCACGTCTGTCCCCAGGGCTACCACTACAGTATCCCACTCTACTCGGATAACTCATATCCACACATCTACCATATCTCTCTATGGTGAGCCCCACAATAAACTCTGCATCTGTCTCTCGCTGGGCATTAGCCATCCTGAGCTATGCCTGCAGCTGCCTAACCTGTCCTCTCAAAGTAGATATAGCCCTCTCCTAGACATCTAACTGTGCTGGACCTTGGGCTGCCTATGCCTGTCCCTGCCCCTGCTATTGTGCCACCTACCGAGGTAGCGGCATCTGTACCTGCGGTGCCTAATGTGCAACTTGTGGTGGCACTTCCTGCTGAGCATGGGAAGGTCCCTCCCTAGCTCTCCTCCTTTGTCTGGGTTGGCCTCCATTATCTCCACCACCCCCTCCTCCTCCATCATCTCCCCCATCTCTGCCACCTCCCTGTCCACCTCTCCTCCTCCTCCTCCCCCTCTGGCCAACTTGGCCCTCATCGTCTGAATCTGCCTCGTCTATACAAGGCACCAGCTACCTAGGCCCCGAGTATCTCAAAAATGGGTGGGTAGTGAACCAATCCTCATAATCCTGGGTCATACCAGCATCTGTAATCCCCCTCCTCATATCCCAAATGAGGTAAGGCATTTACCGAAACTCTGCCAATGCCTCCTTATAAGATTCCATCGGTCCCCATTTGAGCCTCTCAATGTGAGTCCATGCAAATCGAGCTTGCCCCTGTGGTATGCCCTGCCTCCTCCCAAACTATCTCTGTACTCGACTAACAATCTGCCACTCTAATATAAACCATATCTACCCTATTAACCATTGCGTCTGATAGCAGTAAGGTATCTCATCTACCTCATCCTCCCATGGCCCAGATGACAATGTCTACTCCATCCAAAGCATGTCACCAATACTCAATCTTCCCCAGCCTATGCTGGGAAATCACTCCTGCATAGCCATAGCTATATGGCTCTCCTCTCTGCCTGTCAAAAACACATATCAATCTAGTGATCGCTATGTGCTCCCATAGCCAAAACTGTAGCAAAGACATGCCTGCAGATAGGCTCGCACCCTGGTGATATACCACCTGATGCATGTCATGGTATAAGTGTGCTAGTATGCAGACACCCCAAGAATACCAGGTGCCCTATGTCACCATCCTCTCCATGATCCTACCCCATCCAATGGGGAACCCATGTGATCTCCTATCGGGGCATACAATGCCTCTGATCAGTCCTACTACAATCCCTTGGAAGTAGTCGTAACAGTCATAAATATCCTACCAAGAGATGACTTGTCTGACCAACTCAGGGTCATCGAATACTCGCTTGCACTTAGTGAGTCTTGCATCTCTCTTTGGATCATACTCCACCAGGTCACCCTGAATAGGCAAATGAAGAATCCTGTACATGTCCTCCAAAGTAACGGTCATCTCACTAGTAGGGAAGTGGAAAGTCCCGTCCTCGCTGTGGAACCTCTCCACTGCTGCAGTCAGCAACCCACGATTTGCCTGAACCTTGGGCATGAAGCAAACATAATCAAGTCCCATCACGCCAAGCGCCTCCCTATCCATCTCAGTCAACATGTATCTCTACAACATAGGCATAGGGAACTGCTCCCTAGACTTAAGCGTATCTCAAATATCCTCCTGCAAGCATGCAAAGCAAGGCGTCAACCAAAAAGCTGCAAGTACCATACTCAATATATCTATAGAAACATATCAACTAACTTAGCATATCAAATTGATCAAAATAAGCACACTACATCTCTTGACTAGATTCTCGCAATCTCAGAGATAGCTTATTAGTTGATGCATCAAACAGGACGCCAATCGAGTCAATTTTGTTAAGTAAACTGCCTATCTATATCATATGAGCCATAATAGGTGGTATATGTGCCATTTCCTAGCAAGTGTGCCATTTCTTTACAAATGCACCACTTCTAACAAGTGCGCCGCAAGAATCCATGCATACACCATCCTATATCATAAATGCGTTGTCCTGTCAAAAGCGCCACTACATACCATAAATACGATGCAGAATTATGCATGCACTACTTGAGTATATGCGTCGTTTCTTATCCTACATGCGCTACAGAACTACATATGCGCAGTTTTGCGTGGCATATGCACCACACTATGTTTCAGCGCATTTGTCTATCCTAATTTTCTCCTAGCATTTATTACTATCAAACTCGACCCTAGGAGAAATGTTTTGAGATACATACCGGGGGTCCTACCTCTGCTGGTCGGTCAAATCGACAGATGCGCTCGAATCGATGCTCCTCACGTGGAATGTCCATCCTCGTGCTGACTGCTCTATGCTCCTCTAAGCTCTTCGAAGTAAATCAAACTAAGACAAGTGTGCAAATGAATTGTCTTATGGACCCAGCTCCTATATATAGCATGCAAACCCTAATCTAGCTATGTGGTGACTACGACTACTTCCCGCATTCGTTTCTTCCAGTTTTCTTCTCGTTTCTTAGAAACGCATCCTGTTTTCTTTAAATCTAACCAAGTTTTTCCTTCGTCTTTGTGATATTGTCTGTCTCTCATCTCTCTGCCTTCTTCTCATCCAAATCTCCCGAGGGGGCATCCTATCATCATAACCTGTACCAAGGGCAAACTGGGGCATGTATCATTATCAGACTATTCTTTGAAGCAACGTCGTAAACTACATTGCATCAAAGAGGGGAAAAATGTATACGCCAAAAAATGACACGATTCAGTCTAAATAAATATTCTTAATATTTATTCCCTTCTAATTCCTTTATCAATAAATAAATAAATAAATTTATTTATTTGATTCAAATTCCTCTAAATTAATTAAATATCAAAATATTTAATTATCTCTTCTAAAGTCAAAATTAAATAAAATCTTTTTATTTAATTAAATTCTTCCAAATAACTAAATAATTCTTAATTATTTAATTAGAATCAAATTCATTCTTCCAAATTTGAATAAATCAAATCAGATTTATTTAAATCCTCTCAATCTCCAAAAATAAAATACAATCAAGTATTTTATTCATTCTTCCAAATCATGCACAACAATTAAATAAATTTGTTTATTTAATTTACTTTCTTATCTTCTCATTCTTCAAATATCTTCTAAATCTTCTAAAAATAAGTCTTCTTCTCCATGCACACAAAATTAAATAATTTATTATTTAATTCCTCTCAAATCATGCAAAAGCAAATATCAAGTTGAGTTATCTATTCAATAAACCTTGTTTTTATCAATATCTCTTAAATTAGAAAAAAACTTTCTAATTTATGAAAAGCATGTCTTATCTTTAGAAAAGAAAGTAATTAACTCAAATAAAATAGCTTTTGTGTGACACTTGTCTTCTTTCTATTCAGGCATGTTCCTCAACTATTCTCAACTGTTGATCTTCTCATTCTTTCTATACCATTGATCTTATCTCTCTCAAGTCTATAAATTGAACCTTATTCTTCTACTTCATTCATCTAAGCTTTAAGTATTGTTACTCTGCAGGAATTACAGTGCGCCTTTGGCACCAATTCTTTCATTACTTGTGATCACACTCATTACTACACACTACTACCATCGTTGTGAAGCTCATCTTCATGGCGATATTATCATAGCCATTCTCAATTGACATTCTTGAAAGAAAGAAAAGAAGTGCACTCTCTGAGGGCCCTATTTCATACATGCAAGATCGATTGTGATAGGTGATCAATGGAAGCTACGAATTAAGGAGGTTTGCTTTGTTGTTATTTATTGTTTATTTGAATCTCTTTTGTTCACCATTTCATTGAGTTTTGGGTATCTTTGTATTTGATATTATTGATTATTCATTTGAATCCAATTTTCCCTTAACATTTACTAGCATACTTTTAACCTAAAAGTAGGGAAAGGAAATTTTCCACAACTATAAAATAAAATAGAACCACAATACTTAACGCACTGCAAGTAAGAAACTAATTTAGGGTAATTGGGATCAACAAACTTTCCTCCCAGACACATGAATGGAAGAATAATAGTAATTAAAGATTAATGTCTGCATCACCATATATAGTATCAAATTCTAACATAAGAAAGAAGATACTCTAATGATAATACAGTAATCAAAGAAGCAGGTGATTAATATTTTACACAAAGCAATTCATATATCATAACTTCACCACACCATGCACCCAACATACAGAGAATAAATGGATTAAACACAAAGAAACAATAGACCCACTATCAACTTTTCTTATGTATTGATGAAATTAAATAGAACAAAATACTCTGTCCTCTTCAAAAATGAAACCACATATACTGCATAAAATATTCCCCTTACTCCTTCAAATTAAAATGCAATGTCCAATGATCTAGTCATGAAAAGAAAATTTCAACAAAAGATCTTAACCCTCTTTTCCTCATTCATTATATAGTAAAAGAGTGGGAACCAACTTTTCTCATGTAATTGTCTTATACAACTAACATAATAAGGTAAAATAAAGTTCTTGAAACCCTAAATGAGACATAGTCTTGAATAATAATATAAACATAATGAAGCATGAAATTAAAGAAACAATTACGAAGACACTTCTTTGTCTTCCTTGTCTAATGTATCAGATCCAACCTATTAATCTGTGACATTTTTTCTTGCTTCATCCCCTATTTTCTAAGAAGCATCCATCTTGGCTTGAAGGACCTTAAATTTGTTTAGAATTGAGATGATATGTTAGAACACACTAATCTACTAAGAGGGGGGGTGAATCAGTATATGCCATAACCTAATCCGATTCAACTTTATAAATCAAAACCTTTATTGTCTTAAACAAATGGTAAAGCAATTTAAGCAAATCAAAGCACAACACGAGCACTCAACCAAAACACCATATTTACATGGAAAACCTTAGAAGGGAAAAACCACAGTGAGCAAGCTACTTGGATCTACTGTCTAAATTCAACCTCACAAGTAAAAACAAGATTACAATATTATTTATGGACTACAACCCAAAGGAAGCTACAACTCCCTAAAATACAACACTTACTAAATGAGGCTACAACCTATAAACATCAAACTCAATAGATCTCACTGATCAGACAACTCTGTAACATCCACACACTTCACTCTGACTCAAATCTTCACTTCCTCTGCACAACAAACATTGCTACCTTCAACACATCTTCACATACGCACTCACTCACATAACCTCGCACATTCTCACTCAATCACACTTTTCACACCAAACAAGATCTTTTATTTTTACCTTCTACAAATTATAAAATCTTTCTCCTATGTCAGCCAAGATGAAATGTGTAAACATGAAATGTGCAACGACCACACCAAGTCAAATTCAAAATGATCTAGAAATCCAATGCAGTTCAAGCCAAGTGATAACCATGACCTATTCTTCATTAACACATTCTTCTATGTTGGCGCACACATCCAAGCATGAGGTGCAATCATCAAAACACTTCAAGTTAGTCCAACAACACTTATTCTTGCACAAGTAAGCTCTTGACCTAAAGCAGTACCAGAGAGACCAATTAGCATCATGTGAATCACTTCTTAGGAAATATGACTTGCACAAACCTTCTCAAACATTTCTTCCTCTGAAATATATATTTTCTTTCTGGCACAAACAAACATATATTGAACCTGGCATCACTTACAAACACTAAGCACCTAGTCTTGAGATAGATAATTGAAAAACCAACTTGTGATGCACTTCAGTAGCTCAAACCTAAAATGAACAAACATACAGACTAACTAAACTCATTCTCCAAATAGAAAAGCCAAATGATGAAATGCGGTGGCTTTAGCTATCTCCTCCAGACAACCCTAATTAGAAACATGATATATATTTGTTCTGCTGACTCCAAAGGACCTCTGCAGTATAACTTATCAACTAAAACTTGAATATAACATTCTTCTCATCTTTTTCCAACTACTCTCCAAACTGTAGGACCTCATCTTCAAATGCAAAGAAATGCAGAGCATTTCTTTGACCTCTCTGACTGCACCATCACAAGAACATTGTCTCCACTCTGCGAGCTCTAGAATCTTCTGTGGTAACTTCCAAGATCTAAAATCAAGCATATACAAACTTCACACTTGTCTTTGACTAGCTTCCAAACTGCAAGGCCATACCTTCAAATGCAGAGGAATGTGAAGCATTCTTCCGAGCTTCTTCAATTCAACTTCTAGTGCCTTAGACTTCTTGAATCTTTCTTTCAAGATTTAAGCAATGCTTTTCATCAAGAAATAATGAATACAAAATTCACCATACTAGAGACTTGATTCACAACATCATACAACAACAATCACAACTCTTTTGATCAAAACAAGAATCTTCACATTAGCACAACCTTTGTCAATTAATTTGAATCTTCATGTTAGCACAACCTTTGTCATTAAACTACAGAAGATAGGGTGCAACTATGTACAAATGATATTTATCCAATCAATATACGTAGTACATGATTTTCATCATCGTATCCTTTACTTCACAACTTGTCTGACCCGTCTCTAATCATTGCTCCTTTGTCTTCTTCTCTGATCACCACAACATATACTCATCACTTTGCTTTTCTAAACATCACTGATTAGCAGACCATATCAGCACATCATACCACTTCTAACATCATCACTTTCACTTCTAACCTTCAAAACTATTGACATCAATCCTATCCATCACTAAACATCACACTGTTGACATCAATGACAACACATATGCAACAATCTCCCCCTTTGGCATTGATGGCAACACTTAACCTGATATGAAAATTTCTCCCCCTTTGACATCAAGGACAAAAGGCCAGTGGTCTTCCTCACAATTGATCTTCCTTTAGCTCCTCCCTATTTGAATTAACCTTGAACTTCCTTGATTGGTTCTTATCTATCAGCTCTTTCTAGATCTTCTTTCATTGTTCCTTATCTGTTAGCTCCCCTTGACTGATCAATCCTTGTCATCCTTGTCATCTTCTTAACTACCTACTCCCCCTAAGAGGTAGCCTCCATCAATCTATGGATAAAGATATATCTTGAATTGCTCCCCCTGGATAGATGCACCATCTATGCATCTAGTTAGAAGAAGGAGAGGCAACAACCCCTAACTTCTATCTGAGATACTCAAATGTGTCCTTAGAAAGTGCCTTTGTAAAGATGTCTACAACCTAATCCTTTGTGGGCACATACTCCAATCTAACTTCTTGATTTGCAACCTTCTCTCTCAAAAAGTGATACCTGATAGATATGTCCTTAGTTCTAGAATGCATCACTGGATTCTTTAAAATATTTAAGGCACTTGTATTGTCACAAAGAATAGGAATGGGCTTATCATATATCACCTTTATATCCTTCAATGTTTGTTTCATCCAAAACACTTGAGTGCAGCAAGCTGCTACAACTATATACTCTATTTTGTTGTTGATAAGGACACTAAATCCTTCTTACTAATCCATGAGACCAACCTATCTCCCAAAAATAAAGCTCCTCCAGTTGTACTTCTTCTATCATCAACACTACCAGCCCAATCTACATCAGTATAAGCACTCAAGGAAATGCCATCACCCTTTTGATACCACAACCCATGTTCTAGAGTGCTCTTCAAGTATTTGAAAATTCTCTTGACTGCTTTCACATGTGTTTCTTTAGGATCATCTTGAAACCTTGCAATCAAACACACATCTTGCATAATGTTAGGCCTTGATGTTGTTAGGTATAGTAAGCCCCCAATCATAGATCTATATAGAGTCTGATTAGCTTTAGGTGACTCATCATCTTTACTCAAATGGAAACCAATTACCATAGGAGTACTCACTAGTTTCCAATCATCCATGCCAAACTTCTTCAACATTTCCTTGACATACTTTGCTTGAGATTGTTTAGGGTCAAAAAGGGGGAAATGTTTTAGTTTAGGTTTCAAAGGCAAATCCTCCCTTCTCACCAAACATTCAAGGGCATATCAACCGAGTTGAATCTCCACTAAGCGAGAGCAATCACCTATCAAGTTGGGCTGCCACTTGGAATGATGCAGAAGTTTAGATGTATCAAACAATATCTCAATTTTATACTCAATTACACTTAAAACCCTAAATAAGCAAAATAATAAGCAAATTATCAAATTACAAAAATTCCTTTCAAACCAAGGTGAAGGACAAAGATATTTAACTCACTATTTTTCAAAGTTTAGAAAACAAAACAGTTGGGGACACTGGGACTAACGCCCTAGTCCAAGGTATAGTTTTCATCACAGAATCTAAATCTTCTTCCGACACTGATATGCACTGTGTCTTCTATTTCTATCCCAGAAAAGATGGAGGACATAGGGACTAACGCCCTTGTCCTGAAATGTTCACCTTTATCCTCTGCTTGTCAAATCCTAAATCTTTATTGTCTACGACCTCCTTTCTGCAACTCCACTCCGTGAAACTCAGTACCTGTAACCTACAATCACAAAGAAGTGTGGGAGGGGTTTGTGGTGTTTAGAGGCTTGCCTCGGTCAAGCCCCAGAGAGACATTCAAGTCTTCCAAACATCGTTGTCAAATAAGAGTGCATATCTTGGTAGGATAGAGGCAAAAATCCAAATGATAAATGATTGAAAACATAATAGATATCACCTTGTAGTGTAGATCTCATGGAAGGAATATGCTCATCATGCCATGAGGAGATGGAGTCAAATCTGCAAATACAAACACAATAACAACAAAGTATTTCTCTACAACAAAATGAATGCCTTGAATCAAAATCACAAAATTGTAATGCTCATCTAATTTCCATTTAGTTTGCAAATGAAACCTAATCATACTTATATATGCAACTACAAACATTCTAGCTAAGAATTTTGTAATTCAAATTTGAGATGTTGACATAGGACCTAGATAATAGTCATAAAACTGACATTTAAAATTAGGGCAGACCCAAAATAGGGCAGGACTAGGGCGCTAGCCCCCAAGCCCACCCCCTTGTTTCTATTCAGGGATAATTAAAATAGCACTCTCTAGGTCCTATTTGCCATAAGACTTTAGGTTTTTCTCATTGGGAGTCAAAATTATCATGCAAGATGTTCTAAATGCATTCTAAAGACCCGAGAGCTAAACCTTAAGAGGGAAAAGCCCCCAAGGGGACATTTTTTGACATAACATAGATATAAAGATGCCATCATTTGATTAAGTAATTTGGAGTCCAAGAAAGAATGATAACTCACCTAACATAGACATTTCAAATTCTTTTTGCATCTCTTCTACAAACTTCTTACACATCTCATCACATCCACAAAAAATTATATCATCAACATACATAGAAAGAATTAGAATTTTTTCACCTTCAATTTTGATGTAGATATTACTATATGTGGTACCTTTCTTGAAACCTTGTTGAAGTAAGTACTAATCCAACCTTGCATACCAAGCCCTAGGGGCTTGTTTAAGACCATATAGAGCCTTCTTATGTCTTCATGCCATGTTTGGGTCTTCTGATGACTAAAATCCATCAGGCTGCTCTATGTAGACTTATTCTTCCAAATCACCATTTAAGAAGGTAGATTTGATAGCCATTTGATATACCTTGAATCCCTTATGCACTGCAAATACAAGAATCATTCTAATTGCTTCCATTCTTGCCACCAGAGTAAATGTCTCCTCATAGTCAACACCTTCAACTTGTGAGTAACCTTTGCAAACCAACCTTTCCTTGTTCCTGACCACTTCTCCATCTTCATTCGATTTGTTCCTAATCACCAATTTTGTACCTATCACATTCTTGTCTGTGGGCCTTGGCACCTGTGAGGGTAAAATAGTGCATCAATCAAATGAATAACAGATGACCCAAACATCAACAGAATAGAGAAACAAAGAAGATTCAAATAAGCAAAGCAATGAACAAACACAGCAAACCTCTTCCGTTTCGAAACTTCTGTTGTTCGCCTATCACGAATCGTCCTTTCGCAGATGAGATGAGCCCTCAGAGAGTGCAATCTTTTAAAAGCTGTTGGAGGAAGTCGATGGTGAACGGCTGTAGTGTGATATGCAATGAAGGTGAGCTCCAATGCAACAATGGTGATCTCAAGCTTGTGGATGACAAATGGGTGCCAAAGGCGCGCTGGTGATATTTCTGCAGAGTAACGATGTCAAAAGCCTGGATGATTAGAATGAAGGGATGAAGCTTCATTTATAGACCCGGAGGAATAGGAATCAACAGTTGAGAGAAGATATGAAGATCAACGGTTGAGGATGGTTGAGGAATGTGCAACCAGTGGAAACGTGCCAAGTGTCCCAGCTCCATCATGAAAGGTGGGATGTGACAAAACTGATTGGAGAGTTAACTCCATTGATTGGTCTGTTAACAGAATTGATTGATCAGTTAGAAGAGTGGATTGTGGAACTGACTGGATTGATTGAGGATTTGACTCAACTGACAGGTTAGTTAACAGACTTGATTGATTGGTTAACTGACCTCTGATTGGAGAAGAAATAGGCCATGTGGGTGAGGGAAAATAAGATAATTAAATATTAAATATATTTAATTACATGTGCAACCTGATGAGGTGGACAAGGTGAGGTGGAAAGGTGACATGGAATTTTGAATTTAGAACTTTAGGATAGAGGAAATAGGATTAATTAAATAATTTATGATTATTTAATTGTGAAGGACAAATAGAAGAATTTTAATTAAATAAATAGAATTTATTTAATTATGGGATAGTGAATTGATTAAATAAATTTGGAATATTTATTTAATTAATAGAAGAAGGGAATAAATATTTAGAATATTTATTTAGGATGATTTGTGTCATCTTTAGGCATATACATTTTGCCCCTCTTTGATGCAATGCAGTTTACAGCGTTGCTTCAAAGAAATTGATAGTCTGAATGATGATACATGCCCCAGTTTGCCCCTGGTGTAGGTTAAATGACGATAGGATGCCCCCTCGGGAGAGTGGACGGGAAAAACGGTGAAAGTTTTGGAGACGGACGATCTCACGACGAGGAAGGGGTTAGGATAGGTTGGAGGAAAAGGGACGCGGTCAGGGACGCGGGAAGAAAACGGGAGAAAAAACGGACACGGGAAGTAGTCACAGTCATCACCTAGCCAGAATTAGGGTTTTGGAGGCTATAAATAGGAGCTGGGTCCACAAGAATAGTCATTTGCACACTTGGTTGATCTGGATTGGAGAAGGAGAGCTCAGAGCAAACCCAGAGCAGCATGGCGGCCAGAGCAGCAGACATTCCACGCGAGGAGCATCGATTCGAGCGAGTCCGACGATTCGGGCGGCCAGCAGAGGCAGGACCCCCGGTATGTGCTTCGAAAAAATTCTCCTAGGGTCGAATTTAGGTGTCATAAATGCTCATAGAAAATAGGTGAAATGAATGCGCCGAAACGCAGAACGGCGCATATGCCCCGCGAAGCTGCGCTTTTGTGATTTCGCGGCGCATATGTCTGTTTCGGCGGCGCATGCGTGAAAGCTGCGCATGTGTGCACTCTGGCGGCGCTTTCGTAATTAAGCGGCGCTTTTGTATTTGCGCCGCGCATTCGTGAAATGTGGCAGCGCATTTGCTAAAACGGCGCATATGTGACTTCCTGCGGCGCATCCGTAATTTAGCGGCGCATACGTTGCTTTATGCGGCGCATATACCAGAAATGGCGCATTTACCACCTGTAGTGGCGCTTTTGCTTGGGATGGCAAATTACTTAGCCAAACTGACTCGATTAGCGTCCTGTTTGACGCAGGAATCGATGAGCTATCTCCGAGATTGCAGGAATCTAGTCAAGGGATGTAGTGTGCTGTTTTGATCAATTTGAAATGCTAAGTTTAGTTGATATAGTCCAATAGATATGTTGAGTATGGTATATGCGGTTTGAGACTGACGCCTTGCTTTGCGTGCTTGCAGGAGGAGATACGAGAGACATTGCAGTCGAGGGAGACGTTCCCTATGCCTCTACTACAGAGACATATGTTGACGGAGGCTGATAGAGTGGCGCTTGGTGCCATGGGCCTAGATTACGTTTGCTTCATGCCCGAGGTGCGGGCGAACCGAGGACTGCTGACAGCTACCGTGGAGAGATTCCACAGCGAGGACGGGACCTTCCACTTCCCTACTGGAGAGATGACTGTGACATTGGAGGACGTCTATAGGATACTGCACTTGCCCGTGGTAGGCGAGTTGGTGGAGTACGACGCACAGCGGGACGCCAAAAATGTGAGGGTAAAATAGTGCATCAATCAAATGAATAACAGATGACCCAAACATCAACAGAATAGAGAAACAAAGAAGATTCAAATAAGCAAAGCAATGAACAAACACAGCAAACCTCTTCCGTTTCGAAACTTCTGTTGTTCGCCTATCACGAATCGTCCTTTCGCAGATGAGATGAGCCCTCAGAGAGTGCAATCTTTTAAAAGCTGTTGGAGGAAGTCGATGGTGAACGGCTGTAGTGTGATATGCAATGAAGGTGAGCTCCAATGCAACAATGGTGATCTCAAGCTTGTGGATGACAAATGGGTGCCAAAGGCGCGCTGGTGATATTTCTGCAGAGTAATGATGTCAAAAGCCTGGATGATTAGAATGAAGGGATGAAGCTTCATTTATAGACCCGGAGGAATAGGAATCAACGGTTGAGAGAAGATATGAAGATCAACGGTTGAGGATGGTTGAGGAATGTGCAACCAGTGGAAACGTGCCAAGTGTCCCAGCTCCATCATGAAAGGTGGGATGTGACAAAACTGATTGGAGAGTTAACTCCATTGATTGGTCTGTTAACAGAATTGATTGATCAGTTAGAAGAGTGGATTGTGGAACTGACTGGATTGATTGAGGATTTGACTCAACTGACAGGTTAGTTAACAGACTTGATTGATTGGTTAACTGACCTCTGATTGGAGAAGAAATAGGCCATGTGGGTGAGGGAAAATAAGATAATTAAATATTAAATATATTTAATTACATGTGCAACCTGATGAGGTGGACAAGGTGAGGTGGAAAGGTGACATGGAATTTTGAATTTAGAACTTTAGGATAGAGGAAATAGGATTAATTAAATAATTTATGATTATTTAATTGTGAAGGACAAATAGAAGAATTTTAATTAAATAAATAGAATTTATTTAATTATGGGATAGTGAATTGATTAAATAAATTTAGAATATTTATTTAATTAATAGAAGAAGGGAATAAATATTTAGAATATTTATTTAGGATGATTTGTGTCATCTTTAGGCATATACAGCACCAACTCCCAAATTTGATTCTTCTCTATCTAATTTAGTTCTTCCATAGCATGTATCCATCCTTCATCCTTGCTAGCCTCATCAAAAATTTTAGGTTCTACTCTTGACAATAAAGAAAAGATTACTTTTTCATTTGTTCTTACAAATCTTCTTCTTGTCTACACTCCTTCATTCTTGTCTCCAATGATCTGATCTTCTGAATAATTTTTTTGAACATACTTGGTAGGAGTCTTGGCAGCCTTCTCTTGAATTTCTTCATCTTCTTCAACCTTTTATTCTTCTTCTTCTATGCAGGTAGGTTCATCTAACAAATAGTCTTCTTTCTCATCTATGATTTGGTGTGACTCTTCATCCACTTTAACATTTGCACTCTTAACTATCTTCCTCAGTCTTTTGTTGTAGCACTTGTAGGCTTTGCTGGTAGTTCATTATCCAAGGAAAATTCCTTCATTAGCTCTTGAGTCAAACTTTCCTAGACCTTATTCATCTCTTCTGATATAGCATTTTCTTCCAAATACTCTGAAATACTTGACTAATGCTGGTCTTCCATTCCATAGTTCATAAGGTGCCTTGGTACTATGTCTTATTAGTTGTCCTCTGTTAAGAATGTAGATTATAGTGTGAATTGTTTCTTTCCAATATATATAAGGTAGCTTAGCTTCACTCAACATGGTTTTGGCCATCTCTTGAATAGTCTTATTCTTCCTGTCTACAACACCATTTTGCTGAGGGGTTCTAGTAGCATAGTAGTGTCTCTTGATTCCATGTTCTTCAAAAATTTCTTCAAACTCATTTGATGTAAACTCTCCACCTCTGTTAGACCTTAAACACTTGATCTGTGCATTCATTTCATTTTCAACCATGGACTTGAAAATCTTAAACCTACTAAAAGATTCTAATTTTTCTTTCAAGAATGTAACCCATGTCATTCTAGAGAAATCATCAATGAGCAACATGAAATACCTCACCTTGTAGACTCTTTGCCCTAGTGGGTCTACACAAGTTAGTATGAACCATCCCTAATGGCCTTGTAGTAGAATACTCCTTGGTCTTGAAACTTATCCTTGTCTACTTCCCAATCTAACATTCCTTGCATATGGTGCTTGCATGCTTGATGATCTTTGGCATATCTCTTATTGCTTGCATGGAGCTGTTCTTCACACGATTGTCAAAGTTGATGTGCCCCATACTTTTTTTCCACAACCAACATTCATTTGTTTGTCTTAGAAGAAAAGTCCTTTCATTAATTCCCTTTAGATTATACAAGTTGCCTTCTATCTTAAATCCTTGATCATGAAATGTGAGACTATATCCTTTGCCACACATTTGATTTACACTGAGAAGATTATGCTTGAGACCTTCTACATAAATAACATCATGTGTTTTAGATTTACCATCAATAGTTATGGTGCCTTTTCTAGTGATCTTTGCAGATGAGTTATCTCCAAACCTGACCAATCCACCATTCCACTTACCAAGATTGATGAATTTGCTCTTATCACCTATCATATGATTTGTGCATCCACTGTCTATCACCTAGAGATTTTTTTGCCCTTGAGCATGAAATGTTGTTTAGACAATCATTGAATCTTCAACTCTATTATTTGTCTCCTATATGTTGGAAGAATCACTTTCCTCTACTTGCTCAGTAACATCTATCAACTGAGATTCTATTTTTGTCAAACCACTCCTACAATATCTTGCTATATGTCCAAACTTGTTGCAAATTTGACATACCACATTGACATCCACTAGTGAAGCAAGAGGATTCCTACTTACAATATTTCTTCTATTTATTTTAGACTTGCAATCTATAGCCTTATGACCAAGTTTGTTGCAGATAAAATAATAACAAAAAAAACATGACTGGACCTATTCATGGAGAACTGTCTTGCATGAAGAGATCTTCCTTGAGGCATGATGAGATCTACACATTCAATATCATCCAAACTTCCAATATTTTCCTTCTCCAACTCCCTTTTGAGTGACATAATTTCTTTCTCAAGTCTTGTACATTCTTTTGTCTTAGCTTCAATTAGAGATCTTTGTTCTTGATTTTCTTTTTTTGCACAATCCAAGTCTTCTAGAGAAGAAACAAGTTCACCTTCAAAATTAACTTTATATTATTCTTCATCTACAATCTTGCCTAAACCATTTGAGATAACCCTAGCCTTGAATAGATCTGATGAGTAGTGATCTACTTCTTCTCTAGAACTGTAGTCTTCTTTGAAAGAATATTCCTCTTGAAATTGTTTCTCTTGAAACCCTTGTTGCTATTTTCACTTCCTCCAAAAGGACATTTAGTGGCATAAGGACCAATTCTACCACATTTAAAACATTCAAAAGGTAGCTTACCTTCATACTTTCATGATCTCCTTTTCAACTTCCTCACAAAGTTTTCTTCTTCTTCCTTAGATTCATTGCATACATTAGATGTTCCTTCATTCCTCATAGTATTGAAAGCAACTTCTCTTTGGCATGGTCCTATAACTTCATTTCTCATCTCATAGGCAATGAGGGGCCCAAACAACTCTTCCATGGAGAGTTTCTTCAGATATTTGGCTTCTTCAATTGTAGAGACTTTTGAATCAAATATGTGAGGGAGATTCCTTAGGAATTTCTTCACAACCAATGAATCAGCTATATCTTCACCCATACTCCTGATTCCATTGACAGCTTCATCTACTATGAGTAAATAGCCAAAAAAAAATTCCTCTTCTTTCATCCTTAGGTTCTCAAACAATGTTTTGTAAGATTATAGCTTTACTTCCTTTACAATGTCATTTCTTTCATAGAGGTCTTTGAGCTTCTTCCATATCTCTTTTGATGTCTTGCACCACACAACCTTGACTAACTCTAAACTTTTCAAACCACTTAAGATGGCATTCTTGGCTTTAGCATTGTTTTCATGAGCCTTCTTCACATCTGGATCTGTAATAGGATGAGTAGGTTCAACATAATCATTCATGGTAGCACTCCAAACATCATACCCTAGCAAGGTCAGATAGACTTCCATCTTTACACTCCAGAAATCAAAGTTACTTCCATCAAATATTAGATCTTTAGAAGAGGACTCCTTTTGAGCCATGTGTTCTACTCCAAGATCTACCTTCAACTGTTAGGCTGCACCAAGGAACTTAGCTCTAATACCAATTGTTAGAACACAGTGATATATTGAGAGGGGGTCGAATCTGTATATGCCATAACTTAATCCAATTTAACTTTAGCAATCAAAAACTTTACTTCCTTAAACAAATGGTAAAGTAATTTAAGAAAATCAAAGTACAACACATGAGCACACAACCATAATTCCAGCTTTACGTGGAAAACCCTAGAAGGGAAAACCACGATGAGAAAGCTGCTTGGATCTACTATACAAATCTAGCCTCACAAGTAAAAACAAGATTATAGTATTATTTGTGGGCTACAACCCAAAGGAAGCTACAACTCCCTAAAATAGAACATCACTTACAAAATGAGGCTATAACCTCTAAACATCACATTGAACAAATCTCACTGAGCAGAAACCTCCATAACATCCACACATTTCACTCTAACTCAAATCTTCACTTCCTTTACACATCTAACACTACTACCTTCAACACATCTTCACATACATAATCACTCACTTTCACACTCACTCATATAACCTTGTACAGTCTCACTCAATCACACTTTTCACACCAAACAAGATCTTTTATTTATACCTTCCGCAAATTACAAAATCTTTTTCCTACATCAGCCAAGATGAAACATGTAAACATGAAATGTGCAACAGACACACCAAGTCAACTTCCAAATGATGTAGAAATCTAATGCAGTTCAAGACAAGTGATAACAAGGACCTATTCTTCATTAACACATTCTTCTATGTTGGCGCACACATCCAAGGATCAAGTGCAATCATCAAAACACTTCAAGTTGGCCCAACAACACTTATTCTTCCACAACTAAGCTATAGACCTAAAGCAGTACCGAAAAGACCAATTAGCATCATGTGAATCACTTCTCAAGAAATATAAGACTTGCACAAACCTTCTCAACCATTCCTTCCTCTGAAATATATTTTTTCTTTCTGGCACAAACAAACAAATACTGAACCTGGCATCACTTACAAACATTGAACACCTAGTCTTGAGATAGATCAATGAAAAACCAACTTGTGGTGCACTTTAGTTCCTGAAACCTAAAATGAATAAATGAATAGAAACTCACTCTCCAAACAATAAATCCAAATGATGAAATGTAGTGGCTTTGCTATCTCCTCTAGACAACCCTAATCATCAACATGATATATCTTTGTTCTGTTGACTCCAGAGGAACTCTACAATACAACTTATCAACTAAAACTTGAATATAACATTATTTTCATCTGTGTCCCACTACTCTCCAAATTGCAGGACCTCATCTTCAAATGTAGACAAATGCAGAGCATTTCTCTAACCTCTATGACTATACCATCATAGGAACACTATCTCCACTCTGTGAGCTCTATAATCTTCTGTGGTAATTTCCAAGCTCTAAAATTAGGAACATACAAACTTCACACTTGTCTTTGAATAGCTTCCAAACCATAAGACCATACCTTCAAATGTGGAGGAATGTGGAGCATTCTCCTGAGCTTCATCAGTGCAACTTCTGGTGCCTTAGACTTCCTGAATCTTTCTTTCAAGATTTAAGCAATTACTTTAATCAAGAAACAATGAATACAACATTCACCATACCAGAGACTTCATTCACAACATCATACAACAACAATCACAACTCTTTTCATCAAAACAAGAATCTTCATGTTAGCACAACCTTTGTCAATGAACTTTAGAAGGTAGGGTGCAACTATGTATAGATGATACTGATCCAATTAGTATACATAGTACATGATTTGCATCATCTTATCATTTACTTCACAACTTTTGTGATCCAACTCTGATCACCACTCCTTTGTCTTCTTCTCTGATCACCACACCATATACTCGTCACTTTTCTTTTCTAAACATCACTGATTAGCACACCATATCAACACATCATACCACTACTAACATCAACACTTTCACTTCCAACCTTCAACACTGTTGACATCAATCCTATCCATCACTGAACATCACACTTTTGACAT
Organism: Cunninghamia lanceolata; assembly: GCA_027924645.1. Classification (NCBI taxonomy): domain Eukaryota; kingdom Viridiplantae; phylum Streptophyta; class Pinopsida; order Cupressales; family Cupressaceae; genus Cunninghamia; species Cunninghamia lanceolata. Next base: position 5,086,065 of record BSBN01000030.1, read on the forward strand.
CAATGACAACACATATGCAACATGATACCTATTGATCATGATATTAGTCATAATAACATAGATAAAGAATTCACATAACAAACCTTTATCATCTTGAAAGATATAACAAATTCAAAGTGAATTTGTGATCCCAAGTCTCTGTTGATTAGTTCATAATCTCCTGACAATCTCTTAGTTGATCATATGTGAATTGTTGTTTTCCATTAGGGTCCTTACATACAATTTTGAAGTCTATGTATTTGGATATGCTCTTTTTCACCTATTTTCTATAAATCTTCAACCATTGAGGTTAAATCTTACTATATTTAACCAAATCATGCATATATTTATAATAATTTTGATCAATTCTTCTGTTTTGATCAATTCTTCTACATATTACTCTTGGTAAGTTGTGATTAGTTCTTCTGAAACTATCTTCAATCTACTTGTATTTAACTAATGCTTGCTTAAATTTACTTCTGCACTATAAATTTATTCAAATGATGTGTCGATAAGCATATATTTCCATGATTTCTATCATTATTTGTGTTCATTTACATGATATTTGTTATTCTATATGCACTTTGTATAAATGTGCCTAAGAGCTTCATGTATTTATTGATATTAGCATATTATATGATGATTTGCTTGTTATTTTTTGTATATTTGCAGTTATGATGATGATGATTCAATGAAATTTAAGGAAATTGAAACTAAATCTAAATTTACTAAAATGAATGAGTCTTTGATAGTTGGTCCACATACATACTTTAACATTTCATAAAATAGAGATGAAATCAAACCATGTGTTGCCTGGTAACTCCACAAATTCACACAGCAGATGCTAATCTTCAAAGGTGATGGAATGACAACAATATTCACTAATCAACATGCACTCCAAGGGACGCAGTATATAGCAATGAAATATCCATATGACATTCACAAAGATTACATAGAATTTACTATGAGTTGTAATATGTATCTCTATTTAATTCAATATTCAAAATATGCACATCTACAATCAGTCTTGAGAAGGAATCTTGACATTTCAACAAATCGATCTCAACTAAGTCTCTAATAATCATACAAAATGCAATCCACCTCATTTTATAGCACAAGGAGAGGATGTGGTTACAACCAATCCAATGACCAGGATCATCTCAACATATCCAATGGTGAGTATCTTCATATGGCACATGATTGCTAGTTAGCAATCAATCTGGTGGAGTCCAGCTGTCATTCCAGAATATTCTTTGAGGCTCATTGACTTGGTCAATATGACCCTTACACTCTACATCTCTTTCATTCTTCTTCATCGGTAGATGGAGCATCCTCGGTTATTCTACAAGTACTCCCCTAGATAAGCTCATAAGCTTTGACTATTCTCTCTATTTCTCCTCCATCTAACACTTTAGCCCTTTTAGATGCATGCTCTTGTGACTTGAACTGTTCCTACAAGGTTGTCCATGTATTCCTCCAGCTATCCAGTTCTTCATTATATCTTTCTATCTTAGGCTTCATCCACATAGCTTTTTTAATTGTACCTTCAAAGAAGTGACTAAGGGGATCCTCTGATGCAGGTCTAAAGTTATCATTGAATGCCTTGGTGGCGAAGTCCACATCCTGCTTCTCCACCTTGCCCTCAATTTCTCCCTCAGGGCTTCTAAGATTTCTATCTCCTCCGACAGAAGCTCATGCAGTTTTACACTAGCATCCCTGAATCTATCAAATTACATTTCTTTAGGGTATCCACCTTGAACTTAACATCCTCATACCAGATATCCAATAATGATGATGCTTGAGGCGTTAAAACATTTTTTGTTAGGAGGACATTGATATCCATTCTACTCATCTCAGCGAGTCCAACCAAGTGTTTGTATTTCTTTATTAACCTTTGTGCAATCTCCTTCTTTGTTTTATTGACCTTGCTCTTCAAAGTGATGAGCAGGTCCCAATTAGCCAGTGAGGTCTTCACTACTTGCTCACACTCACTCAAGAATCTAATAAACCACTTATCCATCACCTGTGATTGATGCTTCATTACATCTGGTCTGGTGATTTCATCTTATGATACTATTGCCAATGGGGTAGATGTTGATATGGGGACATTGGTGGGTGCCACCAATCCTTTTATGAAGGTTTGCATTTGAGTGATGTGCTCTTTATCCTCCTTATTCTTTGCCTTTTCTCACTCTATCCTGGCCAATAAGGTATCTATGATATCCTTGGCCCTCTTGACCTTCTTTTTGTGTTGTAGTGAATCCCAAATCCACTATGGTTATCTTGAATTCGCTAGCCTCTATTTCACCTTTTGCTTTATCTACAACAGGTATAGCCAACTGAGTTGTTCTTTTTCCTATTACTAGGTCTCTCCTTATTGCAGAGGTAGCTCTAGCTCTTCTCTTTGGTTTAGCTACCTCAGCTAAAAACAATGAAGATATGTCAAAATTTGAAGAATCATGAATGGGAGGTTGATTTCCCTTGCCAATGTTGCAAGTCCTACAAAAACCTCCCTTGGTCTTCCTGCTCAATGTGAGCATCATGTGATTCTATATTTTGTTCCTTTTGGATATCCTCTCCCATATTTTTCTGTTGTTGTTCTTCATGTGCAGGAACCTCTTCATTTGTTTTTTGTTGCTGATCATGTTCCAGTGCATCCTCCATTGTCTTATCTTGATATGTATATTTACCTTGTCCAAGCTCTTCATTCATGGGTGCCTCAATATGACCCTCCTTAAGTGTTTTCTCCATTTGCTTTTGCACTAGCTATTCATCCTAAGGTGGTAAAATATCTACCTTGGGATCATGATGGTCAGGATCTCTCTTATCCTGATGATCTCCTTTGTTGTCACCATCCGTCTTTTCTTCTATTTTGTTATCATCATTTTTGCTTGAAAGACCTTCCTGTCCAGATATTGACATCTCTTTATCTTTAGGGTCCTCAAACCCAGGCATAACTATTTGACCTTTTTGTCCAGATATGTCTGCCTATTGTATCTTATCCTCATGCACCCCATGTTATATAGGTATCTCAGTATGTGTTTCATTATCCATGGTAGAATCCATAGCAGAATTATCCTCAATTTCCATCTATTCTTTATCTTCATTATCACCCCCTTGATATGATAAGTCTATTACTACGGGGCTAGTGACCTTGCCAATCTATCTATCTAGGCATATATCTTTGACCACTTCCTCTAGAGTACCAACCTCTTCCTCCTCTACCTCCATGATTTGTTGTGCCTTAGGAGTATTCTGAGGTGCCATGGTAGTATTTTTCACTAAAGTCTCCATCGGACTAGCTGCCACCTCTTTCACCACCTCATCATCAGTGAGTCTATAGTTTTATCTAGAGGCAATGATTGATCACTTTCTTTCTTTCTCTGTTCTTCTCTAGCTTCCTCTGCTAATTCTATTTTGAATTTGATTATGGTGGCTATGGGGACATCATGTTGTATATCTTGATGTATTATCGCTGCTTTAATTATCCCCTCTCCCCCTTGGCCTTTTATTAGGATATCAGGTGTTCGGCTAGTAGATCCCCTCATTACTTGTGGTGGCCCTCTTTTATGTTTAGGAACATTTGCTTCCACCAATATGTCTTCAGTTCTCTTTCTCCTCTTTATTATTAGAGGCTCATTATCCTACTCACTTTCTTCCAAATCTTCATATGTGATGCCTGGTTCTACAGTATGCTCAAGTTGCTCTTCATGCTTCTTGGATGTTACAGTGGAGGTTGAAGCTTGTACCTTTTTTGGTGAAGGCTTTGGGATTAATCTGACACCAATACCCATAACTTTTTTCTTGGTTCCTTGGGATGAAGCTCCTTGTTCTCTCTTTTCTAGACTTTGTCTTTTTTCTTCTAGGAAGTCATCGTAATCTTCCTCTGCCAATTCTTGTCTTTTTCTCTTCTTGTCAATGGTTATGGTCACCCCCTTGGCCTTGAGTATAAAAACCTCCTTATCTACCCATGCTTGGATCAATTACATGACCCTCTATGTTATCATGTCTAGTGAGGTTTCCTCTAGCTGACTCCAATCAGGTGGGGAGATTGTTTCATTGTATATCTTCTTATCTTCATATTCTTGAGACATGATCACCCCATCATCTTCATGTAATTGTGGGGCTACTAGTATGTAGTCCAAAGTGTAGATTTGTTTCAATGTGAGCTTTTGATAGCTCCTCCTTCACACTTCCACATCATTAGGGCAATTTGCCCAATAATCTTCTAAATGTACTTGATGTACAGGCTTTTTATTTATGCAATTCTCCATCCTTCTGTAAGGATCATATTGCTTGGCTAGGGAGAAAGGCTACAAATGCATCAACTATAACCCTCCTACTACCTTTTTAGCCATTTCTACATCTGAGCACATGTACCACCCAATGCAAATAGGGAAGATAACATTTGGTCTCTTGTTTCTCTTTGTAAATGCTTCCTATGAAGGCAATATTTGTCTGGCCATTTCCATTAGTATGACCTTGTCTGTTGGATACCTGGGCAACATCAGGGGTTGCCCACTAAACCCTTCCATCTTGATGTAGGTGAATGTCAGGAACTGAATAAACCAAGTTCCATTCCTACCCACTACTAGTTGGGCTTCCATGCTCAGCCTCTTTGCTCTGTCCTCTTCCATCATCCAGACCAGGTGCATAATGAAGTAGTCATTGACTCTTTTATAATGTTGGAGGGATGCTGTCCTCCCTAGTTGTGGGTAATGGTCCCAAATATTCACATCTCTAGGGTTAAGTTCAACCCTGCTGATTGTCTGTAGACCATCAAATGTACCTCTAGCTACATAGGCATATATTACATATGAAGACATACTGAATAGATTGGCCTTTCTGCCAAGTTTCTTCATTCCTTCATCCAAACTGTTATTGATGAGTGATGCCCACTATGGCTTTTGGTTGGTGGTTTCCACCATTCTCATTAATCCATACATCCAGTGTTCAAATTTCCTTGCATGTAACCTCCCCCTCATCATACTAAGCATGACCATCATATATTGCATCTTAGGAGAGAAGTCAAATTTATACATGTTCACAGCCAACTTAGCGGATGCCCTATAGGTATTGTCATGGGCCCTCCATGAAAACATGATCTTCCTGTAGTCCTTAAAAAATTGTTTGTATTATTTCTCCAATGTTCCCAAATCTATCTTGTATAAACAAGAGCCTGAGGGTAGATTAAATGCAGTTGTTATGCCCGCAATTGTAAAGTTAGCATACACTCGGCCATGCTTCTCCACTCTCCTAGCATTAGGGTTATAATTGTTAGCACATGCAACTACTAGCTTGATAGCTTCTATAGCATATGGGAAACCACTAGCATGCCACATTCCTGAATTGTAGATGTTAATAAGAAGGAGATTCCCACTACCCTTCTCCAATTTAGTTGACCATGCATCCAGATAGGTACTCCCTGGGTGGGTATCACCTATCTGACCATATTTGAAAGTAGATCCACTGGGTTGTATGCACATAGGAGTTAAGAACTCTATATTAGATCTATTCATGTGGTCCTCCATGTTTTCCTACAATGGCCAATATGTGCATCTTAACCTAACATGTGATCTAGGGATTTACTCATTTGATTTTCTAAATATCATGGAGCTCAACATATTACAAAAGATGAATATGTGCATATACATGCCAATTTATCCTAGGTAAATAGCGTTTAGCCTTTGATTGTTCAGAAATGACAAAACAAGGGTTTCAAGTTACATACTTGACTTTCACACTTAAACCTTGATTAAGTAGTGTCTGGATATGTGGATCTACTATGCAATGTCACCTTTCACCATCACCATTTGATGTATACACTATTCCGTTGAGATTGCATATTTCTGTAATGGCGGCTATAATTGTGCTGGAGCTCTGTAATTTTTCTCTGAATACTTGATAAATGTAAAAATGACCGTAAATTACCCTTTTAAGTGTTAACATTGATAGATTAGGGCATAATTAATGCTAAGTCACGCATATCCATGGATATGGACATCAGGTTTTTTAAATTATAATAGGTGGCGCCATAAGATTCAAAATTTCAAATATACACCTACCATTTCGTGGCATTAATTACCAGATCTGCATATTTGAAAGTATTCGGATGCCTAAACAATATGCATATCATTTTGAAATATGCATATGCAAGTTATGTCATCCTAACATTGGTCAATGTTGACCAAATGAAAATTAGGTCTTGACAACCCAAAGGCATAATTACATATCAGAACATTACGAAATGTCCATATGGTAAAAGTCAACATGCCATGTGGCATCATCCTATTGGTGCTTGGAAATCTATGTATTTTGGGTCATGGGAATGAGTATGAGGATATTAAGAAATATTCAAATATCCAAGTTTACGAATCATCCCCCCTCAGTCCAAAAATTAGGGTGACATCATCATCTTGAATGATGTTCTGGATTGTTTCTAATATGACGTCATCATGATATTAACGAAAGTCAGAACATTGAGTTAATGTCCAAATGTTGAGATTTGTCATGATATTGTATTAAGTCAGGATATTAACAAATATCTGGGATATTGAGGAATGTGATGACCTTCATATTTTGAGTGTTCCAGTGATGTCATCATCCTTTTGGGTTTCTTTAGAATGAATCTGGATGACGTCATCATCATATTGGTGAATATCAGGACATTGAGCTAATATGCAAACCTTTAGTGTTTTTCATTGTATTTGGGTAAGTTAGCATATTAACAAATATCCAGGATATTGAAGAATGTGCACCCTTGCAGAATCTCCATGTATTCCAACGGTTTGTTACCTCTCAGGTCAAAATTTGATGTCTACATATTAGCAAATGTGCAAACATTCAGTTTTCTTTTATAAAATATGCGCTCAGGATATTAGCGAATATCTGGGATATTAAGGAATGTGATGACCTCCCTTAGACTGTTTGACTAGACTTTAACCCAGCATAACTTCTCAGTCTTAGGGAATCTTGGGGTTCTTAAAAAGGCAAACTTGGTTAGAATTTTGTGTTCTTTCACCTAGCAAGGTTCGTGATAATGAAATTTGACTTTGAAAATTAGACCTACCTCATGAGGTCCTGATATGCACATGATGACATCCTGGCATGCATTTGATACTAACTATTTTTACCATACCACCCAAAGCAAAGGAACAAGCAAGCCAAAATCAAGCAAAAAGTTGGGTCCCTATTTTGTTGGGGCAAAATGGGGCATGTTGTGTAACCACACAACAATACCCTTAGTGCCACTGACCTCTTCATATTTCCTTTACATTTACAAAATATCTTTCTTGAAACTTATCAAGTAAGAAGCTACATTATTTAACATTTCCATAGAGTTCCCGATTGCATCTTCTTTAATTTTTAGTTCTTCAGTCGATAGGTCTTTAAAAGCTTGTTTAATGATAGCCACATCTAATAGATTGGACTCAATTTCATCATAAAGATCAACACCCAAAGAGACACAAGCACTCCTGAGATCAAGCAGATAGGATCTGTTGCTTTTGGCAAGATTCTTTAAATCACTTAAGCATTGCTTGACCATGCTTGGTTTCCAATCTACAACAATTATCCATTTAACAGATTCATTTTCTTTAGGTTTATCAATAACTTCTCTGCAACTAAAACACTGGAATCCAACTTCACCATAGTCGTTAGCCCATTATTTTCTACATTAAGCATAGCTTCTTTCTTAATTATTTTCTAGTCCTTCAAAATTTTAGTTTTCTTATTAGAAATCTTAGTATACAAAAGGAAAGCATCATGAATAAATAGGAGACCATTAACTGTCAATTTCTCTACCCATTCCTCTACTACCTTTCCCAAAAATTTGATTTATTTATTTGATCAAAAAATTCAATGCTTACACCTTTGGGAATGCTAGTAGTAGCATCTATGGGCTGGATGTAGTGTCAACAATGGATTTGATATATGAAGTCAAAATATTTACTTGGTCTTCCAACACTTCATTCTCTTTTTCCCTTTCCTCTAGCTGAGTAGCCAAAATCTCCATAGAAAGCTTGGAATTATGGATATCCCCTTGTACAGAAGGTGGCCCCAAATCCAGTATATTGACATGAAATTCATCTACAGACACATCTTTCATTTCCTTGTCCACCATGGGCTTAGCAATCTCTACATATTAATGATTGGAAATAGGGTCTACCATGAGCCTAGACATCCTTTTGGCCTTTTTAGGTGTAGACTCTAATTTCAATAGCCTGGCCACTACATCAAACTCTGTATCAATAATATGGGAATATACTCTTTTATTCCCAACCTCTGTTCTAAGCTAAGCAAGGTTAGTAGTCACTGAACAATCTCTTGTAGCAGTGTGAGAAACCTTATCTGTTTTAGGAGTATTATCTACTGCATGTTGTTGTTGAGGGGAGGGAGGGGTTTAAAACACTCCATGCTAAGAACTAGGAGGAGTTGTATCCTTTTTTGAAGGGGGTGTTGTCCCTCCATCCTAGAATTCTTGTCTTTGTTTTGGTAATTTGTTAGCCTAGGGATTCAGGCACTTTTTGTTTTCAGTGTCTTTTTGGGAGGCTGCATATTCTTCTCACCAGAATATTTGAAACTTTCTTTCTTTTGAGGCCCTTTTGCCTCACCCTGATCTAAAGCTGGAGATTGCAAAATGGTGGCCTAAATAGTGGCAAGGGTGCTAGGGTTAGAGGTACTTGTAGATACTTGTTGTTGTTCCATGACTTGCTCCTTATGAGAATGAAAACCTACACCACCAAGTGATATCCACCTTAGAATTCAACCATAGTTGGCTTCTATGTAATACAAAATAAGACCTAGTCTTAATATCTGTCATTTCGTATACACTCCAATCAACATCAGACAGGGGTTTGGTATTTTCAATAGCAAAGACATGATCAACCAAATTGGTGTAATCATCTACCAAGTTGGGGAGTTTCCAGCCAAGATGATAAATTCTCATCTGGTCCAAGGTTAACCTTGACCAGTCTCTCCTTCTTACCTCAAACTCATCAATACAATCAGCCCAGGAATCCTCCAAGTGAGGCTTGTGTTCTCTTAACATGGGAAAATAGAGGTTTTTCTTCACAAAATATTTACTATCAAAGAAGCTCCTAGAGCTAAAACATGGAAAATGAAACTAAGCTAGGAGCTTGTCCACATTTTTGGCATTCTCTAGCTTTGTGCATGTGTAATGGCTTAACTTAAGTAGGAATGGATAACCCTTCTTCTTAGAATCATACTATCTTTTGCCAGCTAAGTATGACTGTCTGCATACTTCCAAAAATATCAAATAATCAAATGCATATCTAGGTAATTTCAAGGGAGGGAATTCAAAGCCACCTATCTTGATGTATGTGAACTTATTAAATTGGATAAAGTAAATTCCAAACCCCATTGCCCAATTAGTTGCTTCTATTGAAATTCTAACTTCAAGATTTTCCAAAATTTTCTTAACCATCAGCATTAGAAAGGTAGCATTCACCCTTCTATAGACTTTATTACCATTCTCCTCTTGCAACTAGGGGAAATAATCATAAATCTGTGTATCTTGAGTCATGGGACAAGCAATGTCCAATCCCAGCCAAACCTACTGGGTTGTGGCTAACGAATAAATCAAATAAGAGCACATGTGAAATTTCTTACTCTTGTGGAAGTTAACCAATTGGTCATGCAAATGATCACTTATGATTTGGGACCAGTCAATGTACTGTTTCCCAGTGCAAATGACAAGGATAAACTAACACATCCAATTGGAAAAGTCATCTTCACTACCCATCACTCTATGTAGAAAGGTGATGATATCTAAAATATCATCTTTAATAAGGGCTCTAAATAGATTTTTAGGTAGTTGGGAACCACCCTTCTTTTCCTTCTTTAACCATATGGTGGCTATGGAGTCTTTGCACATTTTCTTCCCATCTATATAGAAATTCCACCCGGTTTCTTGTGATAACTTGGCATAATCCTCATGTACTAGTAGGCCTAACCTATCATTAATAGTATCGACATTTGTTTGCAAAATTGTCTTGCCACTCACTATCCTGATTTCCTGGGTTTTAGCATTATAGTTCTTAATGCAGGCCATAATTAGGTCAATGCATTTGACTACTAGGGGAAAACCACTCCCATGTGCTAGTCCACTATCTAGGGTATTTTGAGCAATCGATGTTCTTGGGTTGGCATTCATTCTGGCCCAAACTTCCTTGAGTTTCACATGCCCCAAGTGGGAATCTTTTATCCCTGCCAACTCATTTCTAATGATGAAAAAGACGTCCAACCCTTGGTATTTTTACTTCATTTTGACAGACCTAAGTAACCAATGTGTGAGGCCTTTGTCTATGGTAATGGTCAGGAATTTTAGGCCAAGAAAAGGGAAGATGGGGCTTCACAAGTCATGACTGATAGGGATAACCACAATGCAAAAACTCCCCACAGCTAACTAACAACAAATTCTCAATTTTGAAAGGAGAAATGAGTAGGACACTTACCTTGGATATGATGCCTACAGGAAGGAGACAACTAAACAATTTGCAGTTTAGCTCCCAATATCACATTCTCAACAATAGTTGTGAAAAATGCGTAAGGAGGAGCTTACTTTATAAAGTGGACAAAATGGGGTAGGGTTAAGATATTAAATGTTCCCTTAAAATAAATGTTGCATTGACTTGTCATACCAAAATACTTTATTGAGAGTTTAAACTTTTTGAGATCACTTCCCTTTTACCAACAAATTTGGTTATCATTGAACCCTATTGTCGACAAACTTTCCATTTTGCAGACTGAGTCTCTAGCTATCATTTTCACTTAGTTGGTAAAAAGTTAACTTCACGAACCTCCTATTTTATAGATTGTATGTGTTTATCGTTTATCGGTGATTTCAAGACTTTACAAACCATGCGATTATCAGATAAGCTCCACAAGGTTAGAAATAACAATGATCAATAAAATATACTCTCCATGAACTTTTTAAGAAAGGTTGTGATTGAATGATAGTTCTTCTTTTATCGACGAAGACACTTGATGTGAACTAAAAACAACTATCAGGTTATCGAGGAATCAACTTATTGGCACAAGAACCAAAAACTGACAAAGACTCATGGGCCTAAAGTTTGTGAAAGATAAAGAAAGTTGATAGATAGAAAGAGCAAGAAACAAGTGGTAAGACGCTTTCTAATGAAAAGTTGTTGGGAAAGTTGGAAGTTAGTGAAATTTAAGTTTTGCCGATAGAGTTCGCTTGAACTCAAGATTTTCCTGGTAAAGTTCACCGATATAGAAATTCTACGATAACATAGGAAAACAAGCCCAGTTTGAGAAATCTCATAAATACCAACAACAAAGGGGTTTTAAGGAAAGAAGGCCCTAAAACCTTGAGTTCGTGAAAAGAGGATTTCACTGATAAAAGAAGTGAGGATACTTAGACTTGAGAACACAATGCAAGGATCAGGAGAAAGACTAAGATGAATCAAATTTACATTGTATAAAGATAGGATCAAAATTTGGGGAAACAGATAGCATGTGGTGTAGACATCAGCACGTTGCACTAGAGTTTGTACAACATTATACGAATCTGCACAGTTTTCAACAAATTCCTATTAACAAAAAATGCAACAAGCAGTCCAAAAATTTGGCGATTAATAGAAATAACTAGAGATGATAATATACAAAATGAAAATCATGAAGAAGACAAGAGAAGGGAAAGAGAAAATAAAACACTTGTGCATTTGAGTTTCTTCCTCTGGCGAATCCTATAACCTACAATAAATAAAAAAAGGGTTGGGATTTATAGAGGTTTGCTTTAGTCAAACCTTGTTTTGGTGTTTCCATCTCTACAAAATCTACATATTGAAATATATTGAAAAAGAGAGTGTGTCTCTTGAATCCCAAATGCTTCTAGGATTGTGGCGAGTAGTGACAAATGATATTGCAATGAAATGAAATTAAGCAATGCTTTTAAATATGTTAACAATAAATAATTTACTAATATGAATAGTAAGGAAAATGCTACGAACTCCACAAAGATTAACACTAATCTAAAGGATTTGCAAGGGTTAGAAAAGAGATTACGAGGTTCTCGTTGGAAGGTTATCGCTACCACGAACAAAGTGAAGTTTTGTTTAGAAGGATATCAATCACACACGAGAGCCTTATAGAGAGTGCAAATGAAGCTAAAGGGGGATCACATCGACAAGAGAACCTACAAGCCACAATAACATGTAATAATGATAGCACAAAGCATAATGAGAATGAGTAGAGATTTTGACATAGTTTTGTTAGTGTAAGAATTTGATCCTTCAAAATGGCAAAGCGATGGGAATTTATAGGAAAAACAAAGGATAAGAATTTGTGAAGAGAGCCATTTGGGCATGGATAGGCATGTAGAAAAGTTAGGAACGTTGCACAAGAAAAATGCAACTTCTAAAAATGGTTGACGAACCAGAAGATGCTATCAGGATGCCAATGTGTTGCGTAGATGTTTGTGCCTAGTGCTCATGTCTAATCAACTTTAGTTTCTTGAAAGTTTTGAGGACTTGGGGCATTGCCAGGGTTAAGACACTGTAATAGTTTTGGGATAGGCTACATATAAACGGGGTGAAACAACATTTAGATAGCATCTTTTTGGGTTTAGAGTAAGGCTAAGGCTAGAAAGTGATCTTAGAAACACACTAGGGGAATGGATACTAAAGCGAGTGCCAAATAGAGCGTGAAATTATGGATGAGCACAACTTACAATGCTACACAATCATAATTTGATCCTATCCTAATCAACTCCCATCCCAAATCCAGTCATCTACAAATCAAATCATCCACCTTCAAAATCCAAATTCACTCCATCATCCAAATTAAAATCAACTCTATCATAATCTCATTCCATCCCCATTAAATCATCCCAAATCCAAACCTAATCAATCCTCATCCCATTCAATCCCCATCAAATTCTCCCAAACTAAAACCCAATCATCATAAATCCAACTTCATCCATCATCCAATCAAATCCTTAATCTAAATTCTATCTAAATAAAAATCCAACCAAATCACCAATCACTTAATCCCAACCAAATCAACTTCAATCAAATCCCAAATTCACTTTAGTTAACCCACATCATAATCCAATCAACCTACATAGATCATTGATCTTTAATCAACCCACCCTCAAGTTTCTTAGACCTTTCAACATCAATCCAAAATCATTCCACAAAACTAAAAATCTACATCAAGCCTATCATCAACTTTAGAATCTATCTATGAGATCACACCACATCAAACCCATCATTCATCCAAATTCTAAAAAATCAACAATCCAATCTCCAAATCCTTACTCCCAAAGTCATCCATTACCACATCAAAAGTGTTTAAAGATCTCAATTCTCTCAACCCCATCAAACATCAAATCCACCATCATCAAGGATCCTTGACCTAATCCCTCAAATCCCAAATCCTAAGTAAAGCATCATCCCACATCAAAATCCATAACCCATCAATCAAACCTCAATCCCACTCAACAATAAAAATCAAACATCAAGGGGCCCTGACCTAACCCACACCAATAAAAAATCAAAATCTAATCAATCATCAAGTGTCATGAATCATTTTCCTTGATCAAATCTACCATCAAGCTACCTGAGGTCCTAGACCCAACCCCTCAAATCTAAAATCCAAAATCTTTTGATATTAAAGAATATCTTAAGTTCCAAACCTTAGAAATCCAAAGTCATAAAGTCATCCAAATATCACATCATCAATCCAAATCCAATCATCAAAAGAATCCAAATTGAATAATCATGAATAAATTTTGTTTTGATGAATCCCCTCATCATAACCATCCAAAGAATCCTTTCAAAATCATTGATGATGATACTCTTGTTGATCAAGGTGAGTATTAAATTGATCCCCATGATGACATCATTGCAAGAAAGTGCCATAAACTTCCATCACCCCTGCATGCATAATCAAGCACCCTTTGACCAAGAATCGTCTAGTGCAAGCTATCCATCTAATCCGAAATACATATCTAGTGGTCATCCTTATGACACCTTTGACAAGGGAAATCCATATCATCACCCATACATATCACAACACTCATCCTTGTGTGATACCCTCATTGCCCCCACCTCCCATCCAAATCCCTTATCCCATTATAAATTGATCTATAAACCCAATCACCAATCCAATCCTACCATATCCAAATCATCCTTTTCAAATTTTCTCCAAGGACTCCTAGAAAAGGATATTAAACAAAATTGAGTAACCATGCAACAACCCTCATAATCCTAATTCCATCATCCCTACAAGTCTACCCATGTGGGAAAATAAATGTTGCCCTTTCCATAAATCCATCAAATCTAAAATCTATAAGAGTCAAACATCCCTCACTCATCCATCTACCCAACTCAAAGAATATATCCATGGACTAATTGATACTAAATAGCACTCATGCATCATGTCATCTAAGCAAATTTGTCTATGTCAAGGGCTTATTCCAAAGCATGCCCAAACATGCCCCCATCCACATCAAGATCCAAGCATCCCAACTAATTCCTTTCATGATCCCATATCCCCTCAAAATCATAGCACCCCTATCTCCACCCTCCATGAACCACAATCCTATCACCTTGGTCCTAGTACCTTTGTTCAAGGTGGTTTTCTTATAGCCAAAGACCACCGTGCATCTACCACCAATCCCTCCACATCTAAAACTAGATACATGTCTTATTTTTGAAGTATAGAAAGTATCCCATCGCTAATCAAATATGTCAAAACATGAACTATCAAGGAAAAGGTCTAGGCCTTCATGAGCAAGGAATATTGAATCCTATACATGCCAGAGATCAAGGCTTGCAAGGCCTTGGCTACAATTCCCAAGGTGAACAATCTAAAAATGTTGGTGCCACATCCATAAATCCTAAGGAAGCTTCTTCCAACATCCAAACAAATGCCTCTTGTTTCTCCTACAAAGAGTTTGCTACCACTAATCCTTTCATTGAAACTACTATCCCTACCACCAACCATCCATCACCTCCAATCCCTTATTAGGATCAACAAATGCCCACATCATTGGACTTATTCCTACATGTGAATCAATCACAAAAGCCATGGGATTCCATGATAATATCTCCCCATGGGACCACACCATCAAATTTGGATGCATCCACATATGAAGTAAAGAATCCACAAAAATCTAATGAACGCCATGTTGCAAAGCATCAACATGCAATAACAAATCAAAATTACATCAAAAATCCCAATGGACCACAAAGGTCGCATCGGCCCATAAATAAAAAAGGAAACACAAAAATGATGTGGGTCCCAAAGCAAAGAAAAGTAATAAATCCAAGTGAAGCATCCAAATATGCCTCTCCAAAGGATCATCTCTTCTCCACATCCAAATATCCCTATCCCCCATTCCAAATTTGAACCTACAATCCTAAATCTCAATCCTAACATCCCCATCCTAATCTAAAAATTCCATGTCCATTTGGTTCCCTAAACCCCAAAATTAGAAATCCAATAATCCCCTATCCTGATCCCAAAATTTGAAATCAAGCATGTAAATCAACTCATCCCAAGCATCACTCCAAACGTCAAAATCCATCATCCCATCCCATGCAAATCTTATTTCTAAATCCATCATGGTGTGTGCACATGTTGGTCTTGGTTCCCTTTTGTCCCATGCACTTTCTTCATGCCTCTATCCTCCCATCCTTCCATAAGTGTGTCCATTATCACCCATACATCCACAGTCACATCCCTTTAATCCAAGCCTTTGCATAATCATTATCCATTCATACTTCATCTAATTTTCCTTCTATTCCACTTTCCTTGGTAGCATACTCTAGACATCAAAGATATAGTGGTACCATGTTTCCATTTTGGAGAGTCTCACTTGGCAATCAATAAGGCCTCTACCAACATTAATGAGCACAATGACAATTGACATGGTCTGTATGTAGTAGTCCTTCAAGATGGGATACTCTCAACTTAGTATGAAAACAAACACTTGAGTCCCCCATTCCTAAATCCCATATCTCACTCCGTCCATTCCATCCCAACATCCACTATCCACAAAATTGAAAAAATAGAAATAGTAGAAAAAATCAAAAAACAAAAAAACATAAAGAGAAAAATTGACCAATGGTGAACACCATTCTCATGGTGGCTTGGACAAGTACCATGATGAAAACTCATTTGCAAGAATCACGTGTAAATTAGATGTCTATGTGAACCTTGCACTTGGGAGCAACCTTCTTCCATCAAATCATCCCCATCCCATTCCACTATACCCTTCCATCCTCCCTTCCTACATTTCATCTTGATAAGGATAGGGGCATAATTTTGAAACATGCTTTGGACATCTCTTGACGTACCCAATCTTTTGCAACACATCCTACCATCTATCATCACAAGCATCATAGTGCAACATCATGAATGGCATATCTAGAGTGGGGCATGCTATTCCTATATGATGTAGTCCTTGGAGATCACATCTCAAACCCATCCATCCATCCATCTTTTCTCCCCCATCCATCCCATCCACTATCAATAATCCCTTAATCCTTCCACTGAATCCTCATTTCATCCTTGTCCTTTGACTTGGTCTTCCTTGTCATTGGTCCCAAGCAATAGGCTACTGAATTGCAATCCAATGCAATAATCCCAAACAATCCCAAAATAGTCTAATCCAACAGAAGAAATCCCTAATCCATGTAAATCTTGCCAATCCATCTATGCTAATTATCAAAACACATCCATTAGTTTCATTGCTAATCTTGTTGCAAACATTGATCTTGTATAATTCTCACATTGTTTTTGGGATATATCATTCCCACATCAACAATGCTATCATCATCATCATCATCATCAGGATATATCCTTCCCAATCCTCGTGCTATTTTTAGGATATATCATTCCCACATCAACAACACTATCATCCTCATCTTCAATCAATCATCAATTTTCATTTTGACGGGGGAAAAACTCTTGTTTGTCTTTGTAATTGTTTATGGATGATTTCTTTCTTGTGTGCACGTATAATCATTTTTGTATCGCATTTGTATTAGTCTTGCAGAATACCTACCATAACAACATCATGGTCTTCCATATCATGGTTCCATATGATATATGGTTTCTTGCAACCTTTTCTTTGGAGTTAGTCCTTTCTGCATAGGACACATCATCACCCTAGTCTTTATACTTTGGTGCATAACATCTAGTTTTATATCAAAATCCATGGTTTCTCACTCAATGAAGCATAACCTATTATCTAATCACATCTCTCTCTCTCTCTCTCTCTCCACCCTTCCCTCCACTAATCAATTTATTTACTAAATCATTTCTATCCCTTATCTTCAATCTCTTATAGACAATTTTCTATCTAATCATGTCTCCTCGTCTTTGCTATCCCCCGTTTTCATACATTTTGAGAGAACACCCGTGTTCTCCCAACCCGCCTATCCTCTCGAGGGGGCATTCCTTATCAATGTACAAACTCTATTTTCTTTTAGTCAAATGGGGCATCCCACCACTAGTCCCATGTCTCTGAAAACCTCTATACTTTATCTTTCTTTCAAATGTTGTTACTTCTCTTAGTCCTAACACAATCTCAAAGAGGGAAAAATGTAGACACATAAATCTAACCATTTATTTAATTCACCCATTTTCCCCCTCATCAAATCACCTACATAAGGCTCCATAAATTCACATCATCAATCCTAACCCAAATCAAATTTTAATCTTAGCTATTCATTTAACCTTGTAATTTCCATCCTTGATTTCAAACATGTGTGAGATCAATCACTTGTCACAATCACTCATCCCTAGGTTTCTCACAAGTGTGAGAAGTGCTACTTGTCATAGTCACACTTTCTTATGTTTCTCATGCACATGTGTGAGAAGTCCCACTTGTCACAATCACTCATCCCTAGGTTTCTCACACATGTGTGAGATGTACTACTTGTTATAATAACACCCTTCTCAAACATGTGTGAGGGATTGCACAAGATTCTAAAATATACCTTTTAATCCTCACCCTTCAATTTTCCTAGAAAATTTTATCCATCCAAATCTTCTCAATCCATTCCTCATTGTGTTCATCAATCATCAAGTGCGACTTGGTGGCTTCTCATGCCTCATATCCGCTCAATTATCCTTAACCATTGATCTCTCAAATGAATCCTATCCCTTGATCCTCTCATCTAAAAATCTATAAATCCAACATCCCTCAAGCCATTTTCAAGTCATCTTGGAGAGTAAAGGCATGGTATAGGAATCTCAAGAAACCAACATTTATCCATCATCAACAACAATCAAGGAGCACATACACAACACCTAAGGTTTGTATTTGGAGCTTTTATTTTAGTTTCAATGCTATTTGCATTCCTTATTTTTCTCCAATTTGAGTTGAGTTAAATGTGAAATAGGAGCTTGCATTTACTGCTAGATTCTTTATCTATTTCACATTTTAGATTCTTCACATATAACATGTGGTATGCTAATGTCATGATATGGTCATGATAGAGTTTTAACTATTGGTATTCTATATGGTAGTGAGAAAACTAGATGATTGGCATTTAATGAAGATGGATTTATCTAATTATTCATATAAATGGAACAAGGTTTTATTTTTTGGATGTTGATGCTAAAAGTGTTGCAAATCTATTGTGAGGTTGTATGTTGTAGCCAATAGATTGAGACTCTACAAGAGAGACTTATTGTATTGAATGTAACTTTTGTTGTGAATACAATTGTTACTATTTGTTTGTTAATGGGTTTTTCTTCTAAGGGTTTCCCATGTAAACCTATGTCTCATGTGTAGCTGCATAGCTTGTATATTGTTTCATGTGCTTCCTTCAATGTTGATTAATTAAATTGTATAACAAACATAACTAATGTTGATCACATAATCTTGAGGTGTTCTAATATCCCAGTTTATCAGTTGACTATAACAGAGATTTAATTTCCAACATTTGGTATGAGAGCATGTTGTCTTAGCAAGGGCCACATCATTTGGAGTTATATTCTTATGTGTGTTATGGTGTAACCATCAATATGTGTGAAACCTTGGTGTGTAGGTCTAGTGTAGTATGTGTATAACTAGTTTTAGTGGGAGGCTTTGAAGGATCATGTGAAAGCATAGAGTAATTTTATTGTTAGATTCATGGTGTGCACATTAAGGTTTGAAATTGAGAAGTTTAATGGTCAAAATTTTGAGTTATGGAAGTTGAAGGTCAAAGATATCCTAGTAGAGAGATCAATAGATAGCAGTATCTTCTTTGATAAACCCTATAAGTACATCTAATGAGGAATGGAGTAGATTCAATAATGAGATAGCTAAAAGTACTATTTATCTATGTCTTTCAAATTCTATGTTAGTGAATGTGTCAAAAGAGCCCTCTACATATTTATTGTGGAAGAAGGTATGAACCCTATATTATTCCAAGGGTCTTGTGAATAAACTCTTCTTCAAAAGGAAATTATATTCCTTAACGATGAAAGAGGGAGATTTGATAATGGTCATCTCAACACCTTCAGTTTGATTGAGTCAATTCACTTCAATATGAATCAAGATAGAAGAAGAGAATAAATACATTTTTCTATTGTGCTCCTTACCTAATTCATGGGAAAATATGATTATAATAACAATTAGTGGTAGTTGTTATTTTCCTAAAATGGAAGAAATTATTAGGGTTTTGTTGAGTAAGAAGTTATGATAAATTCCATGGATGGTTCCTCTAATGATGCTCTAGTTGTAAGGGGTATGTCTAAGATAAAAAAGGGTGGTGGAGATAAGAAGTCCAAGAAGAAGGACAAGTCTAAGTCTCCTAGCAATCCTAAGGTGAAGTGATGGAATTGTGGCAAGAGAGGTCACATAAAGGAGTGTGATGAGGATAATTTTTGCCTTATCAATTCCATAGACAAAGTACCCATTTTCCCTTGTTTGTAACACCCTTTTTCATGTTGAATTAATGTTTGCGTAGGATGTTGTTAATTGCTTTGAAATAGAATAAATTGCATATTCTTGGTTTAGTAGTTGTTGATTAATGGGATCAAAGTGTTGACAATATGTTGTACAAAAGATGTGTTTAGGTTGGATAAGGAACCTTGGTGATTTTTCAAGGATTGTACTCAAATATGAGATTGTTCATTTAGTTGGTACCATGATCTCTAGAAGTCTCAAGCATTGGAGGCAATCTCACCAACTCTAAGGGCTCCAGGCTTTGTACAAGGTGGAGAAGGTGTCATAAGCTCCAAAGGCTCTAGGCTCTAGAGTGGAAGATGCCATCATAGGCTATCTAAGATCCAAATGAATTGTACACTCAACAATGAATTCCTAGCTTGCTCACACTAGTTTCATCATATGTGGTAGATGATTAATGAACCTAGTAATTCCCCTAGTTTATAGATTGCAAAAATAATTTTTACAACTAGTAGACTCCTAGTAGGAGTCATCTTTGAAGATATTTACTTTATTTCATGCTTAAAAATTAGTTTGTATTAATTTAGTACTAAACTTAAGCAAATTTTAATTTTAGTTACAACTTCTATTAAGACTTGAATAACACACTGCATTAAGAGCATGTCATTGTATTATAGGAACTTTCATAAATATTTAGTTAAGTAGTTGAAATAGGTTAGGCAATATTATTAGTTACTGTATCTTTGATCTTTAACATGCAAAAAGAACTTATGATTGAGAGTGTGAATGAAGATGGTTATGTTTGTGACTTCTGTCAGAGCAGCCAAGATCAGCTAGCAAGAACTAAAGTCACTTCCATAAAAGATAATTACACATAATAAGCCAAATAATGTATTCAAGAGATGAGTAAAATGTACATAGATGCCTTGTATAAATAGGCATGAGAGAGGAGGTAGGATGGTCGAATACAACAATTGACTAACCTTCCTAAGATGTGACACTTGTGAGCTCAAGAGGTGTCTCAAAAGCATGAGGACACTTGTCTCCATCACATGAGGTGAGACAAAGTCTAAAAAAACCTACGCAAACTTAAGTTATGTGTGAATAGGTCAATCCTAGAAAAGGTGATATCCTAACTAGATATAATATGACCTTATTTACACTAACACCCCCCCCCCCCAAAGTGCAACTTAGGGAGAAGTGATATAAAGATGATAAGAGAGACTTTAGGTTCCATGTTATATTAGAAATGAGAGATAAAGGCATGAGTAACATCAGACTAAGGAGTGTATGGAACTAGTAGCTAAGGTGTAGAACCAATATAAAGTGTCATCTCTCAAGGTGCTAGCAAGGAATTTTGCCAAGACATAGTCATCACAGGTATGAGTCAAGCATATGGTGGAGAAGTGCCTCACATGATGCAATAGATTACCATGGCCATTATATTTGTCAAAAGAAAGAGTTCCCACAACAGAAAGATAGGGGCAGGTGAGAATCATAGGAGACAAAGAGAGCATAGCCATGTAGGTGTAGAAGGGGAAACATGAGCTAGCTCATGAGAAATATATGGTGATGTCTCTAGAAAAGAAAGTGGTATATAAGGGGTAGTAGACAAAGAAGGTGGATCAATATAATGGCAAGGGTTGAGGTCTAGAAGAGATGGATCAAATGTAGGAGTAGAAAGAGTAGATATGGTCAATATCTATTGATGGAGGATGTTCAACCAATGTGACTTTAAGAAAATGATGAATAAATCTAGCATGCTCCATATTATTCGCAAGAGGGAGTTCATCCTCCAAAGAAGTAGGAGAGGAAGAACAAGAGAAGGGTCCTTGTCCGATAGAAGCATGAGGTTCATCATCACGTGATGATGAGTAATTAAATGCATTAAAAGAAAGATTATCAATAAAAGTTTGAGAGCTAAGTGGTGAAGAAATATTGCCAATGGTAAGAATAGGATCCTCATAGGTTGTGACAGAAGAGGAGGCCTAAACCTTTTGTGAGAGATCCATAGAGTTTGAACATGTAGCTAACAAAGGTAGAGAAATTGGAATAGACATGACACCATCACAAACTATGGGAGAAATGATGGGAGTAGAAGGAGCTAAAAGTGTATGTTTTAGATCTCTTAGCATGTCAAGAGAATAAAGCGACATAGGAAGAGCTAGAAGTCACTATCATATGCATTGAAATAAGTATCCTTATCAGCAACTTTCTAAACAAAGCTATAAATTGAACTATGAAATGAGGAAAACATGTCCATGTTAAAGATAGAAAGAAGATTGATTAAGAAAGGTGTAGAAGATTTAGCTGGAGGCAACTTCTTTTCTTATTTAAGACTATAGAATGGGGTTTAGGGCAGTGCCCTAAAAAAATACATTAAAAAACCTAAAAAATAGACTAAAATTAAACATCAAAATCTTCAAACAAAAAATACAAAAAGTTTAAAGTTTTCTCCTCACAAACATATCTATATTTACAACCAAAAACGATGTATTACGAACATGAGCTGACAACAAGTCAAAATACCAAGGCATGAACAACCACAAAACCATTAATCCCAAGCCTCGAAGTAATAAAAAGATTAAAAAGACCAAGAGCGTAAAACATGGAGGGCTACCTAGCAGTTGAGAATAGGGCATGAACTGTCCTGCACAATGCCACGTACATAATTTCTAAGGATAGATATCGTCCAAGCGGAGGAAGAAAACTTATAGACGTCAAGGGTGAAATGGAGATGAAACAGTCGCAGTCGCATCATGGTGAGAAAGAAACGGCAAGAATAAACCTAATTTTGGCATTGATACAGTTATAATAGTAATGGTAATGGTGGTATTGCTCACTATCCTTCCTACCTACCACCACTCTGTCCGCATTTCATTGTATTGTATGCACTCTCTGTGGTCCTCACTCTAACACTATCTAGCACTCGCAGAAACACAGGTAAGCGAATCATTCTTTTTCTGTACAGTATACATTCTCTTGTGGACATTAATATGTAAAGAACTAAATATCTTATGGATGAGAATTGACTGCTACCTCATCACAAACTTCCTTTTCGCCATATCTTTGACACGACTGCTGCAATGTTTTGGTCGGAAGAAATTGGCGCTTATAATTTGGAATCTCTGCAAAACGTGAGCCATGTCGCCTGCCTTGCAAGGCTGAAATTTGAATACTTTACAGACATACTTTTTAATTCAATCATTTCTTTCTTATCTTGTTGGCTCAAATCCTGACCTCTTTTACTCTTCATCAGATAACTAGCAAGGCGAAATCATTACTGTGAGTTGAGCTGCACCCACTTACAAAGTAAAAACCAATTACTAACATGCAATTCAAGTCTTTCCATGTTCGACACCACTTCTTCCTTACTTAAATCTGATTTTCTACGCTTTATAGGCCAGTCAATTGCAGCCCGATTGCAAAATCTTCCGATATATATTTTTTTAAACCAACATGTTCAACTGGAATGAATAAAACTAATCTTAAAAAACAAACGATGCTGTAAACCAATGTCTTTATGTCTGCATTCGACCGCATCATTACCTCATTTGAGAAACATATATTACAATGCTTTCAAAGATCCCTTGCTTTTTTTCTATATTCCATCACGTTATTAATGTATCTGGGTATTTGTTTATCAATAAAATTTAATGTACTGTCTGAAGATTCTTACTTGGCACAGTAGAGAATGAATGACACGGTTCTATTTTTCTTTTTGCTCGGTTGGAAACCAAGTATATCTTCCACTTTTGCATCGTTGTGCCTCAGCATATTCGTCTCATCTTCTCAACAAATCATCTTTTTCTTAACTCCTTTCACACTCCCACCCATGCTGCTTGTCCACATCTTGGCTTTCGACTTCATTAATCCTATGTATTTTAACACCCGAAAAAAGCTACTCTTATTAGTAAAAAGGTATTTTTATTAAGATGCAGAAAAGACAACGAGTATCAACTGAGTGAGACCAAAGAGAACATTTAGAAAAAGCTTTTCATGGCACGCTGTGATTAGAAAAAGTTAGTTCAATCACAAATTTGGAACAGTGACTTTTGAGGACAGTATTACAACGTTCATGGGTTTGATGAATGAATGTCTGTTATATTTTATTTCACCACACTTATAAATTGGACAATACAGCATTGCGGGCTCCTCATCTTTAACTTTTTCCTTTTCGGTGCTTGCATACCTAATACAGTAGTTACTTTCTTCTTTGTATAATCTTTTTAGTGAATTAATAGTGCAGAATTACTTGTTACATGCATCCTTTATTCCCTCTGAAATGAGGTCTTCGCTCTTCAACTTTTTCATTGTTGGCAAAACAACCATATGCTTCTCTTTCTATCTTTTTACTTTTATATCTCGCTATGAGTATATTCATCCAATCTCCTTAGCAAGTTTGTGCCCAAAGAAACTAACAATATATTCCTCATAAAAAGAAGATATCAGAACATAAATTATGTTTGCACTCAATAAGAATCAAGCTGATTAGTTCTGGGATCTGTTATTCAGATTCTGTAAATCTTGTACATGTACTAAATAATAAAAAGGGAATACTCGTGCTTTTTTTTAAATAAAAGAAAGAATACTTTGATTTAAAACAATTTTAAATTTGTGAAAATGCTATATCTTAGTAAAACAAATTTATCTCTCCAATTTCCGAACATGATTTCAGGTGTAGAATTTGAAAATACAAGTACAAACAGTCCCCACAATTGTGAGGTATTATAACCCCAAATTATTAATCCAATCCAACTACAAATAGCTCTTCATCCAAATAAAGAAGCAGAACTATGATTACCTACAATACCCAACCACCCATAATAAAACAATAGAAAACAATAGCATTAGAAAAATACTGAGATATCGATAAGAAAGAAAGAATTAAGTTAACCAAAAATAGCTAGAATCTCCTATTTATAACACTTAAACTTTAGAGTTAACCAGATAGGAGATCGATCCCAATGAAACAGTGAAATATAGAGATGGTGAAGATCTATAACCAAAGATGAAAAATAATGTGCCTACTAGGCGCTTCCAGGGCCAGGAGAACTACTGGCATCATCAATCACTGTTAGCAAAACCTAATCCATTCCAACCTAACGGATACTAGCTTCAAAACAAAATCCCTTCACTCTAACATCTAACCAAGAAGCATGTATGGAAACATAAAAGAGTTCCAAGTAGTTTAAATTGATCTAGTGACTGAGTTTAGTAGTGTTGTAATTTTTCCCGGCAGAATTTCGATTAGGGTGAAAGAGAAATGCACTGAGTTCAATATTTTCCTCTTTAAGTAATGTAAGATTAGGGTGAAAGAGAAATGCTGTCCAATCGCAGTAGAAGAATTAGTTGTTAAGGGCTCCAATGATTATAATCATTAACTGTTAATAATTGATGGGCCAGGATAACTTCTGTAGGATGTCAACACGCTTGTGAAGGACAGTTGGTTCAGCTTACTACCCAGTTTGTCCAATCTCATAACCACTTGTATTTGTTAACAACGACACATAGAAAGAGTATTGGCGACTTTGCAGTTGCATGAGCAGAGTAGTTTTCTTTTTGTTTGCTTAGGCTTTGGAAAATCTTGTAGGTATTTAATATCTTCGTTTTTGTCTTTGGGGCTAGATTGATTGATTGGTTTGTATTCAGTATTTGTAACAATTTAACTAAGTAAAACAAAAAAAAACTATGGTAAATACAGTTTATTTGATCGCCTAAGAAACTTGCCTAATTCTTCAGACATAGGCTTCGATTCCTATCGTATCAAAAAAAAACAAAAACAGAAATAGAAAGAATCTTCATTCTTCAACATTCCACATGGGACAGTGTTACGTCGGCGATTTTCATGGTTGAAACTTTGAATGTTGCAGCTGTCAAGCGATTAGAGAAGTGAACAGTTAGCTTTGCTTGTCATTCATTGAATACGAACAACACTAAAGCTTTATATAATTTTCTGGCCGAGCCTACAGAAATGGAATAACTCCATAACGAGTCTTGAACAGATAGACATTTTGTTGGCATGTGCGTCCAGTGCTTTCCGTGATGTTTTGTGACATGGATTAACTCTCTCTTGTGGATCCTAAATTTGGCGATTGTAGAAGAGATTAATGCCTGCGGGTTTTGGTCTAACAGCAATCGTGGTCCAACAAATTGGTATCAGAGCCAGTGGTCTCGAGTTCGAAACTACTTGGATAATGCTGGGGGGAGATTGTTGGCATGTGCGTCCAGCGCTCCCCATGATGTTTCGTGTCATTTCGAAACTACATGGGTAACGCTGGGGGGAGATTGTTGACATGTGTGGATATTAATACCTGAGTTTTGGTCTAAGGACAATCGTGGTCCAACACATTTTATATAACCTTGGAAATACTCCCAAACATACAAATTTCCTATGATCCTGGAAATATTCCAAAACATATAATTTCTGAAAGCAATTTTGTGATTACAAAATTTGTTGTTTAATTTGTGACGAGACAATTTGTTGCTTAAAACTGAATGGAGGCAGCCCCAGATGCAGATTTCTAAATACACATTCAACATGAAATTGATGTGATATCACCAATTAACCACAACAATGGAAGGGTACACAGATTACAAGGAAAATGGGTGTAAAAGCTTTATTGTATAATTTGTATTTTACAAAAGTTGAGTTCACAAACATCTGTATCAAACCTGAGCAAAATGAGACATCATTCCCTACATAACTACAAAGTGAGTTCCAGTCAAATCCTGTCCTAAGCATGAAGAAATCTTCGTTATATTACACTTCAGCATTCGCAGTGGCCCATTGCTTGCGTCCTGGAACCCACTTGGGGCACTTGGGGCTAAAGTAGGAACGGGTGGCCTTGGAGTTTAAAAGTTCTAAGATGGGAGTAAATTTGATGCATCTGGGTGTCTTGTACTGGTTAATGGATGCCCCTCGGCTGAGAGCATAATCCATCAATTGATCAAACGTTCCCCCTTCCACCACTCTGATTTCAAGGGGACCGATGGATTTATCCGATACTCTGCCCTGCCTGTAGACAGAATTCAAGGACTCTTCCACACTAAGACAGCAGTCTTCAATAACAGAGGGAGGCATCGCATTAGAACTGAAGTCAAGCTCCCAAAATAGCACGTAATGACCCGGTATGGTGGACGTGTCAGCATAGCTCGTATACTCAATAAGCTTGGCGTCAAAGGGCTCCAGATGTTTCAGAGAATTCTCCACCGCGTTTTGAAGCTCCGCTTCATCGGTCTTGTCAGAATCGATGCTCAGCACAACATTTTTTCTACATACGAAGTGGAATTGAGGGGCCGCGTTCTTGAACCCTGTGACCCGCAGCACATCTCCTACCCTGTAACGATATAAACCTGCAAATCACCCACAAACAAATAATTGCAAACAAATAAAACTATATGTAACCTGCATATAACAAATGATCCGGATCATGGAGTGTGATCCGAAATGTTGATGATAACAAATTATACACAGTTAAATCAAGAAACAAGAAACACAACTGAACAATCTGATGAAAGATTCTTTGAAACACAAACAAAGCTTGAATAGACATCTCAGCAGATTAGATTAGATGAGAGTGCACCGTCACCGCACACTAATTTTCATGCAGTGTTTCCACCACTAAAGCCATGCTTAAACAGTAACCAAATGATTTAGCATGACCTGTGATTTGTAGCATGCTTTTTGGATAATCATTACCTGCATATGTAGTGACCACGAGTTCGTACTCCTGCCCGAGTTTGACGTCAACGAGTTCCACTAATTCTTGTTGCTCTTGCTCATTCAGACTAATTCGAGTTCCACTAGGTGAAAAGCCTTCGTTACGGCGAACGGGAAGAAACTCAAAATAAGCCATGTTGGGGAGCAGGGTGTAGGACACTTCAGAAGGCTTGCAGACAGGCTTGAGATTAAGGCCAAAATAACATTCAGATGAGGCGTACATGGTACAGACGAGGGGTAGGCCGCCACTGTAGTAGTCCAGGATAGGGATATATTGAGCCATGGTGCCCGTCACTATAACGTCGATATATTTTGTGTTGGGCCACAGCCGAGTAATGATTCCTTGCCATGAACCGCTCGAACATTCCACTCTTATCAGCTCGGCTAAATCTGGACTTGGCGTTAGAAACTTCATAACGGCTTCTTTCACTGAGGGGTCAATTATCTCTTTGTTGAGTGTTCCGGTTTTGATGTCGAGACAGAGCTCGCGCCAGTGCTCTTCGAGGAAGCGTATGGCGCGGATAAAGCCGGAGGCGAAAACGGCGCCCACACGGAGCACCTCTCTGTTCTGCAGGAGGCCGCACAGCAACTGAGAGTACATACTCTGGTACGAATCCGGGCAGAGGATTGTCTCGTTAGGGCTGGTGTACACGTTGTAGGGATCGTAGGGCCTCTCCTTGAAGTACCGGCTTTTATAATAGCTCGTCAGAACGGGGCGTGCCAATAGCCCTCCCGGAGTCTTCGCCTCTGATTTGATGAATAGAAAATACATTCCTTTCCCCTTGTCCAGTCCCTGAATGTATCTGCACAAAGTAGAAAAGGTTCAGCAGAGGAAAAAAGTTAGGGTAAAGCTTAACCAGCCGGCACTACAACTCGTCGAAAAATAGATTGCAGTAATTCGATCGACAATTTAATCGACTGAACAGGTCAAAGGAGTTACAGTGAAGAGGTCGACTGCAAAAATCGGCAAGAAAGGAAGTCAAAAAAAACCATAAACAGTCAGCATGACAACATGCCGGCGAAAAATTGCCTCAGATACATGTTACGGAACAGCCTCAATGATTGATGTTTGATACACAAACTTACTGGTTCATGACAGGCATGAGAAGGCTGTAAAGGAGAGTTCTCCTCTCCAGTTCCTCCTGTATCGTCGGCATCAGCTTCCGTTCTCCGGCAGACGTGCCTGAGCTGTGATTATAAATATCCACCATAAGAGCTCATCAGATTTAAAACAATAGATGCACCAACCATTTTTCAAAAGTTTACGAGATCCAAGAAAAACCTTAAGAGCCAATCCAAAACCTACCAAGCCAAAAATATTGAAAACAAAGAAAAAGAAAAATTCCAGTCTTATTTAGATTGGTTTTCATCACAAGAAAACCTCATATTTAGATTGGTTTTCTGGTAAAGCATAACCAGCTGGTGTGTTGTAAAACGGCCGGTGTGTTGTAAAACGGTCAGCTGGTGGAAATCTTGTGGACAGAAACAGTTTCGACAAATTGATTGACAAGGAAGATCATTAAACAGGTCGACAGTATTGCAGTAAAGAAGTGGACAGTAAAAATGGACAGCATACAGAGTGAAAAAATCTGTAAACAGTCGGCATGACAACGTGTGGGCTGTTTACAGTGGGCGGGCTTATATTCTATATTTAGATGCTGCCATAAAAGTAGTAACAGTCGAGTTTATTTTGTTGCGGAACGAGTTTATATTGAGCTAAGAGTTTGATTACCTAGTAAGGAACTCTGAGACAGGATGAGCAGAAAGGATTGGAGACGTGTCCCCGTTAGCAATACGATGAATCTCAGGTTCCAGATCCTCGTAAGTGATGACAGGCAAGCACTTCTTGAAAGTTGCTCTATCACTTCTCCCGTGGAGCCCATACCTCGTCAAGTATTCGGTACCGGCATTTCTCGTCAGAATTGCAGAGAGAACTTGAGACTGCACATCGTCAGCGTTCTTGGTGACATTCTCGATGAATTCCAGAGCAGTCCGGTCCCGCTCGTTGCCCTTAATTTCCTTCCCACAGACAACAATGGGAGCTTCCGGCATCTTGGTGGAAAGGATCAGGTATAAATCTCAAGGTGGTAAAATACACGAGATATAAGTAGAAGGTCTCTCTCTAGTCAATATCACAACACGAACACCTCCTTTCTATTCAATGGGGGAGAAAAACAGAGTAGTGGAAGGAAGTTGGAATAAACTGTGGTGGATGCGTGGATGCCAATTTGAAGAAAGCTCAAATATATAGAGAAGACGGGTCGTCGTCGTGAGTGGGGCGCAGGGATTCTCCGCGCTGTAATCCACTGACAACCCTTTCTGTTCTTAGACCTACAACACAGAAACCTCTCTTTCAACACCGTAGAGTCTACTTGTTCTACCGCCCCACCGCCTACAGTGTACTATTACTAGGCGTCTAAACTGAGCTCTATCCAAGCCTAAAATCTAAAGACAAAGCGTAAGCGTATAAGCTGCCCCTAAAAAGAGATTGGCAGTGGAGAGTGTCGGCTGGCGATGTTCGCTAAAGTAAAGGCAGCTTAACTCTATTCGGCACTGGACTATGACACAGCAATAGTTACTCTATCTAGCAGGGAAAAGAGGACTTTATTTTGGTGGTGAGTGAGTGGTGGGAGAGGTAAAGAGAGTCTCATCTTTATAGAAGAAAAGAAGACAGGGAAGCGAGAGAGAAGGCGAGAAGGATGGCGATTGGCAGGCCCTCCTTATCAAGGGGCCCTGACTCACGTGGACATCCTTGCTGGAATCTCAGACGTGCCCATTTCTTCCTCCCACACAAGACCATTCCAGTCAACCCAGTAAAATCGTAAATCAAGTTTTCCCTGTGTGAAGAGTCTCAATCTCGTTCCCCCTGGGTCAAACAAGTTACGGAACCAGCAGAGCAAGGGTCTATTTCACTCGCAAACTAAAAACCTATTTTATTAGCCGCTGTTTGCTAAAGTCCCCTCACGCAAACGTCACGTGTACGTTGCGATAAAATTCATGCAAGAAAATTAGGGTTTTTTCTTCCCCTTGCATCGCCCTTTCTATGGACGATTTTCTCCTGGACCAGCGCCGTCCAATCGAACGGCCCCCGGCAATGGTCCCCACCACAGCCCGCGGTTGTCGGGTCCTGTCGGCTGCCCGCATGCCGGTACCGGCGCCCCAGCTCAAAACAAGCCGCTTGCCGTTTCAGTGCACTCGAATCCACCCGCGGCCCGCAGGGTTTAAATTTGATGGCCGTATGGCTGTATTTAGACATTTTTGTCGTAAAATATAATAAAAATTTAAAAAGATTGTATCACATGAAAGGAGAGATTCTGGATAGACTGTCAAAATTTATATAAAATTATAATAATATATATATTTGGTCTATATATAATGTTACTTATACTAAGATATATCATAGTTTGCAAATTCTCCGAGTATTCTCCGAGTCGTCGAGTACTCGCAAGATTTTTTGCTCTGCGAGTACTCACAAGGTTTACTCTCTGAGTTTTTTTGTCAACTTTTTAGCGACAACTCACCAAAAACTTGGCAAGTTTTTCCAAATACTTGACTTGTTGCGTCAACAATACATCAAAATTACCGGAAAAACACTCCAAAACTCTGTTTTTTTGGTTCTTTTGCCTTTTTAAAAAATTATGAAAATGGTCTCTGCCATGAAGCTTTGTGTGGTTTTGTAGGTCTTCATTTGGGCACTGTCCCTCGACCCTACTAGGGGCGTTGCCCCTAAACCCTCAACCAAACTCACATGGTACATTTTCTAGTTGTATTTTGCATAAAATTTATGTTTTTGTTATGAATGCTTATGAATGAGGAAAAATAAATTACACAGTTAAATCCAGAAGCATTCATAATAGCATCATGGACTGTGGAAAACTAATGAACTCCATTTATGTTTTTTTCAAAAAATTTAGTGTTTTTTAAGTTGCCGAGCTTTTACCGAGTGAGTAAGAAAATTTTGACTTTGCCAAGTACTCTTTGAGTCCAAGTTTTCAAACTATGAGATATATCATAGTATTTTTAAGGCACCTTTGAATAAATAACCGTCATTAAAAAATTGCTTGACAGGCAAGGTCAACCGTCAAATTTAATCAATACTGACCCGCCCCGCTTACATTAGCCGGGATTTTTACGCTACGTCACTATCCACGTCAACGATCCGAGGGAGGTTTTTATCCCCGGCTCGGCACAAAACTCAGTGAAATGTTATTGAAAACGCAAAAGAATTATTAGGTCTAAGGTCCTACGTTTTGACATTTGGTTTTCTAGGCTTTGAGGGTAGGGTTAAAATGGGGTTGAGTGCATGATAATGGTGAGGTGTTGTCAAGTTGGTGCATCGTGCTCTGAGTCGGGTGTCATGGAATGAATGTTCACGATGACTATGAACTCGGAATGTGGGGTGGAATGTGGGTTTATCTCCATCTCCATCTCCATCCACTTCCACTTCCACTTCCACTTCCATCCTGCTTCTCACATTTCATGGAGAAACACGCCCTAAATCTTCCCATCATTGACTTTTTAAGCTACTGAATCTCTACCTATGGTAGGCTATCACCATTATACATTTTCTTTTTAACACGTATCAATCCAAACCAACTCCCAAGACTTTGCCCCCAATAAATATATATGCATGGCACCGTAGTGTATATATATATATATTTCCTTTTCCCTACTGCAATCATTCAAGTAGGTTACCTTCACAACTAATTTCAATCAAAACATTATCCTATTCATTTGAAAAACTTGTTAAATGTGTCCTTTTCGTATCTGTATCACCTAACAGAGTTTCTTATTGTAGGGAAGTAAAACGACCCCTCTAAAATATTTAGATCCAATAAATTAATTGAATACAAGTGAATATTAGATATAGGTCTAAGATGAGTGTTTAATAAATTAATTGAATACAAGTGCATATTAGCTATGGTCTAAGATGAGTGTTTAAATTGATTTTTAAGTACATTTAAATAGTTGTATATGAACATGCAAATAAGATGGATAAGAGATGTGTACATTTAGAAATTGATTTAATATAAACTTTGACCAATGTGGTACTATAATAAATTATTGAGATTTGAGATTTGGAATTAGACTCTAGATTAAAGGATATAGATGAATGAAATTGTATAAATTGAGTGTTTGGAATGTGATTGTAATAGCGATCTTGTCCAAGAGAGGGATTTTGTCTAAATTTGTGTGATTCTATCTTAAGCAAGATTGGATCTTTGACACTTGCAAAACATGGTTGCCTTATGATACAAGTTTGAGGTAAGGAAAAACTTGGTGGTGTTGAGAAGTGCCATGGAGTTTGCCTAGGGTATGCACATAGTTTAAACTTATCCTATTTACCTTTGATCATGGAATCTTAAATATTACTCCTAATTTTCATTTCTACCTCTATGTCTTAAATTTTTTACACCTCCTCACAGTACACAATTCATATTAAAATATCCCCTATTTTTACAATATATCTTAGGTACCTATTTTTAATGACATTTTTAATACCCTAGAATTTATTCATATACCTCATATGTTCATATGAACAATTCATTTCCACCACTATCACATCCATCTACAAACAAAAAGTCTTCAATAAATTTTGATAGGATATGAAAATGAACTACAATAAAAATATCCTTATACTATAATAATTTTACATTGATTGGGCTAATACACAAATAATTGAAAATTTCAAGGGTTATTGTTTGATATAAATACATGGTCATTTTGGACTTCCTTTGCATGTTTGGAATCAAGAAAATAAATGACTACTTGCGCATAACCGCATTCATCTTTAGTTTTATTGTGTGGGAATTATTTAAATAAGGTATCTATTAATCTCTTGGAAAAAAATATTTAGAAACAGTAAAAAAAGTAAAGATTTTTCTTATCATTGTCAAGTGTAACATTAATTTGATGTATGAGAACCTCTTGATGGAGGCCCATAAACAAGTTTTTTTACCATTTACTTTTATATATTGTCCTACAAGATGTACATAGGTCAAATCCCTCTTTTTGAATCAAACTTGAATGTCTTCTATAGTGTACAAGGGTGAAAGTTCAAAGTTGTGTCACACTTTTATAAAGTAAATAGTCAACACTAATCTAACTTTTTAACTTGAATGACTACAAAGTGACGTTTCGAATTTTAAAATGATGTAAACTAAGAAAATGTACATTTTTTAGTGTATTTATGTTTGTATTTTTTCAAAAAAAGAAAAAAAAGTTAATTTAAATGTAGTATTTTATAAAATTGACATTATAATTTAGTTGTTGATAAAATGCTAAAAAATAAAGTTGAATGGGACATTGCACTTTATATAGTAAATCTTATTTATTTTCTATTTATCTAGTATATATAGAGAGAGAGAAAAAATTAATCCATGCACTAAAGTTTTGAGTTATAAATACACAAAAAATAGAAGGAAAATAAATAAGATTATATATATATATATATATATATATATATATATATATATATATATATATATATATATATATATATATATATATCTTGGAAGTTGTGCATGTAATGAAAACACAACTGTTTTGATGGGACATCAACTTTTGCCTTAACTACTTATCTAAAATAGGAAAAAAGTTATATCATCTCGACATGGAATCTCTCCTCTAGTGCATCATTATTTTTTTTAATTTTTTAATAAACTTTGATATTTTTCTTGAGAGGACAATCAACATCATATTTTGGTGCTAATGACATACTTTTAGTAAAAATAAAAAATAAAATATAAACTCGAATTGAAATGTTTAAAAAATTATATTTTTACAAAGTACACTTATCTACAAAAGGGTATTTTTAAGATTCTTTTAAAATGATTATTTGTATGATTAGGAGTTGTTAGAACATCAATCTTTTCAAATAAATTTTATTTTTTAGTAAATTAGCCCCAAAGTGATGCTACGTATGTTTTTAGTGGATGGTTCCAATTGGAAAAGTTGTGGCCTAGATCTAATCTAGATAGAACATATGTTTCACCAAAAATAACTTTTAGTTGGAAATACTTAAATTTAGTTATAAGTTAATAAGTTGGCCTGAAGTGTGACACAACTTTGAACTTTTACCCACAAACACCTTCATCATCTCACTCACTTAGGACTAAACAATTATGTATACAATCCCTATATAGATAGCATAATCAATTCATCTTTGTGGCCTTATGAAAACCAAATATAAATCTAGAGAAAAATATATATTTATATATTTTTAACTAAGTTCTTGTAACGTCAGAAAATGTCCCCTTGGGGGTTTTTCCCTTATAAGGTTTAGCTCTCAGGTCTTTAATGTGCATTTAGGACATATTACATCATATTTCAACATCCTGATGAGATAACCCTTAAGTGTCTTAGCAAATGGGACCCAGGGGGACCACTTGAGATAAACCCTACCCAAAATAGGGGGAGGACTTAGGGGCCCATGCCCTAATCCTGCCCTATTTTGGGTCAGTCCCAATTTTTAGGTGTCAGCTTGTGACCATTATTTGGGTCCTATGCCGACACGATAAGTTTGAATTATGAAATTCTTGACGGGAGTGTTTGTAGTTGCATATATAAACATGTTTAGGAGTTCATTTGTAAACTAGATTTCAACTAGATGATTACTAGCAAGCTATTGTGTTATAAAAGTGATTCAAGGCTTTCATTGTGTGGCAAGAGCAGATTTGTGTTGTCTATGTGTTTGTATTTACAGATTTGAGCAATCATCTCCTCATGGTATGAAGAGCATCTTCCTTCCATGAGATCTTCACTATAAGGTGATATCATTTGTGTTTGTAAGTATTTATCATTTAGTTTTTACCTCTGCCTCACAAGGGCACACACTCTCTATCTAACAACGGTGTTCGGAAGGCTTGAATGTCTTCAAGGCTTGACTAAGGCAAGCCTCTAAATAGAACAACCCCCTCCCAAAGTTTTCATGATTGCATATTACAGGTTGAAGCTACAGACAAAGTGAACTTGTAGGAGGGTACAACAGAGTGTCAAAATTGTAGATCAAAGAAGAAAATAGCTCCCTGGACTAGGGTGCCTGCTCATTAGTCCTCAAAGTTTCCTGACAGGAAGATCTTTAGTACAACAAGAATAGGTTGCAGATCTTGTTTGTAGATCCTAACAAAAAGTAGGGTATTGGACTTGGGCGCCTGCTCTTTAGTCCCCAACTATTCCACTTCTGAACCCTAAAAATAGGTGCATAGTTGTTATTTCACATCTTTCTATAGTAGCATTTTCTAATATTCATCTGTTTGTTGTTGTATTTGCATAATTAAGGTTTTAAGGTATAATTGAGCATAAGAGAAGATAATTAGAAATCAAATCATAAAAATCTAAGTTTCCCTACACCTCACAGTGACCTAGGGTAGGATAGTACATTGCAACTCAACCCTAGGTCCTTGAATGAATAGGTGAAAGAAGGATATACACCAAAACTATAAAAAACTCAACTATCCAAATTTTACTCTTTACATTTTGGTGAACCTGTGTTATTGGACATATTTGCACTTTGCTGAGTGTTTTGCTTCAGATTTATAGCAATTTCATTCATTCATATAGTCATTCATCTTATTGCATTGGAAAACTTACAAAACATTGAAAATTTAGAAAAATTGAAAAAAATTGTATTCTAAGGTTTCTATTTTGCATTAATTAATTTGAATTTCATCAATTTTTTTGTTTTTGCATTTAGACATGATTTAAATTGTATAAAATTAAAAAAATTTAATAGCTTACATTGCATTTTCATCTTAAAATTGCTAGGGTTTTGTTAAAAATTGTGAAATTTGCATATAACCTAGTAATTCCAAAATATAGGGTTTGTAGGTAAAATCTTGTTTCAGATTTTTCTATTGATTTTAGAGGCTCATTCAAATTTGCATTTGGCTATAGTCTTGAATTTTAGAACAAATTTGCATTTAGATTTCAAAAATTTGTATTTTTTCATAGAAAATTTTAACAAAAACTAGCATTTTCATTGATTTTTCACTAGATTTGCATTAGCATTTTGCATGTTAGAGCATGGAAATTATTTTCAAATCTGAGAGCATGTAATTTTTATCATAAATCAACTTTAAAAACATTCATATAGCATTTTGTATCAAGATCTCAAACCTAGGGCTTGAAAAACATTGATTTTCACTAGATTTGGCCTTATTGACTTTCTAAACTTGCACTATAGGTGTGATGTAAAGAATATTTTTTCACAAATTTACTGATATCAAGGGTATTATCTTCTACCCCTCCTAAAATTATTTACAACACCTTGTTATTAGTCTCTTGTATTGAAAATTTGGTGAAAAACTACATATTTTTATTATTTTTGCCCTAAGGTTTGGCCTAGTTTGCACCCTAAGCATGTTATAATGGATTTTATTATTTTAGGTGAATGATATCACTGATATTATTTGCTACACCTCCTTAAATTCTTTACAATTTACAACACCCCTTTTTCTAGGTCTTGGAATTGAAAATTGTGAAAAATTACATATTTTTGCTATACTTTCACTAGGATTTGACCTTGAGTGGCACTGTAAGTGTGTTGTGATGGATATTTTGGCATTAGGTGGCTATTATTATTGATATAATATGTTGTTCATCATAATTTTCCTCACAACACACTTTGTCATGCTCTTTTGCATTGAGATTTGGTGAAAAATCACATATTTTAGCATATTTTCACTATATTTTGACTTGTCATCATCTTAGATTTGCATCAAGAGTGTGTTGTGAAGGATCCTATTACTATATTGGACTGATATCAGACATATAATTTGCTACCCCTGATCAAAATCCTTACAACACCTTTGCTTTCACTTATTTGCATTGAAAAAGTACAAAAAAAAATTAAGCATTTACAACATATCTTGCACCAAAAATTTGTGCATATTGCTGCATAAGTCTAATAACTCACTGCCCTAAGAGAAATATTCCTTTAAGAAGAAGCATAAGACACATGGGATCTAGCGCTCTTGAATAAGTTGGTACACTGAACGCCTTCCTTATAAAAGGAGAGACTCAAATATTACAAGATATTACACCCATTACAAGTACAATGGAAGGGAAAACTTTTCATGATGTTGATGATACTATTGAAGTGATAGGATATGTATCTGATAAAAAATAGAAAAACTTGATAAAGACCTAGCTCAATTTCAAGACTATGTGCAAACTGAGAGGATAGCTAAAGAAACTGTACCTGTGATTCACCATGTAAGAGAATTGATAAAAAAGGGACAAGATGGTGTTAATACAATTCGTGGTCTAGCACATAAATTGTACAAACCAATATCATGCCAATGACTAAATGTGTAAAATTGATAAATAACACTTTTTCACCGTCTCATACACAAGTATCGGTGCCTATACTGACTATGAGAATATCTACTTTTACATCAATGATCTTAACAACTGATGTGAACGCTTGTAGTAATGCCACCACTAGTATTGGATTATCTAATGGCACTAATTACAAAGCTGTGGGATTTAATTATCAGAATTTGGTTCCTAAGGGGACCTCTTCTATGAATAATTTCTCTTAACCACCTCTTCATCCCACTTATTCTCAACCTCCCATCACATATAGTTATTCTCAACCACCTACCACCTACCATTATGTCCAACCACCATTGACCTATTCTCAGCATCTACCTATCATATCTCAAGCTTAATCACTTCCTTACTTTGGTTCCAATTCCTCGCAGCAAACTACATCTCCCAATGATGCCATCCTAAACCAACTTTTGCAGGGCATGACCGCTTTACAACAAAAGGTAACAAACTTGACAAATTGTTCACAATCTAATATACCAACATATCATGCCCATAATCCCCTTTCTTATGCAATTTTGAGAACTCCTATGCCTAAGAGGTTTGAGACCCCTTGCTTTGAAAAATATGGCACTGGAAAAGGTGATCCTAATACTCACATGGCAACATTCATAGCTATGTGTAGTGATTTCTATTTTGAAGAGGATTTGTTAGCAAAACTTTTCCTACAATCTCTCAAAGATACTGCTTTAGAATGGTTTTGCTCTTTGCCTCTAAATTCAATACACTCCTTTTCACAGTTGATTGATCAATTTTTACATTTTCAAGCAAACATTGGACCTCAAGTCTCTTTGATTGATTTAGTTCATTGCAAGCAAGGTCCGAAAGAGAAGCTAACTGAATTCATTATTTGGTATCAAGCTTTATATATGCAAATTCAATAACAAATGAAAGATGAGGATATTCAGAAGGTGTTTATTACAAATCTACAACCTAACATCCATGATAAGATCCTCTTGATGAAGTATAACTCCTTTCAACATTTATGCACCACCCTTCATGATTACCAACTTTCATCTAGTCAATATGAAAACCAAAACTCATCGACTCAAGTTAGTTAATCCATGGGTGGATCATCACAAAACAACTTTAAGAGGAATAATAATAATAGGAGTTTCATCAAGATTAATGGACTAAATACAAACAACTTTTCTAATGTGTCTGCTATCACTAATCTAAAGAAGACATCATATCAACCAAGAAAGTTTACTCTGATATCTAAGTCTTATCATTCTATAATGAATCAAGCTATGAGTAATAACATTCTAATGCTTCCCTTGATTAAGCCTGTCAATCCTAGCAAAGCACAAGGACATTACTTCGATGCTAATGCCTTTTGTCATTTTCATCGAACACAAGGACATGATACTGAATGATGTATGCATCTTAAACATGAAATACAAGACCTCATTGATTCAAATATCATTCAGGTATCAGGTGTGAATGATAACAGAAATAAGTCAGTTGCTCCGCCGAATCAAAATTTACAAATCTTCACTAATCCTTTTCTTAAACATACTGATACCAATATGTTGGAACAAGGACTAGTATAAATAGTTGATGATGATTATTTAGACTATGATAATATCCTAGGAATGATTGAAGTGGATAAGCACAAGATGGATAACCCACCTCGTCCATGAAGAAATGGAATTTACGCTGAAGTTCCTCCTTCATTATCCTTAAATGGATTGGGAGATAATCAAAATACATCAAAAAGACAAATAGAACAACCGATACAAATGACTGAGATGGTACAAGATGATCTTTTTACTGCAATAGACAGAATCAACAACGAAAACTCACTAAAAATCAGAAGAGAGTAAGACAATTGTCAGTAGTTAGAAATAATAATGGTTCTCCCCCTCATAAGCAACAAAAAGTCTCATTTAAACAAGGATTTGAGAAAAAAGCACTATATGATAATAAACAAGACTTTCATAAGAACCACTCAAACTTTTCACTAAACATGATTGAGTACCTCTCCAAGAGGTTCACAAATTCAAAAATCTGATACAAAGATCCTACCAAGTAAGTATCTATAACCCTTTATCTCTTTCGTGATGTGCTTCCCTCATGATGTTTTATGTGTTGTTTAGACCTCGTGGGATGACCCATGATTCTCTTGTAAGGTCTGAGATACCAGGAGAGTGCCTATGTTGTAACCTTCTTCTATTTGTATCATCATTCTTCAATATTGCCTCTCTTTGATTTCATTGTTGTGTGTTGTGTCTTACGGACATAGCATTGTAGTTGGTGACTTGGGGGCACCCTCCTACGTGACTATCCCTAAGAGACTTGTTTCTCCTCTCTTATTTATTGTTTCCCTTCATCTAGTGTTTCTATCAAGCTGGTAGATGACAAAAAACATTTATACTGATGCAGACCTAGTGTCCCTTTCGCAAGAAATCAAAAATTGGACTTAGTTCCTAATATGACAATGGGGTTGTATATCTAATCCAACTCTTGGATAGTGGAAGCACTCGTACTTTTCACGTAGTGATTTTGATGATGTTTTTATCTCATTTACAAATGATAACAATACTGATGCTCTACGTACTTTGTTTGTCTTTGCATCTAGCCTTAGTGGTACTCGATTCAAAGATCTTCATGATGTAGCCCCATGGTTATCCTTGAACTCCAAATTCATAGTATAACCTTGGCTATTTATGTGGTTAATCATATGGATTGATGTTGTTTTTTATCATGATTATGTGGACACTAACATGTTTCTTGCAAAGATGTGTTTGTGGGAACATTTGGCGATCGTA
Source organism: Cunninghamia lanceolata (assembly GCA_027924645.1). Classification (NCBI taxonomy): domain Eukaryota; kingdom Viridiplantae; phylum Streptophyta; class Pinopsida; order Cupressales; family Cupressaceae; genus Cunninghamia; species Cunninghamia lanceolata. The sequence goes on from BSBN01000030.1 coordinate 5,126,767, forward strand.
AAGTACATGTCACCTCCGAGGGGCATGGGCTTTGTGAGAGTTTGTGTTCCCTTGTGTGTTTTCTTCCTACCTTGACATGCTTGATATCGATGTGTGATATCAACCACCTTAAGGTGGGGGCATATATAAGGTAAGCTGTCTGTTGTAGATGTTAACAATGTGCTTGTCCTTAGGTGTAGTTTAAAGACTGGTGGCAATGAGTCCCTCATGCACTCTAAGTTTGTTTGCAATCAATCAATCAATCATTTAAGCCATCTGTAGAGGTAGGATATCATGTATATCCTTTTTTATCTTAAGCCCTATGCGGAGGCAGGGATGGTGTATTTCTGGGAGTAGATTGCATCATCCTGTCATTTTCAAAAGTCCTCTAGAGAGCCGGGGAGCGGTTCTGTGACTAACTCAACTCTTAAGCATGTCTTCGGTGATTATTGTGGCGAATCCCAATCATCGGTGTGTTCCTATAATGTGCCTGAGATGGTGATGAACCTAGAAATAGGAACACTCCATTGCTTGTCTATCATGTTTTCTCCGTGTCTTCAAAGTGTGTGTTTTTAGTGTGCTTGCTTTGTTTGGCATGTCTGTTGCCCCATATGTAGTCTAAAGACCTGTGTGATGAGTGCATCCTACATTATGGGAGGTTTTGTGTGTCTTGTGTGTGTGTTGCCCCATATATGCAGTTTAAATACCTGCACGATGAGTGCATCCTGCATTATGGGAGGTTTGTTTACTTTCCTTGTACTTGCATCTGCATTTCATATATATGAGAAGAAAAAAGAAAAGAAATCATTCCTGTCTTCTATGCATTCAATGTATTCTTCATGTTTGTGTGACTATAACTATCTTCTTTGTGTTTTGTGTGCCTGTCATTGTCTTCAATGTGTCTAGCGTGTCTTCTCCATGCTTGGCGTGTTTGCTGTGTTTGTTGACTATACTTTAATGCATGTATTGGCCTCGCATTTATACATACATTAAAGTGGGGGCTAAATGTAACATCAGAAAATGTCCCCTTGGGGGCTTTTCCCTCTTAAGGTTTAGCTCCTGGGTCTTTAGTGTGCATTTAGGACATATTACATCATATTTCAACATCTCGATGAGATAACCCCTAAGTGTCTTGGAAAATGGGACCTAGGGGGACCACTTGAGATAAAACCTACCCAAAATAGGGGGAGGACTTTGGCATCTGTGCCTAGTCCTACCCTATTTTGGGTCAATCTTAATTTTTGGGTGTCAGCTTGTGACCGTTATTTGGGTCCTATGCCGACACTATAAGTTTGAATTACGAAATTATGGGCTGAGAGTGTTTGTAGTTGCATATATAAGCATGTTTAGGCATTCATTTGTAAACTAGATTTCAACTAGATGATTACTAGCAAGCTATTGTGTTCTAAAGGTGATTCAAGGCTTTCATTTTGTGGCAAGAGTAGATTTGTGTTGTCTATGTGTTTGTATTTACAGATTTGAGCAATCATATCCTCATGGCATGAAGAGCTTCTTTCTTCCATGAGATCTTCACTACAAGGTGATAAAATTTGTGTTTGTAAGCATTTATTATTTGGTTTTTGCCTCTGCCTCACAAGGCAATGCACTCTCTATCTGACAACGGTGTTTGGAAGGCTTAAATGTCTCTCCAGGGCTTGACTGAGGAAGGCATCTAAACACCACAACCCCCTCCCAAAGTTTTCATGATTGCAGGTTACAGGTTGAAGCTATAGACAATGTGAAGTTGTAGGAGGGTACAATAGAGGGTTAGAATTGTAAATCAAAGAAGAAAATAACTCCTTGGACTAGGGTGCATGCTCATTAGTCCTCAAAGTTTCATGACAAGAAAATCTTCAGTACAACAAGAACAGGTTGCAGATCTTGTTTGCAGATCCTGACAAAAAGTAGGGTACTGGACTTGGGCACCCAGTCTTTAGTCCCTAACTATTCTGCTTCTAAACCTAGAAAATAGGTGCACAGTTATTTGTTATTTCACATCTTTTTGTAGCAGCATTTTCTGATATTCATCCGTTTGTTGTCGTATTTGCATAATTAGGGTTTTAAGGTATAATTGAGCATAAGAGAAGATAATTGGCAATCAAATCATAAAAATCTAAGTTTCCCTACATCTCACAGTGACCCAGGGTAGGATAGTACATTGCAACTCGACCCTAGGTCCTTGAATGAAAGGGTGAAAGGAGGATATACACCAAAACTATAAAAAACTCAACTATCCAAATTTTACCCTTTACAGTTCCTATCCCTTATACCTGTAATGTCAAAAATTGCATACCTTGCTATTATCACATTATGTTTTGGGGATCGTTTTAGTGTCCATCCCTTGTAGCATGTTCTAAGATCATTTAGTCATCCTTAGCCTTTTCCTTCACCAATTTGCTAATTTTCTAATTTTCAATATTTCTTGTTAATGTTGAGTTGTCTATCCAAATTTTGAATATTTTCTCTAAGATGCTAATGTGATGTGTGGACATCTATGCGATGCATTAGCATCCTAAAAGTTTTCAAAGTTTGAGTTGTTGGATCTCACCTAGCTACTTGCTCGTAACTATTGTAACACTCATTTACTAGAAAAATGGCCTTTGTGCTTGAATCTGACCCTTCACCTCCCTCTCTTTCCCTCTCAAAGCCTATCTTTTAAAAAAACACTTCATACATGTAACTCATCATCCCCTTGGTTGCACTTTGCTAGTTATACCTCCATTGTTGAAGCTTTTTGTGGGTACATGTTACTACATTTTCATTGAAATCTTTAAGTGCTCAGTCATCTCTTCTCTCTATTGTTGGTAATATCATTTCAATAAGCTTATTGTATGTTTTCATTCCTATTTTGATAGTAGTATAGATTCTTGTTCTTTATAATTTTACTTTTCTATTTCTATTTGCATATCTCTTGGTGACCATCACTGCCTCTTGTCCAATCTCATATACATTAGGGTATTGATCCTTATAGACCTAGGATTTAATACTTGCAGATTTACTTTACTTTTTTATTTTTAGTCCTCGATGCACATAGGCTAAGTGCACATACTCTTTGATTTCATCTTCCTATTTTGATTATCCATGGAGTTCAAAAGGAAAAAATAGGGGCTTGACCATTCTTGGCAAGCTCCCAAGTAGTCTCAAATATTTTTCTTGTCCTAGCTAGATATATTCTTTTGAAGACACAACCATATGGAGGTTTGATGTTCCTTCTTCTCTTTACTTGTCATTTCAATATTTTGTTTTAATTTATAGTTAGTTTAGATCATTTCTTATGTTTTTGTACCTTTTTGTTACTTTCTAGACTATTTTTTTGTCTACATTTGTATCCTTGTGTGCAGATCAAACAAGTTCTAGATAAAAAAACTTGAGTTTTCTAACTTTTCTGGATGACAAATTGTAGACTAGACATGAGTGTGTAGAAAGGATGAAAGTGTGGTGTGCTAGCATCCAAGATAGTGAGCTCCTATTTTTTTATTTCTAGGTTCTTCATTCCATTAGATTTATTGTTCTATAGGTTTTATGTATCTTGTTTCTAGATATCTTTTGTATTTCCAAGTTTTCCTCATTTCCATAACCCAACTCACTTAATGTAATGTAATTTTAACATCATACATTAAAAAAAATTCTACATTTTGTTCAACCTACCACTTTAACACAAAAAAATTCTTTATCTTCCATTTTCTTCCAATATTAAAATAAAACATTTTCTTTCCTCAATGTTTTTAGGGCACTACCCTAAACCCCATTCCATAGTCCTAAATGAGAAAAGTAGTTGCCTTCATCCATATCATCTACACCTTCTTAATCAATCTTCTTCTTCTATCTTTAACATGGACATGTTTTCCTCATTTTTTACTTCACTTTATATCTTTGCTTAGAAAGTTTCTAATAAATATACTTCTTTCAATGCACGTGATAGTGACTTAAGGATTTTCCTATATCACCCTATTCTATTGACATGCTTAGAGATCCTAAACATACACTTTTAGCTCCTTCTACTTCCATCACTTCTCCCATTGTTTGTGATGGTGTCATGTCTACTCCAATTTGTTGGAATAGCCAAGGATTCTCTACAACACTTGATATTCACTCTCACAATATGGAAATCGACAATAGACATAAGAAATCAATGATATTGATGAACCTAATTTGAGCATAAACATATATTAATCTCACTTACAAATTTATATGAGAATACCTCATTATATAGGCATGGAAGAGGCAATCCACCTTGCCAATGGATTGACAAGTGCTCCATGATGTGGCACAAACAAGTAGAGTGTCCTATACGGTGTCAACATTTGGATCACTTGGAATGTGCAAACCAACAACCTTATGTGATAAGTGTTGGATGACTGCAAAGTGTCTTTTAAGGTGGGATGGAAAGTCTTCCAACTTCAAAAGGTATGCACATGAGGTTTACCAAACAACTTGGTAACCTCTAACCTCTAAAAGGTTGCATATTTAGTTAGACAAGATGTTGTCTAACCTCATCAACCTAAGTAAACTTAAGTTATAGTGAATAGATAAATTATTCACTCTAACACCCCCCTTGAGTGATACTTGGGGAGATCACAAAAGTGCAAGAGAAACATAAATATGAGTCAACAAAACTCCTCTCCAAAAAGAGAAACAAAATGCGTGAAAAAGAGAACAAGTGAAGGAGGACTTATATCATGATCCCCCTAGGATAACTTCTATCACATGTGTACAATAAATTTCCTCAAAATAGGAGATACAAAGAGAGACATGGAAGCCCCCCATAAGATATGTTGTAGTGCTCATAGATGCTCGATGAAGTATGTTGAAGAGAATCCATGAATGTTGAACCACATTTCTCCCCTTAGGAAGAAATTGAACCATAGAAGTGTGTAAGTAATCTTCCCATTCCTGATAGGAATAAACAGGAAGAAGTAGGAATGTATTTGAATTCTACACATGATTCAAAGACTTAGATGAGGCCCATGATGTCTTCAAAAAATGCTCAAGAATCTCCAAGCCAATGCTGTCATGTGATGAATATTGATTCAGGTATCATAGAAGATTCTGTAACAAGAACCATAGATGTATGGTGATAACTAGAACCATAATAATCTAATATTCTCACTATAGTTCAGTTGGTGTAGGTGAAGGAAGAGCAATCATATCTAAAGAAGGCAAGGTTGATGCAACTTCATCGAAGTTGTCATTGAAAAGAAGATGAATGTCCTCAATGATGTCTCCCAAATCTGAATCATAATGTGGTGGATTTGGAAAGATGAGATCAATATCCTAGTGCAATGAATTACTAGAAACCATGGAGATATCATCTCGAGATTTGGATGTAACAATAGGTGTTTGTGGTTTTACAATATGACAAAGGAGTTTGAAAGAAACATGTGAGAAATAAGGACACATTGTGTTGTCATGTTGGTTTCCACAATAGGTGCATTTGTAGGTAGGATATGGAGTATCTAAAGCAACATAAATGATCAAATGAGAGTGTTGATACCCCTAAAATTATGAGATTTTCACCCTGATTAGGCGACTCCCTAAAATTTGGCACTTTATAACATAGTGCTTTTTACAAAATAGATATGACCAATGCATGGAAAATTGAAAAACATGCACTTTTACAAAAAACGATGCTCAATTCTGAGCTATTGAACAAAAGTTATTACAATAAGAAATTCTCGTAAATATGGCCTATTGTTAAAAAAATGCACTTGAAGAAGCAAAAAATGCCTAGGTGCAGAGAAAAATACTATCCTTCCAATGAATCGTTGGAATCAACAAGAACTGTACAATACACTAGTTTGATATGTGAGGGGGAATTGGCCTCCTACTAAGCCAGACCTCACTCTCCATCTTTGATCGATGAAGATACAAATGTTAAAGAATGCAACTCCTCAAAGATAATTTTGCCCCAATTTACATATAGTTTATTTAAATTGAATGCCACTACTACCACCACTACAACTGTCAATCTTAACTCAATCAGATAAATATAGTTTGAATACAAACTCTAATGCCAAGTGTCAAAGGTAACCTACAAATGAAGGTATAATCTGCCACAAACAAAATCAAAAAATTTTGAGTTGAAGAAAGATTGAAACCCCAACCTTCATTGCAAATGGAAATCATTGATGGAATCTCAACCTCAAGGAAGAAATAAAGGAGTCAACCCAAAAACACACAGAGGGGCCCCAAATTGACTTATTCCTCTTGGAAAAAAATAACTCAGGTAGATTGTTAACCTTAACCCAAAACCACTAGAGACAGTTGGAAATGACTAGCAACAAATGGAAAGAGGCATTTTTGATTGTGGGAGAAAACCTTGATGGTGATTAGAACTTTGACCACAACCCTCCAAAATTACACAGTTACCACAAAGCACAAAACTCAACCCACGACTGTGTGGATGAAGTTGGCTGGCAGCTAAGAGCATTTAGAAAATCCTATGGAGATCACTGAGTAGACAAAAAACTTGAAACATACTATGACGTCGTTAAAGATGGCAGTGAATCAAATGGTGACCATTTGAAAATGAAACCACGACCTATAGAAATTAGTGGTGGCACATGGACCACAAAAGGCAACATGACCAGTGGGAGCTCTTGGAGTGGCAACTCATGGAAACGACCCATTGAAATGGTCAAAATAGCAATGAAAAATAGATGAAAACCAATGCATGGAAAATGCCAATGACTAGATCTGTGACATTAGCAACCTCTGTCACAATAGTGATCTCCTTCACAAATCACCAACCATAATAGAGAAGGAGGTTAAAAACTTCTAAAAAGAGTTGTGGATGACCTTGAGATGAGAGCCAACTTTGGTAGAGAAAAACATCCTATAAAATGGACATCGACCAAATAGGAGATAGAAACCATGACCGCCAATGGAAGAACCAGAGCAAAGAGCTCATCCTCAGGATTTGATCAAATCTTGCACAATACAATGAAATCAACCCAAAAATCTTGGCAGAGGCTAAATAAGTCACTTGATCTGCCAAAGATTTGACAAAATCAAACCAAAAATAATAATTTTATAGAGGGTAAATTTGCCCTTTGCAAAACAAAATCATATTTTTACAAAAAAAATTGCCCAAATTAGCCAAGAAATGCATAATCTCCTTCAAAATTTGATTTTTCTAAAAACAAATTATTTTTCTTTTTTTGTAAAAAATTTGGTTCAAGGAAAAAAACATTTTTTTTACAATTGTGTTTGTGAGATCCGTTTCGCTCCAGGACACACTGATTTTTGCCTCACCTCTGAATCCCCTTAAAATGGAGAGCATGTCTATAGCATGGCTCTGATACCATGTTGGAATATCCAAGGATTCTCTGCAACACTTGATATTCACTCTCACAATATGGAAATAGACAAATAGAGATAAGAAGTCAATGATATTAATGAGCCTAATTTGAGCATAAAGATATATTAATCTCACTTACAAATTTACATGAGAATGCCTCATTATATAGGCATGGAAGAGGCAATCTACCTTACACATGGATTGACAAGTGCCTCGTGATGTGGCACAAACACGTAGACAAATGTCCTATAAGGTGTCAACATTTGGATCACTTGGAATGTGTAAATCAACAACCTTGTGTGACAAGTGTTGAATGACTACAAAGTGCCTTTTGAGGTGGGATGAAAAGTCTTCCAATCTCAAAAGGCATGCACATGAGGTTTACCAAACAACTTGGTAACCTCTAACCTATAAAAGGTTGCACATTTAGTTAGACAAGATGTTGTCTAACCTCATCAACCTAAGTACACTTAAGCTATAGTGAATAGATAAATTATTCATTCTAACACAATTTCTCTACCCCCATTGGCTACATGTTAAAACTCTATGGATCTCTCACTAAAGGTTGAGGCCTCCTTTTCCTTCATTACCTATGAGGATCCTATTCTTACCATTGGCAATATTTCTTCACCAGTTGGCTCTTAAACTTTTATTGATAATATTTCTTTCAATTCCTTTAATGACTCTTCATCAAGTGATGATGAGCCTCATGCTTCTATTGATCATTTCTCTTTGCAACAAGGACTCTTCTCTTGTTCTTCCTCAACTTCTACTTATTTGGAGGATGAACTCCCTCTTGTAGATAAAATGTAGCATGCTAGCATTATTCATCATTTTCTTAAAGTCACATTGGTTGAACTTCCTCCATCAATAGATATTTAATCATATCTACTATTTCTACTCCACATTTAAGCCATCTCTTCTAGACCTCAACCCATGCCATTATATTACTTCACCTTCTTTATCTACCACCCCTTATATACCACTTTCATTTTTTGAGGCATCACCATATATTTCTCATAGCTGACTCATGTTGCTCCTTTTACACCTACATGGCTATGTTCTCCTTTGTCGCCTATGATTTTTAACTACCCCTATCTTGTTGGTGTGGGAACTCTTTCTTTTGACAAATACAATGGCCATGGTGATTTGTTGCATTATGTGAGACACTTCTCCACCATATGTTTAAATCATACCTGTGATGACTATGTCTTAGAAAATTCCTTCTTAGCACCTTGAGATATAATGCCTTAGATTGGTTTTATTGTTGAAATGTATCAGACAACTAAGAGGGGAGGGGAGTGAATCAGTTGTCTTCAAAACTTTGACCACTTATGAACATTAACACATCAAACACTTGTTCAATGTTATTTAGATTTAATCATGAAAGTATGAAATAAGAATCTCAACATAACAACATCATCAACACATGAGACACCATGTTTTTTACGTGGAAAACCCTAAAAGGGAAAAGCCACGATGGGTGTTAGCCCACATAAATAAATAAGTTATAACAATACTGAAAAATAGAGGCTCACTGCCAAGATCGACTCACTGCTAAGGATTGGTGAACTGATTTGATAACATCTACTCCATGCCTAGGTTTAGTTCCATTGAAGCATAGTATAACTCCTCTGCTCTACTCTTTTTACACCTTCACACTTATCTTATCATTTTCACACAAGGACATCTTTTTCGCAACTACATTACATGATTTTATACAATTCATCAACCTTAGAATGTACATCAAGGTCGGCATTACATTCATCAAGCATTGGAACAATCTCCAAGATCAACATTACAAACATACATAGAAATAGGTCTGGACTCAAACAAAACTAGCTAAGGAAAATATGTATGCAGATCATGTTATGCCTTAGCTGGGACTCAAATGCAATCTTCCATGCTTTCACAATCTTTGATACATCTCTGTAAGTAGTGAAAACAACCAAGTCAGCCAAGACTGGTGTTAACACTAGGTCTTCTAAGAACAATCTTCATCCACGATCCAAATTTCTCTTTACGGACCAATCCAAAGGTAGGAACATGATTAGGAGACATCCACAAGTACATTGTAATCACCAGGAACAACCGCACAATCTCTAATGACTTTGCCAAGAAGATTCTTCAAACCAAAGTACATAAACGACATTGTCAGCTACTATCATAAAGAAAAGATAGCTTGCAGATCACCAAACCATGAACCATTAGAATTGAAGGCACTTATCATCATTTCAAACTTAACTCTAGAACCGTAGACCATAATACTTCAATGCGGAGGAATGCGGAGCAAAATACTTTCTCCCTGTCACCAGTGAATACTTAGAAAAAGCAATTTTTACTTTCGTGAACATAACTCACTCAAATCTTCATACCGAAGGCTCAAAATTGGAACATAGCATCTTCAGACATGTATCTAAGTAACTTCCAATCCACAGATAAAGATATTCATTCTACAAGAAATGCAAAGCAATCTACTATATTGTTTTGTTGTATTAGGAATACTTATTATCTTCACTACTTAACTCATTACAAGCAAGCATCAAAACACGAGCATAGTGGACACTAGTGACAACACAGATATGTTGACATCAATGACAACACCAGTTAGGCACATACTTGCAACAATCTACCCCTTTGTTATTGATGGCAACATATTATGTGAAAAACTATAATGACCATCAAGACAAGATACTCCCCCTTTTTTTTTACACATCTGCACTCTTTCTCCCCCTGAGTTTTTCACATGATTTCTCTCCCCCTTTGACATCAATGGCAACGGGCACATACTTGCACTCAGTTGCTCTGATCAAATTGCTCTTTCATGAATACTGTAACACTTACTACTCTTTGTCAGGAACACTTGCTACTCCCCTTGGGAGGTAGCTCTCAAAATATCAATCCAGATCAAAGAATGAGGCTTAGTTCAGAGCGAGAGGGGTAATAACCTTTAACTTTTCTCTGAGATACTCAAAGGTATCCTTAGGCAGAGGCTTAGTGAAAATATCTGTAATCTGATCCTTTGTGGACACATATTCCATCTTTACTTAATTTTCTGTCACCTCTCTCAAAAACTGATATCTTATTGATATATGCTTTGTTCTTGAGTGCATCACTAGATTCTTTGAAATGTTTATGGCACTTGTGTTGTCACAAAAGATTGAAATTAGATCTTCATACACAAATCTTATATCCTTCAAAGTCTGCTTCATCCACAATACTTGAGTGAAACAACATGCTGCTGCAATATACTTTGCTTCTACAGTAAACAAGAAGATTGAATCTTGCTTCTTGCTCAACCATGAAACCAATCTATTTACCAAGAAGAAAGCACCTCCACTTGTACTCTTTCTGTAATCAACATCTCTGGCCTAATTTGCATCTATATAAGCACTGAGAGTGAAATCATTGTCCTTTGGATACCATAAGCCATGATATGATGTGCCTTTCAAATACATCAAGATTCTCTTGACTGCCATCACATGTGATTCTCTAGGATCTTCTTAAAATCTTGCCACAAGACATACTACATGCATTATATCAGGTCTACTTCGAGTTAGATAAAGTAATCCTCCAATCATAGATCTGTACCTTTTCTGATCAGTCTTAGGTGATTCATCAATTTTCACATACTTAGACTGAGAAATAAAGATTCCTTTATCTGATTGAGTAATTTGCAAACCTAGAAAGAAATTCATTTCACCAAACATAGACATCTCAAATTCATTTTGCATTTCTCCTACAAACTTCATGCACATACCTTCATTTCCTCCAAAGATAATGTCATCAACAAAGACTTCAACAATCAATATTTTGTTATCATTAATTTTGAAATAGAGATTGCTATCATCAGTACCTTTATTGAACCCTAATTGTAGCAGATACTTGTCTAACCTTGCATACCATGCTTTGGGGCTTACTTCAGTCCATACAATGCCTTTTTCAATCTGCACACCATATCACCTTGGTTTAATAACTAAAATCCTTCTGGTTGCTCAATGTAAACTTCCTCTTCCAATTCACCATTCAAGAATGTAGACTTCACATCCATCTAATACACTTTGAAATCTTTGTGAGCTACAAATGCCAGAAATATTCTGATTGCTTCAATCCTAGCCACTGGAGAAAAAGTCTCTTTAAAATATATTCCTTCAATTTGAGAATATCTTTTGCACACAAGCCTTGCTTTGTTTCTTACAACTCCATTTTCATTTAGCTTGTTCCTAAAAACCCATTTAGTTCCAATGACATTCTTATCAGCAGGTCTAGGAACCGATTCCTAAGTTTGATTCTTCTCAATCTGCATCAATTCTTCTTTCATGGCTTTTACCCAATTTTCATCATTGCAAGATTCATTCATAGTTTTTGGTTCAACCTTTAAAAGAAAACAATAATTCACTTATTCTTCTGCAACTCTTTTCCTTGTCAACACACCTTTATTTTTGTTACCTATAATTTGATCTTCAGAATGATTAATCCTTACATACTTGGGAGTCTTAACAACATTTTTTGAAGCCTCTTCTTCATCCTGACTACCTTCTTGTTCAAATTTTTCTTCATTTACTATAGTCACATGTTCATCTGAATCATAGCAACTCAAATCTGATATTCTTTACTTGCCTTCATCCATCTTCACATTAGCACTCTCAACAATCTCTTTTAGTCTCTTATTGTAGCACCGGTAGGCCTTACTCTTGGTGGAGTAACCAAGAAAAATTCCTTCATCACATCTAGCATCAAACTTGCCTAGTTCTTCATCTCTTCTAATATAACATTTTCTACCAAAAAATTTGAAATACTTCACTATAGGAACTCTTCCATACCATAATTCAAAAGGAGTTTTAGAACTGTTACCTTTGACTTGAACTCTGTTTAGGATGTACACAGCAGTATGTATGGCTTCTCTCCAATATACTTCTGGTAGGTCAGCTTCCTTTAGTATAGTCCTAGCAGCCTCCTGAACTAACCTGTTCTTTCTTTCAACAACTCCATTCTGTTGAGGAGTTCTAGGTGCAAACAACTATCTCTTTATCCCTTGTTCTTCATAGAAAATATTAAATTCATTTGAAGTGAACTCGCCTCCTCTATCATACCTAAGCATTTGATTCTCAAGTCTAACTCATTTTCAACCATTGCATTGAAAACTTTGAACTTGTCTAGGGCTTCAGATTTTTAGTTTAGAAAAGTAACCCAAGTCATTTTAGAATAGTCATCAATAAGCAACATAAAATACTTGTCACCTTGTAGACTTATTGTTCTTGTGGGACCACACAAATCTGTATGTACTAGCTCCAACAATCTAGTAGAGAATTGTTCTTTGCTTTTGAAACTTGTTTTTGTTTGTTTCCCAAATTGATACTCCTTGCAAATGGTGTTGGTTGGCCTCACAAGTTTAGATAGATCTCTTCTAGCCTGTGCAGAACTTATCTTCACCAAATTGTCAAAATTGATGACACATCCTTCCATGTCGTGCAACCAACTCTCATCTGTCTGAGCTAATAAACAATAATCATAGTTCCTCTTAATTGATAAATGTTACCTCTAGTCTTCTTATCAGTAGCAATCACTGTTCCAAAGATTTCCATGATCTTGCACCCATTGTTTTTGAATCTTAGATCATAACCTATGTCACACATCTGATCAACACTCAAGAGATTATGCTTCAAACCCTTCACATATAGGACATTATCAGTATTGTGCTTTCCATCAAAAGAAATAGATCATTTTCCAAAAATCTTACCAGTTGCATTATCTCCAAACCTAACCAGTCCTCCATCATACTTTTCCAAACTCACAAACTTACTTTTTTCACCGGTCATGTGATGTGAGCATCCACTATCAATAATCCATTCATCCTTATCTTTCTCAACCTAAACAACCAAAGCACTTTCTTCCACTAGTTTTTCTTCCTTCACACATCTAGTAGGATTAGTAGACACAGGTTCTTCTTTAATTGCAATAAACAAGCACTATTTTGCACTACTACTAGCATCATCAAATTCATCATCTGTCACACCTTGATCATTAAGATCTCTAACATAGTAGAATTTCTGTGGAACCCTAGGTCTATTCTCAAATCTTTTTCTATTCCTTTCAATTCTTTCAGGACATCTAGAAGCATACCACATGAAAAATATTTGAAAGGTAATTTTTCTTTGAACTTACTAGAACCTCTTTGCAGTCTGTCAACAAAGTTTGCTTCAATTTCATCAAGCTCATCATCAGGTTCCACCTTGTACTTTTTAGTTTTGGAGATCTTCTTTGAAGTACTGGCTTTAAAAGCAGTCTTAATCTTTGGTAGAGCATCACCAAGCTCTCTCATCTCAAAAGTTGTAAGCTTTCCTAGCAACTGATCCTTGGTGACATCTTTCATAGTCATTACTTCTTCAATTGCAGCTACCTTGTGACTATAGGATTTGGGTAATGACCTAATAATTTTCATCACAACTTCCTTCTCTTCAATGGTTCCTCCCATACCTTTTATTGCATTGACAATTTCATCAACTTTTTGCATGTAGGTTGTTATGTTTTCATCTTCGCTCATCTTTAAACCCTCATATTTCGCTTTCAAACCCTGTAATTTTGTGCTTTTAATAGACTCATCTCCTTCATACATATTTTTTAGCTTCTCCCAGACTTCATTAGCAATTTCCAGATCCATGACCTTTATCAACTTAGTGTCCGACAAGGCACTTAATATCACATCTCTAGCTTTTATATTTAACTCATATTCTTTGATTTCATCTTCAGTTGTTTAACCATTCTGAGGCAGGGTATACTTCGTCTCTGTCACTTTCCATATTCTATAACCAATAGAAAGAAGATGGCTTTTCATTCGTACATTACATAAAGCATAATTCATCCCATTGAACTAAGGAGCTTCTTTCTTATAAGACATCTTGGATCGACCTCAAGATTTTAGGCTTACTTCCGACGAACCTTGCTCTGATACCAATTGTTGAAATGCATCAGACAACTGAGAGGGGGGGTGAATTAGTTGTCTTCAAAACTTTGACCACTTATGAACATTAACACATCAAACACTTATTCATTGTTATTCAGATTTAATCATGAAAGCATGAAATAAGAATCTCAACATAACAACATCATCAACACATGAGACACCAATTTTTTTACGTGGAAAACCCTAAAAGAGAAAAACAACGGTGGGTGTTAGCCCACATAAATAAATAAGTTATAACAATACCAAAATATAGTGGCTCACTACCTTAGGGCTCACTACCCAATATGCTCACTACAAATGTTGTGGCTCACTACCAAGAATTGGTGAACTGATTTGATAGCATCTACTTCATGCTTGGGTTCAGTTCCATTGAAGCATAATATAACTCCTCTACTCTACTCTTTTTACACCTTCGCACTTATCTTATCATTTTCACATAAGGACATATTTTTTACAACTACATTACATGCTTTTATACAATTCATTAACTTTGGAATGTACATCAAGGTCAGCATTACATTCATCAACCATTGGAACAATCTCCAAGGTCAGCATTACAAACATACATAGAAATAGGTCTAGACTTAAACAAAACTAGGTAAGGAAAAGATGTATGTGGATCATGTTATGGCTTAGCTAGGACTCAAATGCAATCTTCCACACCACGACATACTTTCACACTCTTCGATGCATCTCTGCAAGTAGTGAAAACAACCAAGTCGGCCAAGACTGGTGTTAACACTAGGTCTTCTAAGAACAATCTTCATCCATAATCCAAATATCTCTTTGTAGACCAATCCAAAGGTAGGAAGACAATCAGGAGACATCCACAAGCACATTGTAATCACTAGGAACAACCGTACAATCTCTAACCACTTTGCCAAGAAGATTCTTCAAATTGGAGCACATAAACAACACTGTCAACTACTATCACAGAGAAAAGATAGCTTGGGGATAACCAAACCATGAACTATTAGAATTGAAGGAACTTATCATCATTTCAGACTTAACTCTAAAACCACAGACCATAATACTTCAATGTGGAGGAATGCGGAGCAAAACACTTTCTCCCTATCACCAGTGAATTCTCAAAAAAAGTAGTTTTTACTCTGGTGAACATAACTCACTCAATATTCATACCAAAGGCTCAAACTTGGAACATAGCATCTTCAGACATGTATCTAAGTAACTTCCAATTTGTAGATAAAGATATTCATTCTACAAGAAATGCAGAGCAATCTACTAGATTGTTCTGCTATATCAGGAATACTTATTATCTTCAGTACCTAACTCATTACAAGCAAGCATCAAAACAAGAGCACAGTTGACACCAATGACAACATAGATATGTTGACATCAATGAAAACACCGGTTAGGCACATACTTGCAACATCTATAACTTACTGTTATGTCACAACTTGTGTACACTAGTTGTGTATGCACAATTTCACTATGCTTAGATCCTCCCTTTAGTGATCCCAAGCTTAGTTCATTTTTAGGTCTAATTTAAAGTCTTGATTGGTCCTTGTTTCTATGAAATGTCATTATTTTGATTAAAGTTTCATCAAAACTTGAAAAAACTTAAGATTTGGAGTTAGCACCACATTAAATGCAGGCTTGTGCCTAAATTTGTCCCAAGGGCCTAGGGCACCTAGCACCCTGGTCCCTCCCATGTTTTTAGGGAGAAAAATTAGGTCCACAAAATGGCTTTAATGTTGTTTAGGCCAACCCTAAACTCAATTTTGCTTTTTCATGCATATTGTTGGCTCTTTAATTTAAATTACTCCTTTCTTAGAGTCTTATATAAAGGAAACTCATTTCTTCATTTGAAACTAGATTTGATAGATGTGAAAAACTCTCTATTGTTATGTTCTCTATGCTATTGAATTATTGTAGGTTTTTTATTTGATCAAGTGGAGTTCATCTTTACTTTTGGAAATATTTTCATGAAGGCTAGGAGATGAGATCTTGAGTCTATCTCATTTGTTCCTAGGTTGAAGCACTTTGCATGATTGGGAGAAGGGTTTGAACCACCAACTTGAGATTGGATTGAGTACCCTCCAAGGGTATGGTTGCATCACCTTCTTATTTAGCAAATCTTCAGTGAATCTTCATCCATGAAGTGAAGTTGTAAGCTTCCTTGAGTGAAGAATTCTTTTGTATCATTCCTTCCTATTTTCTTGAGTCATCTAGGATTGGGGTTTGATATATTTGATTAGATCTTGCATGTTACTGCTCACAATTAGGGTTTCTGAGCACACACAACATCTTGGTCTAATCTTGGCTATTTATGAGGTAGGAATACTAAATTAGGGGCTTGACTAAGGCAAGCTCCTATATAGCCCCAACTATTTTTCCCTTCTTCTTTTTTTGTGTAGGTTGAAGAAACAGATTTTGAAAGAGAAGATTTGGGGAGAATGAAGGTTTTGCATGTACAGGTTGGGTCAAACTCAAACTTTTTGGAAAACCCTAGAAAGGGTCTAGGGCACCCAGTGCCCTAGTCTTTTTGGAATTTTAGCTCTATTTTCCTACTCTACTCTATTTCCTCATCTCTGTTGTGCATTTTGATTTTCTATTTCTATCTCCAATAGTCGTTTGTAGCTTAATCTTGCTCATTTAGGGTTTGATCCTTTTACCTAGTTTGCTTGGTTGAATTTGGTTGACTTCTTATCTATAAAACAAAGAGGCAAAACCCTTGTATTTTTTCTCTCCCTCAAGGGTAGAATCCAAGCTTGGTTTATGTCTCAATGTTTGTGGAAGAGGATTTGACCTAGTTTGACCTCTTAAGCTAGATCCCTTTTTTCCACTAAACATTTTGGTGAACCCAAATCTTCTTACACTCTTGAATCCTTCTTCATCTAAAAATATTTTTTTTGAAAATTGTTCTAGATATGATTTAAATTAATTTCATTCATCACTTTCATACTTGCATATATATCATATTTTTCCTTTAATCCATCATTAGGGTAACAAAAATCTTGCATTTTCCTACAAATCTAGCTAGTCTTGAACTTAGGGTTTGTAGATTAGTGTGTTATTTCAGATCTTTGTAGAATTGTTAGGTTTATTAAAGTGATTTCATTTGTTGTACCTTATAATTATTTGTATTTAGTGCATGCTTTGCATTTTGGCATTTGAAATTGAAAAAATAAGCATTTGATTTAGATTTGAAAAAGCTATACAACTTTTTGCATTGCATAAGGTTAGATCTTTACAAATCGATGTAATTTTTTGATATGAAGCTTTATATATGATTACAACTGAGTTTGATATACATTCTTTGTATACATATTGCATTCATTCATAGATATTGATTAGAATTATCAAAAATCTCATTTTTTGGTAATTCTTGCTGAAAATTAAAAAATCTTGCTTATGTTTAGTTAGTAATTGGATATAATTTTGTTGTTTGTACCTTTTTGTATTTCATTTTGTGCAACATAAAAACATAAACAAACTTCATTTCATTCCCTCTTCTTCATTTCATTTCTATAAGGTTTGGAAAAATTAGGGTATGCAAATATGTCAGACTTCTTTATTCAAGATTTCAATGCACTTGATGATCCATTTAATAGTGAAGATTTTGATATGTTAGATGAAGCGTTGGATGACTTAATATCTATGAAATCATGCTCTACAACTCCTAAACCATCTCTATTTCAAAGATTCATTACTACAATTTATGTTTTTTGTTCCCAAAAAGAGCCTGAGAAATCTTAAATTCTTATACATCTTAGTAGTGATGCTCCTCAATCACAATCTATCACAATAGGTGGTTCTCCAAAAACACCTAGAACACTTGATTATATCTTTAATTATGCAAAATAAAATCTCTCAACACAATCAAAATGTGTTGCAACAACCCATGCATCATGAGGTTGCTCACACATTTTAACACTAGAAACAATAAACAAAAGAAACCAATCACATTTGTTCTAGCTTCTCTTCCACTGTCTCAACCTATTCTTCCTCAATCACCTCATCTTCCTACTCATACTAGTAGAGATTATGATCTTGTTGAGTAGGTCTGTGCTCCTCCAACAAAGATATCTTTATGGGAGTTGATATAAACATCACCTACATACCACAAAATGCTCCAAGAAGCTTTGCAAAAGGTGATTGTTCCACCTGCTATTAAGCCAAATGATGTAACAACTTTGTTAGATTGTATGCATGTGACAAAATCAAATATTATATTTCAACCACATGAATTACCTCCCATAAAAGTTCAAAACCAATATGAGCCTCTTATGATATTTGTCATTATTAATAAAATGAGGGTTAGACATACCATGATTGATGGTGGATCAGGTATTATTGCATGTGCATAGACTTAATACATAAAATCAATGTTGATACCTCTCTCATTGAACCAGTCAAACTCAACATTTGTGGCTTTGATAATGTTGGTAGACAATCATTAGGTACTATTACTTTACCTGTTAAGGCTGGACTTGTGACATTACCTACCCTTATCTATGTCATGCCTAATTCTCTTTCATACAATCTTCTTCTTGTTAGACCCTGGATTCATGCCATGGGGGTAGTCCCATCTACCCTTGATTGATCAATTAAGTTTGTTCATGACAGTAAGCTCCAAACAATTGAAGCTGATATGATTCCTGGAAGTTGTTTACAAATTGAAGCTAAAAATAGACAATATTTTAAACCCTTTAATTTACTTTATCCTCTTTCTAAAGTTAATTCTTCTCTCCCTCTTGTAGAGGTTATTGTAGAAGAATCTAATTCACCTTCAAATACACTCTTTGGCAATGATTGGGGTTCGTTAGAATTTACACCTACCTTTCTAGGGGAGTATGAAGTCTCACCATCAAAGCCAAAAACTTCCAAGGTTGCTCCAATTTCTACTCCTAAGACACCTAAAGTTTATTTGAAAAGTAATGATGATGTTAAGTAGGGAAAAGAGATAGGGATGCAAAGCATGTGAGTACACTAGATCAAACCCTCCTTTCACTATAACATTCAAGGACAAAACTGAGCCAAGAAACTACAAGATGGAAGAGGGCTCAACTACTAATTTTATGCTCTTGTTTGCAAAGGAAAGATGTGATTCAACAAAGCATTTTATCAAACCCCTAAACCTTAAAATTGTGATAATCAACTTATAACAGAGAAACAGAAGCACCAAGTTAGGATCTAAAAGCATTAGGGTGATCAGTGAGATGTCCAAACTTGTCCCTCAGAAGCTGAAATGTTAGAAGACTCTAGGGCTAGCACCTAAGTCCAGAAACTCCTAATATCTAGAAGCTTTGAATTGGAAAAATATCGTAAATGATGCTCTAATGCTGAATTTAAGGTTTGTTTTGCTTGCTAGACATTGGGGCTTGCACCCAAGTCTACTATGGAGGAGTTTCTGAACTCTATTTTTGGATCCTAAATCTTTATCCTTCAAACAACCTCCTTGTACCTTTGCTTCTACAATTCCCACACCTGTAACCTACACACATGAAGAAAAGGGGTTTGGGGGTTGTGGTGTTTAGGGATTTGCCTTAGTCAAATCCTAGGTTAGTATTCAAGCTTTCCCAACACCATTGTTAGAGAGAGCATTTCCTTGCATGATAGAGACTAAAGATAATCCAAATGATGATGAAATGATTCAAACACAATGATGTCACCTTGGTGGTGAAGTCCTTAGGAGGATGAAAATTCTTCATCTCATAAGGATGTTGATGATGATTCCAAATCTACAACAAACACAATACTGACACAAGTCTACTACAAACACAATGTATACCTTGAATTCTCCTTTACATAATATCCTAACCTTGCTATCATCAACCTTCTTTAAAATGAATTCAAACACTTGTTTATATATGATATCTCGTTAAACTTTCACAAATTAATTGAAAGAGCCGACAAGGGAGGACCAATTTAAGAGTCCTATGCTGGCATACATTTAATTTTATCCTGACCAATTAGGGTGGACTTGGGCATGACCGTCCAAGTCCCAAGGGGTCTTTTTTGTCGAGACTTAGACATAAAATGGGCCCCTAGTTCCCATTTGTCATGGGTTTAAGGGGATTTCTCATCGGGATGAATAATTTTCTTATAGAGTGTAAACACGGGGACCTAGGAGCTAAACTAGGAGGTAAAAGGCATGTGTTCACGTTTTACTCCATAATATTTAGCCCTCGCTTTAATGTGTGTGCAATCCTATGATTTAGCACATGCATTAGAGTATGGTCGAAGCATATCAAAACACATCAACCACTAGAACGAATACACACCCTAAGCTTGAAGGACTATTTCTAGCCCCTAGACTTAAGAAAACATAAGAAAACACTTAACAGTCACATAAGACATAGTGAATACAGTAAAGAAGCACACAATACATAAAGAAGATAGTGGAAGCATGCAATGCATGGAGAAGACATGGATACAATCATGCAATACACAAAGAAGACATGAAGAGAAGACATGATTAAGCAATTACATATCTCTATATAATGCTAACTAAAGTAAACAAAACACACATGTAAAGACATGCAAAACACATATAGCGTGGGGAGGGGCTCATTGCCACACAAATTTAGACCACGCTGCAAACACACAAGACATGCAAGGAAGACACATAAAACACACGAAAGACACACGAAATATAAGAGTGCCACATAGCATTCCATAGACACACTATACATCTTATACATGGCAAATATGGGCAATAGGAAGGAGATCGTCATTGCACTTCACTATCTAAAACACACTAAATACACTTGACAGTTGAGCTACACTACCACAACCACCAAAGACATGCTTAAGGGTGAATGACTCAAAATCCAACCCTACCTCGTGATGAAGAATTTGTATAAAAGGATACACACTAGCTCAAGAGATACACCATCCCGTCTCGTGATGACGACTTTGTTGGCAAGAGACACTATATGGATTCATGGTTGTTGTCATTGATGGCAACAAAGGTCATCCCACATATCCGCAAGTCATGATATGTCTCTACCGGAAGTCAGATTGAAGATTGTTGTGGTCCGGTGAACAAGAACAGAGCATGTGGCAAGGTCCGACAGATTGGTCCGGATCTCTCAGAGGAAGTGTCTTGGTGCAGTGCGGATCTGGGGAAGTCAAGAGGACTATCTTGAGTGGTATATTCCAAGGATTTAGCCTCCGGAGTTGGACAAGGAAAAAGATATGAATAGTTGA
Source organism: Cunninghamia lanceolata (assembly GCA_027924645.1). Taxonomy (NCBI): domain Eukaryota; kingdom Viridiplantae; phylum Streptophyta; class Pinopsida; order Cupressales; family Cupressaceae; genus Cunninghamia; species Cunninghamia lanceolata. Next base: position 5,148,186 of record BSBN01000030.1, read on the forward strand.
GTACCGGATTCCTGAGAGACAGTGAAAACAGAGGAAGAACTGACTGACAGAGTATCAGACTACTTTCCGGATGTGTTACAGATGATGATAAAGGTTGCGGAGGCATGAATCATGTTTGGCCGACATAATTGATGATATCTACAAGTATATGCTTGATCCGCATTGCTTGGTGAGCAAGGATTCAGCCGACAGAACTAAGTTTGTAAGAAACTAGACTGTTCCGGATGCCGACTAGAAAGGTGATGAAATTACTTGTGTGGATATATATAGAGGATGGATTTAGTTGTAAAGTGTGAAAAATGTGTGAAAGGATATGCGAACAAGTCCAGAGTAGAGCAGAAGTAGCAAGAAAGATCCGGTATGTGAAAGGATAGCAGACTAAAGAACAGAGGAAAGATGAAGTGCAGCAGATCAGTATACTGAACCTAACCGGAACTGAACTCCAGCATATGCAGATGCTTCCAATCAGTTCAAGACTGTGATTCTTATCACTTTGTAAGACAGTGTGTCTTCTTGTAGGCAGTGAGCCTCTTGTGAGCAGTGTGCTCGGGCAGTGAGCCCTAATTGGCAAGTGCCATTTTTGTAATTTCCTATTCTTCTAACAGAGAATAATTCTTGGGTTAATCACCCCGTGGTTTTCTCCCTTAACAGGGTTTCCACGTCAAAAATACTGTGTCATGTGTTTCTTATTTCATGGTTAATGTTTTGTGTTTGATTTTATGCTGCTTCAATTAAAAGGAAAGTTCAATAAGGGAAATAATTAGGATAACTGATTCACCCCCCCCTCTCAGTTATCAACAATTGGTATCAGAGCCAAGTTCCTCCTAATAGAGCCTAACAGCTTGAGGAAGATCTGGGATTTCAAATGGATGCATATGGTTTAAAGGAGCAACTCAAGACTGCCCTTGAGGATCTTGAACAGTCAAATTCTGAAGTCAGTGAATTAAGAGAAAGACTCAAACAGGCTGATGAATTCATGAGGGAATTAAAAGACAAATTAAGTCTCTCTATGAAAAAGAGAAAGGAGCTGCTCCAACAGTTGGCAAGACAAAGTGAAGAAAGCAATACAAATGAAGAATTGACTGAGCAAACCAAGTTATGTGAAAAGTTATCAAAAGAAGTCATTATGTTAAGACATGAAATGGAATCAGGAACTATAAAGTTCACTCAAGAGATTGAAGAAAAAAGAAAGGCTGAAGACAATCTAAGACAATCTCTTAAGGAAAAATCAGAAGAATACCACCAGATGGACAGGATTATCAGACATCTTGAATCTGATCTTGAAGATGCCAAAGATAATGAAGAAAAACTTGAGGATCAAATTACCTCTCTCAAAAGAGATCTTCAAACAGCAAATGAATATAAAGAGAAATTCAAGATAAGTTCTGCTCAACTTGAAGTTCTTCTTGGAAGTCAAAAGAGGACTGATGACAAGTATGGTTTGGGATATGAGAAAGGAGAAAGCTCCGGATCCGGTCAGAGGAATCTTGGATCAGAAAATCCAAGGAGCAGGCCTAGAAGACCTCCGGTAAGACAGCCAAATGCTCAAAAATATCCATCCTTCAATGGATACTGCCACAGCTGCAACCATTTTGGTCACAAAGCTAATCAGTGCAGAATGAGAATGAATCAGATTAATTCATCCTTCTCCGGACAGTGCTTCAACTGCAAAAGGTATGGACACAAATCCCATGAATGCAGAATTATGCAAGTAAACAAATCATTCAAAGGTAGATGCTTTACATGCAATAGAGTAGGTCATATGGCTAATCAATGCAGATCAAGGGGATATCAGTTAAATATGCAAAGAAATGTTATTTGCCAAATCTGCAATAGGTCCGGTCATAATGCTAAAGTCTACAGAAACAAGAATCAGGACAAAAGAGGTCCGGTGTATAATCAGAATCAAGACAAGGGTAAACAAAAGATGAATGCGGATGAAGTTAGGAATCAGATGAGCAAGATTTGGGTGAAGAAAAGCTCAGAGAATGTAGAGGTTGGATCCGCACCAGATTCTGGTGCTGATATTTCTTCCAGAAATTAAAAAGTGAGCTCAGGCTCAGGGGGAGACTCAAAGAAGATTCTGTTCCCCCAGCCAAACAAGTTGTGCCGGATGTGGCACAAGATGCGGATTAAAGGGTTTGTAGATATAAGTCCTGAGATGCTTCAGTCAAGTTTTCAGAGGTCCGCATGGAGTTATGAAGAAGCTGTGTTCGATTAAGTTAGACCTGCTCAGGGAGGTGCTCCGGTATGATAAAGGATTACAAAAAGGTCCGGAGAGATCCGGAAGTGCACGATCTTGTCTTGCGGATTGGACAGAGTGTTTGGGATGTTCTTGTAATATGTTACCCAGATTTATTCATGATTTAAAGATCTGGATGATATTCAGTGATCAGGACTAATCCGGGATACTCCAAGCTGTCCAGACATGGTAAACCAGAATAATGCAGGTGAAGCATTTATTGCAGACAGATATTAGGGTTTGCGGAGCAATATAAGGGATTTCTCAAAAGTTATCTGCTCATTCTACACTTGAGAAGAAGCGAATAGTGGAGCTCTGCAACAAGGTTCATCAAGCACACCAAGGATCTCCTGCCAAAGCTATTGCATAAAGAAATCAATCCAACCACTCCGTGCAAACCGAAGGCGCATAAGGTATTCTTCGTTTTTCATTACCTCACTGCAAATCTTTGAAGAATGGCTACTCCAAACATAGTTAAGATCTCTGATAGACCTCGCCCCTCATTCAAGAAACATCCCTACAAATCATTGGAGGTAGATCCACTAGGAGCCTTCTCTAGTGTTCCCCACGGAGTCTTACATACTGAAGATATTAGGGTTTACATACACGCAAACATTGAGGAATTTGGGGAATTCAAATTAAGAGACCTCTATCACAAGCAACTGATAGACAATGCTTTTGAGCTCAAACCAGAGTATAAGGGTATCCAGAAGAAACAATTTGAGCAATTCATTCATTTCCCTAGCTTTGAAGAAGATGAATGGGTCCGGTATGTACTGAGCAGGATGCATGACAACTTCCTTTGGCTAGATAGACCCTGTAAGATCACAAAAGAAGCAATTAGAGCAGATAGCTATTCAGCTATATCCTCAAATTGATCCCAAAACAATGAACATTATCTTCAAGGACTGTAAAGATGAGTTCAGAAGCAAAGCCAGGATGAATCAACTCATGCTTGGTGAGACTGACAAAGTGGCCCAAGAAACAGAAGAGATCCTCCGGAAGGCCTTCAAAAGGTTCAATCTTCCTGTTGTAGAGGACTTAGGTGCAGAAACAGCTGCTGATTTGGAATCTTCTGTTCTGGAAGAAGTGAGCCCTGAACAGACAAGTGAGGACTTGGGACCCTCTGCTCCAGAAGAAGTGGCCCATGAACAAGCAAGCATCTCTCCTCCGGTTTCCCCTACAGTCTCCGGATCCAAAGAAGAAGAGCAATTGCAGGAGAAGGAAGCAGTGGTGACAGACAAAGAGGTTGACAGTTCTAAGACTGCAGAAGAAAAGAAACATCTGTCTCCGGCAAGAGACACTGCACAAACTGTTCAACAATTTTTGAGCAAAGAAACTCTAGAGATTGATGAACCGGAGCTTCTAAAAGGTCCATTTGATTTTGACTCTCTCTCTCCGGTACAAACAATGAAGATAGCTTCATTTGCAAATGCCAAGGCAAATGAAAAGCTCCTGAAGTCTCATATGGAAGACTGTGAGTTGATAGAGGCTGCTTCCGGAGTACTTGTAAAGATCATGCCATCAATCCAGATAGATCCGACAGCCTCCACTTCCGGTAATCTAAAAACCTTAGTCAGCAGTATTGATACACATTTTAATTCTCTAGAAAAATCAGCTGAAGAAAAGGTCCGGAAGGAATTTTTGGATAAAAGATTTTCTGAAATATTAGAATTAATCTCTAAGGATAGGAAGATTGTAAGCATTGGAATAAAGAGCTTAGAAAATGCTCTTAAGGATGGCGGTGACATCTACAAATTTTGTATATCTTGGTCAAAGGCAACAGCAGCAATTGACAAGAAAATAAAAGAGGAACAGGACAAGCTTCAAAGCTTATCTCAAAGTTTTGATCCTCTCTCTTCCTCTATAATAAATCAAGAATGTCAGACTATTGCAGTCTTGAATGAAATAAAGAATCTTGAGAAGGAGAGGAAGAACATTACCAACCGGATGGGAGAACTTAGAAGGATTATAGTCCCTAAGTTGGAAACTATGCATGAGGCCATCAGTGATGCCCAGACCACCGCCCATACAAAAGATCCGACAGATCTCAGGCGGGCAGAAGCTTTTGCATTTTTGTTGAGTGGTCACATTTCAATCTTGGACAGAATGAAGCTAAGTTGGGCTACTGAAATGGTTCAACTGCAGACATCCTTTGCAGACATTCTGCAGTATATGTGAGTATGTAAATATGCGGCTATATATAGAAAATTTTTGAAAATTTTGGTGTGCGGACCCTACCCTTTGCCATTGATGTCAAAGGGGGAGTGAGGAGCAGTGAAAAATGAGGAATCCAACTCAGGGGGAGTTCTGGAAATTGTATATAAAGACAGAGCATCAGCAAAGGGGGAGCATAGTGTAAACACTTAGTCATTTTTCACTAAGTGTTGCCATCAATGCCAAAGGGGGAGATTGTTGGCAAGAGACACTATATGGATTCATGGTTGTTGTCATTGATGGCAACAAAGGTCATCCCACATATCCGCAAGTCATGATATGTCTCTACCGGAAGTCAGATTGAAGATTGTTGTGGTCCGGTGAACAAGAACAGAGCATGTGGCAAGGTCCGACAGATTGGTCCGGATCTCTCAGAGGAAGTGTCTTGGTGCAGTGCGGATCTGGGGAAGTCAAGAGGACTATCTTGAGTGGTATATTCCAAGGATTTAGCCTCCGGAGTTGGACAAGGAAAAAGATATGAATAGTTGAGTACCGGATTCCTGAGAGACAGTGAAAACAGAGGAAGAACTGACTGACAGAGTATCAGACTACTTTCCGGATGTGTTACAGATGATGATAAAGGTTGCGGAGGCATGAATCATGTTTGGCCGACATAATTGATGATATATACAAGTATATGCTTGATCCGCATTGCTTGGTGAGCAAGGATTCAGCCGACAGAACTAAGTTTGTAAGAAACTAGACTGTTCCGGATGCCGACTAGAAAGGTGATGAAATTACTTGTGCGGATATATATAGAGGATGGATTTAGTTGTAAAGTGTGAAAAATGTGTGAAAGGATATGCGAACAAGTCCAGAGTAGAGCAGAAGTAGCAAGAAAGATCCGGTATGTGAAAGGATAGCAGACTAAAGAACAGAGGAAAGATGAAGTGCAGCAGATCAGTATACTGAACCTAACCGGAACTGAACTCCAGCATATGCAGATGCTTCCAATCAGTTCAAGACTGTGATTCTTATCACTTTGTAAGACAGTGTGTCTTCTTGTAGGCAGTGAGCCTCTTGTGAGCAGTGTGCTCGGGCAGTGAGCCCTAATTGGCAAGTGCCATTTTTGTAATTTCCTATTCTTCTAACAGAGAATAATTCTTGGGTTAATCACCCCGTGGTTTTCTCCCTTAACAGGGTTTCCACGTCAAAAATACTGTGTCATGTGTTTCTTATTTCATGGTTAATGTTTTGTGTTTGATTTTATGCTGCTTCAATTAAAAGGAAAGTTCAATAAGGGAAATAATTAGGATAACTGATTCACCCCCCCCCTCTCAGTTATCAACAGACTTTGTATAAAAGGATGCACACTAGCTCAAGAGATACACCATCCCGCCTCATGATGAGGGCTTTTTTCATTAAAAGGATGTGCACTAGCTCAAGAGATACACAATCCCACCTCGTGATGAGGGCTTTCAAACACGCTTTGTCAGTGTAAAAGTAATCAGACATATACTATTATATATGCGCCCACATTAAGGTGGTTGATCCCACTTTCTGGTATCAAGCACATTAAGGTAGAGTGAAAACATGTAAGGGAACAAGAGATTTCACAAAGCCCATGCCCAAAAAGTGACATGTACCACGATCGCCAAATGTTCCCACAAACACATCAATATATTTTGCTAAGATGATCAACAACAAGATATAAGCTTTGGTTAGAAAATCCTACTCTAAGATAATAACCAAATCCATTCATAGAAGCTATTCATAAATCATATATTAGATCACATCAAAGACCAAGGCTACATTTGTGGGTTTAGAACCAAGTATAGCCATTGGGCTATATTGTAGGTATCTCAGAACTAAGTGTAACAACAAGGTGAGATAGACAACAATCCAAAGTGCGTTGAAGCAGATTGAGAGTATTACAAAAGTTTGTTACAACAAATATCACAATATGAATCACAACACAGAGTGATTGTACTAGTCAATCATCAGATATATATCAGCCCAATCTTCATATATGGACTAGGTCCATTTTTGCTTTCTTGCTGAAGGGACACATGGTCCTTATCAATATTTGTTTGTTTTGGTCATCTGCCAACTAGGTAGAGTCACTAAAGAATGTAAACAATAAAGATGAGAGAAGAGAAGAGTGACTTGGGTTTACAACATGGGAAGATGCCCCCAAGACATCCTCCACAATGTTATGCCCCCAAGGCACAACACACAACAATTAAATAGAGGAGAAGAAAGGTAGAAGAATAGAGAAACATATAGAAGAATGGTCATAATAGAGGTGGTCTCCTTGTATCCTTGACCTTACAAGAATATCAAGGGTCCTCCAAAGAGAAATAAACAACATATAACACAACATGGGGGAACACAACACATAAGAGGAGGCCACGTAAGTGAGCAACTCAAATAGATGCTACATCATAAGTGGCTAGAAAGGGTTAGAGATACTTACTTGTTACACAACTGAACTAGTGGTTGTCATCAAGAAAATCATCTTCCTCACAGTCTCGAATGCAATAGGAAATAGGTACATAAGGTACAATAGCCCGACTTGAATCATTGTCCTTTAACTCTTCAACCTTTAGCTCTTCCTTGTTTAATTCAATAGTAGTTGGTGAAATGTTTTCTTGTTGAGGTGTTTCTTGTCGAGCTAAGGTTTGTCTTTTCTTCCTTCTTTCTCTTGCTTGCCTATTCCTTCGTGTTTTATTAGTGATGTCTGCAAAGGGATTCTCATGATTTTCCACAATCTTTGACATCTCAGAAGAGGAAGCTGCTACAAAATTGATTTTCTATGATGAAATGCTTTGTTCTTTATGGGTATCTCCTGATCCTTGTAAGGATGGAGGAGGAACCTTGGCAAAGACTCCCTTACCTCATGGTCAAGGGGGTTCTTTTGATTTAGGTTGTTCTTCACTTATTATTTGTTCAATAGGAAGTCCAACCAACTTTTTTATTAACTTTGCTTTGTATCTTTGATATCCTAGGAAGAATTGATCTTCTCTTGGTTGAGAAGGCTCAGTAGGTTGTGGCCAAAAGTAGTCTAGATTGAAGTTTCCAGGAGTAACCATAGGCTTCCATCTACTATGGTGGACAACATACACTCTCCCTTAGTGAGGAAATTTTACACATTTATGAATTGTAGTGGGGACCGGTTTCATGGACTCGAGCCATGGATGGCCTAGTTTCACATGAAATAGGTCGGATGTAGGAATGATGCCAAATGATTATTACAAAGCTTTCTCCACTACTTTAATCAATAATGTAATCTTCCCTATAGCTGGGAAGAAATCTATGGTATGTGTCTTAATCATCATATGTGTGGGCTCATAAGATTATTGTATCAAATCATGCATATAGAGGAACTCTTTAGTAATCACATTCGTCATACAATTAGGATCAATAAGGACCCCTCTTGTAGGATTTCCACTTATACATGCATTGATGTAAAGAGGTCCCTCAATGTCTATAATTGTTCTATCATGTGGTGTAAATGTTATTTCAGGTTCAAGAGTCTTCTTCTTCCTGTTGGGTCTCAAAAATGCAGGTTTCAAGCCCTAAGAGGATGCCAAGCTCTATGATCAGACTTGTAACATTTTTGAACCAACTAATAGAGTTAACCTAAATGGTTGATGACTCCCTACACTTCAGGCTCTACTAAACCTAGGCAGGTGAACCTTGAAAGTTGAAGCAGATAAAAGGAATGTATGACTCAAATGAATTTAGGGATCTACCCACAAGAGCATAAAGTGTGGAATAGATGAAAGCTTGCAAACTACTTCTACTCCTAATACTAAGATCTGAGATGTAATTGTTTGAATAAGATTTTATGGAATCCTAGAGTGGAATTGGTATGACTAGTGCCTATTTCTATTGGGCTAATGGAGTCAAGGTGTATATGATATATGATTTACTTACTGGTTACAATTCTAATTGTTTGGCACTTGTGTTTGTTTGTACCTTGTATAAACGTGCAAGAATGTGACTGATAGACTCTACTTATTGATCTACTTGATCCTACCAGGTTACTGTGACTTATTGTAAGGATTTTAATCCTTCCTTGAAGGAACCAATCAACAGAATCACACAATGACAACAAATGTGTATTGACAAATGGAGTAGATGCTCAATTTGAATAACAAGACAATATCGAGTTGGAGACAGTATGGCAATCTTGTCAATTATAGGGCTCTTTTTACTGATCCAAATGTTACTTCCAAGTTACTATAATCAATCAAAAGGATTTTAATTCTTTAATAGAAACCAATTAAATTGATTACACAAAAACAACAAATGTGTCTCGATGAAACTGAAATATCAACTTGGAAACTCAGGTTCAAATAATAGAGAAATAACAATGTGGAGATAGCCAAATAATTGTTTAGCTCAACAAACAATAGACACCAATATTAAATCACCAATTTATGCATTCTTCTCCATTATACAATTTCAAAAGATTTTACAATATACAACATAATGTTTTATTTCGGCAACTGATCAATCCATCCAGTTATCTAACTCCTACTTCTGATCATGATGCTTTTTCTAATCTACTAATCTTTCTCCTCCTTTGATTTTTCCCTTCATATATGTTTTTGTATTTTAGGGTTACAACCCTTTGCATGTTTGTCCCTTGCAGCTCTTAATTAATTAATTAATTATCTTCCATAGATATAATAATTAATTAATTAAACTTGTCTTCGTGTTCTCGTGAGAAAATGAAGAATAATACTTAAATCTTAATTTTTTGTTGGCAAATTTTACCATCACATTCACCTGTGTACATTTTCACCTCTGTTTGGCAAAAAGTATACATTTGGGTAAAAAGTATTACCTCATAATTATCTCCTTGGTGAAAGATATTTTATTGGCCACCATAATGCACTCTCACATAAAGTGTTCTCTTGGTTAACTCCTTAAAAATATTTCACCTTGAAGTGAAAGCAATTTTCCACTTTGATTGTTTATTAAAATCTGCATATGATATATTATATCCTTTTGTGAAAATGTTTTATTTCTTCAATTTCAATGAAATCCTTATTTTCCTTCTCAAAATAATATTTGTCCCCCCAGGATTTCTTCTTTCATTATAACCTTCTTTGTGTAAATAATTTACTCCTTAGGAAAATAATTTTCATGCCTCGATTGATTTTGCAATAATTCTTTACCTTTGGGTTTATATAATTCATGTGCTTTTGTTTTTTGTTGTATCGGGAGATCTAAAATTACTCACTCCTTATTAAAAAACTCCTCCCAATAATTATTTTAGTATTATTTCACTTTCTTTTGATCTTGGCAATATGTAGCCTTCAGACCCACTTCAATGATATTTCAGAGAGATGCCATGAAATTTACCTGATGTCAAAGTGGTCTTTATCAACATTAGCATAACCTAGACCATCGACGTAAGATTAACATGACATCCTGATGCTTTTGGTTTCTCTAATATGTTTCACCCATCCCTTTATTCATTGGCAATACTCTTCTTGAAATACCTCTCAGGTTTTCTTTATCAGAGTAGCTTTTATCATCGATGAGATCTATAAGATCCATCCCGATTGTATATGTCTTCTCGACATCATTGTTATTGTATTTAACTTCATCAGTGAGACCAGGTATTTATCCTTCCAAAAAGTCTATCTGTATGATCTTTGCTATCGATATGATTTAAAATTCTTACCCTTGATTTGCTTGGTCTTGCTGATCTTTATTTCTGCCTTGATCTTTTACTTAGCATTCAAGTAATTCCTTGAGGAAAATATTTCAGAAAGGTGCCTGCTTTAAAATATCATTTATTGTCTTGCAAAAATTTATATTCTCCACGTAATGTTTGTCAATTGAGATCTTGGTGGTCACTCTCACTCAATCTTCAGAGTAGAAATATTTCACTCGTTAGGGTAACATTATGATGTTGTATTAAAATAATACCCTTGTTAGGGTTTGTCTTCATTCTGCATGTATTTTGATTCTTTATTTAATTAATTGTATCCTCATAACTAAAATTAATTAAACTTCTCTGACCTTGGTGAAAATTAAGACATTTCATAGTCTTTATTACTTTTTCCCTTTTAACTGCCTTGTGAAAATACCTCATTGCAAAATATTTTAAGTAAACAATTACTTATTTAGTTTGCAAATATTTTGCCATATGTATTTTCATTCTTGTTTGATTTTATTCAGGTGAAATGTCTTCACGGGCCATCATATACTTTTCCAAAGAATATCTTCTAGGTAAAATAATTACCTACTTAATTAATTCCTTCGGACAAGTGTTTCACTTCAGAGTAAAGTATTCCCAATAATTTTCGCCTTATAACCCCTTGGATGAAAAAATGTAATTCATTTTTTATCACACCTCATTTATTTTATTTACACCTTTTTGTAAATATTTATTCTCCTTTGAATAAACCTTTCATCTCACGGGGCTCCATCGGCAAGACCTTTTAGATCGATATGACTTGAGATTTTCACTCCGATGGTATACCTCTTGCCGATGAGTTTTCCATCACTGAGACCTGTATGATGTCTTGTCGATGAGTTTTTTATAGCTTTTGTTCATCGGTGAGACTCTTGCCAAAACTGTGTCCATCGTAGCAAATTGTTAAATTAGAAAGAAAAGCTAAAAAGTATTCCCAGTTCTTTTAATTCCATTTTTTAACACCTTGCGTAGTGGTCAAAACAGGCCAACTAGCCTTTGGAATTAACCTGAAAAACTAATCAAGACTTCTCCCAGAGCTATGAAAACGCATAAACTTGTAGATTTTTGACCCAAGAATTCAACGCAACAAACGTTCGGCATGAAGTTATTAGGATTAAAAGCTGTTCAAAATCAAAGTAGCTCACTCAACATGTTTTTATGCCTGTTTAAACTCAAATGAAACTTGCCAACTTGCCTCTTTGAAAAAATATCAAAGCTGATTTTGAGGAGCTACCATCCTGGAGATTAGGTCATTTACCTTAAATGAACATGTGTACAAAAGGATTTTTCATCATTCCTTTTCCTTCGCAAAATATCAAGTTCCAAAGTTGACCTTTTTGAAGCTGCCTGGGAATGCAATAAAAAAACTGTGTAAAACCCATTTGGATTTGATTTTGAAAAAAATATCAAACGAAGTGCTGGGATTTTGAGAACTGGCATGAAGGCACATTAATATGGGAAGAATTTGAGACACTAATTGGTTTGTCATGAACATGATCCGATTGCTAGATATTAGCCTCCAAATTAACCTTCTTGAAAACTGCCCTTGTCAAAACCTGATTCAAGCTCACCAACTTGCAATTTTAAAAAACCATTAAATCTCTTCCTGGGAAGTTGTAACTGGACAGTTTAGTTCATTTAGGATTGATGAGTGTGTGTGCAAGAGATTTTTTCACCAATCAGCTTTGATCAAAAAATATTTAGGGCCAAAGTTGACCTCTCTGGAGGTGAAACTGTGAAATCGGGGCTATTTTCTTTTCATTTTGAAAAAATAGAAAATGATGTGTTGGAGCCTTGAAACCAAACATAGAAGTAGATTTTGATAAGGTGAATCAGGAACACCAATTGGTTCATTATGAACATCATCCAACTATTATATATTGGCCTCCAAAGTTAGCTTCCCGAGCTGATTTTACACTGTGCAAACAACAAACTTTACCAGAAACCCTCAACTTGATTCCTCAGAACTTAGTCAAATGTTGTCATAGGAAGGTGAAATCAGACATGTTCATTCACATATGATGGGCAAGCATGCTAGCAAAGTGATTTTACAAGAAAATGAACAGGCTTCAAAACACAACTCTCCAAAGTAGGCTCCTTAGGCATATTTTCAGGTGTATCTATGAGTGTTGGAATTGATTTTTTCATATGGGAACATAAAATTTTGCAAAAATTGTTATGAAATTTTATGTCCCAACAGTGGCTCTGTTTGGGGATGTATGCCCCCTGTGGGTATAGCAAGATCCCAGATCTCTGGGGAGCAAACCAGTGCCTACTCCATTAGGCAATAGAGTCAAATGTTACCTTTGCCCTACAATGATATGGTTTGAAAAAACCACATGATGACTGATGGTACAAGGCCATCAGAGAAATAAAATCCTCCTTTTTCCTCTGTCATATACCTTATTCTCATTGTACAATAGTAGCACACATCTGGAAAGAATATTATCATTTGCCAAGGAATACCCATCTTTGTCACAATCATATGTCTCATCATTTTGCTTTCCATTATCTAGTTCTGGCTTAAAAATTTTAGATATATATGATACATAATCACCATATTTATTATGTAGAGCACAATCACACTGACTGCAACATCTTCCAAGGTTGGAAAAGTGAGACTTCACCAAAATTTTATCTTTTGAAATATCCTCATTAAATTCAACATTATTAAGTAAAGACAGGTCTGATATATCATTTTCATCTGCATGGCTATTTTCAATACAAACTGATGTGTTGTCCTTTTTATTTGAAAATGATCTTTCCTCATGAGTTGGTACAACACTTTAACTGTCTAAAAATGCTTTGTCCTCATGATAGCATGGATTTGAAAACACTTGGAACTCGCTATCTGACATGCCTTGGCAGAAGGTTATTTGATCTTCTTCTACTTCTTCATCATACAATGGGTTTGAAGAAATTTGAAAATCATTTTCAGATATGTGCATTTCATCCTCATCCTGAGTTTGCCTTATTTGTTGAGAACAATCATCCTCTTCCTCCTCAAACTGTTGATTCAGGTATTGTGGTGGGTGGACTGGGACAAAAGGAACATCCATATTTTGAAGATTACTCTCATTTTCAAGTATATGTTGTGGCTCCAAGTCTTGTGCAAAATTATGATAATTGCAATCATGATCCCAAGTGAAGAATTGATTTTTTAAAACTTCTTCCCTATTTAAATCTGAAATATCATCATGAAAATTTTCACTTGCATATGTCTCTTTTATTGGTTGCATTGCTTGATCGGACTCTCCATATTCATCTTCATAATAGTCGTTGTAGTGGCTAAGGAATAGTCTTTTTAGATCTTTCCATGAGGAGATGTTTTGCATAGGCAAGCCTATAAACCATTCCCTTGCATCATCCCTTAAAGATCTTGAAAAACACCTCATAATGACATATTCTGGAAAAATCTAAAAGTCCAAAATGAAATCCCAGAATTGTTGTGCATGCTTGTGAGTTGATTCATACCATTCTCTATGAAATTTAGGCACATGCTTTATTATTTTTGTCAGCTCACAGGGATAAGGATTTGGGTAGCCCTAGATACTATTGCAATTAAATGGTTTATCGATGGCCGAGATAAAGTTTGGAGGGCCATACAGGTTTTGATAGATGATTGATCTTTGGTCAGGGAATAGGGATAAGCATTTATTTGGTATCAGGCTTACAATAAATAATTGTCTTGTTGTGCATGGTATGCACTATATCCATTGCCTGAATCATGGAACACTTGTGAGTTCAAAGGATCATTATACTCATTCTCGTTAGACGTTGGTATATGTTGTAATGAACTTGAAGCCTGTTTGGCTTTTAATTGTTGTATTTCTTGAATCAACCTTTCTTTTTTCCTTAATAACTCCAATAGTCCCTCTTCTTCTAACATATTCATTTCAATTGCAGATGGTACTGTTTACAAGTTGTATTTTATATTCTTCATTGAATTCCTTTTCAGTGTCACCACCTCTTATCAAAAGAGGAATGATTTTTTCTTTTCCGAGTCCTTCTTGCCAGCATAGTTACCAATTCGCGTCAGAATTCAAAAGTTTATTGACTCTGTAATGAGATGATCTTTAACTAGATTTTGGATTAGTCCCCAGTAGATTCGCCATTTTGTTGGGTCTCAAAAATGTAGGTTTCAAGCCCTAAGAGGATGCCAAGCTCTATGATCAGACTTGCAACATTTTTAAACCAATTATAGAGTTAACCTAAATGGTTGATGACTCCCTACACTTCAGGCTCTGCTAAACCTAGGCAGGTGAACCTTGAAAGCTGAAGCAGATAAAAGGAATGTATGACTCAAATGAATTTAGGGATCTACCCACAATGGCATAAAGTGTGGAATAGATGAAAGCTTGCAAACTACTTCTACTCCTAATACTAAGATCTGAGATGTAATTGTTTGAATAAAATTTTATGGAATCCTAGAGTGGAATTGGTATGACTAGTGCCTATTTCTATTGGGCTAATGGAGTCAAGGTGTATATGATATATGATTTACTTACTAGTTACAATTCTACTTGTTTGGCACTTGTGTTTGTTTATACCTTGTATAAATGCGCAAGAATGTGACTGACAGACTCTACTTATTGATCCACTCGATGCTACCAGGTTACTATGACTTATTGAAAGGATTTTAATCCTTCCTTGAAGGAACCAATCAATAGAATCACACAATGACAACAAATGTATATTGACAAATGGAGTAGATGCTCAATTTGAATAACAAGACAATATCAAGTTGGAGATAGTATGGCAATCTTGTCAATTATAAGACTCTTCTTACTAATCCAAATGTTACTTCCAAGTTACTGTAATCAATCAAAAGGATTTTAATTCTTTAATAGAAACCAATTAATTCAATTACACAAAAACAACAAATGTGTCTCGATGAAACTGAAATATCAACTTGGAAACTCAGGTTTAAATAACAGAGAAATAACAATGTGGAGATAGCCAAATAATTGTTCAGCTCAACAAACAATAGACACCAATATTAAATCACCAATTTATGCATTCTTCTCCATTATACAATTTCAAAAGATTTTACAATATACAACATAATGTTTTACTTCGGCAACTAATCAATCCATCCAGTTATCTAACTCCTACTTCTGATCATGATGTTTTTTCTAATCTACTAATCTTTCTCCTCCTTTGATTTTTCCCTTCATATATGCTTTTATATTTTAGGGTTACAACCCTTTGCATGCATGTCCCTTGCAGCTCTATATTAATTAATTAATTATCGTCCGTAGATATAATAATTAATTAAATAAACTTGTCTCCGTGTTCTCGTGAGAAAATGAAGAATAATACTTAAATCTTAATTTTTTGTTGGCAAATTTTACCATCACATTCACCTGTGTACATTTTCACCTCTATTTGGCAAAAAGTATACATTTGGGTAAAAAGTATTACCTCATAATTATCTCCTTGGTGAAAGATATTTTATTGGCCACCATAATGCACTCTCACATAAAGTGTTCTCTTGGTTAACTCCTTAAAAATATTTCACCTTGAAGTGAAAGCAATTTTCCACTTTGATTGTTTATTAAAATCTGCATCTGATATATTATATCCTTTTGTGAAAATGTTTCATTTCTTCAATTTCAATGAAATCCTTATTTTCCTTCTCGAAATAATATTTCTCCCCCCAGGATTTCTTCTTTCACTATAACCTTCTCTGTGTAAATAATTTACTCCTTAGGAAAATAATTTTCATGCCTCGATTGATTTTGCAATAATTTTTTACCTTTGGGTTCATATAATTCATGTGCTTTTGTTTTTTGTTGTATCAGGAGATCCAAAATTACTCACTCCTTATTAAAAAACTCCTCCCAATAATTATTTTAATATTCTTTTAATTTCTTTTGATCTTGGCAATATGCAGCCTTCGAACCCACTTCAATGATATTTCGGAGAGATGCCATGAAATTTACCTGATGTCAAAGTGGTCTTTATCAACATTGGCATAACCTAGACCATCGACGTAAGATTAACATGACATCCTGATGCTTTTGGTTTCTCTGATATGTTTCACCCATCCCTTTATTCATCGGCAATACTCTTCCCGAAATACCTCTCAGGTTTTCTTTATCAGAGTAGCTTTTATCATCGATGAGATCTATAAGATCCATCCTGATTGTATATGTCTTCCTGACATCATTGTTATTGTATTTAACTTCATCGGTGAGACCGAGTATTTATCCTTCTGAAAAGTCTATCGGTATGATCTTTGCTATCGATATGATTTAAAATTCTTACCCTCAATTGCGGTCTTGGTGGTCACGCTCACTCAATCTTCTGAGTAGAAATATTTCACTCGTTAGGGTAACATTATGATGTTGTATTAAAATAATACCCTTGTTAGGGTTTGCCTTCATTCTGTACATATTTTGATTCTTTATATAATTAATTGTATCCTTATAGATAAAATTAATTAAACTTCTCTATGACCTTGGTGAAAATTAAGACATTTCATAGTCTTTATTACTTTTTCCCTTTTAACTGCCTTGTGAAAATACCTCATTGTAAAATTTTTTAAGTAAAACAATTACTTATTTAGTTTGCAAATATTTTACCATATGTATTTTCATTCTTGTTTGATTTTATTCGGGTGAATGTCTTCATGGGCCATCATATACTTTTCCAAAGAATATCTTCTAGGTAAAATAATTACCTACTTAATTAATTCCTTCGGACAAGTGTTTCACTTCAGAGTAAAGTATTCCCAATAATTTTCACCTTATAACCCCTTGGATGAAAATATGTAATTCATTTTTTATCACACCTCATTTATTTTATTTACACCTTTTTGTAAATATTCATTCTCCTTTGAATAAACCTTTCATCTCACGGGGCTCCATCGGCAAGACCTTTTAGATCGGTATGACTTGAGATTTTCACTCTGATGGTATATCTCTTGCTGATGAGTTTTCCATTAGTGAGACCTGTATGATGTCTTGCCGATGAGTTTTTTTATAGCTTTTGTTCATCAGTGAGACTCTTGCCGAAACTGTGTCCATCGTAGAAAATTGTTAAATTACAAAGAAAAGCTAAAAAGTATTCCCAGTTCTTTTAATTTCATTTTCTGACACCTTGCATAGTGGTCAAAATAGGCGAACTAGCCTTCGGAATTAGCCTAAGAAACTGATCAAGACTTCTCCCAGAGCATGAAGTTATTAGGATTAAAAGCTGCTCACAATCAAAGTAGCTCACTCAACATGTTTTTATGCCTGTTTAAACTCAAATGAAACTTGCCAACTTGCCTCTTTGAAAAAATATCAAAGCTGATTTTGAGGAGCTACCATCCTGGAGATTAGGTCATTTAGCTTAAATAAACATGTGTACAAAAGGATTTTTCATCATTCCTCTTCCTTCTCAAAATATCAAGTGCCAAAGTTGACCTTTCTGAAGCTGCTTGGGAATGCAATCAAAAACTATGTCAAACCCATTTGGATTTGATTTTGAAAAAATATCAAACAAAGTGCTGGGATCTTGAGAATTGGCATGAAGGCAAATTAATATGGGAATAATTTGAGACACTAATTGGTTCATCATGAACATGACCCAATTGCTAGATATTAGCCTCCAAATTAACCTTCTTGAAAACTGCCCTTGTCAAAACCCGATTCGAGCTCACCAACTTGCAATTTTAAAAAACTATTAAATCTCTTGCTAGGAAGTTGTAACTAGAGAGTTTAGTTCATTTAGGATTGATGAGTGCGTGTGAAAGAGATTTTTTCACCAATCATCTTTGAACACAAATATTTAGGTCAAAAGTTGACCTCTCTGGAGGTGAAACTGTGAAATCGGGGCTAAATGCATTTGCTTTTCATTTTGAAAAAATAGCAAACGATGTGTTGGAGCCTTGAAACTAGACATAGAAGTAGATTTTGATAAGGTGAATCAGGAACACCAATTGGTTCATTATGAACATCATCCAGCTATTATATATTGGCCTCCAAAGTTAGCTTCCTAGGCTGATTTTACACTGTGCAGACAACAAACTTTACCAAAACCCCTCAACTTGATTCCTTGAAACTTAGTCAAATCTTGTCATAGGAAGGTGAAATCAGACATGTAAATTCATATATGATGGGTAAGCATGCTAGCAAAGTGATTTTGCAATAAAATGAACAGGCTTCAAAACACAACTCTCCAAGTTAGGCTCCTTGGGCATATTTTCAGGTGTATCTATGAGTGTTGAAATTGATTTTTTCATATGGGAACCTAAAATTTTGCAAAAAATGGTATGAAATTTTAGGTCCCAACAGGACCATAGCATTATTGTTGTGATGAGAAGCCATGTATGTGAGACAGCTTCACACCAAAGAACTTGTTTAAGGATATCAGGTTTTTAAAGAGGAAAAACACATGAATTTCATGACAAACCAAGTAAGTGTGATGGAAATAGTGCTACACAACAAGGCAAGATGAAGGATTTAAAAGTTTGTTTAAATAAGTGTGAAGAAAGTGTGTAAACCCTTTAATGTTGAAATACACATTGTGTAATTGAAAAATTTAAAATTGAAGTACAAGGACACACAATGAAGTGACACTAGAACTCAAAATCAGATTTGAATGAGTGTTTAAGGGAGCAGAAAAATATGAAATAATATTTTGACTACTAACCCTAGCTTTTTGCAAAAACTAGGTTATATGCAAAACACAAGTTTTAACAAAACCTTAGCAAATGAGATATGAAAATGCAAGATATGATATCATGAAATGATTAATTTCTGTAATTAGATTCAAATTTAATGTAAAAATTAGAGAATTAAATGTCTCCAATTATATGCAATGAAAATAATGCAAAACTATGCCTTTATGCAAGCCTAGAATGCTTATTTTTTCACTTTTTTCAAAATGTATGCAAGATCTTTCAATGTAAAATGACAAGTATGATATGAAGTAATGCAAAGTCTGATTTCAACACTCAACAAGATGCAAGTTCATTAAAACATGGGTTCACCAAAATGTTAAGTAGGGAAAAGAGAGAGGGATGTAAAGCATGTGAGTATACTAAATCAAACCCTCCTTTCACTACAACATTCAAGGAAACAACTAAGCCAAGCCACTACAAGATGGAAGAGGGCTTAGCTATTGATTTTGTGCTCTTGTTTGTAGAGCAAATATGTGATTCAACCAAGCCTTTTATCAAACCCTAGACCAATCAATAATCTAAACCCTAGAATTGTGATAATCAACTTATAACAGAGAAACAAAAGCAACAAGTCAGGATCTGAAAGCATCAGGGTGGTTAGTGAGATGTCCAAACATATCCCTCAGAAGTTGAAATGTTGGAAGACTCTAGGGCTAGCGCCTGAGTCCAGAAAATCTTGATCTCTGGAAGCTCTGAACTGGAAAAATATCGTAAATGATGCTCTGATGCTGAATTTAAGGTTTGTTTTGCTTGCTGGACACTGGGGCTTGTGCCCAAGTCTGCTATGGAGGAATTTTTGAACTCTATTTTTGGACCCCAAATCTTTATCCTTCAAACAACCTCCCTATACCTTTACTTTTTCAATTCCTGCACCCATAACCTACACACACAAAGAAAAGGGGTTTGGTGGTTGTGGTGTTTAGGGATTTGCCTTAGTCAAATCCCGTGTTAGCATTCAAGCTTTCCCAACACCGTTATTAGAGACAAAGCATGTCCTTTCAAGATAGAGGCTAAAGATAATCCAAATGATGATGAAATGACTCAAGCACAATGATGTCACTTTGGTGGTGAAGTCCTTAGGAGGATGAAGATTCTTCAACTCATAAGGATGTTGATGATGATTCCAAATATGCAACAAACACAATACTAACACAAGTTTTCCAAAAACATTATGGATGCCTTGAATTTGCCTTTGCACAATATCTTAACCTTGCTATCACAACCTTGTTATCATCAACCTTCTTTAAAATGAATTCAAACACTTGTTTATATATACTATCCCATTAAACTTTTGTAAATTAATTGAAAGAGCCGACAAGGGAGGACCCATTTAAGAGTCATATGCAAACATACATTTAATTTTACCCTGACCAATTAGGGTGGAGTTGGGTGTGAGCACCCAAGTCTGATGTAGGAGCATCACTCCTTGATGTTTCTAAGGTCCATTGTGGTGTCAAAACTCCTAGATTATGTTTTTAAGATCAATTTTGTTGTCAAGAGTCCTAGTTGAGAGTTTGAAGTTCATTTGAGGTCCACCGGGATCATTTCCAATGGTTTAGGATGTGTAAATAGGCCTAGAAATTCAAATTTTGGATTTTCCTGCCAAAATGCAAATTTGAATTTTCTAGTGGATTTTGGCTTGTTGGAGAGTTGGGGTCTGATCCTCAGCCTTAGTGTTAGGTTTGTTGAGTCAAATAAGGTCTAGAAAGACCATGTAAGACCATGTAGGGTCTCTTTACACTATTTTTCAAGACCAAGTAGTGATATAGGACAAAAATTTAAGGTTTTGTGAACAATGTAGTTAAGTTTGAAGGAGAAAACATATGTAAAAGGGTCTTGTAACTATTTTTCATTTAGTGTTCACTTAGAAGGAATGAAGAGAAGACTCCAAGAAGATTATGTGATAGTTTTTCTCTCATATACCCTATTTTTCTTTACATTTTTTGACTATTTTTTGTTGGAAACAAGGCATATAACTGAGAGGGGGGTGAATAAGTTATCTTAAACTTCTTAACTTTCTTATCTTCTTTAACAATAGTGCAGTATCAAAACATATAAGCATAAATGAACATGAAAGCAGAAATGAAATAAACATACATAACACAAGGATTTTATGTGGAAAACCCTGTTAAGGGAAAAACCATGGGGTGACTAACCAAAGATTGTATTCTTTGTTAAAACAATAGAAGTACAAAATGGCACTTGCCAATTAAGGCTCACTACCTAAGCACACTACTCACAAGAGGCTCATTGCCTACAAGAGACTCACTGTCTACAAGGTATAAAGAAAGTAACCAGGTGTTTGAACTGATGAGAAGCATCCACATATGCTGAGGTTTAGTTCTGGTTAGGTTCAATATACTAATCTATTGCACTTCATTCTTCCTCTACTTTAGTGCTGTTGTTCTATCACATACTGGACCTGTATTGCTGCTTCCACACTTCTCTCTACTTTTCTTCGCACTACACAATCACACAACACTTTTGCATCGAAATCCATCTGGTATATATATCCATACCAAGGATTTCAACATCTTTCTAGTCAACATCCGGAATACTCAAGATTTTCCCAAACTCTGGTCTGTCAGCTGAATC
Source organism: Cunninghamia lanceolata (assembly GCA_027924645.1). Taxonomy (NCBI): domain Eukaryota; kingdom Viridiplantae; phylum Streptophyta; class Pinopsida; order Cupressales; family Cupressaceae; genus Cunninghamia; species Cunninghamia lanceolata. The sequence continues at coordinate 5,169,570 of BSBN01000030.1, forward strand.
CGTGCTTACTAAGTGATGTGTATCAAAAAGATAGTTATAGGAGTCATCAATCATGTCGGCCAACCATGAGTGATCCCTTAAGAATCTTGATCACCATCAATTTCTCGTCCGGATTAAGGTCTGATGCTCTGCTGGTCAGTTCTTCCTTAGTCTACTCTGCCAAATAGGAACCCAACACTTAGGTGCTCATATCTTTTCACTCTTTCATCACCGGAGGCTTAATCTCTATAATGTATCAGTCATGGTACTCCTCTTGACTTCCCCAAGTCTACACTTTGTTGAGATACTTCCTTTGAGAGATCCAGACCTAATTGTCAGACCTTATTGCATTCTCTGTTCTTGCTCACCAGACCAAAATACTCTTCAATCTGACTTCCAGTATAGTCATACCATGTCCTACGGATGTATGGGATGGACTTTGTTGTCATCAATGACAACACTCATGAAGCCACACATTGTCTCTTGCCAATAATCTGCCCCTTTGGCATTGATGGCAACACTTAGTGAAAAATGACTAAGTATCACACTACACTCCCCCTTGGCTGATGCTCTGTTCTAATGTACACTTTTTCGGAGCTCCCCCTTAGCTAGATTCCACATTTTTCACTACTCCTCACTCCCCCTTTGACATCAATGGCAAAGGGTGGAATCTGCACACCAAAATTTCCAAAAATCAACCTATACCTAGCCGCATAAGTATATATACATGTTATACTTACATATACTGAAGTATATCTACAAAGGTAGTCTTCAACTGTAACACTTCTATTTCCCAACTCTTCTTTATCCTATCCAAAATTGAAATGTGACCACTTAACAAAAATGTAAAAGCTTCTGTCCTTTTTAGGTCTGCCGGATCACTGGTTCGGGTTGTGGTCTGGGCATCAGTTAGGGCCTCATGCACTGCCTCTAACTCGAGGATAATTATCCCTCTTAGTTCACTTAGCCTGCTTATTCTATTTTTCTTCTCCTTCTCAAGCCTCTTTATCTCATTTATAGTGGCAATAGTCTAGCATTCTTGATTCATTATGGATGAGGTGAGAGGATCAAAACTCTGGGATAAACTTGATAGTTTGCCCTCTTGTTCTTCCACCTTCTTTGCAATGTCTGTTGTTACTGTGGACCAAGATAAACAAAATTTGTTTAATTCTCCACCATATTTAAGAGCATTTTCTAGGCTCTTTATTCCGATATTCAGATTTCTCCTATCATTTGCTATTAGCCCCTGTACTTCAGAGAATCTCTTACCCAAAAACTCTTTCTGGACTTTCTCTTCTGCTGATTTCTCCAAGGAATCAAAATGTGTGCTAACAAAATTAACAAGAGATTTCAGAGTACCAGATGAAGAGGCCGAAAGATCCTTCTGGAAGGATGGCATGATCTTCTCCAACACACCGGATGCAATCTCTATCAGCTCACAGTCTTCCATGTTAGACTTCAAAAGTTTTTCTTTTGCCTTTGCTTGGGCAAAGGATGCTATCTTCATTGTCTGAATCGGGGAGAGGGAATCAAAATTGAATGGTCCTTGAACTAGCTCTGGTTCATCTAATTCCATCATTTCTTTGGTCAAGAAATCTTTAACTATTTCTATAGTGTCTCTTGCCAGAGATAGAGTCTTCTTTCCTTCTGCAGCTTTAGAACTGTCACCTGGGGTCTTCTCTGTTTGATCTTCTTCTCTTCCCTTTACCTCTTCTTCTTGATTGATTCTCTCTTCTTTTCTTGCTTCTCTTTTAGTTCCAGAGTCTACTAGGGGATCCGGATGAAAGATATTTACTTCTTCATGGAATTCCTCTTCCAGAATAGAGGAATCCAGGTCCTTAGTCTTCTCCTCACCTATCTCCTTTGATTCTTTTGCAATTTTCTCTGTAGGATCTTCCTTTGATACACTTAGTCCTTTGACATCCATGGAAGAAGGTTCATCACTTATGTCCTCTATAATAGGAAGATTGAATCTTTTATATGCATCTCGGAGGATGTCTTCAACCTCTTTTGCCACCTGATTAGTCTCTTTGAGTATAAGTTTGTTCATTCTGGATTTGCTCTAGAACTCATCCTTGCAATCCTTGAAGATTCTGTTCATTTGTTTTGGAGTGATGGAAGGATAGAGCTAAATAGCTATCTATTCCTGGATCTCCATATCCTTTTCCTTGGCATTGTTTTTCCTTATATCAAGTTCCTTTTCTAGACTTTTGGGGATTAGAGAGATGATTTCAATGAATGCTTTGTTGGCAAGAGACACTATATGGATTCATGATTGTTGTCATTGATGGCAACAAAGTTCATCCCACACATCCGCAAGACATGGTGTGTCTATACCGGAAGTCAGAGTGAAGAATGTTGTGGTCCGGTAAACAAGAACAGAGCATGTGGTGAGGTCCGACAGTTAGGTCCGGATCTCTCAGAGGAAGTATCTTGGTGAAGTGTGGTTTTGGGGAAGTCAAGAGGACTACCTTGAGTGAGAGATTCCTAGGATTTAGCCTCTGGTGATAGATGAAGAAAATATATGAATACTTGAGTATCGGGTTCCTGATTGGCAGTGTGGATAGAGAAAGAACTAACTGGCAGAACATCAGACATTATTCTGGATGTGTTACTGATGTTGGTAAAGGTTATGAAGTCATAAATCATGATTGGTTGACATGATTGATGATTTCCACAAGTATGTCCTTGATCCGCATTACTTGGTAAGCAAGGATTCAGCTAACAGATCAGAGTTTGCAGAAAATATTGACTATTCTGAGTGCCGACTAGAAAGGTAATGAAATCACTTGTGTGGATATATATACAAGATGGATTTAGTTATGAGAGGTGTTGTGTTGTGTTGAGTTGTGCGAAGAAAAGCAGGAGAGCCAAATAAAAGTAGAGAGGAAGGTCCAGTATGTGAAAGAGGAGCAGCACAAAAGAAGAGGAAAGATGAAGTGCAGCAGACCAGTATACAGAGCCTAACCGGAACTGAACTACAACATATGTTGATGCTCCTTATCAGTTCAAGTATTGTATTACACTCTTTATAATTTGTAGACAGTGTGTCTCTTATAGGCAATGTGCCTCTTGTGAGCAGTTTGCTCAGGCACTGAGCCCTAATTGGCAAGTGCCATTTTGTATTTCCATTCTTCTAACAGAGAATACAATCTTGGGTTAATCACCTCGTGGTTTTTCCCTTAACAGGGTTTCCACGTCAAAAATATTGTGTCATGTGTATTTCCATTTCATGGTTATGTTTGCTTATTTGAATTAATGTTGCATTGATTATTAAGAAAGTTCAGAAAGGGAAAGAATTAGAATAACTGATTCACCCCCCTCTCAGTTATTAACAATTGGTATCAGAGCCAAGTTCCTCCTAATAGAGTCTAACAGCTTGAGGAAGATCTAGGAATTCAAATGGATGCATATGGTTTAAGAGAGCAACTAAAGACTGCCCTTGATGATCTTGAACAGTCAAACTCTGAAGTCAATGAGTTAAAGGAAAGACTCAAACAGGCTGATGATTTCATGAGAGAACTAAAAGACAAATTAAGTCTCTCTATGAAAAAGAGTTCAGCAATTAGCAAATCAAAGTGAAGCCAATGATACAAATGAAGATCTGAAGGAGAAAACTAAGTTATGTGAAAAGTTATCAAAATAAATCATTATGGTAAGATATGAAATGGAATTAGGAGTTATAAAGTTTACCCAAGAGATTGAAGAGAAAAGAAAAACTAAAGATAATCTAAGACAATCTCTCAAGGAGAAATTAGAAGATTGCCACAAGATGGATAGAATTATCAGACATCTTGAATCTGATCTTGAAGATGCTAAAGATAATGAAGAAAAACTTGAGGATCAAATTGTCTCTCTCAAAAGGGATCTTTAAACAACAAATGAATATAAAGAGAAATTCAAGATAAGTTCTGCTCAACTTGAAGTTCTTCATGAAAGCCAAAAGAGGGTAGATGACAAGTGTGGTTTGGGATATGAGAAAGGAGAAAGCTTCGGATCTAGTTAGAAGAATTTTGGATCAGAAAATCCAAGGAACAGGCCTAGAAGACCTCCGGTAAGGCAGCCTAATGCTCAAAGATATCCATCCTTCAATGGATACTACCACAACTGCAATAACTTTGGTCATAAATCTAATCAGTGCAGAAAGAGAATGAATCAGACTAATTCATCCTTCTCTGGATAATGTTTCAACTGCAAAAGGTATGGTCACAAATCTCATGAATGCAGAAATATGCAAATGAACAAATCATTCAATGGTAGATGCTTTGCATGTAATAGAATAGGTCATATGGCTAATCAATGTAGATCAAGAGGATATCAATCAAATATGCAAAGAAATGTTGTTTGCCAAATTTGCAATAGATCCAGTCATATTGCAAAATTCTGTAAAAGCAAGAATCAGGACAAAAGAGGTCCGGTACATCATAATCAGAATCAAGATAAGGGAAAATGAAAAGTGAATGCAGATGAAGTTCAAAGTGAGATGAACAAGATTTGGGTGAAGAAAAGTATAGAGAATGTAGGGGATGGGTCCGCACCAGACCCTGGTGCTGATATTCCTTCCGGAAACTAAAAAATGAGCTCTGGCTCAGGGGGAGACACAAAGAAAACCTTGTTCCCCCAGCCAATCACTTGGTGCCGAAACTGGCACAAGAAGAGTTGCGGATTAAAGGGTTCATAAGGGAAACATCCAAATAAACTATGGTTAAGATTTGGAAGATCCGCAAGATGTTTAAAAGATCAGGATTGATCTGGTTCTTCAAGTCATCCGAATAAGGCAAACTGGAATAACTTAGGTCGAGCATTTATTGCAACCTGACATTAGGGTTTACAGAGCAATATAAGGGTTTTCTCATTAAGCATTTGCTCATTCTGCATTCAAGAAGAAACAAAAAGTGAAGCTTTGCAACAAAATTCCTCAAGCTCATCAAAGATCCTTTGCAGAAGTCAATTCATCTAGAAATCAATCCGGCTAACTCCGTGAAACCGAAAGGCGCAAAAGGTATTCTCCGTTATCAAATATCTCTCTATAAATCCTTGAATGATGGGTACTCCAAATATTGTAAAATTCTCTGATAGGCCTTGCCCCAAATTCAAGAAACATCCATACAAATCTTTGGAAGTAGATCCCCTAGGAGCATTTTCTAGTGTTCTGCATAGTGTGTTGCATACAGAGGACATTAGGGTTTACATACATGCAAATATTGAAGAATTTGGGAAATCAAAGTTAGTGGATATCTATCACAAATAGTTAATAGATGATTCTTTTGAGATTAAACCTCAGTATAAAGCCATCCGGGATAAGCATTTTTCTCAGTGCATTCATTTCCCCTGTTTTGAAGAAGATGAATGGGTTCGGTATGTGTTGAGTAGAGTGCATGACAATTTCTTATGGTTGAATAAACCATTTAAGATCACCAAAGATGCAATTAGGGCAATAACCGGTCTGCACTCATCTGGTGGAATACCTGTTCTCAAATCTGTCAAGAATCAGATAGTAAGTGATGCAACCGGATCAAAATTTGACAAGAGAGCTATGACAATTGAAGACATCACTGAACCAGATGTCAAATTTGCATCCATGATAATTACTTACAAGATTTATCACTCCAGTAGGGAAAATTCAGTACCGGGAATTGCAGTTTACATAGCCTATCAAATGCTAAAAGAAAATGCTGACTATGATCTGTGTGATCTTCTTCTAAGTCAGCTTTTGGAAAATCTGCAAAAGATTAAGAAGGATAAGAAGAACTCCTTCAAGTATGGTGGCTTGATACTCTGCCTATTCTTTTATTACATGAATGAGCTTCCCAGATCCAATGGCTGGGTATGGCAAAATGATAGACCAGTTGCCATCCAAATCAGAGACTATTTGCATGGGCTTGGGGATGCTAAAGCAAGAAATACAACCCTATGGGGATATTTCAAGAATTTTTAGAACATGATGCAAGCAAGAGAGAGAATTCCCCAGTCTTTTGTTGAAAAATACAAAGACACAGTATGCTTTATGGTAGAGACTGATCAATGCCTAATGGAGGCAGTAGAACCAAGAACTGTATGGATCCTGCCTATGTGGTATGAAGTTGATGAACAAATTGTGGAGCTGCATGTTCAACACATGCTAAGTCAGCCAAAGGATCCAAAGGCAGAAAGGTTTGGAACCTTTGAGGAGCTAAGTGTAAAGATTCATGTGGAACTTAGACAACTAGAAATCAAGAAGAAAGTAAGAAAAGAAGTTGAAGATGTTGCAAAAGGCTTTGGCATATCAAAGGAGGCACTTGATGCCAATAGGGAAAAGGTGGAAAGGGCTAAGGAAGAGAAGAAAAAGGCAGAAAAGAAAAGTGAGGAAAGTGTTTCGGTAAAATCCTCCACTCGGACCAGATCATCAAAGAGATCTGCACCTACCACTAACAAAAGCTCAAGGCCATCAAAACTGGAAGCAAAATTATCTGGCAAAGGAGAGAAAAGAACAAAGACAAAAGCCACAAGGGCTTGTGCTAGTCAAAGGGATGAAGAGGAGACTGAATCTGATGAAGAAATCAGGAAAGTGAAGAAACAGAGGAAAACATCCGGTGAACCCTCTATCGGACAAGAGGAAGAAGAAAAGACAGAGGCATATGTTGAAAAACCCACTCTTCACATTGATGACATAATCAAATTAGTTATAGTGGATGGAAATCTTCAGCCAATGATTGAGTTCTATGATGATTATGGTGAAGCAGATCAGAAGATATTGCAATATGCCACAGTTAGGTACCTAAATATCTACAACAAATCATTTATTGAAATTATATCTCTGATCCCCAAAAGCTTGGAGAAGGAACTAGAAATAAGAAAGAACAATGCCCAAGACAAAGACCTAGAAATTCGGGAACAGATAGCAATTCAGCTATATCCTTCAATCAATCCCAAGAAAATGAATATGATATTCAAAGATTGTAAGGATGAGTTCAAGAGAAAAGCAAAGATGAATCAACTTATGCTTAGAGAGACTGACAAAGTTGCAAAAGAGACAGAAGAGATCCTCAGGAATGCATTCAAAAGATTCAACATTCCAATTATAGAGGACTTGGGTACTGACCCATCGACCACAAGTGTTGCAGAAGAGTCTACTGAGAAAATAACAGAAGAGGTAATGAATACCGGTGCAGAAACAACTAAGGACTTGGGATCCTTTACTCCAAAAGAGGTGGCCCATGAACAAACTACCATTTCTCCTCCGGATCCCCCTACAGTCTCTAGATCTAAAGGAGAAGAAAGAATACAGGAGAAAGAACTAGAGGTGAAGGAAAAAGAAGGTGACAATACCAAGGTTGCAGAAGGAGAGAAGACTTCAATAGAGAAGACCACAACTGCTAGTGATAAGAATGTAGAAGGAGAGAAAGCTCAAAGAGACAGCTCTAAGAATGCAGAAGAAAAGAAAAATCTGTCTCTGGCAAGAGACATTGCAAAAACTATCCAAGATTTCCTGAACAAAGAAATAATGGAGATTGATGAATCGGAGCTTCTACAAGGACCATTTAATTTTGATTCTCTTTCTCTAGTATAGACAATGAAGATAGCTTCATTTTCTAATGCAAAGGCTAAAGAAAAACTCCTAATGTCTCACATGGAAGACTATGAGTTGATAGAAGCTACTTTCGGAGTGCTAGAAAAGATTATGCCATCGTTTCAGAAGGATCTCACAGCCTCCTCATCCGGTAATCTCAAAACTCTAGTCAATAGTGTTAGCACACATTTTGATTCCCTAGGGAAGTCAGCAAAAGATAAGGTCCGGAAGGAATTTCTTGCAAAAAGATTATCAGAGGTACAAGTGTTGATAATTAATGATAGGAGAAATATGAATATTGGGATAAAGAGCTTAGAAAATGCTCTTAAAGATGGCAGAGAAATGTACAAATTTTGTTTATCATGGTCCAAAGCAACATTGGACATTGAGAAGAAAGTAAAAGAACAAGAGGATAAACTGACAAATCTATCAAAGAATTTTGATCCTCTCTCACCCTCCATAATAAATTAAGAATTGCAGACAATTGTAGTATTGAATGAAATTAAGAAGCTTGAAAAAGAGAAGAAAAACAGAATCAGTAGGTTGAGTGAGCTCAGAGGGATAATTGTCCCTAAGTTAGAGGCCATGCATGAGGCCATAAAAGAAGCTCAAATCACCGCCTAGACCAATGATCTAATAGATCTAAAAAGGGCAGATGCATTTGCATTCTTGTTGAGTGGTCATATATCAATTTTGGATAGAATGAAGCAAAGTTGGGCTACAGAATTCATTCAATTGAAAACAACTTTTGTAGACATACTTCAGTATATGTAAGTATTCCATATGTATATACTTATGCGGATAAAATTTTGAAAATTTTGGTATGCGGACCCTACCCTTTGCCATTGATGTCAAAGGGGGAGTGAAGAGTAGTGAAAAATGAGGAATCCAACTAAGGGGAAGCTCCAAAAACTATATATAAAAATAGAGCATCAGCCAAGGGGGAGCATAGTGTAAACACTTAGTCATTTTTCACTAAGTGTTGCCATCAATTCCAAAGGGGGAGATTGTTGGCAAGAGACACTATATGGATTCATGATTGTTGTCATTGATGGCAACAAAGTTCATCCCACACATCCGCAGGACATGGTGTGTCTATATCGGAAGTCAGAGTGAAGAATGTTGTGGTCCGGTAAACAAGAATAGAGCATGTGGTGAGGTCTGATAGTCAGGTCTAGATCTCTCAGAGGAAGTATCTTGGTGAAGTGCATTTTTGGGGAAGTCAAGAGGACTACCTTGAGTGGGAGATTCCTAGGATTTAGCCTCCGGTGATAGATGAAGAAAAAGATATGAATACTTGAGCATCAGGTTCCTGATTGGCAGTGTGGACAGAGAAAGAACTGACTGACAGAACATCAGACATTATTCTGGATGTGTTACTGATGTTGGTAAAGGTTATGAAGGCATAAATCATGATTGGCCGATATGATTGATGATTTCCACAAGTATGTTCTTGATCCGCATTACTTGGTAAGCAAGGATTCAGCCGACAGATCAGAGTTTGTGGAAAATATTGACTATTCCGAGTGTCGACTAGAAAGGTAATGAAATCACTTGTGTGGATATATATACAAGATGGATTTAGTTATGAGAGGTGTTGTGTTGTGTTGAGTTGTGTGAAGAAAAGTAGGAGAGCCGAATAAAAGCAGAGAGGAAGGTCCAGTATGTGAAAGAGGAGCAGCACAAAAGAAGAGGAAAGATGAAGTGCAGCAGATCAGTATACAGAGCCTAACCGGAACTAAACTACAGCATATGTTGATGCTCCTTATCAGTTCAAGTATTGTATTACACTCTTTATAATTTGTAGATAGTGTGTCTCTTGTAGGCAGTGTGCCTCTTGTGAGCAGTGTGCTCGGGTAGTGAGCCCTAATTGGCAAGTGCCATTTTGTATTTCCATTCTTCTAACAGAGAATACAATCTTGGGTTAATCACCCCATGGTTTTTCCCTTAACAGGGTTTCCACGTCAAAAATATTGTGTCATGTGTATTTCCATTTCATGGTTATGTTTGCTTATTTGAATTAATGTTGCATTGATTATTAAGAAAGTTCAGAAAGGGAAAGAATTAGAATAACTGATTCACCCCCCCTCTCAGTTATTAACATGCTTTGTTATAGATGTTTAGATACCTGACTATAGCATCTTGCAAGATCTTCCGGTCAGCTTCATTATATTCATCATAAAATTCAGTCATTGGTTGCAGGTTCCCATCCACAGTGACTGATTTGATGACATCATCAATGGAGAGAGTAGGTCTTTCAACAAATTCTTCTGCCTCTTCTTCCTTGTTTTGACTGGTAGAGATTTTCTTGGATGTTTTCTTCTTCTTCCTCATCTTCTTAACTTCTTCATCAAATTCTGTTTCTTCATCATCCTTTTGACTTATATAGATCCTTGTGGCCTTAGTTTTTGTTCTCTTTTCTTCCTTACTGGATGTCTTGGCTTCAGGTTTGGAGGCCTTTTGGCTCTTAGAGGTGGTAGGTGTAGAGCTTTTGGAAGATCTAGTCTAGGAGGGGACTTGCACTGGATTACTTTCTTTCTCTGCTTCTTGTCTCTCCTTCTCAGCTCTTTCTAATTTTTCTCTGTTTGCATCAACTGCTTCTTTTGAGATGCCATATCTTTTGGCAACTTCTTCTACTTCCCTTCTCACTTTCTCTTCATTTCAGGTTGTCTTTATTCAACATGAATTTTCACACTCAATTCTTGAAACGTTCCAAACCTTTCTGCCTCAGGGTCCTTGGGCTGACTCAGCAAGTGTTGGATATGCAACTGTAGGATTTTCTCATCTACTTCATACCCCATTGGCATAATCTAGACTATCCTTGGCTCCACTGCCTCCATTAGGCATTGACCAGTGTCTACCATAAAGCACACTGTATCCTTGTATTTTTCAACCATGGATTGGGGAATTCTTTCTCTGGCCTGCATCATACCTTGGAAATTCTTGAAATATCCCTAGAGAGCTGTGCTTTGAGCCTTGGCATCACCAAGCCCATGCATATAATCTTTGATCTGTATGGCAACAGGTCTGTCATTTTGCCATATCTAGCCACTAGTTCCAAGTAGCTCATTCATATAGTAGAAGAATAGACATAGTATCAAGCCACCGTACTTAAATGAATTCTTCTTATCCTTCTTTATTTTCTGTAAGTTCTCTAACAGTTGGTTCAGGAGAAGCTCACAAAGATCATAGTCAACATTGTTCCTTAGCATTTCATATGCAGTATATATGATAGTTTCGGATACTAAATTTTCCCTGCTGGAGTGATAGATTTTGTAACCAATTATCATAGAGGAAAATTTGATATCTAAATCTATGATGTCTTCTATTGTCATTGCCCTCTTGTCAAATTTTGATCTGGTAGCCTCACTTATAGTTTAGTTTTTGACTGATTTGAGAGCAGGCAACCCATCGGATGAGTGCAATCCATTTACCACCCTAATGGCATCTTTTGTGATCTTAAATGGCTTCATCAACCACATGAAGTTGTCATGCATTCTGCTCAGAACATACCAGACCCATTCATCTTCTACAAAACAAGGGAAATGGATGCAATGTCCAAAATGCTTATCCTGGATGGCCTTATATTGGGATTTAAGTTCAAATGATTCATCTATCACTTCCTTGTGGTAGATATCCATCAACTTGGATTCCCCAAATTCTTTAATGTTTGTGTGTATGTAAACCCTAACATCTTCTACATGCAGAACCCCATGCAGAATGCTAGAGAATGCACCTAGGGGATCAACTTCTAGGGATTTGTAAGGATGTTTCTTGAACTTAGGGCACGACCTATCAGTGATCTTAACAACATTCAGAGTAGCCATCTTTTAAAAGATTCAGAGAGGGATATTCAAGAGTGAAAATACCTTTTTACACTTCTAGGGTTCACAATAGGAGCCAAAAAGATCACTGGTTGAAATGAATTCTACGGTTGATCCTTGAGAGGGTTGAGGCAATCTTGTTGTAGAGCTCCTTCTTTCTTCTTCTCGAATGCAAATGTGCAAATGCTGAACAAAAGAACCCTTTTTATTTCTGTGTAAACCCTAATTCCATATTGCAATAAATGCACAACTTAAGTCATTTCAGTTGCTTTGTTCTTCTTGTTCTAAGAGAGATCTTTCCGGATCACTAAGATGTACTTATAGTTATTCTCGGTGATTATTTACAATCTATCTTCCTTTCTCCAATCATTCCATTTATCCGCAGTTCAAGATATTTCAATTTTTGAATCATACCGGATCTAACTGTGAAAGTCCTGCTTTTACTGGATGATTATCAAACCGGATCAATCTTGGATGATTAACCTCTTCAAAACTCCTTGCGGATCTTTCATATTTTTACCAAGGCTTAATTAGATATTTCTTTGAGAACCCTTTTATCCGCAACTTTCCATGTGCCAATCTTAGGCACCAATTGACTGGCTGGGGGAATTTATTTTCCTTTGTGACTCCCCCTGAGCTAGAGCTCATCTATTTAGTTTTCAGAAGAAATAGCAGCACCAGATTCTGGTGTGGATCCATCCGCAACATTTTCTATACTTCTCTTCACCCAAATCTTGTTCATCTCTCTTTGAACTTCATCCGCATTAACTTTTCCTTTTCCTTTGTCCTGATTTTGATTATGATGCACCAAACCCCTTTTATCCTGATTCTCACTTCTACAGAATTTGGCAGTATGCCCAGATCTATTGCAATTGTAGCAAATAACATTTCTTTGCATATTTGGCTGATATCCTCTTGGTCTGCATTGATTAGCCATATGTCCCATTCTATTGCATGCAAAGAATCTACCATTGAATGAATTGTTTATTTGCATATTTCTACGTTCATGAGATTTGTGACCATACCTTTTGTAGTTAAAGCACTATCTGTAGAAGGATGAATTAGTCTGATTCATTCTTCTTCTACACTAATTTGCTTTATGACCGAAGTTATTGCAATTGTAGCAGTATCCATTGAAGGATGGATATCTTTGAGCATTTGTTTGCCTTACCAGAGGTCTTCTAGGTCTATTCCTTGAATTTCCTGATCCAGAGTTCTTTTGACCAGATCTGGAGCTTTCTCCTTTCTCATACCCCAAGCCATGCTTGTCATCTACCCTCTTTTGGATTTCAAGAGGAACTTCAAGTTGAGCAGAGCTTATCTTGAATTTTGCTTTGTATTCATTTGCTGTTTGAAGATCCCTTTTAAGAGAGTCTATCTAATTTTCAAGTTGTTCTTCATTATCTCTAGCTTCTTCAAGATCAGATTCCAGATGCCTGATTATTCTATCCATTTTGTGGCAGTCTTCTGACTTCTCCTTGAGAGATTGTTTTAGATTATCTTCAATTTTTCTTTTCTCTTCAATTTCTTGGGTGAATTTCATAACTCCCGATTCCATTTCATGTCTTACCATAATGACCTATTTTGATAGCTTCTCGCATAACTTGTTTTTCTCATTAAGATCTTCATTAGTATCATTGGCTTCATTTTGACTTACTAATTGTTGTAGTTCCTTTCTTTTCTTCATAGAGATACTTAGTTTTTCTTTGAGTTCATTTATGAAATCATCAGCTTGTTTGAGTCTTTCCCTCAGGATATTTACTTCAGAGTGAGATTGCTCAAGATCATCTAGGGTAGACTGAAGTTGTTCCATCATACCATACATATCCATTGAGATTCCCAGATCTTCCTCAAGCTGTTAGGCTCTGTCTAGAGGAACTTGGCTCTGATACCAATTGTTGGAAATAAGGCAGATAACTGGGAGGGTGAATCAGTTATCTTAAACTTCTAAACTTTCTTATCTTCTTTAACAATAGTGTAGTATCAAAACATATAAGCATAAATGAAATCAACATACATAACACAAGGATTTTTACTTGGAAAACCTTGTTAAGGGAAAAACCACAGGGTGACTAACCCAAGATTGTATTCTCTTTTAAAATAAAAGAAGTACAAAATGGCACTTGCCAATTAGGGCTCACTGCCCGAGCACACTGCTCACAAGAGGCTCACTTCCTACAAGAGACTCATTGTCTACAATGTATAAAGAAAGTAACCATGTGTTTGAACTAATGAGAAGCATCGACACATGCTAAGGTTTAGTTCTGGTTAGGCTCAATATACTGATCTACTATACTTCATTCTTCCTCTGCTTTAGTGCTACTATTCTGTCACATACTGGACCTATATTGCTTCTTCCACACTTCTCTCTACTTTTCTTCACACTACACAAACACACCACACACTTTCACATCGAAATCCATCTGGTATATATATCTACACCAAGGATTTCAACATTTTTCTAGTCGGCATCCAGAATACTCAAGATTTTCCCAAACTCTAGTCTGTCAGCTGGATCCATGCTTAATAAGTGATGTGTATTAGAAAGATAGTTATAGGAGTCATCAATCATGTCAGCCAACCATGAATGATCCCTTAAGAATCTTGATCACCATCAATTTCTCATCCGGATTAAGGTCTGATGCTCTGTCGGTTAGTTCTTCCTCAATCTACTCTACCAAACAGGAACCCAACACTTAGGTGCTCATATCTTTTCACTCTTTCATCACCGGAGGCTCAATCTTTGGAATGTATCAGTCATGGTACTCCTCTTGACTTCCCCAAGTTTACACTTTGCTGAGATAATTCCTCTGAGAGATCCATACCTGATTGTCAGACCTTGCTGCATGCTCTGTTCTTGCTCATCAAACCAAAATACTCTTCAATTTGACTTCCGGTATACTCATACCATGTCCTGCAGATGTGTGGGATGGACTTTGTTGCCATCAATGACAACACTCATGAAGCCACACAGTGTCTCTTGCTAACATTTTCCTCATATATATAGGTAGAAATCAGTTATGTATGGACATGTACATATAATACTAGTCTTGGTAGTGCATGCGAAGTGAGAACATTGTTTGGAAAGTTTAACTCATTGATTTTATTGTGATTTCTAGGTGTTCTGTGCAAGGAAACAAGCTCAAGTTTTCCACTATCCTGTCACAGACTTAGGGTTTTCAGTGACCTTAAAAAATCCATAACTTTTGATTGAACCCTTGAAAAACCCCCAAATTGCTTGAGGACATTCGTTAGGTTATTGGCCAAGTATCCACCAAGGGAAAGTTCAAGAATCATTCATATGTGTGAGATATTTAGGATTGAGTTTGTTCACTATCAAAAAGACTGTTAAAACCCTAGTGGATTAAGGGTTTATTGACAATTGGTTTTGCTGAATTTATCATAGGAAGGCAAGGGTTTGGTGAGACCTTACAGGGTGTGTGGAAGGTAAAAGAGTCTGAGGAAACACAAGGAATGCATGTAGGTCTTTTGAGGGTTTTAGGCCTAGTGAGGTAGGCTTGTAGGAGAAACTTGCAGGGTATATGTTGAAAACCCAAGGAGAGGTTAATAGAGTCCTTGAAGATTGGGTTACCATTGTTTATTCTCTATATCATTATTGGTATCAGAGCCAATAAAGCCAAGAAAGCCAATAAAAGAGTTAAAAATAAAAAAGGGGAAATATGCCTCCAAGAATCAATGTCACTGAAAGAGTGGTAGAGAGAATAGTAACACAATTGGGAGAAGCCCTTGCTATAGAAATGATGTAAACAAGAGTCAGTTTGGATGCAAGACTCACTATAGTTGAAGTTAACCAAAGAAGAGGAATGGTTATAGGGGATATGAGTGACCAAGATGAAGTAGTGGATGAAGCACCTCAAGAAGCACCGCAAGAAGAAAGGGATGCTGATGAAGAGAGGATGGAAAGATTACTGAGGGCAGTCAAAGGTGAAGGATCCAAGGTGAAGATAGAATTTCTAGTATATGCAGGTAGTTTGAATGGTGAAGAACTCCTTAATTGGATAGGGGATTTGGACAAGTACTTTGAGTTTGAGGAGGTACCTGAAGAGCAACAAGTAAAGTTGGCTAGGACCAAGTTGAAAGGTCATGCATCCGTATGGTGGGATTATGTTCAGGAAGAAAGGAGAAAGAAAGGTAAGTCCAATATTACTTCTTGGGATAGGATGATTGCCAAGTTGAAGGGCAAATTAATGCCTAGTGACTACATGACTCAGTTGTATAGGAAATTGTAGAACTTGAAACAAAAGGATATGGGAGTGAAAGAGTACACTGAAGAGTTCTACAAGTTGAGTATTAGATCAGGACACATGGAGGATGAAACTGACAAGGTTGAAAGATACCTTAATGGTCTTAAGTATAGTTTGCAAGATAAGTTAAGCCTTACAAGCCCCAAGAAACTTGAAGAGTGTTACCAACTAGCCTTAAAGGATGAGGAGAAGCTGAATGGGAAACAAGAAAAATAGAATAGAGGTAGAGGAAGGACTTTCAGAGGTAGCAGGCCATATTGTGGTAGACAAAAAGCACAAAGAAGTCAAGGTGAGTCAAGCACCTCCCAAGAACAAGCATCAAGTTCAAGAGGAGGTTTTAGAGGAAGAATGCTTAATTTCAGGGGAAGATTTGGACAAAGAGGAGGATCAAGTGGTTTCACAAGTAAATGCTACAAGTACAACAAATTTGCAGGTCATCAAGCTTGGGACTGCCCAGAAGAGAAAACAATTACCACCTTTAGGAGTGAAAGAAGAACTCAAGTTGCTCAAGGAGGAGATGAAGAAAGTGTTAACTCCTCACTACAACTAGAATAACTAGAGAAAGGAGAAGCCTTGCTGATGAGAAGGACATTGATTAAGGTTCCAATGGAGAAGGAGCCACCTCAAAGGATGTCATTATTCATGATTGTTTGCAAGTGCCAAGGTAAGTGTTGTCAAGTTGTTATAGATTCTGATAGTACTGATAATCTAGTTGCTGTTGAGATGGTAGAGAAACTAAACTTGAAGAGATTACCTCATCCAATCCATACAAGGTCTCATGGTTGAATAAGGGACAATAAGTACTAGTCAATGAACACTGTTGGGTAGAGTTTCAAATAGGAAGGTACAAAGATTGAAGGGAAAATACGGTTCATCCTAGAATGAACATCTAAGATCAGTAAGTGTCTACAATAACAATCATTCTCTATTATTGCCTTAAAACACATTCTACTATGCCATAAAGCGGAATCAGACATAGTTCATTTCCCACATTAACCCTTATAGGAAAGTGATTGCAATTTAAACCAGTTTCAACAACATCCATTAAACAAATTCAATAAATAGAATCACTAAACATGAAAGATAGAGCAGAAGACAAGAACACAAAGACTTACATGGGGAAAACCCTTTGGGTAAAAATCCCACACTCCAAAACATAGAGCCATTGTATTATTCAACAACAAGCATACAAGTTACAATACAATATCAGGCTCATAGCCTTTACTAGAGATTTACATCCTATTCCATCTCTGGAGAAAATTTGGTAGCATTACATTTCCCTGATCAACCTCTCTATATCTGGTTACAATGCACTGCTACATTAATACATACTTCACAAACATTTCAGTTACAAACCAACTTGACATCCAATATTACAACTTCCATTGGCAACCAAACAACTAACTACCAGAGGTCACGTTTATTCACAACAATGATGTGAAATCAATGAGTAACCTAGTGCCACATGTCGACACCTTACTCATCAGTCAATCATCATTGACCTTTTTTCATGGTCTCGTCTTTGTCCATCATTCCTAGGCCTTACCGCCATACCATAGGCTCACTTTACTAACCTTCGTGGGATGGCAGGATCTACCAAAACATCACAGGCTTGTTCACTATCTATTGCAGGGCCATAGGGTATACCGTACCACCACAAGCTTTCCCCTGGACTATCACAGGGCTGCAGTTTCACTTCCAACTATACCGCAATAACTTAGGCTAAAGATGTGTCCTCCGTGGGATGGCAAGATATACCGCAACACTGAAGGCACACATTACTAGCCTTCGTGGGGTGGTGAGATCTATACTGTACCACCACAAGCCATTTCATGGGCTATCACAGGGTTGCGGTAAGACTCATACACCTGTGAACCACTTTAGTCACCGTCACATGATAGTGGGGTAACTCCTACTCTACCACTGGCACCGTCTAATGTCACTGCAGGTTTATAGGCTCCCGCACTACCACACACTTAGATGAAGACTACCGCGGGACTGTGGTAACACCGCCAGCTCACATCCCTCTTAGCTGCACCCTACGGGATTGTGGTAATGGTCGAATACAACAAAGGGTTTTATAGTGAGTTTAAGACACACTTTCTCAACATTCTCCCACTTGATGAAGAACTCACTAAATCCCTTCCAATGCTTGAAGTCATTGAACATTCATCACAACCATACATGTAATCTCAAGAATCTTAAACAATGCTTCTGTGCTCCAACCAAGACACCTACAACATCCAAGATGTCCACCATCTCAAGTAATAGTTCCAGCCATCCACCAAAGGAAAATAAATGAACCAAGGTGTATATGAACCAGTCTAAAGAACACAAGCATCAGACCTAATGGATAGCAAATGCTACAGAATACTTCCACCTCTCCACTGTGCTCATAAGCTATACAAAAGCATCAACAATATCAACTTCAAAGATTCAACCTAACCACAACTGTGAAGACATCCTCCAGAAAACAAGATAGAACATTAGCTAGAACAACAACCAGGAAACTAACTACTCTCATCCTACTGATGAACCCACGTGACTAAAAATAGCACACACAACAAGTGTTAATCCATCCAATCACCCATACCTCCAAGGTATACAAAACATAGTAAACTCATGCCATAAATATATATACACCCATAAACTACAATCATAAACTCCATGTGCAAACTTGCCAAAGAATGACGTACACATCCAAGAGCTCCCACTCCATGGGTAATGCAAATTTGACAAGGATCAAAGCATACCAAGTCTACCAATAGCATCATATAGAAAGTGTAAACATGTAGTACCAAGGAACCATCCACAATGATATACAAAACCTGTAAAACAATAACTTGTAAGAACAACTCTCACCACAAATCTCCATAGCTCTCCTAAGTTCTCCACACTCAGCAAAGGAACGAGATAAAGGAACCTCCATGTCATCACCCAAGAACATAAGTGAAAACACATGACCACAAGCTAGTGATCACAATAGATCCAACCAAACCTCAAACTAATGTAATGTGAAACCAATCATCTAGGAAGATAATTGAGACAAAGAGAGAAACTCTGCACATCATATACTTGTAGAAAATCCTCCTACATACACCTCTAAGTGCCAACCGTGTCAAGTATAATCTCCTCCATAAAACCCCAAAGAGAACAACATAACAACACCTAATATTGTTCAATCTCAATAGATCAAACACAACATATATATCATGTAACTACATGGATGTAAGCTTCTCAAAGAAGATCAAACTACTCCATTCCCCATCTTAGGAAATCAGCCTATAAACCATCTCCTAACAGTCCTCATCAAAGAAATATATCTCAAAATCAAATGCACAAGGAAATAACCATCTAAACATCCCTCAAATGAATCCTTTAGAACTAACTACATAGCTCAAGATCCAAATCTATGAAAGATAACCATGAGAACCAAAGCATGAAATGTAACACATTTGAAAGATATAATGGGCAAATACCTCTCAAATAATAAACTTCCAAACAAACCAAGAGTGTGGAATGAGAATGCTCCTCCAAGACATGTAAGCCATCATGACTCCTCCAAAAGTAATTTCCTCATAGGTCTCTGTTGAACTCACATCCAACCAAGGTGTAGGCTCTTCAGACTTTCTGTTGAAATCTCATCAAGAGTAACCATCTCAACAACACTTCTCTCATCTTAAGAGAAATACAACCTCACCTCATTCTCTAAGTATCCATGAGCACATGCAAACAATCATCTCATGCTAATCTCCAAATGCATGACTGTACCATCATGAAGTTCTCAAGCATATGACCAATGCACCCAAAACATAGAGAATCACTAGACCACTGTCAAAGCTCCAATCATTTGAATTAGGAACTTGTCATGACATCATGATCTTACCATCCCCCTTAGGAGAATCCATGCTCCAAGTGAACATAGCATGGTCTCAAGAGCAATGTATCATGCCAAAACTCTAGTGCATAAACAAGAGTATACTAAGACATAAAACAAACAAACTCCAAACCAACATCACCTGTCAAGCACCACTGACACCTCAACCAAAGACTCCATGAATCATCCATGGCCCCAAGATGTTACATATCTTCAATATCATGAAGATGACCCATCTCCAAATAGTGTCCATGCAAATGCAAAAGAACCCTTCTGCAGCAATAGGATCTAAGAGCTTCTCCTAGTAACATCTGCAACACTAGAGAAGATCATCCATCACCAAGTGTTGAATTCACATCACTGCCAAAGATCCCTCTGAAACTGTGATATCAAGCTTATCAAGGCATCATGATAACCATCCTCTCAATGAAGATAATCCATGGCTCTAACACAATCAAATACTTCACCTGCAATATCAGTAGTACAAAAGAATACAATAGAACCAAGATCTCCAAGTCAAGAAGATAAAACCATCACTGTCAAAAGCTCACACTAAACTGTGTAACCAAGCTATTCATGACATTGCGATAAACATGCTACAAGTCCCAATAACCAACTATCCAGGCACTCTAATCATCCATCCTCTCATCCCAATGCAACATACCAAAGCACAAATGACCACAAACAAGAACAACTAACAAAGTTTGCATAAACATTGAATCAATCTCGTGGATAAAGATAGCCCACATCTGAGTCATCCCATTGTAGCCAAGGGGTAGGTAATCCACAAAACTACATAACTCATAGATCCAAAACAAATGTAACATGCAAACTCATCATCACATTAGTAACCTGTAAACTGAGATAACAAGAAGATAACATGTAGACCACAAGACTCAAACATCAAATCAACCACATATCTGATTTGCCAAATTAGTCCACATATGAGTAACCATAGTAAAGGAACCCATCAAGCAAAAACTATAGAAATTATGAGTGACTAATCGCATACCAACATCTCCATGCTGAGAAAGCTGCAAACCTCCTCACACCATGCATGAAGAATACATGCAAAACTACAACTATCCCATTGAGCAACACCCCAAAAGCTAGGGTCTAAAAAATAACTTAATTGTATCTCCACAAAACCACAAGTTTTCCTCTTGACCATGTAAAACCTGCAAAACCATTGTGTCTTAGAAAACACCCATGCACATCCACACCCACTTCACATCTGGAAGACTCAAAAGTCTGAAACAAAAACACCATAATAGTTAAACCAGAATAATGGATTATCATAGATGAGCATTAACCATAGATTTTTTTATGAAAATTAATAAAACCCCCAGATCCAAGAAATATGAATCCGAGTCATGCAAGTACAAAGCATCCTTGAAAAGAAAAAGTAGTTCAGGAACTCCAGGGCCATTTTAGGCCAATTCCACAACCACCAACATGCACATGCATCTGAGGGAGATAGGCTATTACAGAAGCTTTCAGATCATCCAATGATCAACTCCATAGCCTATATGCAATTGGGGTAATAGAAAATAGTGCCTTCCAATACTTGGAATAAACACCCAGCATAAGCACATTACTCCATAGCTGAAAAACAACACAAGCTTCTCCATATCACCATGGAGCCTCTCACATAGACACCCCATATGAAAGCTTTGTTGCAACACAACCACAAAGCAAAAAATCTCACCCCATGCATCAGGATTATTCCACTACCTATCAAGAGCTTCAGATCAACATCATTTCAATGTGACCAACTCCATTTTCTACTTCATCATCCTTTAAGCTGTGTGTTGTCTCTTGAAACTAACACAAAAAGAGAAAACAACTTTCACTCAACAAAGGATCAATTTTCAGCTGATTCCTTCAGATTTCCTTAAGCTTGCCAGACTAAGAAATCCTCACAGAAGGAATACCTAAAACCAGAAACCATGGTTCTGATACCAATTCAAGCGAAAATATGATTAATCCCAAAATGAACATCTGAGATCAGTGTCTACAGTAACAATCATTCTCTCTGATTGCCTCAAAACGCATACTACTATGCCATAAAGCAGAATCAGACATAGTTCATTTCCCACATTAACCCTTATAGGAAAGTGATTGCAATTTAAACTAGTTTCAACAACATCCATTAAATAGATTAAATGAACAGAATTGCTAAACATGAAAGATAGAGCAGAAGACAAGAACACAAAGATTTATGTGGGGAAACCCCTTTTGGGTAAAAAACTCCACACTCCAAAACATAGAGCCATTGTATTATTTAGCAACAAGCATACAAGTTACAATACAATATTAGGCTCATAGCCTTTACTAGAGATTTACATCCTATTCCATCTCTAGAGAAAATCTAGTAGCATTACATTTCCCTAATCAACCTCTCTATATCTAGTTACAATGCACTGCTACATTAATACAGACTTCATAAATGTTTTAGTTACAAATTGACTTGACATCCAGTATTACAACTTCCATCGACAACTAATCAACCAATCACCAGAGGTCACAATGATTCACAACAACAATATGAAATCAACGAGTAACCTAGTTCCATGTGTTGACACCTTACTCGTTAGCCAATCACCATTGACCTCTTTTCATGTTCTCGTCTTTGTGCGTCATTCCCAAGCCTTACCGCCATACTGCAAGCTCACTTTACTAACCTTCATGGGATGGCGAGATCTACCACAACATTGTAGGCTTGTTCACTATCCATCGCGGGGCCATGGGGTATATTGCACCACCACAAGGTTTTCCTTGGACTATTGTGGGGCTGCAGTTTCATTTCCAACTATATTGCACTACTGCAGGCTAAAGATCTGTCTTCTCTTGAATGATGATATATACTGCAACACCGCAGATGCACATTACTAGCCTTTGCAGGGTGGTGAGATCTATATCACACCACTGTAATCCATTTCACAGGCTATTGTGGGGTTGCGGTAAGACTGGCACACCCATGAACCACTTTAGTCACCATTGTGAGATAGCAGAGTAACTCCTGCTCTACCACCGAAACCATCCAATGTCACTGCGAGGTTGTGGGCTCTCGCACTACCGTACGCTCGGATGAAGACCACCGCAGGACTGTGGTAACACTGCCAACCCACATCCCTCTTAGTTCCACCCTGTGGGACTGCGGTAAAGGCCAGATGCAACACAACAGAGCGAGGGTTTTACAGTGAGTTTGAGACACACTTTCTCAACAAAGACAAGGTGTTATGTGACATCATCCCTATGGATATGTACCATGTATTATTTAGTAGGCCTTGGCCGTATGATAGGAAAACAACACATGATGGCAAGAAGAATGTCTATGTTTTGGAGAAGGATGGTGTTACCTATACCTTAGCACCTTTGAAGGAGGAAGATAAAGATCAAAAGGTTGGCTCAAGTGTGATGTTAGTGGATGAAAAAGAGTTTCTAAAGACAATGGAAGAGGAAGAGATAGGTTTTGCAGTGATGGTCAAACCAAGGATTGTCATAATAACATCAAGAGTTGATGAGTTTCCATGGGAGATCCAAGACATGTTGAAGTGTTATGCAGATATTATTGTGGATGAACTTCCTAATTCCTTGCCTCCAATAAGAGATGGCATTCATCATATAGACTTTATACTAGGGGCTAGTCTATCAAACAAGGCAGCCTACAAGATGACACCCCAACAAAATGAAGAAGCCAAAAAATAGGTACAAGAGTTGCTTGACAAAGGGTTAATTAGGGAGAGTCTTAGCCCTTGTGTAGTTGCAACTATATTGGCACCTAAGAAGGGAGGTGAATGGAGAATGTGCATTAATTCTAGGCGAATAAATAAGATAACAATCATATATAGGTTCCCACTGCCAAGAATAGAGGACTTAATGGATTGTTTGAGTAGAGAAATCTACTTCTCAAAGATAGACCTCAAAAGTGGATACCATCAAATAAGGATTAGACAAGGAGATGAATGTAAAATAGAGTTTAAAATAAATGGTTGCCTATATGAGTGGCTTGTTCTACCATTTGGTCTTTCTAATCCACCTAATATCTTGATGAGGCTTGTGAATGAGTTCCTCAAGACATACATTGGTAAGTTTGTTGTTGTTTACCTTGATGATATATTGGTTTTCAGTTCTAACAAAGAAGAACACTTGTATCACTTGAATTTTTTGATGAGAAAGCTACAAGAGGAAAAACTACTGATCAACCTCAAAAAGTGTGAATTCATGAAGACATAATTATTGTACCTTGGTTTTGTGGTCTTAAAGGGGATGTTGAAGATGGATCCAAGAAAAGTGAAGGCAATATTGGAGTGGCCTATACCCAAAACAGTTACAAGGGTAAGAAGTTTCCATGGTCTTGCAAGTTTTTATAGGAAATTTATAAAAAGTTTCAGTCATATATGTGCACCTATCATAGACACTATTAAATGGGATAAGAAGAAGAAGTTTGTGTGGACTAAACAAGATGATAAGAGTTTCCAATACCTAAAAAAGAGAGTGACTGAACAACCTATCTTGGCTTTACCCAACTTCAATAAGGTATTTCAAATAGAATGTGATGCTAGTGGACATGTAATAGGGTCAGTCTTAAGCCAAGACAATAAGCCAATAGCATACTTTAGTGAAAAATTGAGTGATGCCAAGAAGAAGTAATCTTCATATGACTTGGAAATGTATGCAAAGGTTCAATCACTAAAAAATGGAGACACTACCTTCTACCTAAAGAGTTTGTGGTAAATATAGATAATCATGCCCTGCAATTCATCAACTAAGAAAAACTCAGTCAAAGGCACATTAAGTGGGTTGAATACCTACAAAACTTCACTTTCACAATCAAACACTAGAAAGGGTAGTGTAACAAGATGGCTAATGCTTTGAGTAGAAGGACACTAATAGTACAGGAAAGTCAATTAGAGAGTGTTGGGATTGAAGCACTCAAGGAGATGTATGAAGATGATGAAGATTTCAAAGAAGTATATGAGGTTTGTAAGAAACCTACTAGTACCAGTAGGGAGAAGTGGTTGGATTACCTTTTACAAGATTGTTTATTGTTTAAGGGAACACAAATTTATGTGCCAAAATGTTCCATGAGGGAGAAGCTCATCAAGGAGAAGCATTGTGGGAGTATGGCAGGTCATTTTGGGCTTGACAAGACATTAGAGTAGATAAGGAGGAACTACTTTTGGTTAAGGATGCAAACAGATGCAAGAAGGTTTGTGGATAGGAGGACCATATGTTCAAAAAGCAAAGGGAAGAAGCACTAATGCAGGCCTTTACCAGCCCTTACCCATTCGCAATAGGCCTTGGGAATCTATTAGTATGAATTTTGTCATGGGTTTGTCAAAGACTAAAAGGAGTTTTGATTCAATTTATGTAGTTGTTGATAGGTTTTCAAAGATGGCTAACTTTATTCCTTGTAAAAGTACAAATGATACTTCATATGTTGTAGGTTTGTTCTTCAAAGAGGTTGTTAGACTTCATGGATTACCATTGAGCATAGTTTCTAATAGAGATAGCAAGTTTCTAGGACACTTTTGGAGGACATTTTAGAAAAAGCTTGGTACAAATCTTAGTTTTATCTCAGCTTACCACCCTCAGACAGATGGCCAAACTAAGGTGGTCAATAAGAGCTTAGGTAACCTACTAAGATGCCTTTCAAAGGATCATCTTAAACAATGGGATCTTGTGTTACCCCAAGCAGAGTTTGCCTACAATGACTCAGTGAATAGGAGCATTGGCAAGAGTCCATTTCAAGTGGTCTATGGCATGCAACCAAGAGGGATATTTGAATTGAGAGACATCAATGGTATCGAGAAGAGGAGTGCATAGGGTGAACAATTTGTAGTTGCCATGCAAGAGATACATCAACAAGTAAAACAATAACTACAAGCTAGTGTGGAAAAGTACAAGCAAAGGGTAGATTTGAAGAGGAGAGAGGTTAGTTTTAAGGTTGGTGATCTTGTTTTTGCACATCTCAGGAAGAAAAGGTTTCTAAAAGGTGAATATACGAAGTTGAAGATGAAGAAAATAGGTCCTTGTAAAGTTGTAAGGAAGTTTGCCAACAATGCATATGAAATAGAATTGCCTAAGGGAGTAGGCATATTACTAGTTTTCAATGTTGCTGACTTATACCCTTACAAAGGAGATGCAAATTTAGATGGAGTAGGTATATAGAGCATATCAAGTGCTGATTGGATAGAGGACCTACCACACATCAAACCAACAGAGTTAGAGTGCATTCTTGACACTAAAGAGAGCAAGAAGACTAGAGACAAGCAATATTTTTAGTATTTGGTCAAATGGAAGCAACTGCCATGTGATGATGCTACATGGATGATAGAAGTAAACATCATAAAGCATAGGAGAACTATTGTAGACCTCCTCTCAGGTGGAACCTGAGTTTCTTTTTTTCCTTGGGAGTTTGATGCAGGAGCATCACTCCTTGATGTTTCTAAGGTCTATTGTGGTGTCAAAAGTCCTAGATTATGTTTTTAAGATCAATTTTGTTGTCAAGAGTCCTAGTTGAGTGTTTGAAGTTCATTTGAGGTCCATTGGGATCATTTCCAATGGTTTAGAATGTGTAAATTGTTGGAAATAGGATAGACAACTGATAAGGGGGTGAATCAGTTGTCCCACAATATTAACCTTTTCTTCATTTTAATCTTCTTTCACAACTTACAAATAGATTAATGATGCAAACATTAAAGCATAAAACAATAACACATGAGTAGAAACACAATTAATACACTTGACACAAAGATTTTTGATGTGGAAACTCAGTTAAGGGAAAAACCACGGTGGGGGTTAACCCACAAGATTTGTACCCTATTAAAAGTACTTAAAAAGGGGAAGGCACTTGCCTTTGGTCTCACTGCCCAGAGCTCACTACTCAAAGAGAGGCTCACTACCTACATAATTTATTTTTAGTACAAAAAGAATTAACTGAGAAATAACATTGATGCAGAGCGAGCAGCGGAAATGTTCAAAACAACAAAACATATTGAACCACCGAAGTGGTTGAACCATTTGTATTCCTTGAACCTCCAAGTTCATTTAACCATTAAACCATTTGACCTTTGTTGAACTGACAAACCAAATGAACTAAATGAACTTTATGAATATGTTGAACCTGTGAACCCATTGAACCCGTTGAACCAATCAAGTGGTTCAACTGTCAATTCACATACATATCGGCAAAACATAATTCTGTCAGCCAATTTAGGATTTCTTCGGCTGATGCCTTCCACTTACCATGATACCTTTCCAGACTATCCTCCATCAGTCAGACTCTCCTCATTGATCAGACTTCTGTCCAAACTTCTGATTCCACTTCTCACATTGATGTGCTCAATACCATTCCATCGGCCAGACTTTAGTCATCGGTAGCCTCTTACAGACTTCCGCCGATATTCACTACCTACCCGATGAGTTCAACTTCGCACATTCAATACTTAACTTTAATGGCCGGTTCCTTTACCATTCTTACCAGTCAATACTTGCATATTACGAAATGCACATTCACTCAAGCAATAGCGATATACTTTTATAGGATACACATAGAATGTTTCCTCATACAAATGCAGTATATACACAAACTGTCTTGACATACAAATGTCGTATACTCATAAAATGCACATTTGGTGACAGAACACAAATTTTAAGCCGATAACCTTCCTAACAACTGTTTGCAACTGAACAACACACAGAACTTCAAAACTCAACAAAATAGAAATAAATCTAACAACATGGAGGTCATTCCACTGATTTCAAAGAAATCTTAACTAGTGGAATGACTCCAAATCAATGCTCTTGTAATTAGACCAGTAACACCAAAATTTCTCTATTCCTTCTACTCAAAAATTATACATACAAATTCTCTCTACTCTCTCCTGTCTGTTCCATCTTCTAACACATACAGACTCACCATTTAAAGACTCACATCATGTAGGTAGTTACAAGATGGAAGGTGAACCATCACTGCCGAACAATTACAAACTTGTTCAGTTACAATCCTTTAATGACAACTTAATGACACGTATACAGTCTCCCAATAGGGCTCGAAAACATTATGTTAGCACTCATTTTGACCTGGGGTTGATTTTCATGATCAGGGGGTTTCTTCATTTGAACCCTTTATCTTCTTGCCCATTTTCCTAAGTGTTGGACCTCCTCAGCATTTTTCAACTGCAGCATCATATTTTCCTGAGGAGGAGGTCATCATCATCATCTTGTCTTCGATGATGGTCTGCATTAACATGTTTGCTTCGACTTGTTTTTCATCGTCATCATCATATTTCAATATCGGGTGATGTTTGGATATCATCCTGATCCTGCTGATGAGCTACAGTGCGCCCTGATTTGCTTGCGGAGGAGATTTTTCAAGTATCCGGTGATCTTCCAATTATCACCTTGCCCAAACATGATGATGATGTTGCCCCGATATTCTGAAGGGGTTATTCTCTAAGTTGTTCGACCTGACTTGTTTTTTCTTAAGGGTCGTCGTCATCATCATCATATTTCCAGTTATCACCGTGTTGCTTGCGGGGGTCATCATATTTTCTGCCTTCATGATATTTCGCCGGGGTGATATTTTTATCATCGGGTGATCTTGGTTATGATCATCCTGATGATGTTGTTGAAGAGTTCTAAGTGTGACCCGATATTCACTGGGGTCATCATATTTTGAACGTCAGGATGATCTTAGTCAATATCATCTTGATGATGTTGTATCACTTCTTGTTCGTTGTTTTGTCATCCTGATGATGCTGACGTCAGGGTGATATTTCAAACAACAGGATATCATGCTGCTGGAGGGTGATGATGATGAGGTCTTATACTAGTGTCGTCAGGAGCAAAAGCACCGACATGATATATGCTCATGACCTAGTATATAAAGTGTTAATGAGGTTGCTGCGGGGTGCATGTGGGATAATTGATATCCTGCATTTTCAAATATCATGATGATGAATCTCGGCGGGAAATGGTTGCGATTGACTGTTAGATGTTTTTCCCAAGGCCGCGGGTTGGTGTGCCATTAATGGCGAAGGTTGCAGAGGTATGGGCGGATCTGGTACCCGATTGAAGGTGTACATCAGTGGCGCAGGGCTCGAGATATCTTCCTGTCTCCTCCCCTACCTGCTGCATTCATGTTTGGGCGCCAATCTGGTAATGTGTTTGAGCGCCATTTTTATGATACTGTGTATCTGGCGGGATTTTTGGTCAACCTGGTGGTTAATGCTGAATACACCCTCCTGTTATATAATGCAGACGGTGTTATTCATTCAAGGTTGTTGAAAGTTGAGGATTTTTGGCTCTGTAATCCATAACCAGCTGATCTGGTTGCTCTGTACAGTCTAACTTGTGAGTTTATGTATCTCCTGTTGTGCGATTTGGCATGAATCCACTGATTTCATGGTTGATCTTATATGAGTAATGCTATCTTAGCATGTGTTGTGTTAATTCTGTCTCTAGTATTGCATGTATTCTTCTTCTGAATCTGGATATTTGGGTAATGTTTAGATTCTAGAGCATAGAATTCCTATGTTGAATGTCTGATCTTTTAACTTCTGCTCAAGGGGTAGATTAAACTATTTTCAGGTTGAACATTGGGAAGGGTATACTGCAGTAGGGATGCCATAAGTAGAGATAACTTAACACTTTTCATTGGGAGATATCTGTAAGGCAGATATCATGTGTATCCCCCTGAAATCCAGTTTTAGCTATTCATGCTGATCATTCACAGGTGTATGTCTACCGACTCCAAGCCCTGGATAGGCACCAATCATGCTGTGTTCTTGTGTTATACACCATGTCCAGCTTTGCATCCAAAATTCAAACTAAAACATTTCATACTTCCACCTGTTAGTTGTAGGAGTAGGATTAGGAACCCCCTGCATGCTCTCATACCCAACCAGACATCATGTCCAAGAATGTTGCCAGCCTTGTGATCTATCATGCAGATCTTGGTCCATACATGAGAGTATTCTGCCTGTTGTTGTCAAGTTAGATCCTTCTATCTTTGAGCTAGTCAAGGTTACATCTTGAGTTATAGGGATACCCCCCTTGGTGCGGCAGAACCAGAAGTGAAGGGGAGGCAGCTCACGCAACCTCCTGTATTTAGTTGGCTGAATCTGCCTGTGCATTAGAAGTGGCAAACCCTAATGCTGATTCAGAAGAAAACGTCAACAAAATGGCGACTCCACTAGGGACGTTGATGTAAAGTGATATCCTGCAGTCTCTGGTGAAGTTTTGCTCTGCTGGTGGAATGAACTCAGAAACATATTTGATGAGCTTTCAGCTGCTGTAAATTTTGTCCTCTCTGGAGAGGTGGCGACTCTGCAAAAAAGATCCAAATGCACATGAAAGATGGATGTATGTGATGTGACAGAAATGTGTTGTTCATTTTTCTGCATCTGTATGAGAAAAGGTACCTTGTTCCTTCCCCTTTATTTGCTGTTTTACTGCATAGGTTAGATGCCAGGGGAAGCCTTAGGTCTTAGACAGACAAAGGATGTCTAAGAGTAAGATTTTTATGAACCCAAGTATGAATTATCCCATACTCAGTGGTGAAATGTTGGATAAAGGAATAGAAGAGATAAGAAATAGGTTGATATTCTTAGAGGCTGAGCAGGCCCAGTTAAAAAGCAGTAACCCTGTTGTGTCTGCCTGTCAGAAAGCTAAACCTCCTGTCAGCCCTTTTGATCCTTTGTATGACCAACTGGATTTGTCATGGGTGGATTATAAAGTAGAAACTATGCCTGCTAGGATATACTGTCAGATGCCTAGATTTAGTGGTCACAATGTATGTGATGGGAATGCACATATCCAAAATTTTCAAAGTTTTATGGGAAGATATTCATTCAGAGATGAGGATATGTGGATGAGGTTTTTTGTTAGGTCCTTTGATGCAAAAGCGAAAGACTGGTATTTGAGCCTTCCAAAGAAATCCTTTGCCTGTTGGGATGAGCTTGCTGACTGTTTCAAGGAGGAATTTGCAAAAGAACCGGCTGATCTTGTTGCAGGATTGATGAGAATCAGAAAACAAGATGAAGAGCCATGTGTTGTTTTCAGTCATAGGTTTGCAATAGCCCTTTCACAGATCCCAGAAGTCTTCAGACCTGATATTTCAGCCTGTGTTGGCATATTCTTTGAAGCTTTTGAGGAGGGCTTTAGTGCAATACTGAGGGATTTCAAGGTGACAAGTATGCAGGTGGCATACAGGTTCATAGAAAAGATAGAAAAAATCAGAAACGTGTACCTGCTGAAACCCCTGTCCCCAGGCCTTGGTGTGAGAAATGGTTATGAAGCTGCAAATGACCAAATGATTATGGCATCATGTGCAGATAAAAATGAAAATAAAAGCATAGAGGTTGAGACTGCTGTGTTTGAACATAAAGCTAACAATACTGTTCAACTGGATTGTTCACCAGTTGAGGATGCCAGTGAAAGGACTAATGAGGTTTCCCATTGCAATGATGAGGCAGCTGACCATGAAAATAATAACGAGGTTGTGGACAGCAATGAACAACTTTTGGAATGGACCTGTGGAGATAATTGTGAGTATTGTACTCAAGACAGAGAAGATATAAGCAAACAGAGAAGCAGTCCTATGTGTGACCCATTGCCTACCTTTCAAACACATGGAGATCATGAAGAGCAGTCAGAAATTGAAATAAGTGCTAGTTCAGAGCATGATTGTTTTTCATTTGATGGCTGTTTTGCTTATGACACACAGGCTGATACTCCTCCACAGAGTGAATCCATTGGTGATGAAGATGTGTGCTCTGCTGCCCATGAACAAATGGCATACTATGATGAAACTGATGCACCTGGGTCACCCATTTATGACACATATGGTGATGAGGATCTGTCTGAGTATGGTGAGGATCTAGACATTATTTTTGGCTTGGATTCTGTTTCTCATCCTGATGAAAGAGGAAACAACATACATCAGGTAAGTGACTGTGAAAATGTGCCTGATTTGAGAGAGATGCCAGAGCCTGATCTTTTCCAGCCTGGTGCTGCTGATTGTTGTGTACATGATGTGCACAATTGTGATTTTGAAAGCTTTTCTTTTGATGTGCCAGCATATAATACAATGAGCCCTGATCTTCCTAGCTGTGTGGTGGACTTTGAGTGTTTCCTATTTTCAGTCCAGCTAGGAGATCATGTTGCAATGCATGATGATGATATAGATGATAAGTATAAGTATGCATTGCCTGATACATTCTGCACCCACATGTCACATGATGCTGAGGGTTATCTGCACAAGGGTGATAATGACAAGCCAAATCAGAGGATTGAATATGCAGATGACAAGATTTGTTTGTGGGTGGGTCTTTGTAGTATCTCCAAGCTTGACCCAGTGCATGCAGATGAAAACAAGATATTTGACAAAGGGAGATACATGTTTTTCTTTTCTTGGTGGCCTTAGGCCATCAAGTGTGTTTGGTGATGCAGGTCGGTGCAGTATTTGACTCTGTGCCCAATGGATAAGGGACTGGTCTGCATCCCAGAGATCTGGGGTTCTCGCTGCAGTCTTGCACCTGCACGTCCCCAGACAGAGCCACTGTTAGCACTCATTTTGACTTGGGGTTGATTTTCATGATCAGGGGGTTTCTTCATTTGAACCCTTTATCTTCTTGCCCATTTTCCTAAGTGTTGGACCTCCTCAGCATTTTTCAGCTGCAGCATCATATTTTCCTGAGGAGGAGGTCATCATCATCATCTTGTCTTCGATGATGGTCTGCATTAACATGTTTTCTTTGACTTGTTTTTCATCGTCATCATCATATTTCAATATCGGGTGATGTTTGGATATCATCCTGATCCTGCTGATGAGCTACAGTGCGCCCTGATTTGCTTGCGGAGGAGATTTTTCAAGTATCCGGTGATCTTCCAATTATCACCTTGCCCAAACATGATGATGATGTTGCCCCGATATTCTGAAGGGGTTATTCTCTAAGTTGTTCGACCTGACTTGTTTTTTCTTAAGGGTCGTTGTCATCATCATCATATTTCCAGTTATCACCGTGTTGCTTGCGGGGGTCATCATATTTTCTACCTTCATGATATTTCGCCGGGGTGATATTTTTATCATCGGGTGATCTTGGTTATGATCATCCTGATGATGTTGTTGAAGAGTTCTAAGTGTGACCCGATATTCACTGGGGTCATCATATTTTGAACGTCAAGATGATCTTAGTCAATATCATCCTGATGATGTTGTATCACTTCTTGTTCGTTGTTTTATCATCCTGATGATGCTGACGTCAGGGTGATATTTCAAACAACAGGATATCATGCTGCTGGAGGGTGATGATGATGAGGTCTTATACTAGTGTCGTCAGGAGCAAAAGCACCGACATGATATATGCTCATGACCTAGTATATAAAGTGTTAATGAGGTTGCTGCGGGGTGCATGTGGGATAATTGATATCCTGCATTTTCAAATATCATGATGATGAATCTCGGCGGGAAATGGTTGCGATCGACTGTTAGATGTTTTTCCCAAGGCCGCGGGTTGGTGCGCCATTAATGGCGAAGGATGCAAAGGTATGGGCGGATCTAGTACCCGATTGAAGGTGTACATCAGTGGCGCAGGGCTCGAGATATCTTCCTGTCTCCTCCCCTACCTGCTGCATTCATGTTTGGGCGCCAATCTGGTAATGTGTTTGAGCGCCATTTTTATGATACTATGTATCTGGCGGGATTTTTGGTCAACCTGGTGGTTAATGCTGAATACACCCTCCTGCTATATAATGCAGACGGTGTTATTCATTCAAGGTTGTTGAAAGTTGAGGATTTTTGGCTCTGTAATCCATAACCAGCTGATCTGGTTGCTCTGTACAGTCTAACTTGTGAGTTTATGTATCTCCTGTTGTGCGATTTGGCATGAATCCACTGATTTCATGGTTGATCTTATATGAGTAATGCTATCTTAGCATGTGTTGTGTTAATTCTGTCTCCAGTATTGCATGTATTCTTCTTCTGAATCTGGATATTTGGGTAATGTTTAGATTCTAGAGCATAGAATTCCTATGTTGAATGTCTGATCTTTTAACTTCTGCTCAAGGGGTAGATTAAACTGTTTTCAGGTTGAACATTGGGAAGGGTATACTGCAGTAGGGATGCCATAAGTAGAGATAACTTAACACTTTTCATTGGGAGATATCTGTAAGGCAGATATCATGTGTATCCCCTGAAATCCAATTTTAGCTATTCATACTGATCATTCACAGGTGTATGTCTACCGACTCCAAGCCCTGGATAGGCACCAATCATGCTGTGTTCTTGTGTTATACACCATGTCCAGCTTTGCATCCAAAATTCAAACTAAAACATTTCATACTTCCACCTGTTAGTTGTAGGAGTAGGATTAGGAACCCCCTGTATGCTCTCATACCCAACCAGACATCATGTCCAAGAATGTTGCCAGCCTTGTGATCTATCATGCAGATCTTGGTCCATACATGAGAGTATTCTGCCTGTTGTTGTCAAGTTAGATCCTTCTATCTTTGAGCTAGTCAAGGTTACATCTTGAGTTATAGGGATACCCCCCTTGGTGCGGCAGAACCAGAAGTGAAGGGGAGGCAGCTCACGCAACCTCCTGTATTTAGTTGGCTGAATCTGCCTATGCATTAGAAGTGGCAAACCCTAATGCTGATTCAGAAGAAAACGTCAACACATTACAATATAACATTTGGACAAAATATAAAATATAAGAAATATTTCAGATTCTCGAGGTGCTCCTGCACCATACAACCAACCAACAAAATTTCCAAGTCCCTTGGAAAAGTACCTGCAACATAAAACTTATCTCTTCTGGCTTTATCTTTAGTCTCCTCAACTTTAGGCTTCCAATCTTTAGATCAATAGAATAGCGACCAACCAACCAACAAAATCAACCTACCATCAACTCCAGAGCATCTTCAGGCTCCTTCTACTCCCATCAGTGTAGTACTCTTAGACTGAACAAAACCTCCATGTCTACAACACAATGCTCCATCCACTCCATCTTACACACTGCTTCACATACCCATTCCTCTCATCCAATAGTAGATCCTGGTGATGCACCTACCACTCTCTCCTCAGTGGCTTCACTCTGCACCCTTCTCCAGCTTAATCTTTGTTGGTGAATGGTCTTGACAAACCTCATCCTCGTCTGCCCACACACACAACCTCAGAAACCTCCTTCTGTAGCTAGATGGAACAAGCACCTGCAACAGTCTAACAACTTTGTCAGTCTTCAAAATACCTTCTGCAATCTCTGTCCTTAAAAATGGTCACCAACAAAACTTTAACTCTTCATCTGCCTTCAGAAATCAAAATACATTAACATCTCCTCCCAGAGCTTTTGCTAGCTCTGATATGAATCTGATGCAGAGCAAGCAACGAAAATGTTCAAAACAACAAAACATATTGAACAACTGAAGTGGTTGAACCATTTGTATTGCTTGAACCTCCAAGTTCATTTAACCGTTAAACCATTTGACCTTTGTTGAACTAACAAACCAAATGAACCGGATGAACTTTATGAATCCGTTGAACCCGTGAACCCATTGAACCCATTGAACCAATCAAGCGATTCAATTGTCGATTCACATACACTATCAGCAAAACATAATTCTGTCAGCCAATTCAGTATTTCTTCAGCCGATGCCTTCCACTCACCATGATACCTTTCCAAACTATCCTCCACCGGTCGGACTCTCCTCATTGATCAGACTTCTATCCAAACTTTCGATTCCACTTCTCACATCGATGTGCTCAATACCATTCCGTCGGCCAGACTTCAGTCATTGATAGATGCTTACAGACTTCCGCTGATATTCACTACCTACCCAATGGGTTCAACTTCGCACATTCAATACTTAACTTTCTATGGCCGGTTCCTTAACCACTCTTACCAGTCAATACTTGCATATTACAAAATTCACATTCACTCATGCAATAGTGATATACTTTTGTAGGATACACACAAAATGTTTCCTCATACAAATGCAATATATACACAAACTGTCTCAACATACAAATGCCGTATACTCATAAAATGCACATTTGGTGACAGAACACAAATTTTAAGCCGATAACCTTCCCAACAACCGTTTGTAACTAAACAACACACATAACTTTAAAACTCAACAAAATAGAAATAAATCTAACAACACGAAGGTTGTTCCACTAATTTCAAAGAAATCTTAACCAGTGGAATGACTCTAAATAGATGCTATTGTAATTAGACCAGTAACAACAAAATTTCTCTATTCCTTCTACTCAAAAATTATACATACAAATTCTCTCTACTCTCTTCTATCTGTTCCATCTTCTAACACATATAGACTCACCATTTAAAGACTCACATCACGTAGGTAGTTACAAGATGGAAGATGAACCATCACTGCCAAATAGTTACAAACTTGTTCGGTTACAATCCTTTAATGACAACTTAATGACACATATACAATCTCCCAATAGGGCTCGAAAACATTACAATATAACATTTGGACAAAATATAAAATATAAGGAATCTTTCAGATTCTTGAGGTGCTCCTACACCAAACATCTTCTTCATACTTGGTTCAGTCTCATTGAGTGCTCATAAAACTTTTGCTCCTCCCAAATATTTCTTCACTATCACTTCATCCTTTACTATTCTTGCTCCTCTGCTCCTCCTCTTCTCTACTTTGCCTCTGATCCTCTCTTAGGATTTGATTAATTTGCACAAGGATAATTTTCAACAACTCAACTACATGCCTTTATATGCTTCATCAACCTTGGAATAAACATCAAGGTCGGCATTATAGGCATTTGACTTAATGCGAATCACTAAGCTATTAGCCAAACATAGCTAGGACTCAAATCTTCCTTGATCAACAAGCCATGCTCCATCGAATTGCTCTTAGATCATCCACAGCAATCTTGAATCATCTGGTCGGCCAAGACTGGGAAGAACAACAACACCAAGAAGGAAATCTTCACCAATGAGATCAAGCTTCAATGCAGACCTTCAACATAGCAGTCACATGATTCAAAGACCTCCACAAGCACATTGAATTCAACACAAACATCTGCACTCCTCCAAATCATCAGAATCACTTGCATCTTCATCCAGAACCTCAAGAACACTATCTGCCATGACTGTTACATAAGAAAGATTGCTTGTGGACTTCCAAACCACTAACCACTTGAGTTGATGATACACACTGACTTCCCAAACATGCGTCTAGATCTGTAGATCATAATATTTCAATGCGAAGCAATCCAGACTAGTATACTGTCACTCTGTCTCTTCTAAACATAACAAAAGCCATTTTTACTCAGATGGCCATAGCTTTTTCAAATCGTTATGCGGACCTCTCAAATATTGACTGGAGCTACTTCAGACAATCCTCTACATAGCCATATGGTCCACATACATTGAGATTCATTAATTTTCTCAATATCCTCAACATTCCAGTCTTCTAAATAGGCAACAAAATGGAGTACAGATGACACCAATGGCAACAAGGATATGTTAACATCAATGACAACACTGATTAGGTACATATTTACAACAATCTCCCCCTTTGTCATTGATGGAAACATATGATGTGAAAAATTGATTCAATCATCAAGACAAGAACTTCTCCCCCTTTCTCTTATCACTTCTGCAACTACTTTCTTCATTTCTCCCCCTTCCATCAACAATTGGTTTTTCACATGACTTCTCTCCTCCTTTGACATCAATGGCAAAGGGCACAAATTTGCAATATTTTCTCCCCCTTTTTGTTTCAGACTGATCTCCAAAATTTGCATACTAACTACTCCTAAGTAGTATCTTCTTAACACCAATCCGGATCACAAGATATGACTTGTGAATTCCACTAGACTGATACATGCTAGTTTATCTTAGTTCTGAGTAGGAGGGGTAATAACCCCTAACTTTTCTCTGAGATACTCAAAAGTATCCTTAGGCAGAGGCTTGGTGAATATAACTGCAATTTGATCCTTTGAAGAAACAAATTCCATTTTGACTTTATTCTCACTTACTTTTTCTCTCAAGAAATGAAACTTGATGGATATGTGTTTTGTTTTTGAATGCAACACCGGATTCTTGGAGATGTTTATTGCACTTGAATTATCACAGAAGATTGTAACATGCTTCTCAAATATCACTCTGATATCCTTCAAAATTTGCTTCATCCACAAAACTTAACTACAATTACTTACTGTTGCTATGTACTCTACCTCTGTAGTAGACAAAGACATTGCCTCTTACTTTTTGCTCAACCAAAAAACTAATCTTCTTCCTAAGAAGAATGCACCACCACTAGTGCTTTTTCTATTATCTGAATCTCCTGCCTGATTAGCATCTGTATATGCATGAAGAGTGAAGTCATTGTCATTTGGATACCATAAGCCATAATCAAGTGTCCCTTTGAGATATCTAAAAATTTTCTTGACTGCTACAACATGGGATTCTCTAGGATTAGCTTGAAATCTAACAACAAGTCCAACTGCATTCATGATATTAGGTTTGGTCTGAGTCAGATAGAGCAATCCTCCAATCATTGATCTATACATTTTTTGATCTACGTTAGGTGAATCATCATCTTTACTTAACTTACATCCGGTTACCATGGGAGTACTCACTGGTTTTGACTCTTCCATTCCAAACTTTTTCAACAATTCTCTCATATACTTAGACTGAGATATGAAGATACCTTTGTCTGACTGAGTGATTTGCAGACCTAGGAAGAAATTCATTTCTCCAAACATGGACATCTCAAATTCACTCTACATCTGATTAGCGAATGTCTTGCACATACTCTCATTTCCACCAAAAATGATATCATCAACAAATACCTCAACAATCAGAATATTCTCATGATCAATCTTGAAATAGAGATTACTGTTAGCAGTGCCTCTGCTAAATCCTATATTTAACAGATACTTATCCAATCTTGCATACTAGGCTCTTGGGACTTGTTTAAGTCCATACAAAGCTTTTCTCAATCTGCAGACCATGTCTTCTTGATCAGACAACTAGAATCCTTTCGGTTACTCAATGTAGATTTCTTCTTCTAGCTCTCCATTCAGGAATGCTGACTTGACATCCATCTGGTATACCTTGAAATCTTTGAAAGCATCAAATGTAAGAAATAAATTGACTGCTTCTATTCTTGCTACCGGAGCAAAAGTTTCTTCAAAATCAATTCCTTCCACTTGAGAATATCCTTTGCATACCAACTTTGCTTTGTTTCTTACAACTTCACCATCTTCATTTAGATTATTCCAGAAGATCCATTTAGTTCCAATCACATTTTGTCTTCTAGTCTAGAAACAAGATCCCAAGTGTGATTCTTTTCAATTTGCATTAATTCTTCTTCTATTGCTTTTATCCAGTTTTCATCATTGTAGGCTTCACTTACTGATTTTGGTTCAATCTTTGAAATCAAATAAATCTCTTCTTGATCTTCAACAATTCTTCTCCTAGTTTCAACACCTTTATTTCTATCTCCTACGATCTGATCTTTAGGATGATTCATCCTTACATACCTGGGAGTTTTGGGATTTGCATGAACTTCTATTTCTTGAACTTGTTCCTCAACTTTTGCATTATCCTCTTCAGTCACTAGATTTTCTGGATCAATCTAGATCTGAATCTGAGTTTGTACTTGCCTTTCTTGACTCGAATGTTCATCTTGATCATCTGAATCATATTTGCAAGACCTAGTATGTCCTTCTTTGCTCTCATCAACTCTAACATTAGCACTTTCAACAATCTTTTTCAATCTTTTGTTAAAGCACTGGTATGCTTTGCTTTGAGTAGAGTAACCCAAAAATATTCCTTCATCACTTCTTGTATCAAACTTGCCTAGATCCTCATCTCTTTTGATATAGCATTTACTACCAAAAACCTTGAAATATCTCACAGTAGGAGGATGACCAAAGCATAGTTCATAAGGTGTCTTACTAGAATTTCCTTTGATCTATACTCGGTTAAGAGTGTAGACAGCAATACTCACAACCTCTCTCCAATAGACTTGAGGAACATTTGGTTCCATCATCATGCTCCTAGAAGCTTCTTGAATGGTCTGATTCTTTCTTTCCACAACTCCATTCTGCTGAGGAGTCCTAGGAGCAGATAACTATCTTTTTATTCCATAATTTTCACAGAATGAATCAAAATCACCAAAGGTAAACTCTCCACCTTTGTCGGATCTCAGACACTTTATTTTTACACCAATCTCATTCTCCACCATAGCCTTGAATAGCTTGAATTTGTCAAGAGCTTCTTTAAGAAAGTTACCCACATCATTCAGGAGTAATCATCAATCAACAACATAAAATATATGTCTCCTTGCACACTCCTAATTCTAGTAGGACCACATGGATCAGTATGCACAAGTTCCAACTGTCCACTTGAAAAATATTCTTTACTTTTGAATGAATTTTTGTTCTACTTACCCAATTGACATTCTCTACACATGCTATCAGGTTTCACAAGTTTTGGAAGATATCTCACAGCTTGAGTAGAACTTATCTTGACAATATTATCAAAATTCACATGACATATTCTCCTATTCCATAACCAACTTTGATCTGTTTGAGAAATCAAACAACTTTTTCTAGAACTACTTAAATGAAAGATGTTACCTCTAGTTTGAGTACCAGATGCAATTTCATTTCTGGATCTTTCCAAGATTCTGCATTTTCCATCCTTGAATCAGAGATTATAACCCTTGTCAACCAACTATCCAACACTGAGAAGATTATGCCTTAGTCCTTCCACATACAGAACATCATTGGTGTTATTCTTACCATCAAAAGAGATGGATCCTCTGCAACAGATTCTACCAGTTGAGTTGTCTCCAAATTTCACAATTCTAACTTCATATTTTTCAAAGCTTACAAACTTACTTTTGTCACCAGTCATATGATGAGAACATCCACTATCAATCACCCATTCATCCTTTTCAACAACCTAATCAGCCAAGGCACTTTCCACATTTGCACAACTAGCAGATTCAGTAGGTACTGGATCTTCTTTAATAGCAATGAACACCTAATCACCTTCAGTGGAACCTCCATGATCAGATTCATCATTTGTGACTCCTTCTTCTCCAACTTCTTGGACATAGTAGCATTTCTTCTGACCTTTATATCTGTTAGGGTTTGGCCTTGAAACCCTCTCTGGACATCTTGAGGCTAAATGACCAATCTTATTACATGAAAAACATTTGAATGGCAACTTTCCTTCATACTTACCGGATCCTCTTAGCATTCTTTTGGCAATAAGAGCTTCAAGTTCTATAGACTCAAATTCATCATCTTCAAGATCCTTCCTTGCCTTAGCGAATCTATTTGATCTTCCTGAAGAGCTTTCACCTGGATCATATCTTTGTTTTCCATATACACTAGCATTAAATGGAGATTCAGACTTAGGAAGAGAATCACCAAACTCACTCATTTCAAATGCTGAGAGCTTACCAACTAACTGATCCCTTGTAATAGTGGTTACTGTCCCGATCTCTTCAATGGCAGCAACTTTATGCTTGTATGCTGCAGGTAAGGATTTGAGCACTTTGGCAACAATATTTGATTCTTCCAATACTCCACCAGCATTTCTGATACCGGTCACAAGTTCATTCACTTTCTGCATGTAGGAAGTAATGTTTTCATCTTTATTCATTACCAACCTTTCATATTTACCCTTTAAGCTCTGTAGCTTGGCACATTTGGCATATTTATCACCTTCATACATATTTTCCAACTTTTTCCAGATTTCATGGGTAGTTTTCAATTCTAGGACATTTGCCAATTCTGTATCAATTAGGGCACTCAATAATTCTTCTTTAGCTTGAATATTGCATTCAGCGTCCCTAAGTTCATCTAGTGTTGTAGGACCATTCTTCAGAATTTTATACTCTTTCTCAGTTATCAACCAAAAGGCATCACCTATACATTCCAAATGACACTGCATGCATACCTTCTAGATGGAGTAATTTGTTCCATCAAATCTCAGGCTTTCCTTCTTATAAGTCAACATCTTGGATCTCCTCAAGTGGTCAAGATTCTTTTAGAGGATCTGTCTCTGATACCAATTGTTGGAAATAGGATACACAACTAAGAGTGGGGGGGTGAATCAGTTGTCCCATAATATTAATCTTTTCTTCATTTTAATCTTCTTTCACAACTTACAAACAGATTAATGATGCAAACATTAAAGCATGAAACAATAACACATGAGCAGAAACACAATTAACACACTTGACACCAAGATTTTTGACGTGGAAACCTGGTTAAGGGAAAAACCATGGTGGGGGTTAACTCACAAGATTCATACCCTATTAAAGGTACTTAAAAAGGGGAAGGCACTTGCCTTTGGGCTCACTGCCTAGAGCTCATTGCTCAAAGAGAGGCTCACTACCTATAGAATTTATTTTTAGTACAAAAAGAATTAACTGAAAAATAACATCTTCTTCATGCCTGGTTTAGTCTCATCGAGTGCTCATAAAACTTCTACTCTTCTCTCAAATACTTCTTCACTATCACTTCATCCTTTACTATTCTTGCTCCTTTGCTCCTCCTCTTCTCTGCTCGACCTCTGATCCTCTCTTAGGATTTGATTAATTCACACAAGGATAATTTTCAACAACTCAACTACATGCCTTTATATGCTTCATCAACCTTGGAATAAACATCGAGGTCAGCATTACAAGCATTTGACTTAATGTGAATCACTAAGTTGTCAGCCAAACATAATTGGGACTCAAATCTTCCTTGATCAACACGCCATGCTCCATCAAATTGCTCTTAGATCATCTGCAACACTCGTGAATCATCCTATTGGCCAAGACTAGGAAGAACAACACCAAGAAGGAAATCTTCACCAATGAGCTCAAGCTTCAATCCAGATCTCCAACATAGCAGTCACATGATCCAGAGACCTCCACAAGCACATTGAATTCAACAAAAACATCTGCACTCCTCCAAATCATCAGAATCACTTG
This sequence comes from Cunninghamia lanceolata, assembly GCA_027924645.1. Lineage (NCBI taxonomy): Eukaryota > Viridiplantae > Streptophyta > Pinopsida > Cupressales > Cupressaceae > Cunninghamia > Cunninghamia lanceolata. The sequence goes on from BSBN01000030.1 coordinate 5,212,065, forward strand.
CATCTTCATCTGGAACCTCAAGAACATTGTCTGCGATGACTGTTACATAAGAAAGATTTCTTGCACACCTCCAAACCACTAACCACTTGCGTTGATGATACACACTGATTTCCCAAACATGCCTCTAGATCCACAGATCATAATATTTCAATGCAGAGCAATCCAGACTAGTTTACTGTCACTCTCTCTTCTGAACATAGCAAAACCTAATTTTACTCAAATGGTCATAGCTTCTTCAAATTGTCATGTGGACCTCTCAAATATTGATTGGAGCTACTTCAGACAATCCTCTACACAGCCATATGGTCCACATACATTGAGCTTCATTAATTTTCTCAATATCCTCAACATTCTAGTCTTCTAAATAGGCAACAAAATGGAGTACATTTGACACCAATGGAAACAAGGATATGTTAACATCAATGACAACACTGACTAGGCACATATTTGTAACATAAATAGGCCTAGGAATTCAAATTTTGGATTTTCCTGCCAAAATGTAAATTTGAATTTTCTAGTGAATTTTGGCTTGTTGGAGAGTTGGGGTTTGTTCCTCAACCTTAGTGTTAGGTTTGTTGAGTCAAATAAAGTCTTGAAAGACCATGTAAGACCATGTAGGGTCTCTTTACAATGTTTTTCAAGACTATTGATATAGGGCAAAAATTAAAGGTTTTGTGAACAAGGTAGTTAAGTTTGAAGGAGAAAACATATGTAAAAGGGTCTTGGAACTATTTTTCATTCAGTGTTCACATAGAAGGAATGAAGAGAACACTCCAATAATATTATGTGACAATTTGTTTCTTATATATACTCTGTTTTTCATTACATTTCTTGACTGTTTTTCTGATATATACATGCATAAATCAGTTATGTATGGACTTGTACGAACAATAATAGTCTTGGGAGTGCGCGAGAAGTGAGAACATTGTTTGGAAAGTTTAACTCATTGATTTTATAGTGATTTCCAGGTGTTTTGTGCAAGGAAACAAGCTCAAGTTTTCCATTGTCCTGTCACAGACCTAAGGTTTTCAGTGACCTTAAAAAATCCATAACTTTTGATTGAACTGTTGAAAAACCCCCGAATTGCTTGAGAAACTTCATTAGATTGTGTTGTACATTGCACACATGCCTCATTTTATCAAATGGAGACCCTATTTTTTTTTCTTTGGCTTAGAGTCTCAACCTTTCTTCCTTATGATGATGAGAGTGAAATTGTGCTTAAAATGAAGGATTTGCTTCAAATTTGAGTATTTGGTATGTTTGGAGTCATTTGATGCCTTTCATGATTGATTTGGAGGAGTCTTGATTAGGTTTGTGCTTAATAAATAGTCAATTGTTGCCTTTTGTGCTGAAATTTGGGTGTTACTGCATTTTGTGTCAAAATCTAGTGTCACTGATATTGTCTTTGAAACTACTTCTACAGGGTGTGTCATGTCAAAATTCTTAGTTTCAATGTCTAGATTTGCAAAAACATGTCAAATTTCACTACATTCCACTAAAGGGTCCATAAGCCTTCAACCTAGCACATGCTCTTGATACCCTGAAATTGGCTAAGTCTAGTGTCCTGAAACCCTGAAAAACTAAGTCTGAAATTAGGTGGATCCTCAAAAATCTATCTGCATGTTAAATCACATGGATTTGAGACCTATCTCAAACATCCTAACAGTATATTTCAAAATATTTATAGTATAGGAAAAAATGACTCTTACTGCATATTGCGCTAATATCCAATATCACTGGATATCAATGCTATACCCCCTTTTGCACACTTAGTGCTAAAAATCACTCCAACAGGATAGCACTAAAAATCACACTCAAAAGACATGTCCATTGACACCCAAAACCCCCACATTCCACTTGAGGTAAAATTCCCCACCGATGAAGTTAGCGCTAAAAATACATTGCATAGGATTTGCGCTAAAAAGTGCCTCAATCGGATATATCCAACAGAGGTCAATTTCCGCGCTAATCTGGTTGAAGGAAAAAGTTTCACCAGAGGTATTGAAAGGGGTTTGAGCTAAAACTAACTACAACATGATTTATCTGGTAGAGCCTTAAAACCCTACTTGTCTAGTAACCCATGAAATGCCTGCAAAGACAAGTGAACTTAGCGCTAAAAATGACCTCTACAGGATATGTCTAGTGACCCTCAAAATCCCTACTTTTTGCCAATTTGTCCTAAGAAACTAATTTTTTCAAGGTGAAAACTAGATTTTAATGGTGGATTTGAATTGAACATCCATTTATTACATCATTATGAGCATTTTTACCATTTTTAGGGTGGATTTTGAGCATGTTTTGCATCAATTAATGCCACTACACCTGAATATCCAGTACACCTCAAAATCCCTTTTTTGTAAAAAAAAAAGGTTATAAAAACATGAAACAAATGTCTCCAAATGGATCCTAATGGCAACAAAAACCTCCCAGATCATTATATTGGCCAAATAGGTACTTGAAAATGGTGAAAAATACAAAAAATCATGTGAAAATAACTAGATTTATGAGGTTATTCATAAGAAAGTGACATTGACAATGAGTTATTCCTGAGTGATCTAGGGCTACAAATGGATATGTTTTGATTCAAATTGATGGAAAATGATTTTTTAAGATGAAATTTATGCTTTCCATTTCCAATTGTAGGTCTAGGAGGACAAATGAGCTAACTGGATCTGTTTTGGAGGGATGCAAACTCAAAGGTGCAATGTTGACATAAATATGCAGAATCTTCATTTTGTCAACCAAATTGCTGCTACACATGCAAGAGGAAGTTAGTATGATGTCCAAGATGATGGAAATAAGTCCCAAGAGCTTGAAGACAATAAAAATCATGCCCACATCACTGTTGTTCCTATAAATCATGTTGAATGTCCAAGACTTGTTCACCGCTGTCTACAACTGTCCCAGTCATCTAGTCATGCAATGTTGATCCAGCTAGCATCCAGTTGGATATATCTTCATAAAAAATGTGACAAATACTCTTCTTTACTGGTCAACACATTGGAAAAGTCATTTGTCCCAGTAGACAAGTTAAAAAGTTGCTATTTCATCTTGTTCTCATGAGCTAAAAAGTTGTAATTTTGTCTTTTCCTACAAGACAAAAGAAAATCTGGGAATGTAACTACCCACCGACCAAATAAAATGCCATGTAATCTAGACCATTGGTGTTGGTTTGATCCTCACCATCCATTGAAAAACTTGGTATGCTTGCCTCTCTATATAAAGGCAACATCTCTCATTGTAAAGGTAATGAGAAAGTACTGAAGAAAGGATTGTTGAAACTCTACCATTTTTCTAAATCAATACAAACATAATTTTATTTGCCTCTACCATTTGAGTTCATTTTATTGGTTAGATATGGTTTTCATGGTTCTTCTTCACCTTTCCAATTAGTTATTTAGTTGCATTTGTGGTTAATTATTTAGATATTTGATGGATTTCCTGTCCATACCATTAATGGCTTGCTTATTGTATGTCATTGTGCATGGTTAGTCTAGGCATATTTCATATAAGATGAGTTCGATTGTGTGATTTCATTGAGCTGTGCCAAGGATTGGGCATTTGATGAACCCTCCACAATTTGAAAATCATCACATTTCCTTAGAAGATTGCACAATCTCTGTGGCATTGTGGGTTGCCTGGTTAAACAAGGATTTGTTTATTGTTGTGAATCTATCTATCTGGTTATTGATCATTTCTATAATTTTCTATAGGATTTATTATCCCTTCTCTATCTCCCTTTCCTTTTGCATTTTATTTACATAAAGTTTGGTAGATTTAGGGTTTGAGCAACATTACATTGATTATCTACTGATAAATTTTAGACTTCAAAGTCTGCATCACCTAGTGTTTCTGCATTTACATTGCTGACATCTTTTCATGAACCCTATGTTATATGTAATTCCCCTTGTTGGTACAATTGATACATTCCATTGAATTTATTCCTACAAGCTATGACCTAGCTATATAAACCTTCGAGTAGTCTTATCTAGGATAGGATACCTTTAAAGAGGGGTGAGATACCTAGCATTTCACCTACATTGCTATATGCTAAAACCACCATCAACAGGTTATTGGCCAAGTATCCACCAAGGGGAAGTTCAAGAATCATTCATATGTGTGAGATATTTAGGATTGAGTTTGTTCACTATCAAAAAGATTATTAAAACCCTAGTGCATTTAGGATTTATTAACAATTGGTTTTGTTGAGTTTATCATAGGAAGGCAAGGGTTTGGTGAGAACTTACAGGGTGTGAGGAAGGTAAAAGAGTTTGAGGAAACACAACAAATGCATGTTATCATATTTAACAAACCAAGTAGGTCTTTTGAGGGTTTTAGGCCTAGTGAGGTATGCTTGTAGGAGAAACCTGTAGGGTATAAGTTGAACATCCTAGGAGAGGTTAATAGAGTCCTTAAAGATTGGGTCACCATTGTTTATTCCTTGCATGAAAGTCCCAAGGGGCCTTTTTGGTCAAGGCGTAGACATGAAATGGGCCCCTCGTTCCCATTTGTCATGGGTTTTGGGGGATTTGTCATTGGGATGAATAATTTCCATGTAGAGTGTAAACACGGGGACCTAGGAGCTAAACTAGGAGGTAAAAAGGCATCTATCCACTTTTTACTCCATAATAGATGATAATACTCACTCTTATACTACAACATATAAGACCTATGAGGTGCCTCCTTTCTCTTTGGAAACAACATCTATTTATGGTCGTGGTTTTCAAATTCTCTCTCAATGTGGACACAATGATAATAGTTGCGATATAAAGGAACAAGGCATTAAAGTGCCCTTGGAGGCTAATCCACATTACTCTTTTTTGGACTTGGATACCATCCTTTACATCCCACCAAAGCCGCTCATCATCCTAATCTAAATGTAAACACAATTTTATCATCTACACTTGATTGTGTATATCTTGAGTTAATCAATACAATCTTGCAAGTATGTGCTAACCGGTGTTGTCATTGATGTCAACATGTTTGTGTTGTCATTAGTGTCAACTGTGCTCTTGTTTTGTTACTTGATTGTCATGAGTTAGTTTCTATGTATTGTTGTGTATAAGTGCTAAAGATGATAAGAATATGCTCCTAATATTGAGTATCCAAGTGCTTTTGAGAAAACCTAGCTCATACTTGTTGTCTGGTTGCACAACACGCCCCATTTTAACTTGAAAAAATAGGGACCCAACTTTTTTTTTCTTGGCTTGGCTTGTGTTTTCTGCTTGCTGGTGGTCTAGTAAAAGTAGGTAATGCAGATGATCCTGCATAAGGGGACTAGGTAAGTCATCATGATGAGGTTAGTTTTTCAAAGTTCATATTTCATGTCAATAACCTCATGGTTGGATAGAGTACAAATTTTCATGCAGGTTTGCCTTTTGGATCACCCTGATATTCCTTAGGGAACGAGAGTTATGGTGAGTCAAAGTCCTGGTCAAACCTGATATTCCAAGAGGGGGGGTCATATTTCTTAACATCAGTCATCTTATAAAAGATCACCCCGATCTAATTTTATTATCCGATAAATCATTTATCTGGAGATCTGAACACCAATTTTGGGTGATAGAAGCATTTACCCATCGACCAACGTCATATATTTTGCGGGGGTCATATTCCCGTCATATTCCCAATATCACCTGATATTCTGAACATCACCCTATCTCCCGAATATCACCCTGTCGCAAAATATCACCCTAAAGCCAATATCATGATGATGTCATATAACCTCGATGAGATAAGAAAATTGCCATGACGATGATGTCATCATCCTTTTTACCTCGCGGAGGTATATTTCCAATAGTGACCCTTTCTACATAACATGACGATGATGTCATAGTGTGACAATGATAAACTAAGTCATTATCCTGATGACGTCATCCTGATATTTCTTAATATCACCCGATATTCTGAAGATCACCCCGCTCCTCTTGCCATGCAACAGTAAATTCCATAAATGCAGTAGGTGGATTCCCACTGATCGTGAATGTGATCCAGACACTTGGCAGCATCCATGAATTAATGACAAGAGATCAATGGTTAAGATTGAATAAACCCTGTGTTGCCCTAAAATTGCCCTAATAAGGAGGGTAAAGTGAATTTACACTGTCATTTTACACTTACCTTGTGATAAAACTAGTTTTTACAGAGCACAAGCTTTCAAACCCTCATACTACCTACCTACAGACACGCACAACTTGCAGCAGAATAGGACACGTGATTATCACTGGTACCATAATCTCTTTCATATAATTATCAGCATAATCAAGGAGTTAAACACTATCAAGTAAGTAATTAAAACTCTCCTCCTGTCATTTTCTGCATGTCCAGGTAGTATGCTTTTGCTAGTTTGAAGATATATGTTATGCATATCATGATGAAGTGATGATTAATTAATATAATGTGCATCATGCCATGAAGATATAATGTTGTATGCATGTATGTGAAGTATTGTATGGTAAGACTAGTCATGTTTATTGCAGGAAGCCATGACAGACAAGAGGTTGAGCAAATCTGATGCAGAATTTCTTAAACCAATGTTCGCTTAGCCTGAAGGTGTATGGTTCAAATATGGCGCTATCACAGATACACACTAGGGAAGTACTGATTTGGTCACTTGGTCATCTAGAATGCATGATGACAAGAACAATGCCCTGTTGGACGCCGTTTTTGTGTCAGGAATGTGGAACGCAGCTAGATTTCCCTATTTTATGGAGACTCCAGAATTGATTATTGAATGTGCCAAAAACTACAACCCATAAACAAGGAAAGTGGAAAAGCATGGTCGAGTGTATGCAGATCTATCCATCAGGGGGATTGCAGCCACTTTCAATTTGCCATTGGGAAAGAAGGTTGTCAGCATGGATCTGAAGAAACTAGAAATTGAATATATAAATAATAAGAAAGCTGCTAGGAAGAGAATGTATCAATGGAGGGCAAAGAATAGTCCTTACCCTACCACTACCAAACTACTAGTGCATATGTACAAGTTCAACCTTGATGATGAATACCAATATATGATAGCCTTACTTAGTAGAGTGATAGGCCAGCCTGATGTTGGGAGTTTCAAAGATTGGATGTATGGCGTTATTCTGATGTGTCTGTATATAGACAACAAGCCATTATGGGCCAAAATGATAAGTGATGCCCTAAATGAGCAGCTCATGAACCTAGGAGGCCTAGAATGTTCATTTCATATGACTTCATATGTGGTATACTCATGTGCATACAAGGGTACATTCAGTGCACTTGCAACAGAAGGAAAGATTGGTGGCACTACAAATTATGCCCACATATGGGATCATTATCCCTAGTTGCAAAGACAAAATTGTCTTCCAGATTACAAATTAGTGAATGATGCATTTTCTATGCATCTGGTCAGGACAATGGAAGAAGATAGGACTAAAAGACTGAGCATGGAAGCTCAAGAAGTCATATACACACATGGTGCTTGGTTTATACAATATACCACATTCTCTTATATCAGAATAGAGGGCTTTGCAGGACAACCCCTCATGCTCTCAAGATATCCCACGGATGCAGTTGTTCTGATGGAATTCATGAGACAGATATCCACGATACTGGATGCTTACAAAGCAAATAATAAGATTCCACCAGCATTGTTTCCAGTAACAATGGGTTGGTATATATGCCAAGATTTTGATAACATTAAGAAGGCCATTATTGGTCTAGACATGATGAGGTTATAGCCATTCCCCTTGGCAAGATCATATGACCCATATGGGAGGATGCAGAAAATCATGGGGAAGCCCATCCACCAGAAGCACTTAGAGGATTTCTGGACAGATTGTGAGGATGAAGCTGAGGCTAGAAGAAGAAAATACCAAAGGCTGACTCTCAACCAGATCAAAACTTTTGATTGTATTCCAGTGCTTGCTTAGTTAAAGAGGGATGATGGCAAAATAATGGCTAATGAATATGAGGAAAAGAAGATATACAATGACACAATCTCAGCACTTGATCTTACACAGCTTGAAGATATCTCATTAGATCAATTTACAGGCAGGATGTTGCAGTTAACCCGGTCTTGGGTAAATGATCAAATAAATGCACTAAAGAAGAAGGGTGTAGCCCTTACAGTTGACAATAAGAAGAAGAGGCAGGAGCTTCCTGACAATGAATATGATGACTTTCTGATTGAAAAGAGGAAATCTAAAGGAGAAAGAATTCGCCTCAAGAACAAAGCAAGAGACCCCCTAGAGGTAAGAAAACTGATAATGAACCTAAAGGGGTAATAGTTGAAAGAGTGATTATAACAGCTGAGGATGCATCCACATCAGGCCAGGCATCAGCCTCTTTAGCACCACCTCCTATAGATAAACAAAAAGCTAAAAAGATCCAGAGGCCAGCTGTTGAAACTATTGAAACATATGAGGAGGGTCAGGCATCACAAAAACAAATGGAAGAGGATGTTCCTCTCGATGAAGAACCTGCTGAGGAAGACCTAATGCCCCTCATTAGAAAAAGAAAAGCACCTCAGGTGATGGCATGCACACCTAAGAAACCAAGAACATCCATGAGAGGTGAAATAAAACATGACCCCATAGTGTTGAGGGGAGTTGGTGGAGAAGTATTAAGAAAGGAACTACAACACAATGTGCCACTTCCCACCATTGTTCAGTTTAAGACTGAACAAGCTGAAGAACAAATAAAAGAAGCCTCTAGGCCAATTCAAAGTAGTCTTGTCTCACTGGAGGAGACAATTGACTTATCTAATGATGAGGTAGTAAAGGATGTAGCCTCTCAACAAATGGAAACCCTTGTTGCTAACACCTGCATAACTCCACAAGGAACTCCATCAGTACATGCAACGGTGTTAGAAGAATTGAAACAAGTGGAACAGGAAAAGGAAAACGGCCCAGAAAGGATTGCACAACAAATAGGGCTTGATAAACTAGTGGATCAGGTGACTAGCCCCGAAGTGATAGATTTAACATACAAGGAGGATGTAGCACATCCTAAAAATCCAGTGGGTACACCTAAGAAAATAGAAAATGTTCAAGAGATTAAGTTGACAGAAACAAAAGGCCACACTACAGATATGGGTCAACAACAACAAGATATATCTAATGAGCCCAAAATAGTTGAAGTCCAAGAAAGGGGTGGAAATGAAAAGGACATGCTAAGTGAAGAAGTACCCCAGACTCAGGAGGCTTCTAGTGAAAAGGATACATTAGGTTAGGATGACCTAAAGACTCAAGGAATAGACACTACAGGTGCGGATCAGAATGTGATCCAAAATTAGGTAGAAGCACCTAAGAAAGATAACACGACATCTACAGATACAAATGTGCCTCATAATGAGGAAATTCCCAAAGGGGATGAAACAAAAGAGGATGAAGTAAAAGATCAGCTACAGGATCATCATGTGGATGCATCACAAGATCCTCCACCACAAGAAGAAATTCCTCAATAGGAGGAAGTACCCTAGGATCACCCTCATGAAGAGCATCATGAGGAAGAAATAAGGAAGTCACTATCTCCATCAAAAATAGATGCAGTTACTGGAGATCAAGGTGATCAGCATGATGATGGTGGACACCAAGGATCCAGAGACCAAGTTCCTCCATGGATTGAGAAAGAAATAGATATAGAGTCAGGTTTGGAGATTCAAGAGTTTGATGTGTCAACCCTATTTTCAAAGACCATCATGAAGCCGAAGAGGAAGGCCAGGTTAACCTCGGCCATAAGAAGAGATCCTGCTACGGGTAGAAGGACTGCTCAGATAGCACTTCCCACAATTGAAAAAGAGAAAGGAAAAATTACCCTGGAAGAATTCCAGATTACTACTATTGATTTAGGGTTTACCAATGAAGACCAGGAAGGTCAAGAGGGAAAAGATATAATTGATTCTTTAACCCAAAGGGTAAAGAAAGAAAAAGAGAAAAATAAGAAGCATAAGGAGCACATTGCTCAGTTGTATGCCTACATAAAAGGGTTAATTAACCCTGATGATACTTCAAATGCAGATGCAGTCCCATTGACTACAATTTCCCAGGAAGAGGTCAATAAGCTGGACCTTATGAAGCACGAATCAGTAATAATGAGAAAGTGGATGTTATCCGCACTCAATGGAGTAGAAGAAGTAGTGAAAGCCTCTTTATAGAGGTGGAATTCTCTAAGTATCTCCAGAAGGAAGGTTGATAAATTGCAAATGGAGGCCGGAAGAAGGTCATTCCAATTAGAAAAAGCCTTGAGTGCTTTTGATGAAATGAAGAGGATTAATCCTTAAGTTCTAATAAACAAACAGGTATTGGATAATAATACTACAATACTGATAGATATCTGGTACAAAGATATCAGATTTGAAAATGATGTATTAAAAAGATGCAACAGCAAGTTAAGAGACATTAGCATGAAGCTGCATGACATGATGTCATTTGAAGCAGAGATCCTGGAAGCCCTAGAAGGGAAAATAGAAGGAAATTTTGAGAATCAAGATGAAGATTTTGCAGTAAAGGCTATGCATAATAACTTTCAGCCTATAGCTGATGACCCTCTTGTCCACCTGACAGAAGAAGCCATCGACAAGATCATGAGGATCAAGGTCAGGGTGGAGAAATACAATGAAACATCCAGCAGCAGGAGGAGAAAATTGGAGGCTCTTCGGAATAAATATCAGGCCCACAAGCACGCCATTGCTAAAGCAAAAACTCAGGATGGCAGAGAAGTTGAATGAGTGGTGGGAGCATATGAAAATGTCAGGATAATCATGCAGGCCCATATGCAAGGTAATGTTCATCATGATGATAAAGGTATGGGAAGTGATGATCCTGATGCTCCTGATGTAGAGTAGATGAAGATGTGATACGAAAGAAGGCATAAGCATCCCACATTTAGAGAAAACAAGTAATTTAGATGGTTGCCAGCTGGCAACCTGTGCCACATGAAATGTTGACTAAGTCAAGGATGAATATCCACCATAGATCTTAATAGATAAATCTTGATCATGGATCATGTGTAACTGCTCCCTCACCTTGTTCTATAAAAGGTGCAGGGATGCTTTGTTTTGAACATTGGAAAATTAATTGAAATTTGTTTGCTGAAATATTCAGGGCTTATTTCAAAGTTGTTGTATACATATATGTTCTTGCATACTTAATGAATGAGAAGACTATTTTGATTACAATCCATCATAAATCTTGAGTAATAAGTGTATGAATTCTTGATACATGCTTTGATTTGCTGCGTCCCTTGGAGTGCATATCAGCTTGCATGTGTTGTCTTCATTCCTTTCCCTTGAAGTTAGCATCGACTGTATCTAGCTGTGGAATGTCCTGGTGAACATATGGTTTGATTTCTTCTCTTCATGACTGTATTTGATGTGTATGCGGCTCAATAACTGAAGGTTCATCATTATTTGAAGTATTCTTTTTAGTTTCTGTTAATTTTAGAATAATTCACCATCACAATTGCAATAATTGACAATTAGAAGTAAATAGTAGGAAATATGCAGATATCTCGAAGATAATTGGAAATCAGTAGCATATTTGAGTTAAATAGGTCAAATTGACAAATATCATGCAAAGATTTAAGTATAAATATATCATCTAGAGAAATATACTGTGAAATAATGTTTCTTTTATAGCATCTTATCAGATCCTGCTGATGATCAAACGTAAGGCCCCTGAATGGAAAACAATAATGCACATCAACCACTGAGTAACGTCAGTAGGTTATGAACTAATCCACGAAGACTTGGGATCATGAATTCTCTAAATTCATCGTATCTTTCAAGATGAGTAAAGGTTGTTGTGCAATTTTTATTCTATTTTTGCTTATGACTAACATCATGATCAACAATACTGAAGACAAAGTTGTGAAGATGTATTCCAGCTTATTGAATACTATCTAATTTTTGCTCCACATTTATTTTGTGTTGAAGAATATAGTGTGAGATTTGGATATGTTTTAGAGAAGTGTTTGAAGATGCTAAATCCATAATTTGGTGGTCCGGGTTGCTGTGCAGTAAAAGTTCTATTCACCAGTTTGAAGACTGTGTCTGGAAACATTTGTAGTGTGATAGGGAGAAAGTATTTTGCCCAGTGTTTCTCCATAGTTTGGTTTTTAGTCTTACAGTACTGGACTTATGTTTATAAGGTCTTTAGCTATCTTCATTCCAAAGGACTTGTGATTTGGTGCTCTCAAAAAGCAAGTTATTGATTAGCAAGTTCTACAATGTTTGTTGTGAGCAATCTGTGATCTGTCGTCAAGTGATATTTGTTGTCTTTAAGTGAGATCTATTGTGGAAGGATTTGTTGGCTCCCAAGTGACTTATTATTGTTCATGGATGTCTCTAGATCATGGTAAAGGCTTGTTCTTGATCCACAAGCAATGATTGAGCTGTTGCAAGCGTGTGTCTAAGTATTCTTGGTGTTTGCACAAGTTTGTCTGACTTGGGTGCTAACACTCTTTGTGGATGTAGTTCGTGGATTGTAGAAGCATGTTGAAGTGTGTGAAGATATATTTGGGTCTAAGCTAAGCCATGAAGTGTTATTCCTTAATTTATTTTCTTCACAAATGTGTTTAGGTCCAGACCTAATTTGAATTATGTATGTTTGCTAACTTTGGAGGTTGTTCCAAAGGTTGTAAATTGTATTGCTGACCTTGATGTATGTTCCAAAGTTGATGATTGGTATAAATAAATGTAATGAATTCATGTGTTTGTGTGGGGGATACGAAGATGAAAAGATGAGAGTGTGTGAGTTGTAAGGGCAGTGAAGGTGATTTGTATTGTGCTTCAATGGAACTGAACTCAGGCATGTTGTAGATGCTATTATATTAGTTCATGGTAGTGAGCCACCCCTCTAGGCAGTGATCAACCCCTCGGCAGTGAACCACCCCATGGTAGTGAGCATTTCTTTGGACAATGATTCCTTGGGTAGTGAGCTCTTTGATAGTGAGCCTCATTGCTGTGTGGTTACACTACACACCCCATTTTACTTCATCAAAATAGGGACCCAACCTTGTTTCTTCTGCTTGTTCTTTGCTTTCTTTGCTTTGGGCAGTTTGGTAAAAGTCAGATGAAACAATAGTATATCACTCCTGCACATGCATATGCCTCATAAGGGAGGGTCAAATGTCAAAGTTAGTTTCTCCCATCATAAACCTCATAATATAGAAGAGTGCAAAATTCTAAGCAGGTTTTCCTTTTGGATCACCCTAAAATTCCTTAGGGATAGAAAGTTATGCCCAGTCAAAATTTGGTCAAACCTAATATTCCAAGAGGGTCACATTCACTCATATCAGTCACATTTGCAAATGTCCCTAATATATGTTTTAGTAAAGACAACCTGATATCCACATGACCTTTGATATGCAAATGTCAAATTTAAATGAGAGAGAATACTTACCCATCAAGTGCCCATCCATATTCTTGGAGGGTCATCTTTCGAATATCTTGTTAGAAAGAGACACTGTGTGGTTCCATGAATGTTGTCATTGATGGCAACAAAGTCCTTCCCACACATCCACAGGACATGGTGTGTCCATACCTGAAGTCAGATTGAAGAGTGTTATGATCCGGTAAGCAAGAACAGAGCATGCAACAAGATCTGACAATTAGGTCAGGATCTCTCAGAGGAAGTATCTCAACAAAGTATGAACTTGGGGAAGTTAAGAGGAGTATCATAACTAATATATTCTAGAGATTGAGCCTCTGGTGATGATAGAGTGAAAAGATATAAGCACCTGAGTGTTGGGTTCCTGTTTGGCAGAGTAGACTGAGGAAGACCTGACCGATAGAGCATCAGACATTAATCCGGATGGGATATTCATCATGGTCAAGCTTCTTGAGGTATCATTCATGATTGACCAACATGATTGATGACTCCTTTAACTATATTTTTGATACGCATCACTTAGTAAGAATGGATTCAGTCGACAGACCAGAGATTGGAAATATCCTGAGTTTTCTGGATGTTGACTAGAATGATGATTGAAATCATTGATGTGGATATATATACCAAATTGATTTAGGTATGAAGGTGTGAGTGGTGTATTGTGGTGTGTGAAGAAAAGCATAGAGTAGTGTGCAAGCAACTATACAGGTCTAGAATGTGACAGAACAACAATACTAAGAACAGAAGAAGAATGAAGTGCATCAGATCAGTATATTGAACCTAACTGGAACTGAACCTCAGCATATGTGGATGCTTCTCATCAGGTCAAGTACTTAGTTTCTTGCTATAAACTATTGTAGGTAGTGAGCCTCTTGTGAGCAGTATGCTCGGGTAGTGAGCCCTAATTGGCAAGTGCCATTTTTGTACTACCTTATTCTTTTAACAGAGAATACAATCTTGGGTTAATCACCCTGTGGTTTTTCCCTTAACAGGGTTTTCCACGTCAAAATCATTGTGTTATGTGTATTGATTTTATTTATGCATTCATGGTTATGCATGCTTATATGATTTGATATTGCACTAGTTGTTAAAGAAGAACAAAAAGTTAAAGTAATTAAGATAACTTATTCACCCCCCGTCTCAGTTATCAACAATTGGTATCAGAGATAAGTTCCTCCAAATAGATCCTAACAGCTTGAGGAAGATCTGGGAATCTCAATGGATATGTATGGTTTGAGGCAACAACTTCAGTCTGCCTTAGATGATCTTGAGTAGTCTTACACTAAAGTCAATGAATTAAAGGAAAGACTCAAACAAGCTGATGATTTCATAAATGAAGTAAAAGAGAAATAGAGTATCTCTATGAAAAAGAGAAAGGAACTACTTCAACAACTAGCAAGTCAAAGTGAAGCCAATAATACTGATGAAGATTTGAATGAGAAGAATAAGTTATGTGAGAAGCTATCAAAAGAGGTCATTATGGTAAGACATGAAATGGAATCAGGGGTTATGAAAATCACCCAAGAAATTGAAGAGAAAAGAAAAGTTGAAAATGATCTAAGACAATATCTCAAGGAGAATTGCCACAAAATGGATAGAATAATCAGGCATCTAGAATATGATCTTGAAGAAGCTAGCGATAATGAAGAACAACTTGAGAATCAGATTGACACTCTTAAAAGGGATCTTCAAACAACAAATGAATTCAAAGAGAAATTCAAGATAAGCTCTACTCAACTTGAAGTCCTTCTTGAAAGCCAAAAGAGGGTAGATGACAAGCAAGGCTTGGGGTATGAGAAAGGTGAAAGCTCTGGATCCGGTCAGAAGAACTCTGGATCAGGAAATCCAAGAAACAAGTCTAGAAGACCTCCGATAAGGCAACCAAATGCTCAAAAATATCTATCCTTCAATGGATACTACCACAATTGCAATAACTTTGGTCACAAAGCAAATCAGTACAGAAGAAGAATGAATCAAACTAATTCATCCTTCTCTGGACAGTGTTTTAACCGTAAAAGGTATGGTCACAAATCTCATGAGTGTAGAAATATGCAAATGAACAATTCATTCAATGGTAGATGCTTTGCATGCAATAGAATGGGACATATGGGTAATCAATGTAGATCAAGAGGATTCTAGTCAAATATGCAAAGTTTGCTACACTTGCAATAGATCTGGTCATATTGCCAAATTCTGCAGAAGAAAGAATCAGGATAAAAAGGGTCCGGTGCATCATAACCAAAACCAAGACAAAGGAAAAGGAAAAGTGAATGCAGATGAAATTCAAAGGGAGACGAACAAGATCTGGGTGAAGAGAAGTACAGAAGATGTTGATGGATTTGCACCAGAATCTGGTGCTGATATTCCTTTCGAAAACTAAATAGATGAGCTCTGGCTCAGGGGGAGTCACAAAAGAAAAACATTTTCCCCCAATAGGTGCCTGAAATTGGCACATGAAAGGTCATGGATTAAAAAGGGCCTTTAGAAAAACATCTAATTAAACCTTGGTAAAGATTTGAAAGATCCACAGGGAGTTTGAAAAGGTTAATCATCCAAGACTAATTTGGTTTGACAGTCATTCAGCAATAGTAGAACTTTCACAGTTAGATCTGGTATAATTCTAAATTGAAATATTTAGATTTGTGGTTAGATGGAATGATTGGAGAAAGGGAGATACTTTGTAAGTTATCATCCTAGGTGCATCTCAGTGATCCAGAAAGATCTCTCTCAGAAACAAGGAAAACAAGGCAACTAAAATAACCTAAGTTGTGCATTTATTGTAAAATGGAATTAGGGTTTGCGCAGGAATAAAAGAGTTCTTTTGTTCGTCATTTGTACATTTGCATTTGAGAAGAAGAGAGAAGGAGCTCTACAACAAAATTATCTCAAGCCTCCCAAAGATCAACCACAGAAGTCAATTCTTCCAGCGATCCAATCCGACTCATATTGTGAACCCTAGAAACGTAAAAGGTACTTTTCACTCTTGAAAACCTCTCTCTAAATCTTTTTGAAAGATGGCCACTCTGAATGTTGTGAAGATTATTGATAGAACGTGCCCTAAATTCAAGAAACATCCCTACAAATCCCTAGAAGTTGATCCCCTAGAAGCATTTTCTAGCATTCTGCATGGGGTTTTGCATGTAGAAGATGTTAGGGCATACATTCATGCAAATATTGAAGAATTTGGGGAATCCAAGATGATGGATATCTACCACAAGGAATTGATAGATAAGTCATTTGAACTTAAACCCCAATATAAAGCCATCTACGATAAGCATTTTGGACATTGCATCCATTTACCTTGTTTTGCAGAAGATGAGTGGGTCTAGTATATTCTGAGCAGAATGCATGACAATTTCATGTGGTTGATAAGGCCATTTAAGATCACAAAGGATGCCATTAGGGTAGTAACTGGATTGTACTCATTCGGTGGGTTACCTTCTCTCAAATCCGCCAAGAACCAGACAGTGAGTGAGGCAACCAGATCAAAATTTGACAAGAGAACAATGACAATTGAAGATATCACTGATCCAGATATCAAGTTTGCCTCTATGATAATTGGTTACAAAATCTATCACTCCAGCAGGAAGAATTCAGTATCTAGAACTGTTGTATATACTACTTATGAAATGCTGAGGAAAAATGCTAATTATTATCTTTGTGAGCTTCTTCTAAGCCAACTGTTGGAAAACCTACAAAAGATCAAGAAGGACAAGAAAAATTCATTCAAATATGGTGGTCTAATATTATGCTTAGTCTTTTATTTTATGAATGAGCTCCTTGAATCCAGTGGTTGGATATGGCAAAATGACAGACCAGTAGCCATACAAATTAGAGATTATATGCATGGGCTTGGTGATGCCAAGACACAGAATACAACACTCTGGGGCTACTTCAAGAACTTTCAAAATATGAGGCAAGCTAGAGAAAGAATCCCCCAATCATTGGTTGAGTAGTACAAGGATACAGTGTGCTTCATGGTAGACATTGATCAATGCCTAATGAAGGCAGTGGAACCAAGAATAGTGTGGATCATGCCAATGGGGTATGAGGTTGATGAGAAAATCCTAGAGCTGCACATCCAACACTTGCTAAGTTAGCCCAAGGATCCTAAGGCAGAAAGGTTTGGAACCTTCCAAGAGCTGAGTGTAAAAGTTCATGTTGAACTAAGACAGCCTAAGATTAAGAGAAAAGTGAGAAGGGAAGTGGAAGAATTCACCAAGAGACATGGAATATCAAAGGAGGCAGTTGATGCCAACAGAAAGAAGATGGAAAGGGCAGAAAGAGAAAGGAAAGAAAAAGAGAAAGAAAGTGCTTCAGTGCAAGCCCCCTCCTGGACCAAATCCTCCAAAAGATCTACACCTGTCACCTCCAAGAGCCAAAAAACATCAAAATCAGAAAGCCAGACATCCGGAAAGGGAGAGAAGAGAACCAAGAAAAAGGTAAGAAGGTTCTATATAAGTTAGAAGGATGATGAAGAAAATTAGACCAATGAGGAAGTAAAGAAAATGAAGAAGAAGAAAATTTTTGGGGAACCCTCTACCGGTCATAAGGAAAAAGAGGCAGAAGAATTCGTTGAAAAGCCTACTCTCTGCATTGATGATAACATCAAATCAATTACTGTGGATGGAAACCTGCAACCTATGATTGAATTTTATGATGAATATAATGAAGCTGATCAAAAGATCTTGCAAGATGCCACAGTCAGGTATCTAAACATCTATAAGAAGCATTCATTGAAATTATATCTATAATTCCTAAAATTTTAGAAAAGGAACTTGAAATAAGAAAGAACAATGCCATGGCAAAAGACCTAGAAATTTGGGAGCAGATTGCTATCCAATTCTATCCCTCCATCACTCGAAAGAAAATACGCATGATCTTCAAAGATTGCAAGGATGAGTTCCAGAGCAAAGCCAGAATGAATAAGCTTATGCTCGGAGAGACTGATCAGGTAGCTAAAGAGACTGAAGAGATCCTCCAGAATTCCTATAAAAGATTCAATATTCCTGTTATAGAGGACTTAGGTGATCCTACAGAGAAAACTGTAGAAGAATCAAAGGAGGTAGGTGAGGAGAAAATGAAGGATCTGGATTCCTCTACTCTGGAAGAGGAAGTCCATAAGGAAGCAAAAATCTCTCCTCCGGTTTCCCCAGCAGACTTTGGATCAAAAGGAGAAGAGAGAATAGAGGAGAAAATCAGTCAAGAAGAAGAGGTAAAGGGAAGAGAAGAAGATCAAACAGAGAAGACTCTAGGAGATAGTTCTGAGGCTGCCGAAGGGAAGAAAAATCTGTCTCTGGCAAGAGACACTATAGATGCAGTCAAAGACTTCCTGACAAAAGAAACGATGGAATTAGATGAACCAAAACTGCTTCAAGGACCATTCAATTTTGATTCCCTCTCTCTTGTTCAAACAATGAAAATAGTATCCTTTGTCCAAGGAAAGGAAAAAGAGAAACTTCTAAAGTCTCACATAGAAGACTGTGAGCTGATAGAAATTGCATCCAGTGTATTGGAGAAAATCATGCCATCCTTCTAGAAGGATCTTTCGGCCTCCTCATCTGGTAGTCTAAAATCTCTTGTTAACTCTGTTAATACACATTTTGATTCTTTGGAGAAGTCAGCAGAAGATAAGGTCCAGAAAGAGTTTTTGGGAAAGAGATTCTCCGAAGTACAAGGGCTAATAACAAATGATAGGAGAACTATGGATATTGGGATAAAGAGCTTAGAAAATGCTCTTAAAGATGGCAAAGAAATATATAAATTTTGTTTATCCTAGTCTAAAGTGACAAAGGATATTGAGAAGAAAGTGAAAGAGCAAGAGGATAAACTGTAAAGTGTATCTCAAACTTTTGATCCTCTCACCACATCCATAATAAACTAGGAATGTCAGACTATTGCCATTCTAAATGAACTAAAGAAACTTGAAAAGAAAAGGAAGAATATAATAAGTAGGATGGGTGAACTTAGAGGGATAATTATCCCTAAATTAGAGGCCATGCATGAGGCCCTATCTGATGCTCAGACCATAGCCTGGACCAGTGATCTGACAGATCTAAAGAGGGAAGAAGCTTTTGCATTCCTGTTGAGTGGTCACATCTCAATTTTGGACAGGATGAAACAGAGTTGGGCAACAGAGTTTGTCTAGTTGAAGACAACTTTTATAGATATACTTCAGTATATGTAAGTATAATATGTATATATACTTATGCGGCTAAGTATAGTTAGATTTTTGGGAATTTTGGTGTGTGGATTCTACCCTTTGCCATTGATGTCAAAGGGGGAGTGAGGAATAGTGAAAAATGAGGAATCTAGCTAAGGGGGAGCTCTGGAAAAGTGTACATAAGAACAGAGCATCAGCCAAGGGGGAGTATGCTATAACACTTAGTCATTTTTCACTAAGTGTTGCCATCAATGCCAAAGGGGGAGATTGTTGGCAAGAGACACTATGTGGCTCCATGAATGTTGTCATTAATGGCAAAAAAGTCCTTCCCACACATCTGCAAGACATGGTGTGTCCATACCGAAAGTTAGATTGAAGAGTGTTATGGTCCGGTAAGCAAGAACAGAGCATGCAACAAGATCTGACAATTAGGTCCGGATCTCTCAGAGGAAGTATCTCAGCAAAGTGTGGACTTGGGGAAGTCAAGAGGAGTATCATAACTGATATATTCTAGAGATTGAGCCTCCGGTGATGATAGAGTGAAAAGATATAAGCACCTAAGTGTTGGGTTCTTGTTTGGCAGATAGACTGAGGAAGACATGAGCGACAGAGCATCAAACATTAATCCAGATGGGATATTGATGGTGGTCAAGCTTCTTGAGGTATCATTCATGATTGGCCGACATGATTGATGACTCATTTAACTATATTTTTGATACGCATCACTTAGTAAGCATGGATTCAACCGACAGACCAGAGATTGGAAATATCCTGAGTTTTTCGGATGCCAACTAGAAAGATGATTGAAATCATTGATGCGGATATATATACCAAATTGATTTAGGTATGAAGGTGTGAGTGGTGTATTGTGGTGTGCAAAGAAAAGTAGAGAGTAGTGTGCAAGTAGCTATATAGGTCCGGAATGTGACAGAACAACAGCACTAAGAACAGAAGAAGAATGAAGTGCAGCAGATCAGTATATTGAACCTAACTGGAATTGAACCTCATCATATGTGGATGCTTCTCATCAGTTCAAGTACTTGGTTTCCTTCTATAAACTATTGTAGGCAGTGAGCCTCTTGTGAGCAGTATGCTTGGGCAGTGAACCCTAATTGGCAAGTGCCATTTTTGTACTACCTTATTCTTTTAACAGAGACTACAATCTTGGGTTAATCACCTCGTGGTTTTTCCCTTAACATGGTTTTCCACGTCAAAATCATTATGTTATGTGTATTGATTTTATTTCTGCATTCATGGTTATGCATGCTTATATGATTTGATATTGTACTAGTTGTTAAAGAAGAATACAAAGTTAAAGTAATTAAGATAACTGATTCACCCCCCCTCTCAGTTATCAACATATCTGTCATATTACGAAATATCCCTGACTTTCGGTAATATGACGGTGACATCATCTTGTTCCCCTTTATAAAGAAACCGATATGATGATGATGCCATCATGACCTAGATCCAAGAGGGTTATATTTCTTAACATCCCTAATCTTAGTTAATATGGTGATGACATCATCTTCTTGACCAATTTGAAGCCTTATAAAAGATGCTGACATCATCCTCACATCTCAGAATGGGGGGATATTTCATAGTGCTGATTATCCAGATATTTCCTAATATCCCTCATATTAACCCTTGAGACCTATGATATGGGGATTTTTAGTAACCAATAAAATGATGCCACGACCTGATCATATCGATACAATATGTTATCATGATTATTAACAAAGATATAGTGCCCTGACTTTGGTCGTTGGTCAACAGTTGACCATCCTCGTGATGACATCACCCTAATCTTCTAGATATAAGTCATATTTACTAATATCCCCAATCTCCTTGAATATCACCCCCACATTTAAATGTTATTTCAATGGTAGGTCAATCCTTCAAAATTTCAAATAAATGCCCGTGACTTGTCAACATCTTCAAGCCTCAAGTGTTGATCAACGGACATTGATATGAGGACATTAAACATACCACAATTCACCATTGTGCTTGATTAAAGTAAGAATTTGAGCTCATTTTGAATTTAATGAACATATAAACAAAGAATTACAAAGCCCCAGCGAGACTAAGGTGACATTACTACAACTGGTGAGCTCAATGAAATGTGATATGCATTCAGACAGAACAAAAAATGGTAATTGTAAAGTGAACGTGCATATCTAGACATCACTTACATAGTAAAAAGGCTAACGAATATAAGGATCCAATGGTAACTCGAAAGAATAGGTCAGACACTAAATTCTTGAAACCTATGCACATACAGCCTAAGGGGGTATCCTTCAAATACAGATAGATAAATGATACACATTCTAAAAACACAAACCTTGATGTACGGACAAAAAAATTAGAGAAAGGAGATGGGAATCCCTTGCTCATGAGCATCTACAATTTAGGAATGTGGTACACATGGGGATTTCCTTACGCAATGGAGGCCACTGAACTGGTAGTAGAGTGCACCTGGAATTACAATGTGAATACTAGAAGGGTAGAGAAACATGGTAGAGTTTATGCAGACTTTTCAATTGCTGGTATCGCTGCAACCTTAAATCTACCTAAAGGACGTAATGTGGTTGGATTAAACTTGAGTAAATTAGAAAAAGAGTATAATAGTAAGGAGAAAGAAGCCAGAAGGGTCATGTATCAATGGAGGGACCGTGATAGCACATATAAGGCCTCTGCAAAGTTGCCAGTGCATCTCTATAAGTTCAATTTTACTCTAGAGTATTAATATATGATGGTGATGCTCAACAGGATTACAGGGAAACCAAATACTGGGTCCTTCAAGAATTGGATGTATGGCATCATTAGGATGGTAGAAGGTACTGAAGAGAAACTCCAATGGGCAAACATCATAAGTGACAACCTAGATAAAGGGGTGAGGAAGTTAGGAGGAAGATGTAATATGTTCCATATGACCTCCTATGTGGTATATGCCTGTGCATTCAGAGGCACCTTTGATGGATTAGAAGAAGTAGGCAAGGTCAAAAATAACCCTGGTGATGTAAACATTTGGGATCATTACCCACAATTGAAATACAGAGAGTCTCTCCAACATTATTGGAGAGTGAATGATTCATTCTCCATGCACCTTGATAGGACTATGGAGGAAGATAGAACAAAGAGGTTGAGTGTAGAGGCTCATACAATAATATACATGGGGCTTGGTTCATCCAGTTCCCCACCTTTTCATACATAAGAATAGAGGGTTTTACTAAGAAACCTCTTATGTTACCAAGATACCCCAATGATAAGGTCATCCTGATGGAACTAGCCAAGCATGTATTGCCTTCAATAGAAACTTATATTGAGAAGGGGAAGATACCTAATGTTCTATTTTCGATTATAATTGGGTGGTCTATGTGTCCTGATAAGGAAAGTGTAAAGGATGTAATTGGAGGATTAAAGTTGATGCACCTGCAGCCCTTCTCACTATCTAGGCCATATGATCCCTATGATAGGATGCAATCATTGCATCAAAAGCCTATGCATTAGAAGCACATTGAAGACTACTGGGATGATTGTGATGATGAGGCAGAAGTAAGAAGGAGAGGTTACCGGAGCCTTATGTTGAATTTGATACACACACTATATTGAATGCTAGTGACTACTCAATTACATGAAGATGATGGCATGATCATGTCCCATTAATATGAGAACAAGAAAGTATACAATGAGACAATATCAGACCTAGATTGGAATCAACTAGAGGTGACTTCCTTGGATCTGATAATGCAGAAGGTCATACAATTGACCAAAGAATGGGTGGAAAATGAGATCACCAAGTTGAAGAAGAAAAGAGTGGCACTCACCATTGATAACAAAAGCAAAAGACTGGAATTATTAGATGAGGAATATGATGATTTCCTAAACAAAAAGAGGCAATCAAAAGGAGAAAGGCAACAAAGTAAAAGAAAGAAAGGAAGCAAAGCTATTGGGGTGATAGTCATTTGTTAGCCTCAACAAAAGGAGGATGTAGCTTCCACATCTGCTGCAGCACCATGTCATGCACCTGCAAAACAAAAGAAAACTGTTGCATAGCCTACCTTTGTTAATGTGCATATTGAAGAAGAGAGTTCATATGATGACCTTCTGATAAGGAGGAAAAAGAAGAAAACCCAAGAGCCACCCTAGAAGAAATAAACATTTGGTATGAGAGGGGCAGTGGATATAACTCCCATTTTATTAAGAGGAGTAGGTGGTGAAGGCATTTTGAAGAATTTGCAACATGAAGTCCCTATCCTTGATATCCTAAAATTCAAGTTTGAGATAGTAGAAGAAAAAAGAAAGGAGATGCATAGTGTAAGGGATGATCAATCCTTTCCATTAGATGACATGGTAAATCTATATGATGATAATGTTGTAAATGATGTTTCTGCTAATTCTATGGAGACATTAATGAAGAATACTAAGATGACCCCTCATGGCACTCCCATGGTGCAAAATGAGGTCAAAATAGAGGAAATAGATGAAGGTAATCTTGAGGTGGTGGCACAACAAATAGGATTGATAAGATTAGTTGATCAAGTTACTAGCCTCGTAACAATAGATTTAGCCTATCAGGGTGATGAGGATCAAAATAAAGATAAAGACTTACCTCCATAACAAGATAAGTTAGAAGCCAATGTGCATATGGAGGATGAAGAGACACCTGATCAAAATGATGGTCAAGACAATGAACCAACACCTAACAGGGGAACGATGAAGAGGGAATGAATAAAGTTTAGGACCTTAGAGTGGACACATCAAGGGATGAAGAATGAGGTCTTCAATAGGGTGATAATCAAAGGAAAGAAGCAGAAAATGTGAATAAGAATGATCGAGGTGATCATCCAAATACATTGAAATAGAGTGCTCAAACTCCTCATGAGGATTAAGCACCACAAAATACATAAGATCAAAATGTGAAAGTGCAACAAGAATCCCCTTCACAAGAAGAGGTATGTCATGAAGAAGTTCAAGATGAACAAAGAGAAGAACCTTCGCCACAGAGAGTGGAGTAGAATGTAGAGTCTCATGATGCTCACTTTGGGCATACAAACTAGCAAGGGTCTCCAGATGATATACCATATTGGCTATGACAGGAGGTGAACCCACCTCAGGTTAGTGATGTACCTGAATTTGATATTTATGCATTATTTTTAGTTGATGTGGTTAAGACAAAGAGAAGGGCAAGGACAACTTCTATAATCAAAAGAGATCCTACCATAGGTAGGACAACAACCCAGCTAGCTTTGCCTATAGCACATAATGCAAAAGGAGAAATAAGTATGGATGAATTTCATATAACTAATATTGATTTAGTCTTTGCTACTAAAGAGCAAGAAGGCCAAGAGGCCAAGGATATTATTGATTCTTTATTGAAAAGTGTGAAAAGGGAGAAGGACAAAAATAAAACACACAAGGAGAACATTGCCCAACTGCATACATTCATAAAGGGGTTAATTGACCCTAATCACATGCCAGCCAGCACAGCTATCCCTTTGACCATTATATCTCAGGAAGAGGTAACAAGGCTGGATATCATGAAGCATAAGGCTCATGTGGTGGATAATTGGTTTATTCAATTCATTTCTGAAGGAGAGAAGGTAATAAAGAGCTCCCTCACCAATTGGAACTTCCTCAGCACATTGAGGAGAAAAGTGGATAAGTTGAAAAAGGAGGTTGGATAGAGATCAATCAAAGTAGAGAAAGATTTGGTTGCTCTTGCTGAAATGAAGCACGTAGATATGAAAGTGCTCATACACAATAAGGTATTGGACAATAATACTGCACAGTTACTAAGTATATGGTATGAGTATACTCAGTTTGAAAGTGATATCCTGAAGAGATACAACACCAAGCTTAGAGATATCAGTGTCAAATTTCATCATCTTATGGATGAGGAGATAAATATCTTGGAAGTTCTTGAAGACAAAGTAGAAGGGAAGATAGAAAATCAAGATGTTGATTTTGCAATTGAGGCTTTCCAAAGTAATTTTAAGCAGGCATTATATGACCCTCTCCACCATTTGAGAGAAGATATAGTTAATAAATCCATGAGGATGAAAGCAAAGGTGGAAGGATATAATGAAATGTTAAATAGCAGAAAGAACAAATGGTTTGCATTACAGACACAATTCTACTCCCAAGAGCATGCTATAGTAAAAGCTAGAGTTCAGGATGGGGGAGAGATTGAATGAATAATACAGACATATGAACCCATAAGGGGGATCATCAGCACACATATAGAAGATGACCAATCTGATGATGAAGAAGATGAGGAATGAATAAGGATGCAGAATGATAGGGTCATATGCATAATAAAACAAAGAAATGATGAAGTCCCACTAGATGGTTGCCAGCTGGCAACCTATGCCATGTTTGACATCTGTTGACCAAGTCAAAGATGATATGGACCGTTGATTTTGATGGTTAAATCTTGATCATTAGATATTTTGTAACCGCCTCCTCTCTTTATTCTATAAAGGAGATGGAGTGCACATTGTAACATTATTCAAAACTTAATTGAGATTAGATTGCTGAAGCCTCTCAGGACTAATTCTCAAAGTTGATTGTAAATATACATGTCTGTTGCATACCTAATGAAGAAGAAGATCTAGATTACATACAATCGTATACTTTGAGTAATCTTTGAATGAATTCTTGACTTGTACTTTGATTTGTTGCATCCCTTGGAGTGCAATTCATGTTGTGCATGTTGTATTCATTCCTTTCCACCAAAGTTTGCATCAACCATACCTAGCTGGGGAACATCCTGGTGAACCTATGGTTTGATTTCCTTCTTTTCATGACTGTATCTAGAATGTATGTGAATCAATAGTCAAAGATTCACCCATTTAAGTAAAGATTAGAAAGCATTTAACACAATTTGTTTAATTTCATTAAAATCATCATTAGAATTGCAAATATATATAATCTCAAACAAACATACAAAAATATGCTTATATCCTGAAGGAAATTGAATATCCATAACATATTTGAGCTAATTAGCATGTACAATTGAAAATACCATGCAAATACATATAAATCTCAATGATAATCATGCAAATATCTACTTGTAGGCACATTACTTAGATAAATTCATAGTGCATAAGTAAAAAATTAATCAATAACAGTTGATGATCAGAAGAATTAATCAAACTTAGAAAATATCTTCATCATCTATTGAATACAGTAGGATTAACCTTGTTTGTTAAAGATTTATAGAAAGCAAGTGTAAAACCAGATGTTTAGACATCAGTTCTCGGTAATAGAATTGTAAGACCCCTTGAAAGGAAAACAACATGGCACATCAAACCACTAAGTGATATCAGTAGATTATGAACTAATCCACAGAGACTTGGGATCATGAATTTTCCAAATTCATCATATCTTTCAAGATGATAAAGGTTTGATTTACAATTCTTTATCTATGTGTGTTTATGACTAATGTCACCCAACATAAATTAGTGCTAGAAGGAGGGCCTTTCTCTCTTTTGCTACGTGAATTGGTCACATACATCTAACTCTTGCATTTACACAAGGTAAACTTGTCAAAGTTTATCAGAATTGGTTATGCTTTGAACATTTATGCAAAGATGCACTTGTTTCAAGTTGTTTCAAGTGTGTTGATCATAAATATTTTAGTATTGTGCATAAATACTTTAATATTTGTAGTCAATTTCTTGAAGTCTTCAAATATTGAGTTATTGTTCAGGTTGTCCTACAAATATCCTATAGTAGTCTACCTATGTGACTAAGTATTCTAATATCTATGACAAGAAGTTCAATGTTGCTCATATCTACATTTTTGGCACAAATATTGTATAAATATCCAGTTGTTGTAGAGTCTTGACCATAAATATCCACTTTGGAGGATCATTTCTTCTAATCTTTGTAAAGATCTAGTCAAATATCCCTATTCTATCCTAAGCTGTTAGAACCCTGGTTCACAGGCCTAATAGCACGTCTAGATCCCTTGGACTCTTGGAAGAATTACCTATTCATGGACTCAGACCTCATACCACTGACATTCATCATACTCCTGAGTCTGGTGCATCAGCATCTTCATCAAGATGTACTGTAACAGCTCCAATATCTCCAAATGTACCTCAGACACCTCCAAGATCACTAATTATACCTCGAGTGCATCAAGCACCAGTCACAATTGGTGCAGGAGCACCTTCTCTGTAGTGCAGGGTCATGTTTTCTTTTGTTGTTTAATAAGGCTCTTAAGCCATTTCATGTTGTAATAAGGGTCAATTTGGTCACATTAATGTAATTATGCAAGGGAAACATGTGGTTTTGCTTGTATGAGGGGAAATCCAATGAATAACTGATTTGTAAGTTAGTTTGCATGGTTGGAAGCTGTAAACTACTGTCTTAAACCTTTTGTAGGCAAGCAGTATGATGTATTGAGGCATGCTGAAGAAGATTGAATGAATGAATAATTGGAGCTTTTGGGTGTTGCATATTATTCTGTCTGTGTATTTTCTGTGATTGTATCTCTATTCAGATTGTAAGCATTCACGTAATAAGCTAGCTTCTATCTAGTAGTT
This sequence comes from Cunninghamia lanceolata, assembly GCA_027924645.1. NCBI lineage: Eukaryota > Viridiplantae > Streptophyta > Pinopsida > Cupressales > Cupressaceae > Cunninghamia > Cunninghamia lanceolata. Next base: position 5,240,141 of record BSBN01000030.1, read on the forward strand.
CACGGTGTTTTGTAACGTGTAGACGGGTGAAATATTGTTGTTTCTGCAAAGGCTGGTTTGAAACCTAGAAGCTAGGGTTTGGCAGACTAATGGAAACTCTTTCCTCTGTCCACTGAAATCATCTTCATTATTAGTGTGATGGAGGAAAACTACATATGCTTTGTATTTTCTATTCTAACACCTAGGAATCCAGGAAACCCGATCTAAGTCGACTAGGCATCTCTATGTGACTAGTCGTGGAATTGATGGAAAAGAGTGGTGTAGTGTTGTGACAGAATTGACAGAGTGACTAAGGGTTTGCAGAAGAGACTGACCTTTTCGTACATAGATTTCTTTGTTTCTATGTATGAGGTTTGGGACTTATGCTATCGCAGAGTACCTGAGAGGCTATTGGCGTAACATAGGCATCGGGAGAACCTTTGGAAGTCTAACCGAATCATAATGTCAAACTGAAAAAATGGGCGTCGGTGACAGTCAGGTTTCATCTTGCCAAAGATGCAATGATACAAACTTTGTATCGGGTTCGTTGTATGTATGTTGTAAATGCACATCGCATTATACATTGAGAACATACATTCGTTTGATGCAAGTCGATTTGTATTGGTGTTAGAGACACATACAAGTATTCGTTCGGAAGACTAAGGAGTGTGGTCCCCACTCGTTGTATATTGGAGTTGCTCTTTGAGTTTGTATGTGCGAGACATACGATGGGGAATCAAAGCACGTGGGTCCCACAAAATGTATATGGGCCATGCATGTTGTGGTGCATCAGGTGAACCAAATAGCTGTTGACCGAAGATTGTGGGCCCCTCCCATTGTATATTGGCAATGTACACGGGATTGTATGTGTTGGAACATACAACGGAAGAGTTGATGAATGAGGGCCCCCCAGTTACATGTAAGCAACACTCGGATGTGCAAAAGAAGGATATCGACGTGAGATTGGCATCGGTGAACGCAGAGGAAGTGTGACCAAAGAGCGAAGTCTGTCTGACGAAGAGTGACTAAACCTTATGGTTAAGTCAGTGGAAGCCAACGGTCATCAGGGTGTCGGTGTGAGGAAAACAGACACTGCCAATAGAAGAAGTCTGTTCGAAGACAGAAGGGAGTTGGTCATCAGGGAGAGTATAGAGGTTAGCGAGAGGAATTGGAAGTGGCCTGATAGAAGTATGTTTGGACAATAGAAAGAAGGTCGCCAAGACATAGGTAGGGTCTGGTCGATTGCAGTTGGTTGAGCTTTCCCGCCATGCACTATGCATCATATTGGTATCAGAGCTAGTAGATGAATCAAAGCCGTGTATGTCAGACGAAGAGCTGGAGATAGAAACAGAGGGTAGTACAATGCCTCCCAAGTTAATGAACAAAGCAGCCATCCAAAAGATGGTAGAAGAGATGCTCGAAGAAAGAATGAAGGAAGAGAGATCCAAAGGAAAGAACAAAGAGGATGGAAGCACTTCTGAGTCAGAAGAGGATGAAGAAGAAGAAACAATGGAGAATCCTCAAGGAAAAGGTATGTCTGCTAATCAAAGGGCATTCCTACACGCACTCAAGGGTCATGAAGATAGTGGTGATGTGAAAATGGATGTTCCCACATTTAATGGGAAACTGGATGGGGATACTCTCATGGACTGGATTGAAGCCATAAGTAATTATTTTGACTTCAAGGAGTATAGTGATAGTAAGAAGGTCAAATTTGTAAAAACCAGATTGAGAGGTTCTGCATTGGTTTGGTGGAACTACACACAATGTGAAAGGGAGACAGTTGGAAAGAGTCCAATCACCAAATGGAGTAGAATGGTGGCCATGCTGAGATCCAAGTTCATGCCATGTGACTATGAGTTGCAGACCATCAGAAAATTCAATCATCTTAGACAGAAAGATATGGACGTGGCTACATACACTGAAAAATTTCACAGATTGAGCATGAGAGACAATCACAGGGAGGAGGAGAAAGAGATGCTGGCCAGATATCTTGATGGTCTAAGATATAATATATGAGATGAGTTCAGTATGGTGATTCCCAAGACAATGGATGAATGTTTTCAATTAGCCTCTAGGGCAAAGGATAAGTTGAAAAGAAGAAGTGATCAAAATAACAGAGGAAGAGGTGGTAGAAACAATAGAGGAAGAGGTAATTTTGGTAGAGGAGAGCCAAGAAAAAGTGAAAATTCAAGTCAGCAAGAATATCGTTCTGATGTAGAACAGAGGGGTAGTGGTTCCAGAGGTTGGAGAAGACCTAATGGTAGAGGTAGAGGTGGTGGTGTAGGCAGAGGACCTGGAGTCTTCACTTAAAGATGCTACAATTGCAATCAAGTAGGCCATACTACAAATAAATGCCCTAAGAAGGCATCTAGCTCCCATGATGGTGGGAGAAGGAACTAGCTATTGAAGGATGATGATTGCTAGAGTGTAAATTCACCAATTGGTAGTGCTGCACCAGTGCTTAAAGGAGAGAGCATGATGATTAAGAGAACCTTGGTGAAGATGCCATTGAAGCAGGAGCCCCCACAGAGGAAGAATCTCTTCAGAACCCAAGGGGTAGCATATGGTAAGCTCTGTAAAATCATTGTTGATTCAGGTTCTACTGAAAATGTAGTGTCTGCTGAAATGGTAGAAAAATGTAAACTAAAAAGGCTGCCTCATGTTAGTCCTCATAAAATATCTTGGTTGAATAAGAATCAGAACTACATGGTAGAAGAACAAACTTGGGTAGAGTTTGAACTAGGTGATTATAGGGATAAAGTACTATGTGAAATTATTCCTATGGATGCTTGTCACCTTCTTCTTGGACAACCTTGGCAGTATGATGTGAAGGCATAACATGATGGTGAAAAGAACACATATATGATCACCAAGAATAGCAAGAAGTTTAAGATGGATCCCTTACTAGAGCACGTTGGAGAGAAGAGCAATGACAATAGTGTCATGTTAGTTAGTGGCAAAGAGTTCCTACAAGTCATGAAGGAGGAGGATACCCAAGGGTATACCCTGATGGTGAAGCCTGTCGATGTATGTGGTCAGCAAAACAAGAAGCAGAGGGAGATTCCATTGGAAGTGCAACAATTATTGGATAAGTACCAAGGTCTTGTGGTAGAGGATACTCCTAACTCCTTACCACCTATGAGGGACATAAGTCATCAGATTGACTTGATTCCTGGAGCCACATTGCCCAACAAGGATGCCTACAAGTTGACACCACAACAGAATGAAGAGGTAGGTAGACAGATTCAAGAACTCTTGGAGAAAGGGTTGATTAGGAAGAGTGTCAGTCCATGTGTAGTCCCTAGTGTACTTGCTCCTAAGAAAGATGGAAAGTGGAGGCTATGTACAGACTCAAGGTCTATTAATAAGATCACCATAAGGTATAGATTTCCTATGCCAAGGATTGAGGATCTGTTGGACTATCTTGGCGGTTCATGCTACTATTCCAAGATTGATTTAAAATCTGGTTATCACCAGATCAGAATTAGGTAGGGAGATGAGTGGAAGACTGCCTTCAAGACAAATGAAGGTCTCTATGAGTGGCTTGTCATGCCATTTGGCCTTAGCAATGCTCCAAGCACATTCATGCGGTTGATAAATGAGGTACTTGTAGAGTTCAATGGAAATTTTATTTATTGTTTATCTTGATGATATACTGATTTTCAATAGGACCAAAGAAGTGCATGTGAAGCATCTTGGACAGGTGTTGAAGAAATTGCATGAGAGTAAGTTGATGATCAACTTAGATAAATGTGATTTTATGAAAATTGAACTGGTGTATCTTGGCTTTGTGATTTCCAATGGCTGTTTGAAAATGGATCCCAAAAAGGTTGAGGCTATTCTCAATTGGCCTACTCCTAAGACAGTAGGAGATGTTAGAAGTTTCCATGGTTTGGCAACTTTTTATAGGAAGTTCATTAGAGGTTTCAATCACATTAGTGCTCCTATTCTCAATACCATCAAGGGTGGAGTGAAGTGTAAGTTCCAGTGGACAAAACAAGCTAATGATTGTTTTGAATTGTTGAAAAAGAAGGTGGCTGAGTTACCTAAGTTGGTACTCCTTGATTTTGACAAAGTTTTTGTTGTAGAGTGTGATACAAGTCAACAATCCATAGGTGTTGTTCTCAGTCAGGAATGACATCCAGTAGCATTCTTTTTAGAGAAGCTAAATGAGGCTAAACAAAGGTATTCTACCTATGACCTAGAGCTGTATGCAATGGTGCAAGCTCTAAAAAAGTGGAGACACTATTTACTGCCAAAAGAGTTCATTGTTTTTACTAACAACCATGCTCTTAGCTTCCTGAATAGTCAGGAAAAGTTGAACCATAGGCATGTCAAGTGGATGGAACAATTGCAGGCTTATACCTTCACTATTAAGCATAAAATAGGTGTTGCCAACAAAGTGGCAGATGCTTTAAGTAGAAGGATGCTGGTCATACAGGAAGTACAGATGGAAAGCATGGGTATAGAATGTTTGAAGGAGTTGTACAAGGAAGATGCAAATTTCAAGGCTACCTACGAAGTGTGTGCAAGTTTGGCTAACACTTTTCATGGTGAGTATTCTGATTTTATGTTGCAAGAAGGTCTCCTATTCAAAGGCAGTTTGTTATGTGTTCCTAAATGTTCAATGAGGGACAATATCATCAAGGAGAAGCACAATGGAACCTTAGGAGGACATTTTGGGTTGGACAAGACTTTGGAACAAGTCACCAGGTTCTACTATTGGCCAAGGGTACAGACATATGTGAGGAGGTATGTTGTAAGTTGTACCATATGTCAAAAGGCCAAAGGTATGTCTTCTAATGCTGGTTTGTACCAACCACTTCCCATTCCCAACAGACCTTGGGAAAGCATTAGTATGGATTTTGTGCTTGGTCTTCCTAAGACAACAAGGGGTGTAGATAGTGTTTTCATCATTGTGGATAGGTTCAATAAGATGGCTCATTTTGTGCCATGCAAATGCACAACTGATGCATCTCATATTGTTGGTCTCTTTTTCAAAGAGGTGGTCAAAATTCATGGTTTGCCCCTCTCCATTGTCACTGATAGGGACTTTAAGTTTGTTGGTCATTTTTGGAGGACCCTATGGAGGAAATTGGGCACACAGTTGTCCTTTTCATTAGCCTACCATCCCCAAACTGATGGTCAGACTGAGGTTGTTAATAGGTCCTTGGGAAACCTTTTGAGATGCCTTACCAAACAACATGGGTTGGCATGGATTTAGTGATCAGTCAAGATGAGTATGCTTATAATGATTCAAGGAATAGAAGTACTGGGAAAAGTCCTTTTGAAATTGTTTATGGTTTCCATCCAAGAGGACTCAAAGACCTACAAGGTTGGGACAAGAGGAGTGCTCTAGGGTAAGACTTTACTGCTACCATGAAAGCAGTTCATGATCAGGTCAAAGTTCAGTTGGAGAAAATAGTCTCCAAGTACAAGGATAGGGCTGATCTAAAAAGAAGAAAGGTAGAGTTTAAGGTAGGAGATTTGGTGATGGCCTATCTCAGGAAGGAAAGGTTGCCTAAGAGACAACCAACCAAATTGTTAATGAAGAAGATAGGACCGTGTAAGGTAGTGCATAAATTTGGTCTAAATGCATATGAGATAGAATTACCATCTGGTCTTGGTATCTCTCCCATTTTCAATGTTACAGACCTATTTCCTTTCAGAACTCCATTGAATGCTGAAGATAGGTCAGATGCTGTGATTGAAGATGAAGACTGGATCAGAGATTTACCTCCAAGTAAGCCTTTATAGTTGGAATGCATTTTGGATTCCAAAGTTATCAAGAAGACAAGAAAGAGTGTATACAATGACTACTTGGTCAAGTGGCAGGATCTTCCTAATTCAGAGGCAACCTGGATGAGTGAAGTAGATATTTTGAAGAATGGGAAGACACTTAGTAGTTAGCAACTCAAGGGACTTGAGTTTTTCCTGTAGGGGGAGTATGGTACAGGAGCACCTTCTCTGTAGTGTAGGGTCATGTTTTCTTTTGTTGTTTAATAAGGCTCTTAAGCCATTTCATGTTGTAATAAGGGTCAATTTGGTCACATTGATGTAATTATGCAAGGAAAACATGTGGTTTTACTTGTATGAGGGGAAAGCCAATGACTAATTGATTTGTAAGTCAGTTTGCATAGTTGGAAGCTGCAAATTGTTGTCTTAAACCTTTTGTAGGCAAGTAGTATGAGGTATTGAGGCATGCTAAAGAAGATTGAATGAATGAATAATTGGAGTTTTGGGTGTTGCATATTATTCTGTCTGTGTATTTTCTGTGATTGTATCTCTGTTCATATTTTAAGCATTCATGTAATAAGCTAGCTTCTATTTGGTAGTTCACGGTGTTTGGTAATGTGTAGATGGGTGAAATATTGTTGTTTCTGCAAAGGCTGGTTTGAAACCTAGAAGCTAGGGTTTGGCAGACTAATGGAAACTCTTTCCTCTATCCACTGAAATCATCTTCATTTCAGTGTGATGGAGGAAAACTACATATGCTTTGTATTTTCTATTTTGACACCTAGGAATCTAGGAAACCCGATCTAAGTTGACTAGGCATCTCTATGTGACTAGTCATGGAATTGATGGAAAAGAGTGGTGTAGTGTTGTGACGGAATTGACAGAGTGACTAAGGGTTTGTAGAAGAGACTGACCTTTTTGTCCATAGATTTCTTTGTTTTTGTGTATGAGGTTTGGGACTTATGCTATTGCAGAGTACCTGAGAGGTTATCGATGTAACATAGGCATCGGGAGAACCTTTGGAAGTCTCACCAAATCATAATGTCAAACTAAAAAAATGGGCGTCAGTGACAGTCAGGTTTCATCTTGTCGAAGATGCAATGATACAAACTTTGTATTGGGTTCATTGTATGTATGTTGTAAATGCACATCACATTATACATTGAGAACATACATTCACTTGATGCAAGTCGATTTGTATTGGTGTCGAAGACACATACAAGTATTCTTTCAGAAGACTAAGGAGGGTGGTCCCCACTCGTTGTATATTGGAGTTGCTCTTTGAGTTTGTATGTGTGAGACATACAATGAGGAATCAGAGCACATGGGTCCCACAAAATGTATATGGGCCATGTATGTTGTGGTGCATTGGGTGAACCAAATAGTTGTTGACCAAAGATTGTGGGCCCCTCCCATTGTATATTGGCAATGTACATGGGATTGTATGTGTTGGAACATACAACGGAAGAGTTGATGATCGAGGGCCCCACCGGTTACATGTAAGCAATGCTTGGATGTGTAGAAGAAGGATATCAGCATGAGATGGGCATCGGTGAACGTAGAGGAAGTGTGACCGAAGAGCGAAGTCTATCCAATGAAGAGTGACTAAACCTTACGGTTAAGTCAGTGCAAGCCAATGGTCATCGGGGTGTTGGCGTGAGTAAAACAGACATTACAAATAGAAGAAGTCTGTCCAAAGATAGAAGGGAGTTGGTCATTGGGCAGAGTGTAGAGGTCAGCAAGTAGAATTGGAAGTGGCCCGATAGAAGTATGTTTGGCTGATAGAAAGAAGGTTGCCAAGATATAGGTAGGGTCTGGTCAATTGCAGTTGGTTGAGCTTTCTTGCCGCGCACTCTGCATCAACAATGTCATTCTTTGCTAGTGATTCACCCTTGAACTTTACTGCATATCATCCTTTGCCTAAAAATCCTGATAAGATTTGCCCTAAGTATCATCCATATCAGGATGTAGATGATCATATCTAGACATTTACGGAAGCTTGCTTTAGAGAAAGGATTGAACATCAGGATGTGGTATGTAGATTATTTCCATACTCCTTGGTAGAGGAAGCATACAATTGGTACATTAGCCTTGCTCAAGCTTCAATTAATTCATGGGATGCATTGGATAAAGCCTTTAAAGATAGGTTTAAAATACCTATAGATCCTTTAATGACTTATCACCTTTTTGCTACAATTAAAAGGTTAGAAGGAGAACCTATCTCAAACTTCAATGCTAGGTTTCAGAAAATGTACTCTAAGCTAGTAGCTCCATACAATGTAGTAGATGAGGTAGCCAGAATGATATATTACTCAACCTTAGATCCCCTGACCTCTATGTTCATAAGGAGAACACATCCTAGTGTTACAACTCTGACAGGAGATTATGAAGAAGCAATAAAAGTTAATCAATAGCCGATTCTTGCTACAACACCTAACATTGCATATCCTGCATACCCTAACCAGCCATAGACCAATGGAGTCGTGATGCCTCCTGTTGCAATTCTCGGTCCATTACAAGTACCTCCACTTAGTATCATGCCCCCTCCAAATGGAAATGGTCAGATAATACAGTATCCAGGACATGCTCAAACACCTCAAGATGCAGGACAAAACAAGAATAATGGTTCTTCTTTCTTTAAACCTTAACAAGAAAATGTAGTAGCCAAAGTTCAGGAAGAGAAAGAAGACATCAAAGATATATTTTCACAATTGATAAAATTTACAACTGAGATTACACTCTTAAGAGGTCAAAACTTTTATTCTCAGTCAAACCAAAACTGAGGATATGCAAATAATAATGATCGATCTGGATATCTTGATAGAGGATATAACAATGATAGGAACTTTAACAATAATAATGGCAATAACAATACTGCACCTAGGCAACCTAGAGTATGGAATACTAGGCCAAATAATGGTTCTTTACCATCACCCTTGGATAATCAGCTTCCTAGTGAACCAAAATAGACTACTAGGGTTAATCTGGTAGAGACAACACTTACAAATTGGTGTAGAATACATAACACCAATGCACATGCTGAGATGGATTGTCCTCAATTCAAAATAGCAGCCACTATCTTTCAGGTCGAAGTGTCCAACACTACAAGTGACCCTCCTTTCATTGAAGGGAATGAGATTGTTCCTTATGGATATCATTCTACCCTTGTACTAGAGAGTTTTGTAAATCAGCCTCATTACCAAACAACCTCAACTCATGAGAACTACACCTTAGCATGTGAAGAATCAACCTTGTCATTTGAGACAAACTATGTGTTACCCTTCAAAGATAAAAATGAACCAACAATAGAACATGAGGAGATACATGCTTATCAGCAACAATATCAAGGTATGCACAATTATAACCTCAAGAGTAATCCTAACAGACCTCCTGGTCTTTTGACCACATCCCTACCTCCTAATAACTTCAACACTCCTCCAAATCCAAAAGAAAGTAATAATCCTGGTCCTCCCAAGGTTAGTACTTAGTATTTTACACCTCAAAATATAGTGTTGAAAGCTAGTAATCAATCTCCAAAATATGACAAATTAGTCACATATTTAGCAGAGGAGATGAAAAGGGTTAAAATTAGTTTATCTCTGTTAGAATTGCTTAAAACCTTGACCATCAAGAAGGCTTTCATGAGGTCCCTAGATGAGTCTACACCAAAAGATGATAATCATGCCCATAATCCGAGTCAGATCTTGAACAAAGATCATGAGACCAAAGAAAATAATGTCAAACATAAAGTTCTGACCACAGTTCAAGTTGTTGAGACCTCACATATGATCTCTATAGAGACAAGACTGAGTCACCTCCATTCCTGCTCACATTAAGGATCTTCGGTAAGAACCTACAAAATTGTCTAGTATATTTAGGTGCATCAACCAATGTGATGCCACTATCTATTTGTAATGCCTTAGGGTTGCATCTAGCCAAGTCCCTCAAGAAAGTGACACAATTAGATAAAACTGAAGTAAGTGTAGTGGGGGAATTAACACATCCACATGCAGTTAGCATCAAATCCAAGGATTCAATAATACATTGACATTTAAGTGGTGGATATTCTTAACACTTATGGAATGTTACTTAGTAGAGATTGGTCAAAAAAACTCAATGGTTACATGTCTACTGATTTCAGCCACATGTGGTTACCCTAGAAGGGGATTCCTAATCAAATTAGGATAGAAGCCGAACCTAGGATGAAACACATGATCATTGAATACAATAATACCAATGAGGTATTATATTTAGATGTTGAACTAGGGGTTTATACCATCAAACCTCAAACATTTAGGATAGAGGAAGTTCTCATGTATAATACACACATCCATGAAAATGCTCATTAGGAAAACAAAGTGATCATAGAATCTGATTATAGTTCAGATAGTAATGATGAAGTGGATCATTTCAAAGACTTTGAATTGTATTTATCTAGAGAAATGCAATGTTTCCAGACATTGAACATATCCAATGAGGATATTTTAATAGAAGGCTAGTGCAGGTTACATGATGAAGCACATTCAGAGAAAACTTGTGAGGCTTGCTTGGACATTATAGATTTGGAATGAGCCTGTAGCGAGAAGGGATTGTCTTCAATTGAGGTAAGTGATACATCTAGTTATAATGATATTGAATCTTGTTTGTCATCTATAGATACAGAAGAAAGTACATTTCAGGATGAAAGTCACACTCACAATCCAGAGGAGATCCTAATGTATGATGAAGATACTTCCAAAGATGAAAATAATATCACCCCTGAGACTGATTGTCTAATTGAGTTAGATTATGAAATATCAGATGAAGATAAAGGGATCAATGTAAAAAAAAATGAAGAATTTTTATCAAAGCAAATTCAAAGGCTTATGTTGCAGGAGATCCCTCCATATCATGCTTTAATTGAGGGGTGGTGTAGATTGCATGAAGCACTGCATTCATAAACCACATGCACATTATGCTTACATATACCGAGTAAGAAAGAGCAACTTTATTCAAAGAATCAGTCATCTGGCAACAGGGATATGCCTAAAGATAAAAAGAAAGAGATTGAAGTACAATCAGATATTGATGGTGATGATACCACAGATGTAGAAAGAAGAAAATTAGGTTCACATAAACTAATAAAAATGAAAAAGAATGAACCACAAAAGCTAAAGTGGATATCAGGTGGTGCAACTACCAGAGTTAAAAAGAAAAGAGAAGGTCCTGACAAGCCCTTAATAGAAGATAAACCTTGGATCCTTAGGTTCGATGGATCTAAGTCAAAACAAGGAGTTAGGGTAGGTATAGATCTTAGCGATCCATCAGGAAAGTCCTACTTGGTAGCATATAGATTGCAATTCCCATGCACCAATAATGTGACAGAATATGAAGTGTTAATTCATGGGTTATTGTTTGCTCTCAAGAAAAGAGTTAGGATTTTGCATGTCTATGGAGACTTAGAATTAGTGGTAAGGCATGTGAGAAGTATTTATGCTTGTAATTACAAGAAATTGTCCAATTCTAAACATAGGGTGTGGGATTTGATAGAAGAATTCGATGCATTTAACATTAGCCATGTTCCTAGAGAATAGAATCACATAGTAGATGCCTTGGCACAAGCTGCTAGCACATTGAAGCCTTTGTCCATTTCTAGATTAAAGAGTTTTCTAGTTGAGCTGATATCAGTGCCCTCCATACCAGGCAATGTCGCTAATCTCCAAGTGTTTGATGACGATCAACATATCTTGGATTTCATAGCAGATAGAGATGTGTTTGATGTACAAATCCTAGATGAAAGGAGTTTATAAGATCATACATGGGAAGAAGAAGAGATCATGGAACTACCAAGCAATAAGATTCCCAAAGGGATGATATAATTAGAGAAGGCCTTTGATCTACATAATATGATGAAACAAAAAGATCTCCCCAAGACTGATGGAGGAGAATATTCACCAGCCAATATAGGATAAAATGAAGATGTAAAGAATGTCCTAATTGGTAAAGTTTGCACTGAAGAAGAAATGGCAGGGATAACTCAAGCTTTGAAGGATTACATACATGTTATTGCCTGGACCTATGATGAGCTAAAGACCTATGATACATCAATCATCACCCACACTATATCATTGAAACCTAATGCTAAACCTTTTAGACAAAAGCAGAGGCTTGTCAATGTGCTATTGGAACCTATCATCTTTGAAGAGGTTAAGAAGTTGCTGAATGCTAGAATCATATTCCCTATGAGGCACTCAACATGGGTAGCCAATTTGGTCCCCGTAAGAAATAAAAATGGTCATATATGCCTATGTGTAGACTTTAGAAATCTGAACAGAGCTTCTAAGAAGGATAATTATCCTTTACCTTCATTGGATGAGGTCTTGTAGATAGTAAATGGAGATCAAATGATGTCATTCCTAGATGGTTTTTCAAGATATAACCAAGTAATGGTAGACAAAATAGATAGACTAAAGACAACATTCACTACCAAGTGGGGAATATTTGCTTACAGATGCATACCTTTTGGCTTGATTAATGCTGGAGCCACCTTCTAGCATGCAATGGACATAGCATTCAGAGGCTTGGTTGGCAAATGCATAGTCATTTACATGGATGACTTAACCATCTTTTCAAAGAAGAGGGGTGATCACATAGAAGACCTCAGAAAGGTGCTCAAGAAATGTGAGCAATATGGTATCTCGTGCTCAATCTAAAGAAATGCATATTTGGAGTAACCACAGGTAAATTACTAGGTCACCTAATAATAGAAAATGGGATCACTATTAACCCTGCTAGAGTAGAATCTATCATGAAACTGCAACTTCCTAGAAGTAAGAAAGAGCTTAAATCTTATTTTGGTAAGATAAACTTTGTCAAGAAGTTCATCATCGGGTTCGTAGAGATTGTTAGACCGCTTAATGCAATGCTTAAGAAAGATACTAAGATTGAATGGACCCCTAAAGAAAGGGCTGCATTTGAAGACATTAATAAATCCATATCAGATGCACTTGTCCTAATAAGTCTAGATTATACAAGAGAATTTTATATTTACTCATTTGCTTTAGAGCATACATGTGCAGTAGTCCTGACACAGAGAAATGAAGGCAAAGAAGAAAAACCCATAGCTTTTATGAGTTACCCATTCAAAGATGTGGAGCTTAGATATATGGATGTTGAAAAACAAGCTCTTGCTTTAGTCAGAGCAGTAAAGAAATCTAGGCACTACATCCTAAGAAGTAAGATAACTGTTGTAGTACTAGATGCAACAGTCAAAATGCAACTGATGCAAAGTGAACCCAGAGAGAAAAGAGCCAAGTGGATAATGGTTCTCCAAGAATATGACATGGATATAACACCCATGAAAATGGTAAGAGGGCAAGCTTTAATCTAGATGATTTCTGAGACTGACCCCAACATAGTGAGTCAACAGTATGTAGTAGACACTAAAGAGAATAAAGAGTGGTATTCTAATATTAGACATATCCTGATCACTGGGAGATGCCCATTAAAGATGCAAGCTTCTCAGAGGAGAGCTCTAAAAGTAAGATCAATAAAGTACATGATAAAAGGAGTACTTTTAAATAGAAATTATGAGGGGATATACCTCAGATGTCTAGATAGACAAGAAGCTAACAAGGTTTTAGCTCAGTTGCATGATAAATTTGGAACATCACATGGTTCTTACTTAGCTATTGCACATGCTATCCTGAGAGTAGGATAATATTAGCCGACCATTTTCAAAGACACCGTTGAGCACATCAAATGTTGCCATACTTGTCAAGTCACTGCCAACAGAGAGAAATATGTCGCCCAACCCTTGCAACCAGTGATGGAGATGCGCCCATTCATGCAATGGGGCATGGATTTCATAGGTCCTATTAATCGTCCATCATCTTCAAGCCATAGGTATGTTTTGACAATCATTGATTATTACACCAGGTGGATTGAAGCAATCAACAACAAAACATGCATTGTAGAGGATGTCATCAAATTCCTAGAGAACAACATAGTAACTAGGTATGGAGTTCTTGTTGATAACTAAGAGGGGGGTGAATCAGTTATCTAAATTACTTCTACTTTCTGTTCTTCTTTAACAATTAGTGCAACATCAAATCATATAAGTAAACATAACCATGAAAGCAGAAATAACATCAATACACATAACACAATGATTTTGATGTGGAAAACCCTATTAAGGGAAAAACCACAGGGTGACTAACCCAAGATTGTATTCTTTGTTAAAAGAATAAGATAGTACAATATGGCACTTGCTAATTAGGGCTCACTACCCAAGCACACTACTCACAAGAGGCTCACTGCCTACAAGAGACTCACTGTCTACAAGGTACAAGAAAGTAACAAGATACTTGAACTGATGAGAAGCATCCACATATGCTGAAGTTTAGTTCCGGTTAGGCTCAATACACTGATCTGCTGCACTTCATTCTTCCTCTTCTTTGGTGCTGCTATCCTGTCACATACCGGGCCTATATTATAGCTTCCACACTACTCTCTACTTTTCTTCACACAACACAACATACCTCACACACCTTCTCATCGAAATCCATCTGGTATATATATCTGCACAAAGGATTTCAACATCTTTCTAGTTGGCATCCAGAATACTCAATATTTTCCCAAACTCGGGTCTGTCAACTGAATCCTTGCTTACCAAGTGATGCATATCAAAGAGATGCTTATAGAAGTCATCAATCATGTCAGCCAATCATGAATGATCCCTTAAGAAACTTTATTATCATCAATATCTCATCAGGATTAAGGTCTGAAGCTCTGCCGGTTAGTTCTTCCTCAGTCTAGTCTATCAAATAGGAACCCAACACTTAGGTATTCATATCTTTTCACTCTTACATCACCAGAGGCTCAATCTCTAGAATATATTAGCCATGGTACTCCTTTTGACTTCCCCAAGTCCGTACTTTACTGAGATACTTCCTCTGAGAGATCTGGACCTGACTGTTGGACCTTGCTACATGCTCTGTTCTTGCTTACCAGACCAAGATACACTTCAATCTGTCTTCCGGTATGGTCATACCATGTCCTGTGGATGTGTGGGATGGACTTTGTTGCCATCAATTACAACACTCATGAAGCCACAGCTTTGTTCTAATGTACATTTTTCGAGAGCTCCCTGTTGTGTGGTTACACAACATGCCCCATTTTGACTTGACAAAACAGGGACCCAACTTTTGCTTGGCTTGTTCTGTGCTTTTTGGTGATTTGGTAAAAGTAAGTCATGTGGATCATCATGCAAGGAGCATGTGGTAAGTCATCATCATGAGGTTAGTTTGTCAAATTTAATATTTCATTCCAGTAACCTCATATTTAGATAGAGCATCAAATTTCATGTAGGTTTGCCTTTTACATCACCCTGAGATTCGTTAGGATGTGAAAGTTATGAATGGTCAAAGTTTGAGTCAAACCTGATATTTTTAGGGGAGGATCATATTTGGCAACATCAGTCATATTACAGAAGGTCATCTCGATATAATTTATCACCCGATAGTCATTTGGTCTGAAACTCTGGACGTTAATCTTAGGTGATAGTGACCTTTACCCGTCAATAGCCTTATGTTTCCCGCGAGGATCATATTTCTCAATGTAACCTGATATTTCTCAATATCCTCCTGATACGAAATATCCCCCCTAAGCCATTATCCTGATGACATCATTTGAGTCTGATAAATAAAGAAACAAACATGACGATGACGTCATCATCACATTTACTTCTCGGGGGCATATTTCCTAAACATGATCTTGCTCGCATAACATGGCGATGACGTAATGGCGCCATAGCAATATAATAAGCGAATATCTGGATGATGTCATCCTGATATTTTCAAATATCACATGATATTTCAAATATCACCTGATCTTGCAAATATCACCCGATATTTCAAATATCACCCTGCCGTAGAATATCACCCCAGAGCCAATATGCTGATGACATCATCCAATCCTGATGAACAAAGAAAATCACCCTGACGGTGATGTCATCATCCTTTTTATCTCGTAGAGGTACATATCCAACGATCACCCTTTTTAATAACATGATGATGATGTTAGCTTATCCCATTCCACAAAGGACCCAATGTGACAGTGACATCATCAATAGGCTTGAACTCCGAAGGTCATCTAATTTCTAACATCAGTCATCTTTTCTAATATGACTGATCTTTCCTAACATGACGGTGATGTCATTCTGACCTCATATATAAAAAGCTTGACATGACCGTGACGTCATCTTATTCGGAGGGTGATATTCCTCAATATCAAGGTCATATTTCTTAACATCCCGATTTCCTTCAGTATGACCATGATGCCAGCCTTTCACATTTTAATGAAGCCCGTCCATGATGATGACATCATCATCATATCCTGATCTATGAAGAGAGTCATATTAGTTAATATCCCTCATATTAACTAATGTGCATACCCAGACCTGATAGTTTCATTCAATGGAATTTAGTGAACAAAAGCGCATGTATTGCATATGCATGATCTTATGCATGTGATAACTGAAAATGTAAGGCTTGCATATCATATGAAGGGTCACATTACCCTTGGAATTCAAAAAGAGCTGCCGGAAGGTGAAACTATTTGCAAAATTCACAGAAATTCAAAAAATTAGGAATTTTTTTACCTTCCCCTTGGCAGGGTCATAACTCCTAGCTACTGTGTCAGAATTTAAACTTTTTGGACTCATTGGAAAGATAAACTGGTTATCTAGTTTGAGTTGCTCGGTCGCTTAGGCTTAATGCCAAGCACCGATGAAGTCTTGAGCCCTAATTTCACTCCTAAGGCCTCCGAAAATGCGATTTACCAAGATGTAGAAAATACCAAAAATCATATTTTCGATATTTTTATCAAAATCACTCAAATGACCCTAGACCTGATCAGATATTGAAGCCATTTTAGGGCCTGATAGCATGATTTTGGTCAACGATGGTTGACTCGACTAATTTTAGCATCATATATGCATTTTGTATGTGATTGTTCACGGATTCATCATCTGATTATCTGCATTTGCATATTCTAAGCCTGATTTAAATGTTTATTTTCCTGCTAAAGTTTTTAATGATGATGATGCTTAATCCTTGTGTCTGTTATCAGGTGCGCAGATATCTAGAAAATGACAAAGTGGCGAGGGTGTATTAGAGGGTGAAGTTTGCACGGGAAATGGCAAAATTTACAAAGATACAAGTTATAGAGTTGCATGTAGAGATAACATAAACCAGAGCCGAGGAGGATATTGTCAAATATGCTGTTTGCTAGCTGGAGGATGGACTAGGGTAAAGATGCTAGAATATTCTGTGCCAGCTGTGTAGTTGCCAACTGGCAGACACGTGCTTTTCATCTGGACTATTGATCTTAATAGATAAATCCTGACCGTAGGTCATTTGTAATCATTCCCTCGCCTTATTCTATAAAAGGTGCAGGGATGTGATAATTTGAGCATTGGAAACTTAATTGAAATCTGTTTGCTAAAATATTTAGGGCTCATTTCAAAGTTATTATATACATCTATATCTTTGCATACTTAATGAATGAGAAGACTTGTTTGATTACAATTCATAGTAAATCTTGAGTAATCAGTGTGTGAATTCTGGATATATGCCATGATTTGCTGCATCCCTTGGAGTGCATGTCTACTTGCATATGTTGATTTCATACAAATTCCTTTGAAGTTAGCATCAACTGTAGCTAGCTGTGGAATGTCTTGGTGAACATATGGTTTGATTTTCTTCTCTTCATGACTGTATCTGATGTACATGTGGTTCAATAGCTAAAGGTTCAACATTAATTTGAAGTATTTCTTTCAATTCTTTTAAATTTCTAAACATTTCACTATCACAATTGCAAATAATTGACAATCTTAAGCAAATAATACCAATATGCAGACATCTCGTAGATAACTGAATATCATTAGCATATTTGAGCTAAATGCATGTAGTGTTGAAAATATCGTGCAAAGAATTGCAAATAATGGTAAAATTCATGCAAATATCAACTTGTAGGCACATTATTTGAGTGAATTCATAGTGCGGAGGTAAAATAATTTGGAGATTTATGTAGGGCAGATATAAAGAACATGATATTTGGAGAAATATTGATGAACTTTACAGAAATTATTGAAGAACGTAAGGCCCTTGAATGATTAACAGCAACACACATCAACCACTGAGTAATGTCAGTAGATTATGAACTAATCAACAGAGACTTGGGATCATGAATTCTTTGAATTCATCGTATCTTTCAAGATGAGTAAAGGTTGTTGTGTAACTTTTATTCTATGTTTGTGAATGACTAACATCATGACCAACACTCCCCCTTAGCTATGCTCCACATTTTTCACTGCTCCTTACTCCCCCTTTGACATCAATGGAAAAGGGTAGAATTCACATACCAAAATTTCCAAAATTAATCTATACTTGGCCGCATAAATATATATACATAATATACTTACATATACTGAAGTATATCTGCAAAAGTTGTCTTCAACTAGACAAATTCTGTTGCCAAACTTTGTTTCATCCTATCCAAAATTGAGATGTGACCAGTCAACAGGAATGCAAAAGCCTTTGCCCTCTTTAGATCTGTTGGATCACTGGTCCGGGCTGTGGTCTGAGCATCAGTCAGGGCCTCATGCATGACCTCTAACTTAGGGATAATGATCCCTCTAAGTTCACTTAACCTGTTTATTCTATTTTTCTTCTCCTTCTCAAGCTTTTTTATTTCATTTGTGACTGCAATAGTTTGACACTCTTGATTTACTATGGAAGAGGAGAGAGGATCAAAACTTTGAGATAAACTTGTTAGTTTATCCTCTTGCTCTTTTACTTTCTTCTTAATATCCTTGGTCACTTTAGGCCAGGACAAACAAAATTTATATATATCTCTACCAACTTTAAGAGCATTTTCTAATCTCTTTATCCCAATATCCATAACTCTCCTATCATTTGTTATTAGACCCTGTACCTCAGAGAATCTTTTTCCCAAAAATTCTTTCTGGACTTTATCTTCAGTTGACTTTTCCAAAGAATCAAAATGTGTGCTAATTGAATTGATAAGAGATTTTAAGTTACCAGATGAAGAGGCCAAAAGATCCTTCTGGAAGGATGGCATGATTTTCTCCAATGCACCAGATGCAATTTCTATTAGCTCACAGTCTTCCATGTGCGACTTCAAAAGTTTTTCTTTTGCCTTTGCATGGGCAAAGGATGCTATCTTCATAGTCTTAACCGGGGAGAGGGAATTAAAATTGAATGGTCCTTGAAGTAGCTTTGGTTCATCTAATTCCATCATTTCTTTTGTCAAGAAGTCTTTGACTTCTTCTACAGTGTCTCTTGCTAGAGACAGAGTTTTCTTCCCTTCAACAGCCTCAACACTATCACTTGTGGTCTTCTCTATTTGACCTTCTTCTCTTTCCTTCACCTCATCTTCTTGATTGATTTTCTCTTCTATTCTTTCTTCTCCTCTAGTTCTGGAGTCTGCTGGGGAAACCGGAGGAGAGATGTTTGCTTCTTTAAGGACTTCCTCTTCCGGAGCAGAGGAATCTAGATCCTTAGTTTTATCTTCACTTGTCTTCTTTGCCTCTTCTGCCACTGTCTCAGTAGATTCTCCTTTGTCATCCATGGCAGAGGGTTCATTACCTAAGTCCTCTATAATAGGAAGATTGAATCTTTTAAAGGCATTCTGGAGGATATCTTCTGTTTCCTTTGGCACTTTGTCAGTTTCTCCAAGCATAAGTTGATTCATTCTAGCTTTGCTCTGGAACTCATCCTTGCAGTCCTTAAAGATAATGTTCATTTGTTTAGGGGTAATGGATGGATAGAGCTAAATAGCAATCTACTCCTAGATTTCTAGATCTTTTACTTGGGCATTGTTCTTCCTTATTTCAAGTTCCTTCCCTAAGCTTTTGGGAATTAGAGATATAATTTCAATGAATGCTTTGTTGTAGATGTTTAAATACCTGACTGTGGCATCTTGCAATATCTTCTAATCAGTTTCATTATATTCATCATAAAATTCAACCAATGGTTGCAAGTTCCCATCCACAGTAACTGATTTGATGATATCATCAATGTGGAGAGTAGGTTTTTCAATGAATTCTTCTGCCTCTTCTTTCTTGTCTTGACCTGTAGAGGATTCACTAGATACTTTCTTGTTCTTCTTCATTTTCTTTACCTCCTCATCTAACCCAGTCTCTTCATCATCCTTCTGAATGATGTAAGACCTTGTGGCCTTTGTCTTAGTTCTCTTCTCTCCCTTTCCGGATGTCCTGACTTCTAGTTTTGATGCTTTTTGGCTCTTAGAGGTGGTAGGTGCAGAGCTCTTGGAAGATCTGGTCTGGGAGGGGGCTTGCACTAGAGTACTTTCTTTTTTAGTTTCTTACCTTTCTTTCTCTGCCCTTTCCATCTTTTCTCTATTTGCATCAAGTGCCTCCTTTGAAATTCCATGCCTCTTGGCAAATTCTTCTACTTCCCTCCTCACTTTTATTTTCATTTCTGGTTGTCTTAGCTCTACATGAATCTTCACACTCAACTCTTCAAAGATTCCAAACCTTTGTGCCTTTAGGTCCTTGGGCTAACTTAGCAGGTGTTGAATATGCAACTCTAGAATTTTCTCATCAACTTCATACCCCATTGGCATGATCCAGACTATCCTTGGCTCTAGTGCTTCCATTAGGCATTGATCAATTTTTACCATAAAGGATACTGTATCTTTATACTTTTCAACTAGAGATTGGGGGATTCTCTCTCTTGCTTGCATCATACTTTGAAAGTTCTTGAAGTAGCCCCATAGTGTTGTATTATGTGCCTTGGCATCACCTATTCCATGCAAATAATCTCTGGTTTGTATGGCAACAGGTCTATCATTTTGCCATATCCAGCCATTAGTTCTAGGTAGCTCATTCACATAGTAGAAGAATAGGCAAAGTATTAGGCCACCATACTTGAAAGAATTCTTTTTATATTTCTTTTTTTTCTACAAATTTTCCAATAGTTGGTTTAGGAGAAGCTCACAAAGATCATAGTCAACATTCTTTATTAACATTTCATAAGTAGTATATATAGCAGTTCCGGATATAGAATTCTCCCTATTGGAGTGATATATCTTATAGCCAATTATCATAGATGCAAACTTGATATCCGGATCAGTGATATCTTCTATAGTCATTGCTCTCTTGTCAAATTTTGATCTGGTAGCCTCACTCACAATTTGGTTTTTGAAGGATTTGAGAGTAGGCAACCCACCAGATGAGTGCAATCCAGTTACCGCCCTAATGGCATCTTTAGTGATCTTAAACATCCTATTCAACCACATGAAGTTGTCATGCACTCTGCTTAAAACATATCGGACCCATTCATCTTCTGCAAAACAGCAGAAATGGATGCAATGTCCAAAATGTTTCTCCCGGATAGCCTTGTACTGAGGTTTGAGTTCAAATGAATCATCTATTAACTACTTGTGGTAGATATCCACCAGCTTGGATTCCCCAAATTCTTCAATGTTCACATGAATGTATGCCCTAACATCTTCAACATACAAAACCCCTTGCAGAATGCTGGAAAATGCGCCCAAGGGATCCAGTTCTAGAGATTTGTAGGGATGTTTCTTAAATTTAGGGCGTGGCCTATCAGTAATCTTCACAGCATTCGGAGTAGCCATCTTGAAGATTTAGAGAGAGTTTAATCAAGAGCAGAAAATACATTTTTCGCTTCTAGGGTTCACGATATGACCCAGATCGGATTGTAGGATGAATTGACTTCTGCGGTTGATCTTTGAGAGGTTTGAGACAATTTAGTTGCAGAGATCCTTCTCTCTTCTTCTCGAATGCAAAATGTGCAAATGATGAACAAAAGAACCCTTATATTTCTACACAAACCCTAATTTCACATTGTAATAAATGCTCAACTTAAGTTATTCTGGTTGCTTTGTTCTCCTTGTCCTGAGAGATCTTTTCAGATCTCTGAGATGCATAGATGAATATTGGCAATCTATCTACCTTTATTTATCCGCAGATCAAGACACCTCAAATTTGAATTATACCAGATCTAATTGTGAAAATCCTGTTCTTACCGGATGACTGATAAACTGGATTAATCTTGGAAGATTAGCCTCTTCTAAATTTCTTGCGGATCCTCCATATTTTTACCAAAGATTATTCAGATGTTTCTCTGAGAACCCTTTGATCCACAACTTTCCATGTGCCAATTTCAGGCACCAATTAACTGGCTGGGGGAACTTGTTTTCTTTTGTGACTCCCTCTAAGCCAGAGCTCATCTTATTTAGTTTTCAGAAGGAATATCAGCACCAAATTCTAGTGCAGATCCATCCCCAACATTTTCTGTACTTCTCTTTTCCCAAATCTTGTTCATCTCCCTTTGAATTTCATCCACATTCACTTTTTCTTTTCCTTTGTCTTGATTTTGATTATGATGCACCAGACCCCTTTTATCTTGATTCTTTATTTTGCAGAATTTGGCAATATGACCAGATCTATTGCAATTGTAGCAAAGAACATTTCTTTGCATATTTGACTGGTATCTTCAAGATCTACATTGATTAGCCATATGTCCCATTCTATTGCATGCAAAGCATCTACCATTGAATGAATTGTTCATTTTCATATTTCTACACTCATTTGATTTGTGACCATACCTTTTGCAGTTAAAACACTATCTGGAGAAGGATGAATTAGTCTGATTCATTCTTATTTTGCACTGATTTGCTTTATGACCAAAGTTATTGCAATTGTGGCAGTATCCATTGAAGGATGGATATCTTTGAGCATTTGATTGTCTTACCAAAGGTCTTCTAGGCATGTTCCTTGGATTTCCTGATCCTAAGTTCTTCTGACCGGATCTGAAGCTTTCACCTTTCTCATACCCCAAGCCTTGCTTGTCATCTACCCTCTTTTGGCTTTGAAGAAGAACTTCAAGTTGAGAAGAGCTTATCTTGAATTTCTCTTTGTATTCATTTGTTGTTTGAAGATCCCTTTTAAGAGTGTCAATCTGATTCTAAAGTTGTTCTTCATTATTTCTTACTTCTTCAATATCAGATTCCAGATGTCTGATTATTCTATCCATTTTGTGGTAGTCTTCTGACTTCTCCTTGAGAGATTATCTTAGATCATCTTCAATTTATTGGGTGAATTTCATAACCCCTGATTCCATTTCATGTCTTACCATAATGACCTCTTTTGATAGCTTCTCACATAATTTGTTCTTCTCATTCAGATCTTCATTAGAATCATTGGCTTCACTTTGACTTGCTAATTCCTGAAGAAGTTCCTTTCTCTTTTTCATAGAGATGCTCAGTTTCTCCTTTAGTTCATTTATGAAATCATCAGCTTGTTTGAGTCTTTCTCTTAAGTTATTGACTTCAGAGTGAGATTGCTCAAGATCATCTAAGGTAGACTGAAGTTGTTCCCTCATACCATACATATCCATTGGAATTCCCAGATCTTCCTCAAGCTGTTAAGCTCTATTTGGAGGAACTTGGCTCTGATACCAATTGTTGATAACTAAGAGGGGGGGTGAATCAATTATCTAAATTACTTGTACTTTCTGTTCTTCTTTAACAATTAGTGCAGCATCAAATCATATAAGTAAACATAACCATGAAAGTAGAAATAAGATCAATACACATAACACAATGATTTTAACTTAGAAAACCTTGTTAAGGAAAAAACCACAAGGTGACTAACCCAAGATTGTATTCTCTATTAAAAGAATAAGATAGTACAAAATGACACTTGCCAATTAGGGCTCACTACCTGAGCACACTAATCACAAGAGGCTCACTGCCTATAAGAGACTCACTGTCTATAAGGTACAAGAAAGTAACAAGATACTTGAACTGATGAGAAGCATCCACATATGCTGAAGTTTAGTTCCGGTTAGGCTCAATACACTGATTTGCTACACTTCATTCTTCCTCTTCTTTGGTGTTGCTGTCCTGTCACATACTGGACCTGTATTATAGCTTCCACACTGCTCTCTGCTTTTCTTCACATAACACAACACACCTCACACACCTTCTCATCGAAATCCATCTGGTATATATATCCGCACAAAGGATTTCAACATCTTTCTAGTCAGCATCTGGAATACTCAATATTTTCCCAAACTCTGGTCTGTCAGCTCAATCCTTGCTTACCAAGTGATTCGTATCAAATAGATGCTTATAGAAGTCATCAATCATGTCGGCCAATCATGAATGATCCCTTAAGAAACTTTATTACCATCAATATCTCATCCAGATTAAGGTCTGAAGCTCTGCCGGTTAGTTCTTCCTCACTCTACTCTATCAAACAGGAACCCAACACTTAGGTGTTCATATCTTTTCACTCTTACATCATCAGAGGTTCAATCTCTGGAATATATTAGTCATGGCACTCCTCTTGACTTCCCCAAGTCTGCACTTTACTGAGATACTTCCTCTGAGAGATTCGGACCTGACTGTCAGACCTTGCTACATGCTCTGTTCTTGCTTACCGAACCAAGATACACTTCAATCTATCTTCTGGTATGGTCATACCATGTCCTGTGGATGTGTGGGATGGACTTTGTTGCCATCAATGATAACACTCATAAAGCCACAATGTGTCTCTTGCCAACAGTTACATATGCTTTAGTGTGTGATAATGGACCAACTTTTGCATCATTAAAATTATCTAGTTGGGCTTTTGATCATGGAATCATTTTGAAATTCTCTTCAAATTATTACCCCTAGGAAAATGGCTTAGCAGAGTCAACAAACAAAAACTTATTGAGTATCATAAAGAAGTTGATAGAAAAAAATCCTAGGGAATGGAATACCCAAGTAAAGTATGCCTTGTGGGTGGACTGAACCAAAATGAAAGTTGCATTAGGAAACTCTCCTTACCAATTAGTACATGGGGTGGATCCTATCCTCCATGTTAACTTAAAGATCCCCACATTGCAGTTTGGACAAGAGTATCTAGGTATAGATAGTAAACAAGAAGTTAGGTTGCTTCAGCTCATGCACCTAGAGGAGAAGATAGATAGGGTGATTGATCAATTCACTAAACATTAGGCTACTGTCAAACATTGGTTTGATAAAAGAGCCAGGGTAAGCTTTTAGGATTTTAGATTTAGTCCTAGCATGGGACAAATCACATGAAAGAAAGGTGATCATGGAAAATTTGATAAACTTTGGATAGGTCCATTTTAGATTTCAGAGATCCTAGGAGATAGTACCTATAGACTTAAGACCTTAACAGGTGAGGATGGTCCATTACTAGTCAATGGACAATTCCTCAAACATTATTTTCAAGCTTAAATAGGGTCATGTTAGGGTATTGTATCATAAAGTACATATTGTATAGTTGCTTGTATAGCTTTGTTTTCTGTGTTTGCTTGTTTGCTTGTTGCTATTGAGTCCTTGTTTTAGTTAGGCAAGATGATGGACATTATCACTTTAAGAAACCAACGAAATTGTTAGAATTCAAGTGATAAGTACAAATTTTCACATAGGTTGTAACTCACACTGAGAAGTACTTCTGATCAGGTCTGTGATATCCAGTTTATCAGTGATACCTTTTCTTGATCAAGGAGATTTTCACAATGACTCACCTAACAACCTTGGGTTTGTTGAACACATTAGTATAGGTGTTAAGTGAAAAATCAAAAGGGTCACCCTTGCTACCATTGTAATTCCCAACCTAAAACAACAAGTGATCATACCTTGCATACTGAGCTTACATGATGAAATCTTATGAATCTTAAAAAAAAAGAGAAAAGAAATATATTGAAAATCCAAAATATAAAATTTAGGCCATCTAAGTAACTCTACTAGGGCTATGGACACCTCTTGGCAGGAGGGCTCTACTTAGAGGAATTGTAAAGATAACCTTGTTGGGGCTATAGACGCCTACTCGCAACAAGGCTCTATCCTGGTTGGCTATGAGGGATGAACCCAAACTATGTAGCTTAATACCAGTTACTACTATTTTCAACTTACTTTCAAGATGAGGATTATTAATCACATGCACACACCTGATCCATTATCAGCATTGTTATGCTAATGAAAGTGATATCATTCAGAAATATCATGGTACTTACGCTTAGAGAGAATTGGAATGCTATGTTTCAATGTGTCTTTGTCACTTGAATTATTTGCATTTGGTAGAAAGTTGTTGTGTGGCTACACAACATGCCCCATTTTGCCTAAGCAAAATAAAGACCCAACCTTGTTGCTTCTGCTTGTTCTTTGCTTTCTTTGCTTTGGGTGGTTTGGTAAAAGTCAAATGAAACAATAGTATATCAACCCTGCGCATGCATATGCCTCATAAGGGAGGGTCAAATATCAAAGTCAATTTCTCCCATCATAAACCTCATAAAATAGAAGAATGTAAAATTCTAAGTAGGTTTGCCTTTTGGATCACCATAAAATTCCTTAGGGATAGAAAGTTATGCTTGGTCAAAATTTGGTTAAACCTGATATTCCCAGAGGGTCACATTAATTAATATCAGTCACATTCTCTAATGTCCCTGATATATGTTTTAGTGAAGACAACTTGATATCCACATGACCTTTGATATGCAAATGTCAAATTTAAATGCGAGAGAATACTTACCTATCAAGTGCCCACGCATATTCCTAGAGGGTCATCTTCTGAATATCTATCATATTACGAAATATCCCTAACTTTTGGTAATATGATGGTGACATCATCTTGTTCCCCTTTATAAAGAACCTAAAGGATGATGATGTCATCATGACCCAGATCCAAGAGGGTCATATTTCTTAACATCCCTGATCTTAGTTAATATGATGATGATGTCATCTTCTCGACCAATTTGAAGCCTTATAAAAGATGCTAACATCATCCTCACATCCCAAAATGGGGTGATATTTCGTAGTGCTGAGCATCTAGATATTTCCTAATATCCCTCATATTAACCTTTGAGACTTGTGATACGGGAATTTTCAGTAACCGATAAAATGATGCCACATGGCGGATCGACCTGATCATATCGATACAATATGTTATCATGATTATTAACAAAGATATATGACCTGACTTTGGTCATTGGTCAATAGTTAACCATCCTTGTGATGATGTCACCCTCATCTTCCCAATATCAGTCATATTTACTAATATCCTAGATCTCCGTGAATATCACCCCCACATTTAAATGCCATTTCAATGGTAGGTCAAGCCTTCAAAATTTCAAATAAATGCCTGCCACTTGTCAACATCTTCAAGCTTTATGTGTTGATCAATGGAAATTGATAGGAAGACATTAAACATACCCTAATTCACCATTGTGCTCGATTAAAGTAAGAATTTGAGCTCATTTTGAATTTACTGAACGTTTAAACAAAGAATTACAGAGCCCCAGTGAGACTAAGGTGACATTACTGCAATTGGCGAGCTCAACAGAACGGGATAGGCATTCAGATGGAACAGAAAATGGTAATTGCAAAGTGAATGTGCATATCCAGACATCACTTACAAAGTAAAAAGGCTAACGAATATCAGGATTCAATGGCAGCTTAGAAGAATAGGTCAGACACTAAATTCTTAAAACCTATGCACATATAGCTTGAGGGGGTATCCTTCAAATATAGAAAGATAAATGATACACATTCTGAAAACATAGACCTTGATGTATGGAAAACAAAATTAGAGAAAAGAGGTGGTAATCCCCTACTCGTGAGCATCTACAGTTCAGGAATGTAGCACGTAGGGGGATTTCCTTATGCAATGGAGGCCACTGAACTAGTAGTAGAGTGTGCCCAGAATTATAATGTGAATACCAGAAGGGTAGAGAAACATGGTAGAGTTTATGCAAACTTTTCAATTGCTGGTATCATTGCAGCCTTCAGTCTGCCTAAAGGACCTAATGTGGTTTGATTAAACTTGGGTAAATTATAAAAAGAGTATAATAGCAAGGAGAAAGAAGCCAGAAGGGTCATGCATCAATGGAGGGCCTATGATAGAACATATAAGGCCTCTACCAAGTTGCTAGTGCATCTCTATAAGTTTGATTTTGCTTCGGAGTAACAATATATGATGGTGATCTCAGCAAGATGACAGGGAAACCAAATGCTAGGTCCTTCAAGAATTGGATGTATGGCATCATCAGGATGGTAGAAGGTACTGAAGAGAAACCCCAATGGGTGAAGATCATAAGTGACAGCCTAGATGAAGGGGTGAGGAAGTTAGGAGGAAGAAGTAATATGTTCCATATGACCTCCTATGTGGTATATGCATGTGCATTTAGAGGCACCTTTGATGGATTACAAGTAGTAGGCAGGGTCGAAAATAACCCTGGTGATGTAAACATTTGGGATCATTACCAACAACTGAAATATAGAGAGTCTCTCCAACATTATCGGAGACTGAATGATTCATTCTCCATGCACCTTGTCAGGACTGTGGAGGAAGATAGAACAAAGAGGCTGAGTGTAGAGGCTCAAGCAGTAATATATAGACATGGGGCTTGGTTCATCTAGTTCTCCACCTTTTCATACATAAGAATAGAGGGCTTTATTGAGCAACCTCTTATGGTGCCAAGATACCCCAATGATAAGGTCATCTTGATGGAACTAGCCAAACAGGTATTGCCTTCAATAGAATCTTATATTGAGAAGGGAAAGATAGCTAATGTTCTATTTCTAATTATAATTGGGTGGTATATGTGTCCTAATAAGGAAAGTGTAAAGGATGTAATTGGAGGATTAAAGTTGATGCACCTGTAGCCCTTCTCACTATCTAGGCCATATGATCCCTATGATAGGATGCAAGATGTGATTAATGAGGACAAAATGAAGATTAAATACTAATCAAATGCAGATACGATGATTATACCTCCATAATGACTCATAAATCCAAGAGGGAAGGAGTTGCACCCGATAGTCTCCTCAGATTTTACCCATGACCAAAATGAAGATGTGGATTGCTCAATGCTTTTCAACACAATAGGATGAGAGACAAGTGGATTCAGATAGAGATTGAGATGGGGATGAGGGATAATTTTGACATTATGATGATATGATGAGGAGATTGTGGAGTGATTTTGGTAGAGGTTTGATGCATGAAGAAGTCCCTCTAAATGGATTAGAGAAGGGTCTCATTTATAGAGTTTTAGAAATGAGGATGGAGGGTGAGGATCAAAAGATGAGATTAAGGGCTAGGAATAAAAGTAAATCTTTTATTCATTTTGGGGAAAGGGGTGATTAAATGAGCATGGGTGTGAAGGAATATTTATGAATTAAAGATTCATATAGGGAATGGCAAATGAATTAAAAATTCATTTGGGGATAAGAGGTGATAAATGAGGTATGGGGGTGGAAAGTGGTTTGTAAGAGAAGTAAATGTGATGTGTGATATGTTTCAATTTTTTATTTGGAGGATGTGGGGAAGGGTGTTAAACTAGGTTTGACCACCCAAATGAGAGGTTAGGATTAATTAACATATGTTTTTTTGAATTAATCTTAGGGCTAGGATGAGGTAGGCTAGGCTAGGGTAGGGTAGGTCAATTAGTAGGCTAGATTAATTAGATAAGAATGATTTTATCTAATTAATAGGGACTAGGGAGATGGACAAAATAGCCAAATAAATATTAAAAATATTTATTTAATAGATGAGGATAGTGTTGTAAGGTCTAGTGATAAATTAAATGAATTAACTAATCATAAGGGATAGACAGACGGTTAGGGATTAATTGAATTTATTCAATTAATAGGAGGGATAAATTAGTTTGCAGAGCAAGTCAATTTTAGGTGTCTACACAAGCATTGCATAAGAAACATATGCATAAGAAGCACATTGAAGATTACTGGGATGACTAGGATGATGAGGTAGAAATAAAGAGAGGTTACCAGAGGCTTACACTAAATCAGATATGAACACTAGATTGCATGCCAGTGCCTGATCAATTTCATGAAGATGATGGCATGATCATATCCCAAGAATATGAGGACAATAAAGTATACAATGAGACAATATCAGCCTTGGATTGGAATCAACTAGAGGTGACTTCCTTGCATTAGATAATGCAGAAGGTCATACAATTGACCAAAGAATGGGTGGAAAATGAGATCACCAATTTGAAGAAGAAAGGAGTGGTACTCACCATTGATAACAAAAGGAAAAGACAAGAATTATCAGATGAGGAATATGATGATTTGCTGAAGGAAAAGAGGCAATCAAAAGGAGAAAGGAAGCAAGGTAAAAGAAAGAAAGGAAGCCAAGCTATTGGGGTGACAGTCATTCGTCAGCCTCAACAAAAGGAGGATGTAGCTTCCACATCTATTGCAGCACCATCTCATGCACCTACAAAACAAAAGAAAATTGTTGCATCACCTGCCCCTATTAATGTGCATATTGTAGAAGAGAGCTCAAATGATGATATCCTGATAAGGAGGAAAAAGAAGAAAATGCAAGAGACACCCTAGAAGAAATAGACATTTGGTATGAGAGGGGCAATGGATATAAATACCATTATATTAAGAGAAGTAGGTGGTGAAGGCATTTTGAAGAATTTGCAGCATGAAGTCCCCATCCCTAATATCTTAAAATTGAAGTCTGAGATGGCAGAAGAACAAAGAAAGGAGATGCATAGTGTAAGGGATGATCAACCCTTTCCATTAGATGACATGGTGAATCTATCTGATGATGATGTTTTTGCTCATTCTATGGAGACATTAGTGAAGAATACTAAGATGACCCCTCATGGCACTCCCATGGTGCAAAAGGAGGTCAAAACAAAGGAAATAGATGATGGTAATCTTGAGGTGGTGGCACAACAAATATGATTGACAAGATTAGTTGATCAAGTTACTAGTCCCGCAACAATAGATTTGGCCTATTAGGGTGATGAGGATCAAAATAAAGATAAAGAATTACCTCCAAGACAAGATAAATTAGAAGCCAATGTGCATATGGAGGATGAAGAGATGCCTGATCAAAATGATGGTCAGGACAATGAGCTAGCACCTGACAAGGGAACAAATAAAGAGGGAATGAATAAAGTTCAAGACCTTAGAGTGGACACATCAAGGAATGAAGAACAAGGTCTTTAATAGGGTGATAATCAGAGGAAAGAAGCAAAAAATGTGAATAAGAATGATCAAGGTGATCATCCAGATACATTAGAACAGAGTGCTCAAACTCCTCATGAGGATTAAGAACCACAAAATACACAAGATCAAAATGTGAAAGTGCAACAAGAATCCCCTACACAAGAAGAGGTCTATCATGAAGAAGTTCAAGATGAACAAAGAGAAGAACCTTCGCCATAGAGAGTGGAGTAGAATGTAGAGTCTCATGATGCTCACATTGAGCATACAAACAAGTAAGGGTCTATAGATGATATACCATATTGGCTATGGAAGGAGGTGAACCCACCTTAGGTTAGTGATGTACCTGAATTTGATATTTCTGCATTATTTTTAGTTGACGTGGTTAAGAAAAAGAGAAGGGCAAGGACCACTTCTGCAATCAAAAGAGATCCTACTAAAGGAAGGAGAACAACCCAACCATCTTTGCCTATAGTAGATAAGGCAAAAGGAGATATAAGTATTAATGAATTTAAGATAACTAATATTGATTTAGGCTTTTCTATTGAAGAGAAAGAAGGCCAAGAGGTCAAGGATATTATTGATTCTTTATTGAAAACTATGAAAAGGGAGAAGGACAAAAAATAAAATGCACAAGGAGCACATTGCCCCTGCATACACTCATAAAGGGGTTAATTGACCCTAATCACATGCCAGTTAGCACAACTACCCCTTTGGCCATTATATCTTAGGAAGAGGTAACATGGCTGCATATCATGAAGCATAAGGCTCATGTGGTGGATAATTGGTTTATTCAATTCATTTCTGAAGTAGAGAAGGTAATAAAGACCTCCCTCACCAATTGGAATTTTCTTAGCACATTGAGGAGCAAAGTGGATAAGTTGCAAAAGGAGGTTGGATAGAGATCAATCAAAGTAGAGAAAGATTTGGGTGCTCTTCCTGAAATGAAGTGCATAGATATGAAACTACTCATATACAATAAGGTATTGGACAATAATACTACATAGTTACCAAGTATATGGTATGAGGATACTCAGTTTGAAAGTGATATCCTGAAGAGACCCAACACCAAACTCAGAGATATCAGTGTCAAATTGCATCATCTTATGGCTGAGGAGATAAATATCTTGGAAGTTCTTGAAGACAAAGTAGAAGGGAAGATAGAAAATCAAGATGTTGATTTTGCAATTGGGACTTTCGAGAGTAATTTTAAGTAGGCAATAGATGACCCTCTCCACCATTTGAGAGAAGATATAGTTAATAAAGCCATGAGGATGAAAGCAAAGGTGGAAGGATATAATGAAATGTTAAATAGAAGAAAGAACAAATGGTCTACATTACAGACACAATTCCACTCCCAAGAGCATGCTATAGTAAAAGCTAGAGTTCAGGATGGCGGAGAGATTGAACAGATAATACATGCATATGAACCCATCAGGGGGATCATCAGTACACATATAGAAGATGACCCATTTGATGATGAAGAAGATGAGGAATGAATAAGGATGAGGAATGACAGGGTCATATGCATAATAAGACAAAGAAATGATCGAGTCCCACTAGATGGTTGCCAACTGGCAACCTGTGCCATGTTTGACATTTGTTGACCAAGTCAAAGATGATATGGACCGTTGATTTTGATGGTTAAATCCTGATCATTGGATCTTTTGTAATTGCCTCCTCTCTTTATTCTATAAAGGAGATGGAGTGTACATTGTAACATTATTTGAAACTTAATTGAGATTAGATTTCTGAAGCCTCTCAAGACTAATTCTCAAAGATGATTGTAAATATATATTTCGGTTGCATACTTAATGAAGAATATCTGGATTACATACAATCGTATACTTTGAGTAATATGTGAATGAATTCTTGGCTTGTACTTTGATTTGTTGTGTCCCTTGGAGTGCAATTCATGTTGTGCATGTTGTCTTCATTCCTTTCCATCGAAGTTTGCATCAACCATACCTAGCTAGGTGGAACATCTTGGTGAACCTATGGTTTGATTTCCTTCTCTTCATGACTGTATCTGGAATGTATATGAATCAATAGATGAAGATTCACTCATTTAAGTAAAGAGTAGAAAGCATTTAACACAATTTCTTTAATTTCATTAAAATCATCATCACAATTGTAAATATATAGATAATCTCAAGCAAACATACATAAATATGCTAATATCTCGAAGGAAACTGAATAGCCATAGCATATTTGAGCTAATTCAATTGAAAATACCTTGCAAATACACATAAATCTCAATGATGATCATGCAAATATCTGCTTGTAGGCACATTATTTAGATAAATTTATAGTGTAGAAGTAAAAAAATAATCAATAACAATTGATGATCAAAAGAATTGATCAAACTTAGAAAATATCCTCATCATCTGTTGAATACAGTAGGATTAACCTTCTTTGTTAAAGATTTATAGAAAGCAAGTGTAAAACCAGATGTTCAGACAACAGTTCTTGGTAATAGAAATGTAAGACCCCTTGAAAGGAAAAAAACATGGCACATCAAACCACTGAGTGATATCAGTAGATTATGAACTAATCTACAGAGACTTGGGATCATGAATTCTCCAAATTCATCATATCTTTCAAGATGATAAAGGTTTGATTTGGAATTCTTTATCTATGTGTCTTTATGACTAACATCATAGCCAACACTCATTTGTTATTCAGTATTGTTACTACATTATATTGTGAGCTAACACTCACTGTGGTTTTTCCCTTTTAGGGTTTCCCACATAAAAATCTGGTGTTCATGTGTGTATGGTGTTGCTGTGTTTAAGTTTTGTTTCTGCATTTCATGTTTAATCTTCATAACAGATAAAGAGCTTAAAATAAGTGAATGTGAATGTGATTTAGTTTAAGAAGAGTTAAAGTTTTTGATAGAACTAATTTGCCTCCCTCTCAGTTGTCTTCTGCCTTCAACAATTGGTATCAGAGCCTGGTTACTTAGAAGAAATCATAACAGCTTAAGGTAGATATGGGATGGCGTACAAAGACATTCTTCAGCTTGATGGATCTAATTTTGCCTTCTGGAAGCTACAAATGCAAAGTTATATTGTTTCCATTGGTTTTAATGTCTAGAGAATAGTTGAAGATGAATACAAAATACCTAATGGTGGTCTGACTGCAAGTGAGATTAGGGCCTATGAGAAAATGGAAAAGCTAAAAATGGTCTACTAAATACCTTATCCAACACTAGAATGGTGAAAGTTGTGGATCTGTAAATTGTTCATGAGATCTAGGAAAAGTTGAAAAGTTGAAAAGTATCTATGAAGGTGATACATCTGTCAAGAAGGCCAAGTTGTAGAACTTGAAGACCAGATATGACACTATGTGAATGTCTGAAGATGAGAACATAACAAGTTATAATCAGAAGATTGATGAAGTTGTGATGCAGACAAGACAAGAGAATCCAATGAAGGATTGTCCCATCATGCAGCCCAATCAAATTATCTTATGTGCATTGTGATAACAACAATATTCATGCCATCAAATTATCATAATCATATGCTC
Source organism: Cunninghamia lanceolata (assembly GCA_027924645.1). NCBI lineage: Eukaryota > Viridiplantae > Streptophyta > Pinopsida > Cupressales > Cupressaceae > Cunninghamia > Cunninghamia lanceolata. Next base: position 5,274,446 of record BSBN01000030.1, read on the forward strand.
AAAACTTCAAAGATTGAAACAAATTGTATGTGCTAACATATCCTTGTTAAATTTCAGCTGTAAGATTTTTATTTGTCAAGATTTTTCCACTCCTCTTAGATGCAAATTAACTTTGATAAATTCCATCCCTTAAGGATTTCTACTTGTCCCTTTGATTCCTTTAGTTGTAGAAAAATAAATGTATATTAACCTCTTAAACTTGCAGCCCTTAAGTTTAAATAAATTGTGAATGTTGTAGCAACAATTTCAGCTATAAAGTAACGCCATATCTTGAGAATTTCATAAAACATGAACAAAAACACGTACTTACAACCCAAGTGTTTTTATGCAACCAATCAGGATGGTAACACACATACATAACCTCCACAAATCCAACTATGAAATATCTCTAACAAACTTTCCAACTATCCACCTCCACAAGCTTACAACTTGAAAAAAATTTCATCTAGCAAGCCACCATGGACATTCACCTTCTTTGCCTCATCGAAATGAATGTATTTCCCTTAGAGAATTATCTTAAACATCACCCATGGATGTCATCTTGATGACCTACAAAAATCAGAACTAAACTTGGGCTCCTCTTTTTTTCAATGCCTCTTTGGAGCCAAACTTCAATCTATTTATAAGATCTCCTTTGCATAGTTTCATCTTCCTCATTTTGGGCTTCAATGACTCTTGGTATTCCTCTTCTTTCTTGGTGGCATCCAAATTGGATAAAGGTGACTCTTGGGATTCTTTTATTGCTTTCTTTCATTACTTGGGTGCTTGAAAACTCTTCATTGTCCAATCTTTGTCTTCTAGCATGTAGGTGACTAGGAATTTTGTCCATATACAACTTGCCTTGTCTTTTACTTGGAGTGTTGGAGAATATTTGTTTTATTTCCCCAAATTTTGTGTATGATGTTGATTAGAAATCTGCAAGACAAACACAAGGGTAAAATAAATAAAATATATTTTTAAGTTTGCTTGTGAGCCCGGATGCTCCTGCACCATACTCCCCATGCAAAATGAACTCAAGTCCCCTTGAGGACAGTGCTGCAATAATGGATTCAAGTTCAATCATGTCATTCTCTGACCTCCAAGTGATATCTCCAGTAGGAAACCCTTGATGGATGATCTTTAACCTGTGCTTCATCTTTCTTCTCCTTCATTGCAATCTCCTTACTTGCATGCTGCATAGCCTCTATTCGATCCATCCTCGTATGTATATATGCGACCATTGAAGATATCTTCCTCCTTCAAAGTTCTTGCTCCATCCTTCCCATATCATAGGCCTTCTTACATAAATCCCCATCTCTCTCACTGCTACAATCTTTGACAACTTACATCATGCTCATCACAATTTGCAATCACATGCACCTCACCTATAGACAACTATTCACACAAAATTTTTCAAATCCAATCAAGCTCTTAACAATCACAGGTACTCCTTGCAACCAAACACTCACAACTATCCTCTACCCAATGAGATTCTAGAAGATACATCTCTCTAAGACCTCTTCTACCTACTTCCTCTGTGGAAGAAGTCTACACACCTTCTACCCAACTTCATCTCAATTGGAGGATAGCCACCATGATTCTCATAGAATCAACTCTCTCTCGTGGCTTCACCACTTCACTCTTCACTACTCTTCACCCACAAGTCCTGGTGCATACTTCGCACTCTCAAGATCTTGTGGCTTTGATACCAATCTGATGCAGACAAGACAAGAGAATCCAATGAAGGATTGTCCCATCATGCAGCCCAATCAACTCCCCTTATGTGCATTGTGATAACAACAATATTCGTGCCTTAAAATTATCATAATCATATGCTCAAAACTTCAAAGATTGAAACAAATTGTATGTGCTAACATATCCTTGTTAAATTTCAGCCTTAAGATTTTTGTTTGTCAAGATTTTTTCACTCCTCTTAGATGCAAATTAACTTTGATAAATTCTAGCCATTAAGGACTGTTACTTTCCCTGTGATTCCTTTATTTGTAGCAAAATAAATGTATATTAACCTCTTAAACTTGTAGCCCTTAAGTTCAAATAAATTGTGAATGTTGTAGCAACAATTTTAGCTATGAAGTAACACCATATCTTGAGAATTCCATAAAACATGAACATCAACAAATACTTACAACCCAAATGTTTTTATGCAGAAAATCAAGATGGTAACACACATACATAACCTCCACAAATCCAACTATGAAATATCTCCAACAAACTTTCCAACTATCCACCTGCACAAGCTTACAAGTTTAGAAATTTTTCATCTAGCAAGTCACCATGGACGTTCACCTTCTTTGCCTCATCAAAATGAATGTATTTCCCTTAGAGAATTATCTTCAACATCACCCATGGACATCCTCTTGATGACCTACATAAATCAGAAATAAACTTGGGCTCCTCTCTTTTTCAATGCCTCTTTGGTGCCAAACTTTAATCTATTTATAAGATCTCCTTTGCATAGTTTCATCTTCCTCATTTTGGGCTCCAATGACTCTTGGTATTCCTCTTCTTGCTTGGTGGCATCAAACTTGGAGAAAGGTGACTCTTGGCATTCTTTTATTGCTTTCTTTCATGCCTTGGGTGCTTGAAAACTCTTCATTGTCCAATCTTTGTCTTCTAGCATGTAGGTGACTAGGAATTTTGTCCATATGCAACTTGCCTTGTCTTTTACTTGGAGTGTTGGAGAATATTTGTTTTATTTTCCCAAATTTTGTGTATGATATTGATTAGAAATCTGCAAGACAAACAAAAAGGTAAAAGAAATAAAATATATTTTAAAGATTGCTTGTGAGCCTGGATGCTTCTACACCAAGTTGTTAGCAGCATCAAGGGTCTTGGTGGAAAGATAGATGACATGGATGTTCTAGATAAGGTACTCAGAACTCTTCCTAAATCCTATAGTAACAAGGTATCATCCATTCAAGAATTGTTTTATATGAATAAGATTTCAAATGATCAATTGCTTGGTAAATTGATTGCTCTTGAAATGAGAGAATTTGGCACTACTAATGGCCCTGTGAAAACTGAGACTACTTTTAAGGCCAAGGAAGAAAAGATTGCTAGATCAGATAAATATGCTGTGGAATTAGATGAAGAAAGCCTTGATGAGCTTGAGGCAAAATTCACAAGTAGAATGAAAAGAGGCAGTGGAAAGTTCAAAGGTAAGTTACCTTTCAAATGTTTCAATTGTGGTAAAATTGGTCATTATGCTTCAAGATGTCCTGATAGAACTTTGAAGATCAAAAAACATGAAAATAAAGGTAAGATGGTAAGAAAGAGTTACTATGTTGGAGATGATGATGGTGTATGGTGTAACTGATGATGAACTTGATTCTAAAGATGGTAATGGTAGTGAATGCTTCTTTATTTCCCTAAGAGAAGAACATGTTTCTTCTAATTGAAAGCTGTGTGAAGGAAGGAAGTTTGGAAGAAGAAAAGGAGATATCTACATTGCATGCTAAAGAGGAAAAGGATGAATGGGTCATTGATAGCAGTTGTTCGAATCACATGGATGGAGATAAGAGTAATTTTTTCAAACTAGAAAGGTATGATGGAGGACTAGTTAGATTTGATGATGATGCAACTGGTAAGATCTGTGGAAAAGGGTCAATTACTTTTGATGGCAAGCATTATACAGATAATGTTCTTTATGTCAAAGAACTAAAGCATAATCTTGTAAGTGTTGGACAAATGTGTGACAAAGGATATAATCTAATATTTAAAGACAATGGATGAGAGATAAGGAAAAACTCCTAAACATTAATTGTTGCCAGTAAGAAGACTCATGGTAATGTTTATCATTTGAAAGGTACTGATAATTGTTGTTTGCTGGCTTAGACAAATGAATGTTGGATATGGCATAGGAGGATGTGTCATATTAACTTTGATAATCTGGTGAGAATAAGCTCTTCTCAAGATGTAAGAGACCTACCTAAGATTATGAAGCCTGGTAATGCTATCTACAAAGAATGTTAGTTTGGGAAGCAAACAAAGATAAGTTTCAAGAGCAAGGAACAATCCTCTACTAATCTGTTAGAGCTGGTGCATACACACCTGTGTGGTCCTATAAGAACATGAAGTCTACAAGGTGATAGGTATTTCATGCTTCTTATTGATGATTATTCAAGAATGACTTGGGCTACTTTCCTTAGAGAAAAATCAAAAGACCTAGACAAGTTCAAGGCATTTAAAGCAATGGTTGAAAATGAAATGGATTTGAGAATCAAGTGTCCGAGATTTGACAAAGGTGATGAGTTTACTTCAAATGAATTCAATGCTTTTTGTGAAGAACATAGAATAAAGAGACACTTGTCTGCCCCCATAGCTCCTCAGCAAAATGGAGTAGTTGAAAGGAAAAATATAATAGTTTAGGAAGCTACTAGAACAATGATCAAAGAAGGTAATCTTCTAGACATTTATTGGAAAGAAGCTATTCATACTACTATCTACATTCAGAATAGAGTACAAGTTAAAGAAAATAGAACAAAGATACCTTATGAGCTGTGGTATGGAAGAACTCCTACTGTCAGGTAGTCCAAAATTTTTGGAAGCAAATGTTATATCAGAAGAGATGAAGAATTGGGAAAGTTTGATGGTAGATGTGATGAAGGCATATTCCTTGGGTACTCTACTAAAAGAAAAGTCTACCAGTGATACAACAAAAGATTGAGGAAGATTATTGAAAGTGCAAATGTGAACGTAGCTGAAGATATTTAGAAAGTCTTAGAGTTGAATGGATTCAGATGAATTTGCTGATTTGGAGAAAGTTGGAGAAAAGGACAAGGAAGTCCAAATTGAAGTGCAAGATATTCTAGAAGAAGCTCAAGTTGAAGAACAAGAAGCTCTAGAAAGATTTCCTAAAACCCCTAGGTATGTGCAAAGAAATCATTCTGAAGATCAAATGATTGGTGACAAGAGGAAAGGAGTATTGACAAGAAGAGGAGCTACAGAAGAACAGACAAATCTCTACTTGATCTCAAAGGTTGAACCTAAGATAGTTTCTGAAGCATGTAAAGATCAAGAATTGGTCAAGGCAATGGAAGAAGAATTGATGCAAATTGAAAAGAACAAGACTTGGGAAATTGTTCCTAGGCTTGCAGATAAGAATGTGATTGGAACAAAGTGGGTTTTCAGGAATAAGTTGAATGAGATAGGAGAAGTGGTAAGAAACAATGCTAGACTTGGATGCAAAGGCTACTCACAAGTGGAAGGAATAGATTATGAAGAAAATTTTTCTCCGATGGCAAGATTGGAAGCTATCAGATTTTTTCTAGCTTATGCATCACACAAATATTTCAAGGTGTACCAAATAGATGTGAAGTCTACTTTTCTGAATGGAGAGTTGGAAGAGGAAGCATATATAGAGAAATCAGATGGATTTCAGTTATCAAACAAACCAGACATGGTATATAGATTGAAAAAGGCATTGTATGGGCTGAAGCAAACTCCTAGAGCATGTTATACAAGATTGGATAAGTATTTGTAGCAGCAGGGATTCAGTAAAGGGTCTATAGACAATAACTTGTCTATCAAAATAAGCAAAGATCAAATCCTGATTATTAAAGTCTATGTAGATGATATAATCTTTGGTGGAAATGAAGATATGTGTAAGAACTTTGCAAATGAGATGCAAAAGGAATTTGAGATGTCAATGTGTGGTGAGATGAACTTCTTTCTTGGACTACAAATTAATCAGACAGATAAGGGCATTTTCATTTCACAATCAAAATATCTCAAGGAGTTAAAGAAGTTTGGAATGGAAGAATCCAAATCAGTCTATACTACCATGACAACTAGTTGCAAGTTGAGCAAAGATGATGAATCCTAGAAGGCTGATTAGAGCAAGTATAGATCTATGATTGGAGGATTTCTATACCTAACTACTACCAGGCCTGATATCATGATTGCCCCTCCTTTGTTGAACTAGATGCATAAGGAAGTGCATTAGTCCAGTATGGTTCAAGAGTTATTCTTTTCTTTATTGATGATGAGGTCTACCTCTCAGGGGAAGTAGGTAGTGATACTAAAGAAGGTTGTATTCTAAAGGAAGTATTAAGGGAAATTAAGAACAAGTGCAAGTATGTGTAGTGGAAAGAGATGTGATGTCCTTTGCCATTGATGTCAAAGGAGGAGAGAGTTCATGTGAAAAACATACAGAAAAAGAGAGTTTAGATGTGTGAAGAGAAAGGGGAAGTTCTGATGCAGAGTTGTGTCTTGATGGTGGAACAAGTTGTTCAATTTTTCACATCATATGTTGGCCATCAATGACAAAGGCAAAGATTGTTGCAAGTATGTGCTAATTGGTGTTATCATTGATGTCAACATGTTTGTGTTGTCATTAGTGTCAACTGTGCTCTTGTTTTGTTACTTGATTGTGATCAGTTAGTTACTATGTATTGTGGTGTATAAGTGTTGAAGATGATAAGAATATGTTCCTAATTGTTGATGACTGTTTTGATGCAATCATAACAATAAGTTAAAATTCACATATAATGAACTGAAACTATACTTGAAAGATAAGAAGGAATCATTTGAGATTCAACTAATCCCAAGTCTACAATGGTTCGGTTGGTCAAGTTCAGTTGGTCAATGTGAAGCTGTAATGTTCAAGGGGCCTTACGTAGTTTAGGTTTGTTTGGTGGTTTACTGGACTAAGAATATGCAAAGAGGTCATAGATTTCAACAAGTATTCTGTTCATTTGCATACAAGTGATACTGGGCTGCAAGTTTTAGATGGTTTTCTTGAATTTTTACAGCCTTCTTCTTTATCTATTTATGAAAACTGTCTACTTATAGCTCTGTTATGCATGCCTCTTCAAATTTGAGACAATTCCCTTTGGATTTCTATGTTTTTAGCTAAATATTTCAGATGGGTTGGGAAAAGTTAGAAAGATCTAATCTATACCTCATTTAATCTACCGAAGGATCTAATTGTTTCTATTATGCACTATGTAAATACCACAGTAATTTGATCAAATCCACAGTAAAAACCCTAAATGTAAGTTCTGAGCATTTTCACAAACATACATTTAAAATTGCAAGCTCTCAAAGAAGATATTTCAAAACACAAAGAAGGGCAGGAGAACACTCAGAAGATAGATGCAGAACTTCAGATTCTATTGTATTAGAAACGAATAGTCATACATGATTTACAATGTAGGAATGACTCTTAGTTTCATTGATCATACTACAGAGAACTTACAAGCTTTACAGATACAGTAAGGCAGCCAGACATTCCACACGCACCTTACTGCAGACAAACAGGCGACCTCCTTCTTCTACACTAAACTATGCTAAGTTAACTTGCTGTGTTTTTTTAAAATCCCTGTTGCAGGCCCTAAAATCCCTGTTGTAAAGTATTACAGTGTAGAGAGGCACAATATAAAGACATTCTGATTGTCCTCACTACAACAAAAACCTAACTGAACCCCTGGTTACAGCAATAAATACAGGTGAACCAGCTCTCAAAAATATCTCTGAGCAGTGTCAAATCTGGGCGAAATATTGCCCCTTCTGAGAAGTTCCGGCAGCTGGGCAATAACTTCTGTTTGTCTGTTGCAGTAATACCTTCAGCTGCAACCTATCCTTTACTTGAATGGCCTTGACTTTTTGCATTTCATCCTTATCTTCCTGCTCCTGAGATCGGATCTTCTGCCTCCATGAGGTCACTGTGTTGACTTTCCAGCTGCTTCCTCAACTGCAAGCCTACAAGACAAGACAAGCAATAAGTTTCACATTTATCACAAAAACAACATGAAATTAAAATAAGCGTTTAAACCCAGGTGACTGCGCAAGATTGTGGAAATCGGATCCAGAATAATCCTCAAAACGCGTCCAAAATGCGTTCAGACTGCTCAAAATTCATCGGGTCAACCATCGCTGACCGGGAAAATGCCACAGGCGCAAAAAAAAAACACTTTAAAATTCCACCGCTTCATTTCCCGCCCATCGGCATGACCATTGCTATCGGCGTGTCAAAAAACATGTTGGTCGATATTCACCTCATCATCATGATATTCTAGAAATATGATGCTCTCACTCCTGAAGGTCCAGATGATGTCATCATGATATTTCGCTTCTGCATATTGGAGAAAAGAACAACATCATCATCATCATCATGTTGAAGAAGAATAGGAGGATATGAATATGATCATGCTGCAGAGGAAAGGAAAATGATGGTGACGTCATCATGATATTCGGGCTTCATTGAAATGCTAAGGATGACGTCATCATCATGTTCAGTTAAGATCAGGGGATAATTGTGATATCGGGTCACCTAAGGAGCATGATCAGGATGATGAATGTAATATGATCCCTTTTTGCGGCCAAGGTAACCCTCTTGAAAGATCAGGATGATGATGATCAGGATACTTGCTTTTGTCGAACTTAGAATAAGACGTCATCATCATATTCAGGAACCGGATCGTGCCTTGGAAAATATCCTACCGAAGGGAAAATGTGATGATGATGATCATCATCATCAGGATATTAGCTTCTTCGTTTATCAGATCGGGATGACGTCATCATGATATTCGCTAACCGGATCATGTTTTGGAAAATATCCTGCCGAAGGGAAAATGTGATGATGATGATCATCAGGATACTTTCAAAAGGTCTTACTTCATTGGCAGGAGGACTTCACGAAATGTCGGGTGAACAAACAAGATCATGATGATCTTGACCATATGACAGGATAAAAAAATATGATGATGATCCCCCTCATCGAATTATCATGCTGACGTCATCATCATATTTCGTTTTCGGAGCATAAGGATGAGTTGAGGTCATCATGATATTTGCGCTAGGGTGATATTGCAAAATATGATCATGCTGTTGAGAAATGCAATATTGACTTCTTCTGAATAGATAGGGTGATCATCATGATATTTCGCTAACCAGAGATCAGGAGGATATGAAGATGATGATCCCCTTTATCGAATTATGATGATGATGTCTCCATCACTCAGTGAATTTCAGCGAATATGATCCTTGTGAAAGATCAGGATGATATGAAGTCGTCATCATCATATTTTGAACTTCAGCAAATATCATGATGATGACCCTCCGATAGGATTATAACACGCGCATGCAAATATGCCGAAGGTGGATTTTTCTAAGTCAGGGTGATCAGCATGATATTATAAGATCAGGTAATGTTGAAATATCATGATGATGCTCGCGATACAAAAGACCACTCGACGGGGAAACCTACCGTGACTTAAGGCTGACGTCATCATGATATTTGGACCTCAGGATATTATCGGGGGGGGCTTTTCAAATATGATGATGATGATGTTCTTCATGTAACCAAAACCGAGTTTATAACATATGACCCTCCTAAAGAAAATCATGATGCTCATGATGTACATAAGGCCATTTGACGGGTAAAGGGCACTACCACCTAAGATTGACGTCCGGATATTGCGATTGCATGATTTTTATCAGGTGATAGACCAAGATCATGATGATCCTGTCAACATGAAAAAATATGATGATCATCTTGCGAATATCAGGTTTGACCAAAACTTTGACTGTGCATAACTTCCACATATGGACGAATTTTCAAGTGAAGTAAAAGGCAAACCTGTATGGAATTTCAAGCTCTTTCTAAATATGAGGTCACAGAAACAAAATATGCACTTTGACAAACTAACCTCATGATGATGACCAACCTTATCCAATATCATGATGATGATGCACCTGACCTTCATTTTTACCAGACCGCCAGAAAGCAGAAAAACACAAGCAAAAGCAAAAAGCAAACATCAGCAGGGGTCCCCATTTTGCTAAGGAGCATAATGGGGCGTGTTGTGAACATCACAACACTAATATTGAGTATCCAAGTGCTTTTAAGAAAACCTAGTTCATATTGAAGACAAAGTTGTGAAGATCTATTCCGGCTTACTGAACACTGTCTGATATTTTCTCTGCATTTCTTATGCCTTGAAGACCAGAGTATGAGATTTTGATATGTTTTAGAGAAGTGTTTGAATATGCTAAATCTAGAATTCGGTGGTCTGGATCACTATGCAGTAAAAGTTCTATTCACCAGTTTGAAGACTGTGTCTGGTAGCATTTACAGTGTCAGAGGGAGAAAGTATCTTTCTCTGCATTTCTCCACAGTTTGGTTTTTGGTCTTGTGGTTCTAGACTTATGTTTATAAGGTCCTTATCTATCTTCATTCCAAAGGATTTGTGATTTGGTACTTTGAAAAGAAAGTTATTGATTAGTAGAGTTTGACAGTGTGTTGTGAGCAGTCTGTGATCTATATTCATGTGATATTTGTTGTATTCAAGTGAGATCTATTACGGGTGGATTTGTCAATTCCTAGGTGATTTCATTTTATTCATGGATGTCTCCAAATCATGGTAAAGGCTTGTTCTTGATCTACAAGCAATGATTGAGCTCTTGGAAGCATGTGTCTAAGTGTTATTGGTGTTTGTACAAGTTTGGCTGGCTTGGGTTCTAACACTCTTTGTGGATGTGGTTCATGGATTGTAGAAGCATGTTGAAGCATGTGAAGATATATTTGGGTCCAAGCTAAGCCGTGAAGTGTTCTTCCTTAATTAATTTGCTTCAAAAGTTTGTTTAGGTCTAGACCTAATTTGAATTATGTATGTTTTCCAACCATGGTGGTTGTTCCAAAGGTTGTAAATTGTATTACTAACCTTGATGTATGTTCTAAGGTTGATGATTGGTATAAATAAATGTAATGAATTTGTGTGTTTGTGTGGGGGATGCAAAGATGAGAAGATGAGAGTGTGTGAGTTGTAAGGGCAGCGAAGGTGATTTGTATTGTACTTCAATGGAATTGAGCTTAGGCATGTTGTAGATGCTATTATATCAGTTCATGGTAGTGAGCCACCCCTCCAGGTAGTGAGCCAACCCCTCAGTAGTGAGCCAACCCTCGACAGTGAGCCACCCCATGGCAGTGAGCCCTATTTGCAGTGAGCATTTCTTTGGATAGTGAGTCCTTGGGCAGTGAACCCTTCAACAGTGAGCCTCATTTGTTATTCGGTATTGTTACTACATTATATTGTGAGCTAACACTCACCATGGTTTTTCCCTTTTTGGGCTTTCCACGTAAAAATATGGTGTTCATGTGTATATGATGTTGATGTGTTTAAGTTTTGTTTCTACATTTCATGTTTAATCTTCATAATAGATAAAGAGGTTAAAGTAAGTGAATGTGAATTTGATTTTGTTTAAGAAGAGTTAAAGTTTTTGATACAACTAATTCACCCCCCTCTCAGTTGTCTTGTGCCTTCAACATACAAGCCATGATTCTATAAATTTTCCTTTTGATAGTTTTTCAACAGATGAAGATTTGATTAAATTCCTAGGAGATTATGATCATTTTCCTCACTACCATCATGATCATGGATTTCCATTTTGTTTAAATGTGGAAGCATAATTTGGGAAAGATGCTTGTTTATCTAATGGTACATTGACATCTCATGAGTCACCTATGGAATCCCTTCATCCTCTTAAGGTCCTAGACTGTAGTACTCTCCTTAATGGAAAGGTTGTCGATGTCTTGATGGATAAGGATAACCTTGAAAAAGTTATCCCTATTAGAAATTGTCTAAATCCTAAAAAAAATCAAGAACTTACTTCTCATTTATATGAATATCTTAATCTCTTTGTTTGGACATACTTTGACATGCCCGACATTGATCCTAAGGTGGCGACACATAATATTGCCATTCATCCTAATGCTAAACCGGTAAAACAAAAGATTCACAAGATGAATCCTAAGGTTGCATTGTTAGTCAAAGCTGAGATAGAGAAGCTTCTTCAAGAAACCTTTATGTGCCCTATTGACTACTAGCTTTGGATCTCAAATATTGTGGCTGTCACTAAATCTGGTAACAATAGTTGAATGTGAAATGTTTTTCAAGATTTAAATAAAGAATCTTTAAAATATGATTTCCCTCTTCCTAATATTGATATGATTGTCGATTCCACTATAGGCCATGCCTTACTTTCCTTTATGGATGGTTTCTCTAGTTATAATCAAATATTCATCAATCCTCAAGATCAATATAAAACAACTTTTATAACTCCTTGGGGGACATTTTTTTGGGTTTTCATGCCATTCAGATTAAAGAACACTGGTGTAACTTATTAATGTGATATGACACTTATCTTTCATGATTTCATGCATAATATTATAGAGGATTATACCAATGACAATCCTAGCCAAATCTATTTTGTACCAGGATCACATCAAAATTCTCCATCAAGTCTTCAAACATATATGTAAATACAACATGTGCCTGAATCCCCATAAATGCATCTTTGTTGTTGAAAGCGGTAAGCTATTGGGATTCATTGTTTTGCATCATGGTATTGAAGTGGATATGAAAAAGATTGGTGCCATTTTCAACATGCCACCTCCTAAAAATATTTCACAACTTCATAGTGTACAAGGGAAGAGTCAAGCTATTCGTTAATTTATTTCACAACTCACGGATCAGACTCACCCTTTTACACAACTACTCAAGAAAGAATCTAACTTTAATTGGAATAAGGATTTCCAAAAAGCTTTTGATGACCTCAAAAGTTACTTATCTAATCCTCCTATATTACAACTTGTCATCTCTAGATGACCCTTTATTCTCTATACATTGGCATCTCTTAACGCTCTTATAGCTTTGTTAGCACAACATGATGACAATGGAAAAGAGTGCACTATATATTACATTAGCCAAACTTTTCTTGATTATGAAATGTGATATAGTGTGACAGAAAGACAATTCTTAGCTCTCATTTTTGCAACACAAAAATTTAGACATTATCTACTAAACATTGAAATCAATGTAATGGTAAAATTTGATCCTTTGAAACATCTCTTTACTATAATTGATCTTTCAAGATGTTTAGCAAAGTGGGTAATGTTGTTAACAAAATTTGATCTTAAGTTTGTCTCCCAAAAGGAAATTAAGGGTCAAGTGTTGACCGACCACTTAGCTGAAGCTCCTTCACCATTTTCTATTTCGAATCAAGAATCATTCATTGATGATCAAATCCTTTCCTGGGTAAATGCATGGAAATGGTATACAAAAAGGGGGTCAAAAGTGGCCACTTTTTTCTTAAATTAGCTTAACCTAGACTTGGATGAGTAATTTGAGATGCATGCACTCAAAATTTATTAATATGAAAAGAACAAGAATTGTAGTACTCTGAATCTAGTTTCTAAACTACTAAAGTTTTTAAAAAATAGTTGAGATTAAGAGGGTGAAATGTTTCATGCACACAAAAGTGTTCCTCTTTTTCTCACTAAAATATAACATAGTGTCTAGTGTGCGCCCCCTATTTTTTTTGTTGCAAATTTAGTATTTTTAAAAACTGTGTGGAAGAAATAAAGTTAAGAGTGAGTACTAGAAGTTGTGTATTTTTTGTAATTTTTTATTGATTTTTTTTGTGATTTTTGAAAGTGGACGCATCCTAAAAACTGCATCACTGAGTGTGTGCATCACATAACTTGCAAAAAAAAATTAAAAATATAATTTTTTTTGAATGTGTAAAGAATAAAGCATAGAACAATCTTATATATTTTTTTTTTAATTTTTGATAAGCGGATCAAAAGTTATAAAGACAAATGAATAAATATGTATTTGAGGAATATAGAAACATTAGTAAAAGAAATTGACAATAAATATGTTAATTTTTTCAAATTAAAAAAATTATATGGTTAGAAAGATAAGAAGGTGTGCAACATTTTGGTGGTAATTTTATGAAATTTTGTCATCCAATGTGTAAAACTAATGACGTGGAAGTTGAAAAACTCTACTGAAGGTCAAAAAAACATCAAAAATAGAGAAAATAAGGCTCCAATCCTTTGGGTTCATTGTCCAAGCCTATTCCAAGGCAAAATGGGTGGAAAAATTTTATTCATACAAAATGTGAGCATGTTTTGTAATGCACTCACGTTACAAAGCGCAAGCGCATTACAAAACATGCTCATGTTTTGTAATGTAAGCACATTACAAAGTACACTCGCATTTTATAACAATTACAATGATTCATAGTATTAGAAAATCTACATATAAGACTATTACAATGATTCATAATTAAATTTTTAGACCAACACAAATGGCCAATTATAGAATAACTTCAACTTTCATAGTAGCAAAAACTCTACGTATAAGACTATTGTGATGATATATAACTAAATTTTTAGACCAACACACATGACCAATTATAGATAAAATTTAAGTTTCATAGTAGCAAAAAATTTGCATGTAATAATTCTACAATGATACATAGTTAAATTTTTGAGGTAGCACAAATGACCAATTATAGTTTAACATAAGTTTCATAGTAGTAAAAAATCTGCATATAAGAATATTACAATGATACATAACTAAATATTCAAAGTAGCACAAATATAGCCTATAGAAACAATTGAAACTACATGGAGTTCATATAGTCACCATGCTTTATATGTTCTCATCCATCCTTTATCTTTTTCTTCACCTATGTATTTAGGTGTTGTTTATGAGTTTTACGTCCAAACAATTTAATTTGACTACTTATTCAACTACCATTATCATGATCAAGAACACTTTTGATAATAACTAATATTATTAGAACATTCTTAATCATTTATATGGTCTCTATAAATATCATCACTATCATTGAATTACTTGTATTGTGTAATCATCTTTGCAATGTTTTATATGAAAACATAGTTGATGTATTCAAACTACATTTAAAGAGGACGAAGTCACCAAGGATTTCAAGTGAGGTCAATTTGGACCTCATTAAGGCAATGCACCATGTTTTTATTTTTAAAATTTCTTATTTCTTATTTTGTTTTGATTTTCTCCACAATTGAGTTAAAAAAGTATAACTCATATGAATATATGTACATATAATGTGTATTTCTATTTTTACATATGTGTGTGAATATATGTACATATTTGTATGTTTTTACTTATATGCATATACACACATATATGTTTATACACTAGTATGTGTGTAAATATATTTGTATATATGTACACATATAAAGAACAAATACAAGGCATGTCATACAATATAAAGATACAAACTTGAATCAATCCATGTATTCATAAATTATAAAGATTATAGCAAATACAGAGTCATGTAGGAAGTTTTTGAGAATACTTCAGAATAGCTATTACATTTGATTAGATCAATCCAAAATTTACTCACATTCATACATCATGATGTCAAGATTATTTGTACAAAACACTATGGTATGATGAATAACATATCCACCTTCCAAAATTAGCATTTCACCTAAACACAAGTACCATCTAGTATGCTCATGTCTATACTTTTGGGTGGTGATTTTGAGCTAAGCTATAATTACCTAACCTAATATTTGATGATGAGCCCTTGCATCTTACTAGTTGCATGGGGTTAGGTTATGTGGTGACATAAAAGTTCATACCACCTCTTCTTATCTATTCCTTTCTATTATATTTACTTCATAAGCCATTCTAGGATGATCACTAATCTAGGATTTCTTCTACTCCCTTTCTTTTAGTACCATGGTTTGAATATCATATTCTAGTCTGGCATATCCCTCCATCTTTTCATTCCTTCATCCCTAGATATTGTGACCTTCTCCCTAATCCTATCAAAATCCAAGGTCCACATTGGAAAAATCCTTCAAATGAATCATAGAAAGATACCCCATTCTTCACTTATCTTTTTTCACATGCTTTGTGCCTACCACATACCTCATACCACTACATATGCAATTGAATCCTTTTTGTTTCCCATTTTCAATGTTTTCCTTTACATTGGAAAACTCCAAGGTACACAATGGAAAACTCCTTTAAATGAATCATATCAAAGACACCTTATCATTTTACACATTCTTTGTGCCTACCACATACCTCATACCACTACATCTTCTATCACTTCCATTTGACATGACAAGTTGCATGTCGCCGATGTATTTAAGATAATTCCTTGCTTGCCTTGACACATAATTCCTTTTTCCATGTATTTGATCCAATTTAGGTCTAATTGTGATTATGTATATATAGTCTTATATATTTTTAACTAAATTAATTATGATTATGTACATATAGTCTTACATTCAAGTCAATTTTCATACATGAGTTCTCTGTTCATCAATTTCCATAGTATCTTCTTCCTAGTCAATGGTAGAGGCCTCATTGGTGGTATATGTTTGTTTATTAGTTGAATATTATTTACTTAGTAGGTTAAATTATTTATTTTCCATTGAAATAACTAATGAAATTTGTGGTTTGACTTGTTGTTGCAACCAAATTTACA
Organism: Cunninghamia lanceolata; assembly: GCA_027924645.1. NCBI lineage: Eukaryota > Viridiplantae > Streptophyta > Pinopsida > Cupressales > Cupressaceae > Cunninghamia > Cunninghamia lanceolata. Next base: position 5,290,724 of record BSBN01000030.1, read on the forward strand.
TCCATCAAGTAGTAGAAATCATGGCATGAAGGGAGCACTTGTGATTGGGTGCATCAAGTTCCCATTGCTAAGAAATGATTAACAAATGGCATTTAGAAAAAGATCAACATCTCTATTTCCTTGTAAAAGGTGTAACATCCACATTCATTTAACATAATAAAACTAGAAGATTTACCATAAATTAATTCAACAAGGTAAAAAATGAGATAGAGAAATTTTTTCTTTTTATTCAACAAATAATCAAGTAATTACAATTACAAGATTTTTTTTAGCAAATTACAATATACCCATATTGTATTTTTATTTACAATGTTTACAAATGTAAAACCATTACATATACAAATTTGGAATAAATACTGCATCTAAATATCTGACATCTTTATCACAAGTCTTGGCATGTTTCCTGCTTGGAGAGAGAGCATCTTTCTAGTGATTTACCTCCAACCACAGACTGACGGTCTCCCACACATCTTCCACATAGGAAGTGGCCCTACCCTTCACGAGGAATATAGACCTTAGGTGACCAGTGGTAATTTACCTTTCCTGAGTACATAGTGTTGTATTCTACTCAACTCTATCAACCATACATCCCTAGATACCCTCTAGCTAAGTATGATTTCTGATAGGATGAGCAATCCGAATACAGTGAACCGACAATTCATACAGAAAAAAATTCATTAGTTGGCCAAAGTTTTAATATTAATGACGTTCATAATGAACGTAGTCCTTGTGTTCACCCACCCCTACTCGACTTGGATACTATCCTATTCTTGCAGTTTAAACTCTTACTTAACTTAATCATGAATTAATTTAATCCATGAGTCATGATAATCATACCTTTTGACTAAAACAAGTCTATATGACATAACCATTCCATTGGTTGGTAATTGACTCTAGGGTACCCTAATACCCCTTGTTAATATGATATAACCTTATTTTATTCCTAAGATTTCTAGATTCACAAATAACTCTTGATTAACTATAACCAAGATTAAGAATACTATAGCTCTTAAATAAATAATGTCTCCTATACAAAAGAACATAGAATAACTTTGATAATGTTTATAAACAAAACATATCCTAAGTATAGATATCCTTACAAGGTCATTCTCTAGAAAAATTAGCATATTCCATTATGTTGGATCTCTTCATGAATAACAATGACAAATAGTCTTTAAATGGGATTCTCATAATAACCTTATTCCATTTTCCTTAGTAACTCTAAGTTACTATCTTTAGATATGACACAAAAGTTTACTAACAATTCATATGATTCTAGTTCTCTTGGTAGATAGCATTATTCGATGCATATATACAATCTATACAATACAATATGTTAAATCGATATAACTTCAATACTATATGGTTCAAGTTGAGAATATAAAAACAAGGTTCATTCATTCGAGAGCCTAACATTTGGATATCTCACAATCATTCCAATGATTTGATACAAACTTACTCGATTAGAGAACTCTTTTCTAAACTAATAACAGTTATGACAGTCTCTTACTAAGATGGTCTCTTATCCTCTATTCAATGCATAAATATGATTATTGATCCATAAACAGAATAGCATATCATCGATGTAGCATACTATAACATACTACTCACTTGATTGATCAAGAATCAACCAAATGATTTGCATTCATTGTCCTCATTTTTCACGGAGATAGATCAACATTGTTTACTTAGAATGTTAACTGTATTTTCCTATTGTTGATACATTACAGTTTTTGACTGTTACTCCACAAATACAGAAGGTTTAACCTTACTAGCAAACTATTATAATCACCCACAATACAACAATGATCAAACTAAAAGATCTATTCAATTATCACATGGTTTGTATGAACTGAGAAATACCTAACAATGGACAAACTTCAATTGGATGAGATATGCAAACTAGACACAGAGTCAACGCCAACAAACTGCGTATTCCCTCTCTAAGTTTTTCTGTATACCTTTGATCCTCCCTTTTCTATATTCTATTATCTCAAGATTTTTAACGTCCCATCTCTAGACTGCCCACTCAGCTGAATCATTACCCAATATATCTCCCAAGCACGACTCCTTAAAAGTTGCCTTCATTCGCCACTTAACAGTAATTCAATTACAACTTAATGACCTCTTAACTATCCTAGGTGACTCAGTCTTAAACTGAAATCAAATTTTAAGCAAAAGACCACATGTCAATTGTGAGAGGCCACCAATTGGTTTAATCAATTGGTCAGTTTGAAAACACAGTCGTCCCCATAAGGATGAGGCCGACACTCTAAGAAATATAAAACTGATCTTTTAATGATCATTACATGTGGTTTGATCCACTACTTACTATTATAAAGACTCTACTATAATATAGCTTACGGCTCCCTCAATGCCATCGACTCATTAAGAGGTATCATCCTCTTACAATGCAAAGGCATCTATATATTGATTACATCAATAATAATTATATTGATTACATCAATTATAATCATCATATATTCGCCTATTACATTAGATAGATATAGTTTATTCAATAATACGATATTATTAAACCATGGAATACAGATATCGTGATTGGTTTGAGCTTGTCTCCCCATCATAATCCATCGACAATAATCACACATTAATAACTTTGATGAAAACATCTTAACATTTAAGAATCATTTATAACACGTCAAATATTTTAATAATATTAATAAGACAATCATTTTATGACAATAACATCGTAATATTTATGTTAAACATAAATAGTTATAAATCAAACTTAGATGACATTGTTAACGTTATTAACGACTAAGATGACTTAATACAACTTAGAAATATTTGAAAACAATATCGACTACCTGTTGATTAGGTTCAGAAGTAAATTGACAATACAAAGCTTACCTCTTGGGTAAGTGCAGGAAGATGGGGGGCTAAAAAGGGGTCTTAAGTGGCCACTTTTTTTTCTAAAATCAGGAAATACTGGCCTTGGATGAGAAATTGAGCATAGTTACACTCAAAATTTGGAGATGCAACCAAAAGAATGTTCATAGTGCTCTGAGTCTACTTTCTAAACTACTATTTTGTTTTGAAAATGGCATAGATTAAGGGGTTCAAAAGAGGGAGCCACAGAAATTGGTGTTGTTTCTGTCAAAAAAACATAACATAGCATGTTTTGTGGCTCCCTCAAAAGGTCAACTTTTTTTTGGTATTTTTAAAATCGCTTGAGTGAGAAAGTAGCTAATAGCATGTAGTTTATGCCTGATTTTTTTGATAATTTTTTGATGAATATTTGATTTTTTACTAATTTTCAAAGTGGACACATCCTAAAAAATAGAATTTTGGCCGTGCTACCCCTATAAATTTTAAAAACTAATTGAAAACTATTTTTTTATTTTTTTAATATTTGTAGAATGGAGTCTAGTTTCTAAATATGTAATTTTTTTGAAATTTGAATGAATAGTTAATTTACAATGAAAAAAAGACCAAACAGTGGTTTTTGCCTAAAAATGGACACACAAACAAAAGAAATTAAAGATGAAAGGCTTAACATTGTTAAAATGTGAAAAAAATCACATCGTCAAATAGCTAAGAGAAAGTCTAACATTACCCAAGTGTTCGATTTGTTCAACCTTGAAACATGTGCAAATCTGAGGGTTAGCACGAACAAAATTATGTGAAATTTTGAAGAATATAGAAAAACACGTTTGTGACTATTCATAAGGCACTCCAAGCCTTTGGGTTGGAAATCCAAAGCAAATCCCAAGCCCAAGGCTTGGGATTCCCAAAGCAAGACATAACGCGAGCGCGTTATGACACGCTCGCATTCTGTTTTGCTTTGCATTTTTTCTTTACCGCAAGTCTGTTGTTTGTCATGTTTGACATAACACAAGCGCAATATAACGTGCTCGTGTTATGTTCCCCTTAAATTTTTTTACGTTCAAGGCTATTAATCATGAGGGTTAAGGGATAAGGGATAGGGTTGGAGGGTTTAGGGATAAGGGATTAGCGTTTAAGGTATAGTATCGAGCCTATTGAAGGTCTAGGAATAGGGATAGAGTTGAGGGTTTAGGGATGAGGGATTAGAGTTGAGGGATGACATATTAGGGTTGAGGGTTTAGGGTTTAGGGTTTAGGCATAGGGTTGAGGGTCGAGGGATCAGAGTTAAGGGTTGAGGGATTAGGGTTTGACATTGAGGGTTGAGGGTTGAGGTTCAAGGGTCAAGGGTTTAGGGTCGAGGGATTAGGGTTAAAGTAGAGTGTGGAGGGTGTAAGGATTAGGGATAGGGTTGGAGGGTTTAGGGATAAGGGATTAGGGTTTAAGGTATAGTATCAAGTCTGTTGAGGGTTTAGGAATAGGGATAGCATTTAGGGTTTAGGGATGAGGGATTAGAGTTGAGGGATGATGGATTAGGGTTGAGGGTTAAGGGATTACGGTTTAGGGATAACATTTAGGGTTGAGGGTTGAGGGATTAGGGTTTAAGGTATAGTGTTGAGGGTTGAGGGTTTAGGGTTGACGGATTAACATTGAATGTTGAGGTTAGGGTTAAAGTGTCGAGGGTAGATGGATTAGGGATAGGGTTTAGGGTTGAAGGTTTAAGGATTGAGGGTTGAGGCTTTAGGGATGAGGGTTTAAGGCTTAAGATATAGTGTCAAGTGTTGAGGGTGTAGGGATAGGGTTTAAGTTTTAAGGGTTAAGGGTTGAGGGATAGGGATTAGGGTTTAAGGTATAGTGTTGAGGGTTGATGGTTTAGGGATAGGGTTTAGGTTTGAGGGATTAGGGTTTAGGGTTGATGAATTAGGGTTTAATGATGAGAGTTGAGGGTTGAGGGTTGAGGTTAAGGGATAGGGTTAATGGTCAAGTGATTAGGGTTAAATAAGAGTGTCGAGGGTAGAGGGATTAGGGTTTAAGGTATAGTATCGAGCCTATTGAGGGTCTAGGAATAGGGATAGCGTTTAGGGTTTAGGATGAGGGATTAGAGTTGAGGGATGATGGATGACGGATTAGGGTTGAGGGTTAGGGATTAGGGTTTAGGAACAAGGTTTAGGGTTAGGGTTGAGGGATTAGGGTTTAAGGTATAGTGTTGAGGGTTTAGGGTTGAGGGATTAGAGTGAAGGGTTGAGGGATTAGAATTTGACGTTGAGGGTTGAGGGTTTAGGGTTGAGGCTTTAGGGATAGGGTTGAGGGTCGAGGGATCAGAGTTAAGGGTTGAGGGATTAGGGTTTGATGTTAAGGGTTGAGGGTTGAGGTTTGAGGGTCAAGGGTTTAGGGATAGGATTGAGGGTCGAGGAAATAGGGTTAAAGTAGAGTGTGGAGGGTATAAGGATTAGGGATAGGGTTGGAGGGTTTAGGGATAAGGGATTAGGGTTTAAGGTATAGTATCGAGTCTGTTGAGGGTGTAGGAATAGGGATAGCATTTAGAGTTTAGGGATGAGGGATTAGAGTTGAGGGATGATGGATTAGGGTTGAGGGTTGAGGGATTAGGGTTTAGGGATAAGGTTTAGGTTGAGGGCTGAGGGATTAGGGTTTAAGGTATAGTGTTGAGTATTTAGGGATAGGGTTTAGGGTTGAGGGATTAGAGTGAAGGGTTGAGGGATTAGGATTTGACGTTGAGGGTTTAGGGTTTAGGGTTTAGGGTTTAGGGTTAGGCTTGAGAGATGAGGGATTAGAGTTAAGGGTTGAGGGATTAGGGTTTGATGTCGAGGGTTGAGGGTTGAGGTTGAAGTTCACATGCACATTTGACACATTGTACCACCTTTGCATGATCTTTCCACCACCTTTTCTGCTTTGCCAGCTTGAGAAGGAGGAAATAACATAGTTTTCACACCAAGTTTGATATATATCTATTCAAGTTTCAATTTTTGTAGTGTTGCAATGTTAATTGTGATTCAATTTTAGGAATTTAACATTATAGATTGGTTAATAGTATTGTTGTTAGTAATGATATTTGAGTGTTATTCAATTTAACATTGAAAAGGAAGCAAGTGGTGAAAAACTCAAATTGTTGAGGAGTTTGATGCAAGAAGATAAAAACACTACATAATTGGGTACTCTCTCCATTCAAATCTTCATTTTTTAGGTATGTCAAGTCTTTACATGCATGTTCTTTACATTTTCCTTATTTCGGATTGAATTACTTTATCATGCTTTATCATACATGTTTAAAATAGACACATTCCCAATCAAGAAAGCAACCTACAATCTCACATGATGCCATGTATATTTTCTACACTTGGGCTCTTTAATAATTATGTCTAATAAACAAACCTTAACATACCATGATGTCAAACTATACAAGAATAAATCCTTACAACATAAAAAAAATACAATCCCACTATTATCTTGTATTCATTTCTTAGGAACTAATATTGGTCTCTTTATCATGCTACAGACAAATTCTCCATCATGCCGAGGAAACGATCAAGAATTAAACCAACACACGAAGAAATAGAAGCTAAGAATGCAAAGAAAGCAGTGGCTATGAGGGAACTTCGTGAGAAGAGGAAATTGGACACAATAAATGAAGACATACCAATTGAAGAGGAACCACAACCATCACAAAGAGATATGGTATTGGCAGCACAAACAGAACGAATGCAAAAACTTCATGGTACGAGGGATTTGAATACCATAGTTGGAGACACGTCCTCTACTGCAAGTCAACATTTAGGGACACCATCTACCGCATCTCAAGTTGAGAGTACATCATCACTCACATGTGATGAAGGAGGTACGTGATCGTTCCCACCTCAACCTTAAGGTATGTCATCTATTCCATCTTCGATCGAAGGCATGCCATCTAACCCATCTCATTTAAATATTAATGAAATTCCTAATGTTGAGATGAATTTACCTAACTTGACACCACCTAGAATTTTGCATAGAAAGCCAAAGTATTTGATTGATATTGATGATAATATTTTGTAGCCAATGGAAGGTAAGATTCCAAAACACACTTGTAGAAGATATGCTAATAAGATTTGGAGATTATTCTTTGAAAAGTTAAATGAGACTGCAAGATGTCAACTATTCATTGAAATGATGCGAAGTATAAAGTATAGGTCTATCATGAAGATTCTTGGGTTGAGAACATTAGAGGCTTCAAGTGAAAAATCTATTGTCAAGAATCTAATGAGTGCGTATGAGAGTGTGGGTAACACCTCACGCACAAAAGATAGTAATGCAACACGGCATGTGATTACATTGACTATAGTAAGTAGTCAAACGAGGAAAGCTTGTCTCATTAGAAAGACAAGTCAAGAATTGAGAATTAATAGGAAAACTTTATCAAGAGTCGTTGGAAGACGCTAAGGAATTGAGGACACTAATGCCAATGAATTATGGGTGTTCTCGGGGAGACTACCACGAAAAGATAAACCAATTGTTGAAGCATTGAGATCACTAATTGAAGACTTTTGGAAGAATTACACAAGGGTATCTCTGAATCAAAGGGATGTGGTAAGAAGGAGAATCGGTAGTCAGAACCACGAGCCACATCCACAGCATTTTTTGGATGAGACTCAAACACAGTTTTATGGTAAATTTCTAGAGAAGTATCCTCAAATTAAAATTTGTCAAAGATATTTTGAATTGCTAAAACCTTTCTATGTTAAGATAAATCACACACACACTACTTGTTATTGTAGATTACATATTAAATTTTCTAACCATTTTGATGCTTATAGGTCTATATGTTTAGATATGCACACTAACAATGATTTGCAAGGTTGTGCCATATGTGCCCCACTAACATCTTCAAGAGACTTCATATCAAGAATTTTATGTGAAAGAGAGGAAGGTCAAATATTCTACAAGAAATTATGCTTGGATGGCACATGTGATCGTTGTGGTGGCTTGCAACATTTTCCAATATGTGAACATATGGAAATAACACATGCGGTTGGAAATGAACTAGTAGAGTTTGGCAAGTATAAAATAGTGGCATACAATACAAAAGATGGTAAAGAAGCAAAGAGGTGTGAATTAGTTATTGAAAAGATTCTAGTGTATCAGTTTATGCCTATATTTCGTGACAGCATAGTGTATGAGTATGCAAGACATGCCCATAGAGCTCCATGGTTGGACTTACAATTCAAGTTATGCAAGGACACATTTCTGGTTGGTAGCATTGTTTTAGTCGTCGACTTTGCAGAGAACTACAGTCTATAGCCACAACGTGAGGTGCAATCACAATATTACAACTCCACACAGGTTTCTATATTTGTGCACATCACATTCATTCATGCGAATGATAGTACAGAGGATGACAAAAAGATCATAAGGGAGTATAATTTCTATATTAGTGATGATTGCACGCATTCTACGGAGTTTGTGCAAGGTTGCTTTCAGGTGTTCTACAATGATTTGGCTAGAAGAGGCATATCGTTCAGTCAGCATATCATATGGTCGGATAACTGTGCGTCACAATTCAAGATCTCACAGAATTTCTATTGGCTAAGTAGGAGGCATAATTTTATAGGTATTTAACATATGTGGAACTTTTGTGAGGACGGGCATGGAAAGGGGGAGCATGATGGTGCAGGAGCATGTATCAAAAGAGCCATAGCACGAGAAGAGTTAAAGTATAAAGACAATGCAAAGTTGACAGATGCAAAATTGATTGTTGAGTGGTGTAATGCTTCCATGGGTCCAGGTAATGAAGGTAAGTCTTTAGTTCATAGATTTTTTTGGTTGATAGATGATACTAACATTGCACCATATGAGGATTGTTGTACACTGACAAGATCAAATGAGATGCACTCTTTCAGAAGCTCAATTGCAGGTTCATGGAGTATCCATACACGAAAGATGTCATGCTTTTGTTCTTCCTATACAATTCAAGTCTGGGATGAGTGCGAGTCAAAGGAGTGGGTTGACGAATGGCAGTTAAGTTAGCTTAGCCCACTTGACATGTATCGACCCCTGACGGCACTGGAACTAACACAGATGGAATCGTCAGTTGACTTTGACCACATATCAGATTTAGTTCAACCAGGTAATATAGGGCACGTATGTGCATCTAATTTCACCTAGTTCAACTAGGTAATGTCATCTTACTTTGTAGTGTTTTTGTAATGTTGACTAATTTCATCTAATTTGCTACACATATCAATGTAGGGCACGTATATGCAGTTATTGCAGATGAAGATAATGAAGAGGGAACATATTATTACTTATGTCGTTGTGTTGAGGCCAAAAAGAAATTGGAGGTCCCTGTTATAGATGGAGAAAACATCGAATACCCTACAGGCTCAGTGGTTATTATTGGAACATGGCTTAGAAGGTACCCACATAAGAGTGTTAATATTTGGCTATTTCAGGACTTTGACACGCATCAGAAGATTCTTCATTACTCGAACCTTGTCGTGGCATCCAATGTTCATTTAATAAAGTATCGGGGTAGACCTTTGAACAAAATATTGTGGAAGGTGCGTGAGTCTGACCATGAAACAATACTTGACACAATAAAGAGTAGAGTAGACACAGATGGTTCATTGGATTAATTTGTAAGTATTCACATTGATTTTTTAAAGTCATATTACATTAAGTTGTAAGTATGCACATTAATTTGTAAGGTTTGTCTTTTTTTTATTTCCTCCTGCATTTTTACACATATGTACACATTTTTACATCATCATGTTATGCATTTTTGGTGTCCTGCTCCTGATGCGACCAAACTCATAACTCACCCTACTTCCTCTAGACACCATTTGATGATCTCTCCAACACTCTGGATCCAGGGTGCCCAATCATGATGATGACCTATATACCATTCTCCCAAGGCGCTCATAATGAATGAAAAGAAGACTAAGGGCGCCCAAGCTTAATAGACTTATTTCTTTCAATTTTGATGATCCAAACTCTTGCAATACGACATCCACTTTCATGCCTTTAGATCTTCCTTCACATACAGGACACCAAATCAAGTTGAAAAATCTACATAAAGGTGCCAAAATGGATGAAAGGAGACATGAAATGTGCCTTAGGACTCCATGCTAAGGTTTGAGCAATGATGATGAAACTTAGATCTTTTTCCTTTCCTATGCGCTCATCTAAGATGTTTGAATGATAAGGATCACCTTGACCTCTATAATGTACATTGGGCACCAAAATCAAGGTGATTTTAAGCCACTTTGAGTCATTTGGGGTCAGTTTGAGTCTTTGAGTCATGTTGCAAAAAGTGTCAATGTTGTCAAGTTGCACAAAGCAACTTTTGTATTTTTGATGTCCTGCTCATGATGTGACCAAACTGACTATTCCAAAGAATCTGAATGGGTACATTTACAATAGGCATGGTCCTATTTTTCACCCAAACATGTCGAAACAGTCTGAGCTACATTGTACTGACGATATCCCTTAAGAGTCCAAAGTGCAAAAAGGCAGCAATCTTTGATGAGATGTTACTCAAAAACCGTGTCACTTAGAAACATTCCATTTAAGGCAATGTGATCATGTAAAGTGCCTCTACAATAACCTCTCTCAATTTTTTATATCTTTGAGGCATTTGCCTGTGGTGAAAGGTTTTCTGCTGCCCCAAAAATCGTCAGAAGGAGGCAGTGTAAAGTTGTAAAGGGGTGTAACTTTCGTCCTGCTCCTGATGTGACCAAACTGACTATTCCAACACATCTGGATGGGTACATTTACGTTAGACATGGTCCTTTTTTTCACCCAAACATGTTGAAACAGTCCGAGCTACATTGTACCCATGATATCCCTAAAGAGTCCAAAGTGCAAAAAGACAACAATCTTTGACGAGATGTTACTCAAAAACTATGTCACTTACAAACATTCCATCTAAGGCAACGCGATCATGTAGAGTGCCTCTACAATAACATCTCTCAGTTTTTTATATCTCTGAGGCATTTGCCCGTAGTGAAAGGTTTTCTGCTGCCCCAAAAATCATCAGAAGGAGGTAGTGTAAAGTTGCAAAGGGGTGTAACTTTCATCTTGCTCTTGATGCGACCAAACTGACTATTCCAATGTGTCTGAATGGGTACATTTATGCTAGGCATGGTCCTATTTTCTACCCAAACATGTTGAAACAGTCTGAGCTACATTGTACCCACGATATCCCTGAAGAGTCCAAAGTGTAAAAAGGCAGCAATCTTTGATGAGATGTTACTCAAAAACTGTGTCACTTACAAACATTCTATCTGAGGCAACGTGATCATGTAGAGTTCCTCTACAATAACCTGTCTCATTTTTTTATATCTCTGAGGCATTTGCCCGTGGTGAAAGGTTTTCTGCTGCCCCAAAAATCATCAGAAGGAGGCACTGTAAAGTTGCAAAGGGGTGTAACTTTTGTCCTGCTCCTGATGTGACCAAACTAACTATTCCAGTGCATCCAAATGGGTACATTTACGCTAGCCATGGTCTTATTTTTCACCCAAACATGTCGAAACAGTCCGAGCTACATTGTACCCATGATATCCCTGAAGAGTCGAAAGTGCAAAAAGGCAGCAATCTTTGACGAGATGTTACTCAAAAATCGTGTCACTTACAAACATTCTATCTGAGGCAATGTGATCACATAAAGTGCCTCTACAATAACCTCTTTCAATTTTTATATCTCTAAGGCATTTGCCTGTGGTGAAAGGTTTTCTGCTACACCAAAAATCGTCAGAAGGAGGCAGTGTAAAGTTGCAAAGGAGTGTAACTTTCATCCTGCTCCTGATGTGACCAAACTAACTATTCCAACACGTCCAGATGGGTACATTTATGCTAGACATGGTCCTTTTTTCACCCAAACATGTCAAAATAGTCCTCGCTACATTGTACCCATGATATCCCTAAAGAGTCCAAAGTACAAAAAGGCAGCAATCTTTGACGAGATGTTACTCAAAAACTGTGTCACTTACAAACATTCTGTCTAAGGCAACGCAATCATGTAGAGTGCCTCTACAATAACCTCTCTCAATTTTTTATATCTCTGAGGTATTTTCTCATGGTAAAAGGTTTTTTGCTGCCCCAAAAATCATCAGAAGGAGGCAGTGTAAAGTTACAAAGGGGTGTAACTTTCATCCTGCTCCTGATGCGACCAAACTGACTGTTCCAACACATCCGAATGGGTACATTTACGCTAGACATGGTCCTTTTTTTCACCCAAACATGTCAAAACAGTACGAGCTACATTGTACCCACGATATCCCTAAAGAGTCCAAAGTGCAAAAAGGCAGCAATCTTTGACGAGATGTTACTAAAAAATTATGTCACTTACAAACATTTTGTCTAAGGCAACACGATCATGTAGAGTGCCTCTACAATAACCTCTCTCAGTTTTTTATATCTCCGAGGCATTTGCCTGTGGTGAAAGGTTTTCTGCTGCCCCAAAAATCATCAGAAGGAGGCAGTGTAAAGTTGCAAAGGGGTGTAACTTTCATCCTGCTCCTGATGTGACCAAACTGACTATTCCAACGCATCCGAATGGGTACATTTATGCTAGGCATGGTCCTATTTTTCACCCAAACACGTCAAAACAATCCGAGCTACATTGTACCCATGATATCCCTGAAGAGTCCAAAGTGCAAAAAGGTAGCAATCTTTGATGAGATGTTACTCAAAAACTGTGTCACTTACAAACATTTTGTCTAAGGCAACATGATCATGTAAAGTGCCTCTATAATAACCTCTCTCAGTTTTTTATATCTCTGAGGCATTTGCCCGTGGTGAAAGGTTTTCCGCTGCCCCAAAAATCGTCAGAAGGAGGCAGTGTAAAGTTGCAAATGGGTGTAACTTTCGTCCTGCTCCTGATGTGACCAAACTGACTGTTCCAACGCATCTAGATGGGTACATTTACGCTAGGCATGGTCCTTTTTTTACCTAAACATATCGAAACAGTCTGAGCTACATTGTACCCACGATATCCTTGAAAAGTCCAAAGTGCAAAAAAGTAGCAATCTTTGACGAGATGTTACTCAAAAACTATGTCACTTACAAGCATTCCATCTAAGGTAACACAATCACGTAGAGTGCCTCTACAATAACCTCTCTTAGTTTTTTATATCTCTGAGGCATTTGTCCGTGGTGAAAGGTTTTCTGCTGCCCCAAAAATCATCAGAAGGAGGCAGTGTATTAAGTCAGGATGATGAGGTCAGTGGTGTTTGAGTTTTAGAGCTCCTTGATGACCTAATCCTGATAGTGGGCATGTAGAGGAAGGAATGGTTAAGGTGCACTTTGATAATCATTTCACCCTAGGTGAGTACCTAGGTAGAATTTGGAGTGGAAGCCTCAAATAATACCTTGGATTTTTAGATGCTTATTTTAGCTCAAATCATCATTATCTTGTGCCTAGAGTTGGAGTCTAACTACCTAGGGAGTTAAGGAGCATTTCATCATCTGGAGAATCCCAAACATATGCCTTGAACAAGTGATGCTACAAGTGGTGAACAAAATGGGCCCCTTGAAGAATTGAGCCCTCCAAGACATCTTGCAATTGCCTAAAAGTCCAAAATTTACACAAGTGAGTTAAGGCGCCATTTTCCATCTCTAGAGCCTCCTTTGAGAGCCTTAACATGGAGTGAATGTTTTAGTCTATGAAAGATTGCGCCTAAAGAATATAACAACCCCTTGAGTCACTAGGATGAACTAAGTTAACAAAATGAACTTCATTGAGGGAGGCACACTTGTACATCTAGACAACTCCAGTTTAGCGCCTGAGAAAAAGCATGTTTAGATCCATAAGTTTGGGGAGTATTGAGTGAGCTAAGTCTTCATGAGCATATACAATGACTTAAATCCATTAATGATGAAGTAAATGCTTATTTGAACTAAGGCACAATTTCACTCTACAATCATCTTCTGGCGCCTTGAAAGCTAAGTGTTTGAAAATATCATGATTTGCACCTAGATGGGGAAGTATCTATAATGAGTTGAAGCCACTTAAACGGCAAGCATGAAGGGAGCATCCAAACTTACCCAAGGAAGCGCCTAGAGGAATGGAAGTTGAGTTTGAAGATAGATGACCTTTCAAGTGCACTTGCCCTTGAGTGACAATTTGATTTGGCACCCTTATGTAAATTTAGATATGATCTAGTGCTTTGAGGTTGAGTGGAGTAATCTTGGCACCTTTGTGTGTTGTTTTATACCTTGATGAGCGCCTTGGAAGAATGGACGTTTACTCACCCTTGAGCGCCTTAGTTCCAGAGATTGAGTTTGAAGAGTAATACTCCTCAAAATGCCTTTATGAGAGCGATGAAACTAAGTAGCGTAAGAGATGATAAGTGTAAGAGCTTAGGGACTCAAGGTGCATTGTAGGGTCAAGAACATCAAGTTTATGCACCTAAGGGGAAAATCAAGCTTCAAACACCTCATCAAATGGCGCCTTGGTAGAGGAGTTGCCAAAAGACCTTAAAATTGAAAATTTGATAAAATAACTCACATTATGAGTTTAGGCACCTTTCCAAGATCAAGCTTTTATATAGCACCTTGAGTTGTTACTTTCATATTAGCGCCCTAGCATAAAGAAGAAGTCCTCAAATGTGCTTTAAGGAGGAAGATTGGTGATGGGAGTATATATGAGCGCCCTAGACTGTTTGAAGTGGGAAGTAGTAAAGGATAGTGCCTTGAATGAGTTTGAGCGCCTTGAAGAGGATTGAGCACCTTGATAAATCAGAGGATTGAGTGCTTAAGGGATAATAGGATCTTTTGAGACTATTGGCAAGTGTTCGGAATCATTAGAATTTCAAAAATAAGATAAAGACCCTAGGCGCTATCTCCTACTTGGAACATCACACATGGGAACATGGAAACTAGATTGATTGAAGGAATGATACTTTAGCGCCTTAAGGGTATATGAGTCAAAATAACACTAAATTGGTGCCTAGTCCAATTGATTGAAATCATTGTGGGTGCATTTTCTTGCTTTAGTTGGGTTTAACTTATTTTGGCGCCTTGGTGAGAAGTTCTCTAGATATGAGTTAGAATCATCAAAATAATAAAAATTGCCAAGAAAGAGATAGGTGTTTTTATGAAGTTTTTCCTCAATGTTGAGTGCCTAGGAGGTAGATTGCTCAAGAGAGGGTTAGATACTCTGTATTTCATTCTATTGTTGACTTGTCTAAAAACAATGGAAGCATAGGATTATCAACTTTTGAACCTTTGAACTCACTATTGGTGAGACAACATACCATCGGCGAGCTTAAAATTTCATCGGCTGATAGGCCAATGCCACCATGATTCCATTTGATTTCACTTCTGACAAACATCCCATCATTGACTCTTATCAGTTAGATAGACCACTATCGATGACTTTATATCCTTTCACACTGATGTCTTTATCACTCCGATATGAGACTCTAAGTCCCTCGCTTATTAGTAGGACTTAATACCATCGGCACACTCAAAAACTCTTCTGCCGACACACCGATCTCACGAATGACAACCTTTGAACCACACCCGTCAGTGAGACTCCAAACATCGGTGAACTCTAATCTCATTGGGCTGATACACTGATGGATTTCGACTGTCAGTGTGACCCCCTTCATCGGTGAATCTCTCAACTACTCTTCTGATGCATAGATGGGATTATCTTCTGATACACTAATGTCTTCGACTTCAAACCACACTCATCGGCAAGACAGACCACTATCGGCGAAGCTTAACCAAGGTCTACCGATATGCCGATATGACCAACTCTTGATGTCGATACAAGGTTCTTTTGCAGGCAAAGGGTGCCTAGGCTTATGGGGCTCAATTTGATGTATTTATTGAAAGCTCAAGGTGAATTGATGCTTATTGAAAATGCCACTTAGTCCTTCATTTGCATTATAGGTGCCATTTCCTATTGACTTATATACTCCTCATGCTAGGGTGCCATAATGAAGTGGTTTAGACAATAGGTGTACTTCACTTACCAGAGGCTTGTTCTCCTTCCACCTTAGGTGCACTTTTATGGTGGAACAGGTGTCAATGGGAGCCTTGTCTTAAATGAATGCTCTCTCTAAGTTGGATGCCCTTTTGAGGCTTTATGAGTTGCAAATTATGCCTTAACCCTTCATGCTTGTTGCTCAATGTTTGAATGTTTAAGAAAGTCTCCTTTAGGCACTCATCTTAATGACTTTTTCTCAAGGCATAATCATCCTAATGACTTGGATATTCATCCTAGTGTTTTAGGATATCAGGCTACCAGACTTAGTCATTTTCAGGATCTCAGACATAAAGAATAACATGATGATTCATTTTTTTTTAAAATACAACTTTTATCTTTTAGTTCCAAAATGAAGTTTAGGTGATACTTGAATAACAATAGCTAGCTTATTGGATCAACAAACATCCTATGTAATACAATCGGACTTTAAATATTTGAAGTAGCCATCTACAAATATCCATTCAAACGTGGATTTATAATGCAAGTATGGACGCCATCAATAAAAAAGATTTGTATTAACCAAATATCCATATAGGCATACATCAATATCTGTCGATATAAGTATAACATATATACAAAATAGACATATAGGCCTACAAGAATGCCATATAGGCATACAATGTAAACTATGTACAATACAAAATATATGTCCATAAATGCCATATAGGCATACAACAAAAGAACACAATAAAAAGTCATTCCCCTCTAGCTGGTGAAGAGAATAAATCACAAGCAACCTTTGATCTTCTAGGGGATGGAGATGCGCATGTGGGTGGTCTACTACGAACCCGAGGGCTACTCATATTTAGGTCTTCTTGCATCTTTACCTGTTACAATAAAAAGTATAGACATTAATATATAGAAATTACATGTTACAAAAAATGAAACATTTAACAAAATAATCACTTATCGTTGACATATAATCTATCTCCTCGCTTGCCTTAGTAGCAGGAATAGGCCCTGGTGATGTCATGTCCTATAGAAACCATCCAGATAGAAATTAAACTTCAAATCAATAATCTTTTGATTTTCAAAAATAGACAACTATAACAATGAATGTAAATTGAAATTTACTAATCTGCCTCATACCCCTGTTAATGCCATGGAGCTATGAATTGTAGAGGCCACACCCTGCTCCATTGCCCTATGAACATGGGGAGGTGTCTTCGCAGCCTGCATCATCTAGAAATAAAACAACATTATTCAATTACGAAAACTATAATAGTGATGCAAATCATGGCTCCTAACATACACACACATTCATCTAAACATGGAAGTACACACAATAAAGCACACAAATCACATACACAAATTTAGTAAGTACAATTCATTCATTAAACTATTTATTTTATTACCTCTGTAAAGATTTGAAGTCCACCACTGCTGGCAGGTGTTGCCATGAAATCTACAGTATTAACCTATTCAACATCCAAAATAAAAAATTAGAATACCATTCATATAACGATGTAATTCACATGTAATATTTATAATTGTTTACTAGTTACATACCTCGATAGTAGATGATCTAGTGAAAAATGCAGGTGGAGAACCACTGAAAACTGCATCGACGCTATGACCCTGAAATTTCATTAAAATCATCAATTTAAATTAGTTAATCTTGTATTTCAAAAATGAAATTTAATAAATTAAATTCAATAAACTTGTTAATATTTACCTGAGTATTAAGGCCAAAAGTCTCACTCAGGAGGGTATCTGTGATCACCATCTGCTCAGCTGCAGATGTAGCCTGTGCACCTGCATCCTGACTGTCCATGGGGTCATAACCATAGGCTAACCCGCAAGCCTGACAAATATGCGGTGGGACCCTACTCCTCGTACTATCTCCCAACCCACTCTGTGTTGTAGGACCGACATGCTCTATGATGCTCTGGGTCAAGGCACTAATCGATTGAAGTGTATCAACCTCAACACTCTCCTTCACAATGGAAGGGATAGAAACATGCTCGTGGGCTGGCCTGCTGATTACTCGTCTCACTACCCGTTGTGGGTCAAGACGTGCCCCTGGTCTATCTTGTGCTGACCCCCCACCTCTACCCTAGAAGTCCTGCATATCAAAATAGTTTGGCACTTTATTGAGGACAAACTCGCAGTAGAGTTTCCTCAAAAAGTATTGCGAGACCTCATTATTATTGCATGGAGGATGGTCAAAAACCATCCACCACCTCTGCCCGAAATTGTCCCTTATCACTTGGTTGTTGCACCAATGGATAGGGAACCTCTTGCATGTAATGGGTGGAGGTTGATTTGTTTGTGGGTTTGTGAAAATTGAACACAAGTCTAATTTTGTAATTTGTAATTTTTTGACATCTTAGTATGATAACTTGTCTACATAGTAATCTCTAAACTCTCTCTTTTTATCTGTCCAACTAGTTATTTGCTTGCTAATTGAATCTACATTTGATAACATAGACTCAAGAGATTCGGCAAGCGTGGACCTATGCAAGGTTGAAGTGGAAGGATCTTTCAACCTTGCAATTATATCTTCAATTTCCTTTTTGTTGCTTTCAATTTACCCCATTATATTTTCTTGTATTCCAGGGGCATGTCGAGGAATGAATGGAGGAGGTTGTTGTTTTGCAGGTATTTCCTCCTCAGGATTTTGTGGATTTTGAGGAGGAGGAGGAGGAGGAGGAGGTGCATTAACATTTCCTGACAATTAACGAAATATACATAAAAAATCAACAAAAACCTACCTATTTAGAAACAAATTCAAACAAAAAAACAAATATAACTCACCCCTTTGGCGTGCTCAACGTCGTGGCGGCATTTTGGTGATGAATTGATAAACTTTTTGTGTTGAATAGTGTTTTACAAAACTCGAGCACACTTTCGAGGGTTTCCATGCTGCGGGTTGAGAGGAGAAAATAGAAAAAAATGAGATTGGAAACCTTTTTTTTTATTTATAGAAAGTTATAACGCGCTTACATTATGGCTTGGTAATGACAAGCCTAAGGCTCATCATTACCAAGCCAAAATGCGAGCGCGTTATAACACGCTCACGTTATGACTTAATTTTTTTTGAAATTAATTTGGCCACTTTTTGGCCCCCCATCTTCTTGCACTTACCCTCTTATGACACCTTGGTTCACATTTTTGTTAAACACTTATAACTTAGTTTGGCAAATAAATCACTCGGTACTCGAGGTCTATATCTCTCTCCTAGAAAATTACTCTATCTCTTTTCTCTAAGAGTCATCTGATAACCTGTAATCCTGTTTCACTTGACATCAAACAATATGTGATCAGCACATCATTATCCAATTAATTCAACTAACAAATCAAACCTCATAATACAAATATAAATTGATAATTGCATAATCATTTCTATGATTTCAATAAAGGACATTTAATATAAACCATGTTTTTCCTTGTCATCAATCTAAACATCATAATACATTTACTTATATCCAAGTGAAAAGTAAAAGTATAGCAAGACAAAAATTGGGGATGTAACATATCCTTCCCCTAAAGATTCATTGTCCTTGATGATATAAGGTAACTAAAAAGCAAGTTCATTATTTTCAACTCGTAACATTATTAAATAAATGAGGAAAGTTTTGATAAAATTCATGGTAATCCTCCCATGTAGCATTTTCCTTAGCATATTGGTCCCATTAGACCTTACATTGCAGGACCTCTCTGTTACGTAAGTAGAGCTTGTGCGTTTCTAACACCTTGAGTGGTTTGATCATGACCACCCCTAGGTCTTGCATCTGTAAAGAATTCCAAGTCAAAATATGATTATTATCTATAATATATTTCTTCAAATAAGAAACATGAAAAACATTGTGCATTTTAGATAAAGCTGGTGGTAGAGCAATTCTGTAGGCAATCGGATTGACTACTTCAAGCACTTCAAAAGGTCCCATATATCAAGGGGGCTTGCTTAGAAGACTCCCCAAACTTAATAGAACTCTTATAAGCTTTAACCCTCAAAAGAACTTTTTATCCAACAGAAAATTACCTTGGAACACGTTTTGCATCCTCATAGCTCTTTTGCATATCATTGGCTTCTGCTAATCTTTTTCTAATCAGCTTAACTTTCTCTTCCATTTTAGCTAGCATTTTTGGCCCGATGCTAATCCTATCCTCTAGCTTATCCCAGCTTATAGGAGTTTGACATCTTCTTCCATACAATGCTTCAAATGACACCTTCTTAGTAGCGGAATGATAGGAATTATTGTAAGAAAATTCCACAAGTGGTAAGTATTCTTCCCACTTATATTGCTGATCTATGCAATACATTCACAATAAATCTTCCAAGACTTCGTTAACCCTCTTAGTTTGCCCATTAGTTTCAGGATGGTAAGCTATACTCACATTGAGTTTAGTCCCGAGCACAGAAAACAAAGTTTGCCAAAACCTTGATGTTAAATGTGCATCTCTATCTGAGATAATCTTTTTAGGGAAGCCATGTAATATAAACACCTCTTGTACAAATTTACGAGCTAACATAGGTGCTCCATCAGTCAAATTCCCTAGTATAAAATGTGCTACCTTTGTGAGCTTATCAACCACCACTAAAATGGCATCATGTCTATTCCTTGAAATAGGAAGACCTTGAACAAAATCCATGCTAATAAGTTGCCATTTCCACTGTGGTACATCATGTGGATATAACAATCTTGCGGGGTGATGATGCTCTGCTTTTACCCTTTGACATTCTAAATAACTTGCTACAAATCTTGCAGCATTATTCTTCATTCCTTTCTAGAAATAAAGAGGTTTAACATCTGCTAGAAGTTTGGTCACTTCTAGATGTCCTGAATATAGTGTAATATGAACTTTCCATACTAAATCCCTCAATTCAGCTGAATTGAGAACATAAATTCTATCTTTATACCTCAATAGTTTGTCTAACTCAAATAGATAACCATCATACTTTGGATCTTTAGGATTATCTTTCAGAGCTTGCTTAACCTGCTCATAAAACTCATCACCAAACAAATTTTGCAATACCAAATCCTTAAAATTACCGCGAATAGAAATAATAGAAGCTATATGTCTTCTACAACTCATAGCATTAGCTACTCTATTCTCTTTTCCTTTGATGTAGTTTATCTCAAAGTCATAGTTAGATATCAATTCTAACCATCTCCTTTGTCGAGCATTCAAATGCAATTGCAAGAAAATATACTTAAGACTTTGATGATCTGATTTAAGTACAAATGTCTTTCCCAATAGATAATGTCTCCACATCTATAAGGCATGAGTTACTGCTGCCAAATTCAGATCATGCGGCGCATAATTTTTCTCATAAGATTTTAATTTACTTGACTCATATGCTATGACTCTTCCTTCTTGCATAAGCACTCCTCCTAATCCTTCTCTCGAGGCATCTATAATTACCTCAAATTGCCCTTCGGGGTCAAGAACTTTCAAGATTGGAGTTGAAGTTAACTTTTCCTTTAAGAGATCAAATGCTTCCTGACATTTGTTTCTCCATTCAAATCTCTTTCCTTTCCTCTGTATGGAAGTGATTGGACTAGAAATATTGGAGAAATTTAGAACAAACTTTCTAAAATAGCCTACGAGGCCCATGAAACTATGTACCTCATGTACATTTGTTGGTACAGGCCAATCCAGAATAGCTGTAACTTTTGTAGGATCAACAGATTTTCCATTAGCTGATATAATATGACCTAAGTATTGAATCTCCTTTTGAAAGAATGTGCACTTAGATAGTTTCCCATATAACTTATGTTCTCTTAACCTCTGTAGAACTATTTGTAGGGGCCGATGATGTTCTTCCTCATTCTTAGAATAAATGAGTATATCATCCAAAAAGACAAACAAACTTATCCAAACAATCTCTAAATATACTATTCATGAGATTCATGAATGCAATAGGTGCATTTGTCAAACCAAATGGCAACACTGTGATCTCATAGTGTCCATATCTGGTTCAAAAAGTTGTCTTATGAATATCTTCATCCTTCAGTCTTAACTGATGATATCCTGATCGCAAATCAATCTTTGAAAACACAACTTCATGCATCTGATCAAAAAGATCATCAATACATGTCAAAGGATATTTACTCTTTACCATTTCTTTAGTAAGCATACTAAAATCTATGCACAAATGAAGGGTTCCATCCTTCTTCTTAACAAAAATAATCAGAGCACCCTAGGGTTAAACACTAGGTTTGATTAAACCTTTTGCCAATAATTATTGTAGTTTTTCTTTCAATTCCATTAACTCAATTGTCATCATATGATAGGGTGCTTTTGATATAGGCTCAGATCCTAGTTTAATATCAATAGAAAAATAAAAAACCCTCTTGGGAGGCAATCTTTGAAGTGCTTTTGGAAACACATCTTGAAATTCCTGAAGAAAAGGATACTTTTCCCCAAAAGATAAACTAGGGTTTTCTACCCCTTCCTCCACTTGTTCTATTTTGACTGCAAACAACTGATAACCTTTCCTTTTGGCCCTTTTTAATTGCTTAGCAGTGATAGTGCTGATTTTAACTTCTCCTTGAATCCCTTGGAATTGGGTCAGATTCCCCAAATCATCTAAGCATTCAATTTTTTTTTAAAAATAGTCAACCTTAGCTCTATGTTTCCATAACCAATTCATTCATAGGATCACATCATAGGAACCTAAAGGGGGCTACATATAGATTTACTTCAGTTGAGAAACTAAGAAGGTCAACTTTGGCTTCAAACAAACATTGCTCTACCTGAGCGTTAGATTGGTTAGCATATTCTATTGACCAAGGTTTGGACATATAACCAACTTTTCTAGAAAATTTATTCAAAATTCTAGGAGAAACAAAATTTTTTGTGGCTCTCGTATCAATCAAAATAGATATAGGGACTCCAAACAAAGTACCTGTCATCTTAATGGGTGTGATTTGATACTCGGCTTGACGATTATCGAGAGATACATGAATCTTTTACTAGAATGCTTCTTTTTGAGTAGGTAGTGCAATACCTCTTTGTTGACCACTTTGATTATTGTTAGGGCAACAATTTGCATAGTGGTCACCCCCACAAGTAAAGCATCCTCCAATGGGTCCTTTCTTATCTAAAGTCTTCCCATTGTTATCCTCTTTTCTTTTATAGTTGCCATTCTTTTTCTCATTTCTAGATCCACCTTTGTTCTTCTGAGGTCCTTTATCTTTTCTCTTATTATCATAACTCTTTTCATATCTTTTCTTGTAGGGTTGATTGTTAGGAGTTCCATTAAACCTCTTATGGCTTCTATCATGATAAGCTGAGATGGATTTCAGCTTTTGCTCTTGCTTAATCACCTTCTCATACAATTGATCCATTGTTGTGGGACCATGTACATCCACTTCACCACCGATTTGAGCATTTAAGCCCATGATGAATTTTTTGATCCTAAATCTCTCATCCTTTTGATACTGTGGAACAAATTTCAGGAGTTGAGTGATTTTTTCCCCATATTCCACCACTATCATATCTCCTTGTCGAAGATTTTGAAAATCTGTTAGTTTTTGATCAAAATAGAGTTGTGATAACCACCTCTTGCGAAAGAGTTCCACAAACTCATCCCAAGTTACCCTTAGAGAGATTAAATTCAATTCCATCTTTTATTCATCCACCAAGTGGATGCTTCTCCTGCTAGTTGGAATGCTCCCCATACTACCTTAGTCACCTCCGAGTAATTCCTTATCCTGAAGTATTTTTGCATCTCTATTAACCAAGCTTCTGCAACATTTCTAGTTTCTGTTCCATCAAATTTTGGTGGAACAACCTTCTTCATATCCTTCAAGAGCTCCAAGGTCAATCTATCCCTTGCCTCTTTATGAGGTTCGGTACTCTTACTTTGATCTTCATGATTTTCTCTGCTTCACCATGAAAGTTTTCACGTCCTTCGCCAATATTCACTTTGTCATCCACTTTCTTCTCCAAATCACCCAATCTTTTCTTGGTTTCCTCAAGCATGGTTATGATTTGGTCCAACTTATTATTTGGTGGGTGGTTTTCCTCTTCGGTTTCTCCTTGGTTAGTTCTTGTCCACACCATGTTTATTGATTTCTCACACCTGAGAACATTGAGTTATCCATTAATTCAAGATTGTAATGTAACCCATTAAATCTAAACATAATACTCAATTTAAACAATGGTTTGGCACAAAAACAACTAATTTTTTATTTATTTCATTTCAAAAGTAAAGAGTTTTCTTCTTTTATACAAGAAATGACTTAAAAAATCATGCTCAAGAGGAGTATATCCTTCAGACTCATTTTTAGATACATAATATCAAGGTATATAACCCTCTGACTCACTATCGGACCTAACTTCTATGATCTCAATAGTTGAGGGTATGCGGGGATCTTGCCTAAGCATAGTTATTTCCTCATCATTAACCCTTTCCAAGTACTCCTTTCTCACTCACTTGATTTGAGTTAAGGCAGTCACTAGAGTTTCAGTATCACTTAACCAAATGCCACTCTCATCATTGGTTCCCTCAAATGTTTTTATAATAGCCTCATGTTCTCTTTTTGCTTTAAGGAAACATTGACTCAAATTAATAGACTTTCTTGTTGTCTTCTTAAAATGTACCATCCTAGCATTGAAATTTTTAAACATTAGCTAACTGCATAATGTTGACTACAGGCAAGCATAGTGGTCTCATAAGCCCTAGTGCTGAACCTAGTAGTTCTGACAGCATATGTAACATCCATGTTCATTTAACATAGTAAAACTAGAAGATTTACCATAAAATAATTCAACATGGTAAAAAATGAGATAGAGAAATTTTTTTCTTTTTATTCAACAAATAATCAAGTAACTACAATTACAAGATTTCTTTTAGTAAATTACAATATACCCATATTGTCTTTTCATTTACAATGTTTACAAATGTAAAACCATTACATATACATATTTGGAATAAACACTGCATCTGAATATCTGACATCTTTATCACCAGTCTTGGCATGTTTCCCGCTTGGAGAGAGAGCATCTTTCCAGTGATTTATCTCCAACCACAGACCGAAGGTCTCCCACACATCTTCCACATAGGAAGTGGCCCTACCCTTCATGAGGAATATAGACCTTAGGTGACCAGCGGTAATTTGCCTTTTCCAAGTACATAGTGTTGTATTGTACTCAACTCTATCAACCATACATCCCTATATATCCTCTAGCTAAGTATGATTTCTGATAGGATGAGCAATCCGAATATAGTGAACCGACAATGTAAGCAGAAAACAAATGCATTACTTTGGTGAAAGTTTTAATATTAATGACATTCATAATGAACGTAGTCATTGTGTTCATCCACCCCTACTTGACTTGGATACTATCCTATTCTCGTAGTTTAAACTCTTACTTAACTTAATTGTGAATTAGTTTAATCCATGAGTCATGATAATCATACCTTTTGACTAAAACAAGTCTATATGACATAACTATTCCATTGGTTGGTAATTGACTCTACAGTACCCTAATACCTCTTGTTAATATGATATAACCTTATCTTATTCCTAGGAGTTCTAGATTCGCAAATAACTCTTGATTAACTTTAACCAAGATTAAGAATACTGTAGCTCTTAAATAAATAATGTCTCCTATACAAAAGAACATAGAATAACTTTGATAATGTTTATAAACAAAACATATCCTAGGTATAAATATCCTTACAAGGTCATTCTCTAGAATACTTAGCCTATTCCATTGTGTTGGATCTCTTCATGAATAACAATGACAAAAAGTCTTTAAATGGGAATCTCATAGTAACCTTATTCCACTTTCCTTAGTAACTTTAAGTTACTATCTTTAGATATGACACAAAAGTTTACTAACAATTCATATGATTCTAGTTCTCTTGGTAGATAGCATTATTCGATGCATATATACAATCTGTACAATACAATATGTTAAATTGATATAACTTCAATACTATACGGTTCAAGTTGAGAATCTGAAAAATGAGGTTCATTCATTCGAGAGCCTGACATTTGGATATCTCACAATCATTCTAATGATTTGATACAAACTTACTTGATTAGAGAACTATTTTCTAAACTAATAACAATTATGACAATCTCTTACTAAGATGGTCTCTTATCCTCTATTCAATGCATAAATATGATTATTGATCCATAAACAAAATAACAAATGGTTGATGTAGCATACTATAACATACTCATCACTTGATTTACCAAGAATCAATGAAATGATTTGCATTCATTGTCCTCATCGTTCATGGAGATAGATCAACATTGTTTACTTAGAATGTTAACTAAATTTTCCTATTGTTGATACATTACAGTTTTTAACTGTTACTCCACAAATACAGAAGGTTTAACCTTACTAGTGAACTATTATAATCGCCCATGATACAGTAATGATCGAACTAAAAGATCTATTCAATTATCACATGGTTTGTATGAACTAAGAAATACCTGACAATGGATGAAGTTCAATTGGCTGAGATATGCAAACTAGACATAGAGTCGATGCCAACAAACTGTGTATTACCTCTCTAAGCTTTTTTGCATACCTTCGATCCTCCCTTTTCTATATTCTATTATCTCAAGATTTTTAACTTCCCATCTCTAGACTGCCCACTCAGCTGAGTTGTTACCCAATATATCTCCTAGGCATGACTCCTTGAAAGTTGCCTTCATTCATCACTTAACAGTAATTTAGTTGCAACTTAATGACCTCTTAACTGTCCTTAGTGACTCATTCTTAAACTGAATTCAAATTTTAAGCAAAAGACCACATGTCAATTATGGAAGGCTACCAATTGGTTTAATCAGTTGGGTAGTTTGAAAACACAGTCATCCCCATAAGGATGAGGCCAACACTCTAAGAAATATAAAACTAATCTTTTAGTGATCATTACATGTGGTTCGATCCACTACTTACTATTATAAAGACTCTACTATAATATGGCTTACAACTCCCTCAATGTCATCGACTCATTAAGATGTATTATCCTCTTACGATGCAAAGGCATCTATATATTGATTACATCAATAATAATTATATTGATTACATCAATTATAATCCTTATATCTTCACCTGTTGCATTAGATAGATATAGTTTATTCAATAATATGATATTATTAAACCATGGAATACGGATATCCTGATTGGGTTGAGCTTGTCTCCCCATCATAATCCATTGACAATAATCACATATTAATAACTTCGATGAAAACATCTTAATGTTTAAGAATTGTTAAGGGAAATTTTGGATCAATAATGAATATGCAATGATAAACAATATCAAATACCCAAAACTCAATAGAATAGTGAACTAAGGAAATTCAATAACAATGAATCAAATAACAAAGCAAACCTTCCTTAGATCAAAACTTCCATTGGTTTCCTATCAAAAATTGTTCTTGTGTGTATGAAAAGGGGCCTCAGTGAGTGCACTTCTTTGCTTTGTCAAGAATGTAGATTGAAAATGGCTATGGTAATGTCACAATGAAGAGGAGCTTCACAATGATGGTAGTAGTGTGTAGTGCATAGTAATGAATGTGATCATAAGAAATGAAGGAATTGGTGCCAAAGGCACGCTGTAATTTCTGCAGAGTAATAATACTTAAAGCTTGGATGAATAGAATGGAAGAATGAGGTTCAATTTATAGACTTGGGAGAATGAAGATCAATGGTTGAGAACAGTTGAGGAACATGCAATGAATAAGAAGAGGACACGTGTCTTGCTTTCTTTTGCATGAGAGGATTTGCCAAGAATAGAAGAATGAGTTAAAGAAATTAAAAGAATATAATAATCAATTAAGTGATTTTAAACAAGAAGGGATTTGCATGAGAATAAGAAGATATTTTGTTTTATTAAATATTAGGAACATTTAATTGCATGTGCACAAAGCTTGAATTATATTTAAAGATAACTCAATTTAGAAGAAAAAGCAACTTAAATAAATATTTGTCTTATTTAAATTTAGAGAAGATATTAATGGAAGAAAGAATTAAATAATTGGTATTATTTAATTTAGAAGATAAGAAAGAAAATTAAATAAATAAATTTATTTAATTGTGTGCATGATTTGGAAGAATAAATAAAATATTTGACTGTATTTTATTTTTGGAAATTGAGAGGATTTAAATAAATTTGATTGATTTATTCAAATCTGGAAGAATGGTTTGATTTAATTAAATAATTGAGAATTATTTAATTGTTTGGAATAATTTAATTAAATAAAGGGTTTTTATTTAATTTTGACCTTAGAATAGATAATTAAATATTTTGATATTTAATTAAATTAGAGGAATGTGAATCAAATAAATAAATTTGTTTATTTATTTATTTATAGAGGAATTGGAATAGAATGAATATTAAGAATATTTATTTAGACTGAATCGTGTCATTTTTAGGCATATACAATATACACTGTTCTAGCACTTTTATCCTCTGAGACGGTGCATACATCGTATCGGCGCATATACACCTTATTTCTATGCATTTACTGTCTGTTTCAGTGCATATGTATTACTGCACTTCTGTTGACTATTTCTGTGCATTCAGTCTCTGAAGCGGTGCTTCTGTTGTAGGCAGTGATTTTAGGGTTTTCTAGGAAGATTTTGCTAACGCTGACATCTTTGCAGGTATTCTCTGGAGCTATTTTGTAGGATAGGTACTAGTTTAGATTCACATAGTTGTATTGGTTAGCTCACACTTCAATTTCTAAAGGGAAAGTAAAACAAATGCTCATGCAAATCTCACTTAGTTTTAACTAGGAAAGTGGTAGTTGAATCATTGCTATCTTGCATTGCAACATTGCTATCTTTTCAAAGTTATTGCTACCTAGATAAAACTGAACTAATCATTGCTTTCTGGGTGAAAACTGAACCATTACTATCTCGATTGACCATCATTTCAAAGTTAACAATTTGTGCTACGTGGATAAAATTGAACTCATCATTTCTATCTGGGTAAAACTGAACCATTGCTATCTCGACCATCATTTCAAAGTTAACAATTCGTGCTATCGGGGATAAAATTGAACTCATCATTGCTATCTTGGTTAAAAATGGACCATTGCTATCTTGTTATCACTTCAAAGTTAACAAAAATCTATGCTTGCCCAAGTAGATAGCTCATCTAGTTTTTCTCATTTTAACTAGGGGAAAAGAACAACTGTATTCTATGTTTTGGGAATGATACCAAGCATATGCTCTCCCCTATCTTGGGTGACCAAAATGCTAGACATATCATTTTCGCATGTGTTTTTCCTTTAGAGGGGCCTGCTCTTGGATACCGTTCATCCAAGTAGGAATGACCCTAAGTGGTAATAGGCTAGACGCCAAGCCCTTCCAAGCCACTATAAATAAATTATATTTGGAGCGAAAGCTTCAAACAATAAGTAAAGTTGTGTTATACCGACAACCAACCTCCCCCAAAACCCTCCAAGGTGCAACCCTTGCAGGCTGGGAGACTCCATAATGGAGAGTAGTGTTGCTGCATGTATAACCACTCAAACGGTTGCCTTTATTACTCATGCTTTGTTCTAGTGGCCAAAAACCCCTGTAATCCATTTGAAGTCTAGGGTTGTACTTGCTTTCTTTTTAGTCCAAAAAGAGTAAAAAATCACAAAAAAATAAAAAACCATAAAAATATTCTTTGTGTTTGTTGTGTCTTCTTGCGATAATTCCAAAAAATTAGATCAAAAAGACCTTTTTGCAACCAAAGTACCAAAAACATCAGAAAAATTCCAAAAATTGCAAAAACACTAAAAAAAGCCAGAGCGGTGAATTCGTCCTCTGTTCCTGCGCATCTGTGTCGACCCACGGTGCATTTGCTTAGACCTACAACTCTTTCATTATCTGTTACTACGCATTTACATTTTATCAATACAGTGCATATATCCTGACTTATGGTGCATCTGTCAATTTCTGCAATGCATCTGTATCAGCGCATACACAACAGTGATCACTTGCACAGTTTTCAAGAGAAAAAAATTAGGTTTTCTAGGTACCGATTTTAGTTTTGTGTCAGTTTCTGTTGAAATGACAAACCAATTAGAAGTAATTGCTCAAGAACTCTAATACCTACAAGAGCAATTAGACTTTGACGCCTCGCCCCAAGATCGTATAGCAATTGCTCAAGAACTGCAAGTCATATGTCATGCCCACTTTTTATGAGTGGCCACGACACGAGAAAGCACATGTCATGCCACATTACCCATGTGGTCATGACATGAATCACCCAAAAAAATTTCCCCCTACCCCTAAATCCCCGTCGCACAAGGCGGGGAAGGAAGACAAGGCGTGGATGAAACACCCAAGGCATCTTGTTAGGTAAATCAACCAAGGGAATAACAACATTAAGTGACCAAAATGATAATTAAGCAAGAAGAAGAATATAAACATTCATTCAATCAAGGATGAGTTAAAACATTCATACGTAAATGGGATACAAATTTGTTCATTCTAACATCACATATAATTACGAGAAGGCTCAAGCATGTGAAAACATAGAGGGTGCTCTAGACAATGCTTTTATTCCAATACTAAAACATATCATGGCCACATAATGACAACACGAAGATACCCACATTCAAATCAATTATTCTCACGTGCATTGGTAGAATAAAATAGACGTTAATTACTTAAATTAAATTTGCATACGTCAATAAAATAAATTATACATTAATTACTTACCCCCAAGTTATTAAGAAAATCATATACATCCATTACTCCTCTGATATATAAAGATAAGAATAAATACGATAATCATTTCTTGAATACATCAAAGAGATAAATATTCATTAATTATTTTTCCTCTACATCAATAGAATTTAATAAACAATAATCATTCTCCTGAGTGCATCAAAAGAGCTAAATATACATTAATTACCCATCGAGGTGCCCCAATGGCGCCCTAAACAACCATGAGTACATCAAAAGATATAGGATGAGGATCACACAAAGTCTCCAAGGAAGTATGTCTGAAACGAAGACCAATGGGAGATTTTGCTCTCCTCCCAACCATATTGCCATCGTCGAGCGCAATGGATGTCCATTACGCCCTAGGCAATCCCCCAAGCTATGGATAGAGGGGATCATGGAACCACCACTAACATAGTCATATTCACATGAAGAAGGTCTAAAAAAAAACACGAGGTTTAACCACATAACTACAAAACACGATGACTCACACACACCAAAAAGATTAATGAAGGAACAACAAGTCTAATAGTACATAAATGAACAATCACCCCTCAATATATGCATAACATGATAGTGAAGTATAAATCACCATAAGGTCATTCATGTCACGAGCAAGCCAGAGAATGATATAAAGCTAACATAAAGTATGTTAATACACTCAAATCTCATATAAGCTTTTCTATTCAACTACATTATTTGTTACATTCCAAGGCGGTCAAGACACGAGGAGAACTCCCAAACCCTAATACATTACCCCCATTATACCCACTAAAGGAACATTTTCAAAACAAGGAGATAGTACTACAACATACAAGGTACGACATCAATGCACCAATCTACATGCATAGGACCCAAAAAAAATAAAAATAAAAATGATATATTGTTTGCATGGGGTTGTAAACCTCAACTAAAATCTAAGAGCCATGAGGGACCATTATGATCCATACAAGAATAGCTATATGCAACTATAAATCTCTAAAAAAAACATACAACCATTAATATGATTCTAGCTCAACTATAAAAAAAATAATAATTAAAAAAAAATGATTCTTTTATAAAACTACCAACTCACTTTTCAATTAAAAACCCTATGTAAACTAGGAAGCTTATTATTCCCACATTGCAAACCCATGCCACACAAGATACACACAAAGACAAGAGATATTCTATTGATTCATTTTAAGGCACAATAGTCACACTCATCTATAGTATTATCTATTCATAGCATTTCTAGAAGGAGAGTAGAATTGAGGAATTTTCACCTAATAGGAAAGAACTTGGTAAATTGATCTAAAACTCAGATGTACATAATTACAAATCTGGGAAGAACTTGAAACCACTGAAGAATTAATTAGAGATCGCATTTCCCACCTTTATTTCATTTATTTTATTTTTTTGGTTGAGAGTCTAAAGTCAAAATAGAGGGATCTACGGAAGAGTTGATGTGATGGAATTGTGTGTCCAGCTAGGATGACCGAGTTTAAGAAGGATGAAGTGACTCCATAAAGAGGGATCAAATCTCTATTCACCACACGTCTAAAACCCACGTCAGAGACAAGGAACACCATGCCAAATAGGGAAGGTCATGCCTATTATTCAGGCCACTCCTCTCTTAGGTATGAGTTCCACACAAACCCAAACAATAAAAGAAAAGAAAAGTATAGCAAGACTTTTTCTTTTGGTAGAATAGAACGCACCCAATAGCGACTTCCAAGTCTAAACTTTCAAGTTGTTTTAAACTTAATGGTCCATTTCACTTAGTATATTCTAGTGGTAGAAGTGAATATTACCATTCAATTTAAAGAAGATAAGAGCAGAACTATGGATTTACTCAAAAATAGGCACTGTATGGATATGACTAAATTTGGGGTTGGTTAGGATCTACCCATCCTCATTTCTTTAGCGATAGGAAGGTGCATCATTACTGTTTAGGGTCTAAACAAAAAAAGGCACAAAATAATCCCCCATTAAGGACTCTAACCATGTCTCTCTCTACAGCAAAACCAAACCTACGAGTTCCCAACAATGAAACAATAAAAAGAAATGCCTGAATAAATACTATTTTCTAAATTTCTATTTTCAAAGATATTAAAAAAAAAACCTATGCATAAACACGAGGGAGTGAGTATGCCTCAAGATCTCAGGAATGACATGTAAAGAATTTGACAGGAAGTCAACACCATAACTGTGTTGTTTATTCTCATCGTTCGACCAAATCAAACTCTTGGTGGTGATATAGAGTGTTCCAGGCTACTCGAGGGTTCGTTTCCCCAGTGCAATGGCCACTTGTGACTGAACATGTTTGATTCCTTCACCGTTTCTGTGTCTGAAGGGAGCTGCCCATCCCCTTCTACTATAGTCGTTAAAAACCCCCACCCCTCTCTCCAACCTGATGCTATCTCTTGTATCTAATTACCCTCCCTCCATCACTAAGGTTTTTCTCCCCACCTTAAGTCACGACTCTCTTCCCCCATTCTAGGATCAGCTCCCAAAAACTCCCATCCTAATTGCCTCCCCTCCCCCCAAAACTTAAAACACAACCACCTCGTGGTCCCAAAAAAATATGCCCTCCTCCATACACCCTCCTTTTCCTCGCATGCTCCCTCTCTTTAAAAATCACTTTTCCCATTTTCAAACCAGGATCCCCTATGAGTGGGGTCACGGCCAATCCATTTTACTGATGTGACAACCAGGCTATAAAAAAAAATGTGTAGCACCTCCAAAATTACCCCTCAAAATTTCAAATAAGCCACAGTAAAATTAAAGGGGGCCGCTCTAACAAACAGTCCCCATTTCAAAATAGGATTCTGATGATAATTTATATCTGCCCTTTTTATAATTTACTTATACTAAGGTATGTCATAGTATTTAAAGGGCACATTTCATTCAATTATTAGTACTTATAATAACACTAACAACCTTAAAGTCATGACTAATAGTACTAACCTTAAAAATATATTGGGCCTTAAATGCACATATACTATCTCAGCCATTGGAGCTATCCCACCTATTAGGTCTTTTCCCTTATATCAAGAAAGAAACAACTTTTAACCTAACCCAAAACTATTGTCCTCAACTAAGAATTAGAAGCAATACTTGTTAGGACAAATACCCTCCAATCACGAAAATACCTTAAAAGACTAGACCAATACAATCAAAACTCTAAACCTTCCGCATCGTAAGAAGAAGATTCAAGACAAACTCCCTTAATCTAAATAAGGTTAAGATATATATATATAAATATATTTATAATATTTCTCATAGTAAGATAGGTCAATGTATTATAAAGGTATTATAGAATAGATATTTGCCATACAAGAGAAGTTGCTTGGTAAGAAGGGTCGGCCATCCAAGCATAGGGTTTAAGTATGGATTAAGTTTATCTGGCATGACATGAAGGTAAAGGTAATAATTAGTTATCCACAAGACACACACACCTTTATGAGTGACTACTATAGTCTAGATACAATAACAATAGTATGCCTCAACCTAATCGATCGAGGTTATAACGTGATCAACAATAATAAATATCCATTACCTTTATTAGCCTCAAAACAACCATACCAACAAAAACCCCTAGGTAGGGCTTAGCAATATTGGTTCTAACTCAAATATTGTCTTAAGTAAGTAAGCTATAGGGCCCCAAGAAGAACAAGGGTACCTATGACATTAATAGTTGTGCTAAAGGCATTAGAACCAACACACCTTTAGTTCATCATGCCTTTCCAAATGGCACCCCAAATCAAGCATGTATGACCAAGCTAGGATGACTCGAGACCCATCCAAGATGACTACTAATCAAGACTGATCTCAACAGTGGCACATAAGGTTCAATTGCAACACTTCAAGGCAACAGAGGGAAGAGCCAAAACCAAAAACATGAAATTGAACAATTGTTAAACTACACACACGTAGGGGTGACACGCACATCATTGGTCTATTCACACACAAGAATCTAGAATCATAACGATTCAAATTAGAGACAATAGGGTGGACACTGGTACAATCTTCAACTCACAACCAAATAGAGAGTACAACAAGAAGTGGCAATCTTACAAGCCGAACGTGTCAGTACTAGCTACGCCTCGCCCCAAAGTCATACATCATTTTCCCATCTTAATGATTCTCATGACAAGGCAAGCACCACCTCAAGTTGGAAATTGTATACCACTCTATCTACTAGTCCTCCTTCACCATCTTCTAAGACACATATCCCAAAGCATACCAATTCTACACCAACGCCACCATCGAGTTCCCCGAGCTCTAAATGGACAACCAGAAAAGCCTCAGATTTAATCCAAAAATCATTAACAATTCTTAAACATTAACACCCAAAACTTAATAGAATAGTGAACTAAGGAAATCAAATAACAATGAATCAAATAACAAAGCAAACCTTCTTTAGATCGAAACTTCCATTGGTTGCCTATCAAAAATCATTCTTGTGTGTATGAAAAAGGGCCCTCAGTGAGTGTACTTCTTTGCTTTGTCAAGAATGTCGATTGAGAATGGCTATGGTAATGTCACAATGAAGAGGAGCTTCACAATGATGGTAGTAGTGTGTAGTGCGTAGTAGCGAATGTGATCACAAGCAATGAAGGAATTGGTGCCAAAGGTACGTTGTAATTCCTGCAGAGTAACAATACTAAAAGCTTGGATGAATGAAATGGAAGAATAGGGTTTAATTTATAGACTTGAGAGAATGAAGATCGACGGTATAGAAAGAATGAGAAGATCAATGGTATAGAATGGTTGAGGAACGTGCAACGAATAAGAAGAGGACATGTGTCTTACTTTCTTTTGCATGAGAGGAATTATCAAGAATAGAATAATGAGTTAAAACATTTAAAAGAATATAACAATCTGTGATGCCTACACTTTTTTATTTCCGTACATGTGACTATTTAGCTTACTGTTGTTGGTATTTTTATATGGGACTGTTGTTCCCAGATTTTCAAACTATTAAAATCTTATTATGTTAAAGGAAAACTAATTGGGTGATGTTAGATAGAAAATTGTCATGTGATTTCATTATGTTTATAAGAACTGTGGTATGCTTTAGAAATGCATGTATTAAATTTACTTCGGCTATGATATTTATATGTGGAATTAACTTTGAAATTGAGTGTGCAGGTATTTCCAACAAAACCACAAATACAGGAGATCATTCCACACCCTATGTTGTATCCCTTGTGAGCTGATCTAGTTCCACGAGGAACTAAAATCAACCTTGTGTTTGGTAAATTGTTGTAATGTTGTATTGTTGTAATGTTGATGGAGGTTAAGGGAAATAGTTCTATCTTCTGAATTAATTATATTGTGATGAGTATTGTAAGAAATGTTGTTTTGAATCTTGTTTAAACTTTATTTCTTTTTGACCCTCTTCTTATGTTTTTACTTGACTCTGGGAGTCCTAACTAGGTTTAAATCAACCCTAGGTTGTACCCTATGGGTCTAGGGACCTTTTTGACTAGGATAACCTTGGGATAACCTCCATATAGTCACTTCAACTTCAGGGTGAAGTTAAGTGACGAATTTGCAAGCATGGGGACAATGGGATGAGTGGAATCCACACTCAGGCCCACTTCCAAGTCATGGAGCAACTCCATGATCCCCTAATAATGGAGTGCTTGTCTCCTTGTGCCTCTCTTTTGGTGGGGTTCCCCTTAATGAGGGTGGTGTGTCACCCACTCTCTTATTTTAGTTTACTTATTGTATTTTATTTCTACATGTGGGCTATAATGGGGGACCTCTTGAGTGGGGTTAATTGTTTTAAGTCCATTAGGGATAATAGATAATGAGTGGGTTTATTTTATTAATTCCACTTGGGATAGTGGGGATATTTTTTAATTCCACTTGGGATAGTGGGGATATTTTATTAATTCCACTTGGGATAGTGGGGTTATTTAAATATTACAATCTTAAAACAATGAATTTTTAATTCATCCACTATGAATTTAAAATTCACAGATAATGTGAGCCCTTGATCTCAACTCTTGATCCTCACCTTCCATTCACTTCTCAAAAAATCTATAAATGAGACCCTTCTCTAAGCAATTGAGAGATATGATTTTGTAGGGGAACTTCATTTTTTGTGTAGGGGAACTTCATTCTTGTAGGAGGGGACTTCATTCTTGTATTCTTGTCATGCCTAATTTTCTCTGGGAAATCTTCTTCTAGTATCCTCATAATGCCCAATTCTTTCTCCATTCTTCTCTTCATAGCCTCATAATGCTAAAATTATTCTAGCCATCCTATATCCTCCATTTATTATCCCTTGCTTGTGATCATAGAGATATTATTTTTGGGGTTGGATTATTGAGGAAAAAAGGAGAACTTTGGAGAAGGAGGCTAG
Source organism: Cunninghamia lanceolata (assembly GCA_027924645.1). Classification (NCBI taxonomy): domain Eukaryota; kingdom Viridiplantae; phylum Streptophyta; class Pinopsida; order Cupressales; family Cupressaceae; genus Cunninghamia; species Cunninghamia lanceolata. The sequence continues at coordinate 5,327,557 of BSBN01000030.1, forward strand.
AATGGAGTTCTCCATCAATTTTCATTCCATAATTGGGCTTTGGAAGGTTGGTGAATCAAGTCTATTCTCTTGTGTATCTGTTGTTTTATATGTATGTTTCTTTCTTGCTTGTTGAATGAGTTTGCAAATGTCTTCTATGAGTATTCTAGTATTGTTTTGGGGTTTTGTGTGTTGGGTGTAGAAAGAGCTCCTTCTAGTTGGAAGGCAATGCTCATCTTGTATAGGGAAGGGAAGGTGTGACCCTCCTCGGGTGTCATCTTGGTTCTTGTTGTAAGAAATGCCTTGAGGGCATGTTGGTATTTTTTTTAGCCTAGAGGGCTTATGGCTTTGAGAGCCTATTGGGAAATCCCGGGTAATTTGATTAATTGGAAGACTTGAGGCCTTGTGGAAAGACAAATTGTTGGCTTGAGGCCTTGTGATAAAATGTGATAAAATGTGTAAAGGATGACACCTAGAGGTAGAGATGTCTACTTCCCTACCCTCCCTGAACTCACCTAAGCTAAGTCTTTGTATTGTGAATCAAACCTTGAGGGTGTGTATTATTTGATTTGTTGTTGTTCAATGTTGTGATGTGTTTAAGTCTATTCTACCTTGGGTATGTGGATGGTCTCCCTAACTCGGGGGTGATGCTCTTGCGGGTCTATGGTAGGGAGGAGAGCAGCTTGTGTGGTGTTTCTTCCCTTGTGTGATATGCAGATTTTCTGGGAGCTTATTGTGAAGCTTGGAGAAGATTATTAGATCTTAGAAAATATTCTATTTTCCTTAAGTCTTAAAGAGAGCTTGATCTTTTAATAGCTCCTTCCTTGTCGATTTTTCAAAAGGAGAAAATTATCTCCCTATTATTGTATAAATTGTTATTTTTGGAGTTGTGAGGAAATTCTCTCTGTTCTTAGGTTGATAGTTGTAATTTTCTTGTTCATTAAGTTTTACCATTTAGAAATAAGAAAAGGAAAAGAAAATTTATTTTTTAAAAAGATATTAAAATTATCTAGTTCCTTCTTCTTCTACTTGCAACGTTGTGAGTTAGTTGATGTTTTAATTAAGTTTGTAAAAGTATTAAAAAATATCCCCACCATGAAATAAATGAAATTTGGGTTGCAGTATTGCTTTGGAAATTACTGCCACCTTGAGGGTCTCATCCTAGGATGGGGACCTTTTCACTTTTACTATTCACTATTCACTATCACTATTCACTTTTACTATTCACTTTTCACTATTTACTATTCACTTTTCACTATTCACTTGTACTATTCACTATTTACTTTTATTATTCACTTTTCACTGTTCATTTGAAGGCAAACTATATGTAGTTTAAAATATTTGACTTGAAATAGAAATCTTAAATCAAGGAAAGTGGGATTTATGTATGCATAATGTATAATATGAATTGAATAGATGCTTAAACTCAGAGTTGCAATTCAGAAATACATTGTTTATACAATTACAATTTAAAATGAGCATAGGTAAATATATTTTAATTTTAAGGAAGAGTTTCTCGGAAGTTTTGACAATTATTCCAAATTAAATTCCAAGAAAAGGAAGAGAGGGCAAATGAATAGATCGTGCTTTGTTGAAAAATGATCTATCACCTAAAACAACTGTTGTTCAAATGTAAATCATGAGATTAACCTAAAGTAGGAAACCACGCGTTTTCTTGCGTAGGGTGTGCATATATGTACTTGGTACCCCGCTGACAACTGTATTGCTTTCGCCTTAAGCATGCACCACCGAGCACGCTTATGCATGCGAGGGGGTTTTCAGAGTAGTAAGGGAAAAGTTTTGATAGTTCGTATCATGACCACATGGCGCATGTGGACATAACACGTGTGTAATGTGTGTTATAACCGCATGGAAAAAGTGGGCATGACATTTGGTATCAGAGCAAGGTTTCAACATTGGGAGCTCTGGGGTTTGCATGTTTTGTAGACTGACATGGAGTGGGTTGGGCACGGTTTGACCCTTGTCTTACTACATGTAGCTACGAGAGAGTGAGGTTGTGGTTTGTTGACTAACCTTCACCTTGGAGGAATACCCATCCTCTTGTTTTATCATCATGATGGCCTTGTCACATGAGTATCGAAGTCTTCCGCTTATGTTTTGTGGTGGTTGTGATCCTCTTGGTCGATTGTCCTCTTGAGTCAGTTGGTCTAGGTGGTGAGGGTTGTGTTGGACTCTTCCTCACCCTTGTGTATCTTGTGGAGTGTAGTGATGTAATGTACACTTTCTTGGATTGCGATTATTTCTTTCGGTTGTTTGGTGGCCTTTTTGTATCTTGGTTGTGTGGACCAGCCTTGTTATTTTATCTTATCCAAAAGTAGCTTAGCCACAAATTTTAATTTTTCCTTTTTCACGTAACTCCTATGGTTATGTTGTTTTAATGTTGAAATTGCGCGCATTTATTCATTTATTTATTTATTCTAATTTGGGTTTTAGAGACTTCTCCTCTTGGCTTTTCTGGATATTTGTGTTGGCTAAACTAGGTTCTTTCTTTTTTTCTAATGTTGGTCTTGTATTGTGTTGTTCTTCTCGCCATGTTGATGGAGCGACCTCTAGTGGAGTGTATATAAGGAAGTAGACATGGGAAAATTATGAGGATGGGGGTAGGTGTGGACTAGTATGGGCTGGTCATTATCCACTTACCTTCCTAGTGATCTTGTTCTTATATTAGTTATCTCTTGGAGGCTAAACCCTTATACAAATAAGAGGTAGGCCATTGTGGAAATGTATGGTGAGGCTCCCAGGCGTGTGGCCCTGAGACCATCATTCTACCTGGTTCTTGGATGTTTGGTTACTTGGCACTAGTTATTGGTTACTTGGTTCTATGATGAGACTATGACATCCCCTTAAACCTTTATGTGAGCCTTGTGAAGTTAATCCCTGTAATGTGGATGAATGAAAATATGTGTTTAGATGTTAGATCTGTAATTGATGTATTTGTATATGAGTTGATGTTCTATATAAACAGGTTGTACGATGTGTGAATTCCTTATGCATGTGTGATAATGATTGATGAACATGAAATTCCTTATGTTGATTACAATCAATACAGTGTGCTTTGTGAATAGGATTATGCCTTTATAACATTTAGTATCATACTTTAAAATCTTATGAGTTCCTTTTATCCTCACCTCTTTGATGACTTCCAGGAGGAAGTACAGTCTTAGGGGGGAGTATGTGAGGCCTACATTTTTCCATTTCTGTACGTGTGACTATTTAGCTTACTGTTGTTGGTATTTTTATATGGGACTGTTGTTCCCAGATTTTCAAACTATTAAAATCTTATTATGTTAAAGGAAAACTAATTGGGTGATGTTAGATAGAAAATTGTCATGTGATTTCATTATGTTTGTAAGAACTGTGGTATGCTTTAGAAAAGCATGTATTAAATTTACTTCGACTATGATATTTATATGTGGAATTAACTTTGAAATTGAGTTTGCAGGTATTTCTAACAAAACCACAAATACAGGAGATCATTCCACACCCTATGTTGTATCCCTTGTGAGCCAATCTAGTTCCACGAGGAACTAACATCAACCTTTTGTTTGGTAAATTGTTGTAATGTTGTATTGTTGTAATGTTGCATGAGGTTAAGGGAAATAGTTCTATCTTCTGAATTAATTATATTGTGATGAGAGTTGTAAGAAATGTTGTTTTGAATTTTGTTTAAACTTTATTTCTTTTTGACCCTCTTCTTATGTTTTTACTTGACTCTGGGAGTCCTAACTAGGTTTAAATCAACCCTAGGTTATACCCTATGGGTCTAGGGACCTTTTTGACTAGGATAACTTTGGGATAACCTCCATTTAGTCACTTCAACTTCAGGGTGAAGTTAAGTGACGAATTTGCAAGCATGGGGACAATGGGATGAGTGGAATCCACACTCAGACCCACTTCTAAGTCATGGAGCAACTCCATGATCCCCTAATAATGGAGTGCTTGTCTCCTTGTGCTTCTCTTTTGGTGGGGTTCCCCTTAATGAGGGTGGTGTGTCACCCACTCTCTCTTATTTTAGTTTACTTATTGTATTTTATTTCTACATGTGGGCTATAATGGGAGACCTCTTAAGTGGAGTTAATTGTTTTAAGTCCATTAGGGATAATGGATAATGAGTGGGTTTATTTTATTAATTCCACTTGGGATAGTGGGGATATTTTTTAATTCCACTTGGGATAGTGGGGATATTTTATTAATTCCACTTGGGATAGTGGGGTTATTTAAATATTACAATCTTAAAACAATGAATTTTTAATTCATCCACTATGAATTTAAAATTCACAGATAATATGAGCCCTTGATCTCAACTCTTGATCCTCACCTTCCATTCACTTCTCAAAAAATCTATAAATGAGACCCTTCTCTAAGCAATTGAGAGATAGGATTTTGTAGGGGAACTTCATTTTTTGTGTAGGGGAACTTAATTCTTACAGGAGGGGACTTCATTCTTGCAGGGGGACTTCATTCTTGTAGGGGGACTTCATTCTTGCATTCTTATCATGCCTAATTTCCTCTAGGAAATCTTCTTCTGGCATCCTAATAATGCCCAATTCTTTCTCCATTCTTCTCTTCATAGCCTCATAATGCTGAAATTATTCTAGCCATCCTATATCCTCCATTTATTATCCCTTGCTTGTGATCATAGAGAGATTATTTTTGGGGTTGGATTATTGAGGAAAGAAGGAGAACTTTGGAGAAGGAGGCTAGAGTGGAGCTCTTCATCAATTTTTATTCCATAATTGGGCTTTGGAAGGTTGGTGAATCAAGTCTACTCTCTTGTGTATCTGTTGTTTTATATGTATGTTTCTTTCTTGCTTGTTGAATGAGTTTGCAAATGTCTTGTATGAGTATTCTGTTATTGTTTTGGGGTTTTGTGTGTTGGGTGTAGAAAGAGCTCCTTCCAGTTGGAAGGCAATGCTCATCTTGTATAGGGAAGGGAAGGTGTGACCCTCCCCGGGTGTCATCTTGGTTCTTGTTATAAGAAATGCCTTGAGGGCATGTTGGTATTTTTTTTAGCCTAAAGGGCTTATGGCTTTGAGAGCCTATTGGGAAATCCTGAGTAATTTGATTAATTGGAAGACTTGAGGCCTTGTGGAAAGATAAATTGTTGGCTTGAGGCCTTGTGATAAAATGTGTAAAGGATGACACCTAAAGGTAGAGATGTCTACTTCTCTACCCTCCCTGAACTCACCTAAGCTAAGTCTTTGTATTGTGAGTCAAACCTTGAGGGTGTGTGTATTATTTGATTTGTTGTTGTTCAATGTTGTGATGTGTTTAAGTCTATTCTACCCTGGGTATGTGGATGGTCTCCCTAGCTCGGGAGTGACCCTCTTGCGGGTCTACGGTAGGGAGGAGAGCAGCTTGTGTGGTGTTTCTTCCCTTGTGTGATATGCAAGTTTTCTGGGAGCTTATTGTGAATCTTGGAGAAGATTATTGGATCTTAGAAAATATTCTATTTCCTTAAGTCTTAAGGAGAGCCTGATCTTTTAATAGCTCCTTCCTTGTCAATTTTTCAAAAGGAGAAAATTATCTCCCTATTGTTGTATAAATTGTTATTTTTGGAGTTGTGAGGAAATCCTCTCTGTTCTTAGGTTGATAGTTGTAATTTTCTTGTTCATTAAGTTTTACCATTTAGAAATAAGAAAAGGAAAAGAAAATTTGTTTTTTAAAAGGATATTAAAATTATCTAGTTCCTTCTTCTACTTGCAACGTTGTGAGTTAGTTGATGTTTTAATTAATTTTGTAAAAGTATTAAAAAATATCCCCACCATGAAATAAATAAAATTTGGGTTGCAGTATTGCTTTTGAAATTACTGCCACCTTGAGGGTCTCATCCCAGGATGGGGACCTTTTCACTTTTACTATTCACTATTCACTATTCACTGTCACTATTCACTTTTACTATTCACTTTTCACTATTTACTATTCACTTTTCACTATTCACTTGTACTATTCACTATTTACTTTTATTATTCACTTTTCACCATTCATTTGAAGGAAAACTATATGTAGTTTAAAACATTTGACTTGAAATAGAAATCTTAAATCAAAGAAAGTGGGATTTATGTATGCATAATGTATAATACGAATTGAATAGATGCTTAAACTCAGAGTTGCAATTCAGAAATACATTGTTTATATAATTACAGTTTAAAATGAGCATAGGTAAGTATATTTTAATTTTAAGGAAGAGTTTCTCGGAAGTTTTGACAATTATTTCAAATCAAATTCCAAGAAAAGGAAGAGAGGGCAAATGAATAGATGATCGTGTTTTGTTGAAAAATGATCTATCACCTAAAACAACTGTTGTTCAAATGTAAATCGTGAGATTAACCTAAAGCAGGAAACCACATGTTTTCTTGCATAGGGTGTGCGTATATGTACTTGGTACCTCGTCGACAACTGTATTGCTTTCGCCTTAAGCATGCACCACCGATTACGCTTATGCGTGCGAGGGGGTTTTCAGAGTAGTAAGGGAAAATTTTTGATAGTTTATATCATGACCACATAGCACATGTGGACATAACACGTGTGTAATGCGTGTTATAACCACATGGAAAAAGTGGGCATGACACAATCAGTTAAGTGATTTAAAATAAGAAGAATAGATTTGCATGAGAATAAGAAGATATTTTGTTTTATTAAATATTAGGAATATTTAATTGCATGTGTACAAAGATTGAATTATATTTAGAGATAACTCAATTTAGAAGAAAAAGCAACTTAAATAAATAATTGATTTATTTAAATTTAGAGAAGATATTATTAGAATAAATAATTAAATAATTGATATTATTTAATTTAGAAGATAAGAAAACAAATTAAATAAATAGACTTATTTAATTGTTTATGCATGATTTGGAAGAATAAATAAAATGTTTGATTGTATTTTATTTTTGGAGATTAAAAGGATTTAAATAAATTTGATTTGATTTATTTAAATTTCGAAGAATGATTTGATTTAATTAAATAATTAAGAATTATTTAATTGTTTGGAAGAATTAAATTAAATAAAGGAATTTATTTAATTTTGACTTTAGAAGAGATAATTAAATATTTTGATATTTAATTAATTTAGAGAAATGTGAATCAAATAAATAAATTTGTTTATTTATTTATTGATAGAAGAATTAGAATGAAATAAATATTAAGAAATTTATTTAGACTGGATCGTGTCATTTTTAGGCGTATACAAGAATCATTTATAACATGTCAAATATTTTAATAATAGTAATAAGACAATCATTTTATGACAATAATGTCGTAATATTTACGTTAAACATAAATAGTTATAAATCAATCTTAGATGATGTCATTAACATTATTAACGACTAAGACGACTTAATACAACTTAGAAAGATTTGAAAACAATATTGACTACTTGTTGAATAGGTTTAGAAGGAAACTGACAAGACAAATCTTACCTCTTACGACACCTTGGTTCACATTTTTATTAAACACTTATAACTCAGTTTGGCAAATAAATCACTTGTAACCCGAGGTCTATATCTCTCTCCTGGAAAGATACTCTCTCTCTTTTCTACAAGACTCATCTAATAACCTATAATCTTGTTTCACTTGTCATCAAACAATATGTGATCAGTGCATCATTATCCAATTAATTCAATTAATAAATCAAATCTCATATTACAAATATTAAATCAATAATAACATAATCATTTCTATGATTTCAATAAATGACATTTAATATAATCCATGTTTTTCCTTGTCATCAATCTAAACATCTTAATAAATTTGTTTATGTCCAAGTAAAAAGTAAAAGTATAGAAAGACAAAAATTGGGGATGTAACATATCCTTCCCCTAAAGATTCATCGTCCTTAATGATATAAGGTAACTAAAAAGCAAGTTCATTATTTTCAACTAGTGACATTATTAAATAAATGAGGAAACTTTTGATAGATTTCATGGTAATCCTCCCATGTAGCATTTTCCTTAGCATATTGTTCCCATTGGACCTTTCATCGCAAGACCTCTCTGTTATGCAAGTGGAGCTTGCACATTTCTAGCACCTTGAGTGGTTCGATCATGACCACCCCTGGGTCTTGCATCTGTAAAGAATCCCAAGTCAAAATATGATTATTACCTGCAATATATTTCTTCAAATAAGACACATGAAAAATATTGTGCATTTTAAATAAGGCTGGTGGTAGAGCAATTCTGTAGGCAACCGGATTGACTACTTCAAGTACTTCAAAGGGTCCCACATATCAAGGGGCTAGCTTAGAAGACTTCCCAAACTTAATAGAACTCTTCTGAGGTTTAACCCTCAAAAGAACTTTTTCTCCAACAAAAAATTGCCTTGAAACACATTTTGCATCTGTATAGCTCTTTTGCCTATCATTGGATTCTGCCAATCATTTTCTGATCAGCTTAACTTTCTCTTCTATTTTAGCTAGCATTTCTGGCCCAATGCTAATCCTATCCTCTAGCTTATCCCAGCTTATAGGAGTTCAACATCTTCTTTGATACAATTCTTCAAATGGTTCCATCTTAATAGTGGAATGATAGTAATTGTTGTAAGCAAATTCCACAAGTGGTAAGTATTCTTCCCACTTATATTTCTGATCCATGCAATACATTCATAATAAATCTTCCAAGATTTGGTTAACCCTCTCAATTTGCCCATCAATTTCAAGATGGTAAGTTGTTCTCATATTGAGTTTAGTCCCTAGTGCAGAAAACAAAGTTTTCCAAAACCTTGATATTACATGTGCATCTCTATCTGAGATAATCTTTTTAGGGAATCCATGCAATCTAAATACCTCTTGCACAAATTTACGAGCTAACACAGGTGTTCCATTAGTCAAATTCCTTGGTATGAAATGTGCTACCTTTGTGAGCTTATTAACCACCACTAAAATGGCATCATGTCTATTCTTTGACATAGGAAGTCCTTGAACAAAATCCATGCTAATAATTTGCACTTTCCACTCTGGTACGTCATGTAGATATAAGAATCCTGTAGGATGATGATGCTTTGCTTTTACCCTTTGACATTCTAAACAGTTTGCTACAAATCTTGCATCATCATTCTTCATTCCTTTCCAGAAATAAAGAGGTTTAACATCCGCTAGAAGTTTTGTCACTCCTGGATGTCCTGAATACGATGTAGTATGAACTTCTTTCAATACTAAATCCCTCAATCTAGCTGAATCGGGAACATAAATTCTATCTTTATAACTCAATAGTCCGTCTAACTCAAAAAGATAACCATTATACTTTGGATCTTTAGGATTATCTTTCATAGCCTGCTTAACCTACTCATAAAACTCATCACCAGGTAAATTTTGCAATACCAAATCCTTGAAATTACTATGAATAGAAATAATAGAAGCTATGGTTCAAGTTGAGAATATGAAAACAAGGTTCATTCATTTGAGATCCTAACATTTGGATATCTCACAATCATTCCAATCATTTGATACAAACTTACTCGATTAGAGAATTATTTTCTAAACTAATAACAATTATGACAGTCTCTTACTAAGATGGTCTCTTATCCTCTATTCAATGCATAAATATGATTATTGATCCATAAATGGAATAGAAAATGGTCTATGTAGCATACTATAACGTACTACTCACTTGATTTACCAAGAATCAACCAAACAATTTGCATTCATTGTCCTCATTGTTCACAGAGATAGATCAATACTATTTACTTAGAATGTTAACTACATTTTTCTATTGTTGATACATTACAGTATTTGACTGTTACTCCACAAATATAGAAGGTTTAGGATTACTAGAGAACTATTATAATCACCCATGATATAGCAATGATCAAACTAAAATATCTATTCAATTATCACATGGTTTGTATGAACTAAGAAATACCTGACAATGGACAAACTTCAGTTGGCTAAGATATGTAAACTAGACACACAGTCGACACCAACAAACTACGTATTCCCTCTCTAAGCTTTTCTACATAGCTTAGATCCTCCCTTTTCTATATTCTATTATCTCAAGATTTTTAACTTCCCATTTCTAGACTAGATTACCCACTTAGCTGAGTTGTTACCCAATATATCTCCCAGGCATGACTCCTTGAAAGTTGCCTTCATTTGCCACTTTATAGTAATTTGGTTGCAACTTAATGATCTCTTAACTTTCCTCGGTGACTCAATCTTAAAATGAATTCAAATTTTAAGCAAAAGACCACATGTCATTTGTGGAAGGCTGCCAATTGGTTTAATTAGTTGGGTAGTTTGAAAACATAGTCATCCCCATAAGGATGAGGCTGACACTCTAAGAAATATAAAACTGATATTTTAATGATCATTACATGTGGTTCGATCCACTACTTACTATTAGAAAGACTCTACTATAATATAGCTTATGGCTCCCTCAATGCCATCGACTCATTAAGAGGTATTATCATCTTACGATGCAAAGGCATCTATATATTGATTACATCAATAATAATTATATTGATTACATCAATTATAATCCTCATATCTTTGCCTATTACATTAGATAGATATAGTTTATTCAACAATACGATATTATTAAACCATTGAATATGTATATCATGATTGGGTTGAGTTTGTCTCCCCATCATAATCCATTGACAATAATCACATATTAATAACATTGACGAAAACATACTAACATTTAAGAATCATTTATAACACGTCAAATATTTTAATAATAGTAATAAGATAATCATTTTATGACAATAGTGTCATAATATTTATGTTAAACATAAATAGTTATAAATCAAACTCAGACGACATCGTTAACATTATTAATGACTAAGTCGACTTAATACAACTTAGAAAGATTTGAAAACAATATCAACTATCTGTCGATTAGGTTCAGAAGTAAACTAACAAGACAAAGCTCCTTCCTCTACCCATGCTTTCTCCCTCCTCGTGCCCCATGCCTCCTCTAAACCAATCTCTTCCTGTGCTACCATCTCCTTCTGTTGACTTCTCCCACACCATAGCCATTGGAGTTTTAAATTCTTCACTACCTCCAAACTCTTATCACTCTTGCACAACCTACCCCCTCCACATGGTCTCCTCTTGTTTTCTCTCCCCCATCCCCATACCACCGAACCTCCCCCTTTGCAACTTGATCAACCTCCTCCCATGGTCTATCCCTCTTTACCTAGTTTTGACTTCACGAATGTCAGTGTTGGTGCTAGCTCCTGCAAACTTATTGACAAGGTTGTGTCTCCTAGTGTTATTATGAATTGGGAAGATAAACTTGTCATTAACCTTTCCATTCTTCACATTGACCCTCTTGCTCTCAATTTCCTCAGGAGAGGTTTGGGTTTTGTGGTTACCCCATCAACCATCCCCAATGCTAACTTTTTGATCAAAATTGAAAAGGTCATCCATTCGCTTCCTAAGGCCATAGCTGATGCGATTAGGAAGGATTGTGTAGTGGCCCTGAGGCATACAAAATGCCCCTTATGGAATGTTCTGAAGGATGAGTTTTGCGCCTTCAAGAAACTCACTAAGAATGTCAATATCGTCATTACCAAAGCCGACAAGGGGAATGCAACTGTCATCCTCAATAAGCGAGACTACATCTTCAAGATGCTAGACCACCTAACCAATAGTGGTAGCTATAGAGTCCTTCCCCATAACCCCATCTCCAAGGTCATCAGAAAAGTCAAGTAGGCTATTTCTCTTTGTTCTTTTGATGACCTTACCAAGAAGTGTCGTGTTCCTAAGAAGGAGGTCACCCCATGTATATATGGTGCTCCTAAAATCCATAAGCCCGGTGTTACTCTCAGGCCTATTGTTGACACCACCCATTCCCCCACTTACAATCTAGCCACTTTACTTTCCAAATTGATCTCCGCTCTAGTGGGCAAGTCAAACACCTACATCAAAGAATCTACCCATTTTGTTGATTTCATTCTTGACAATAAGGTGGAAGAGAATGAGATCTTGGTTAGTTTTGATGTGGTGTCTTTGTTCACCAAAGTCCCCTTGCTGGACTTTGTGGAGTTCATTGGATGTAAGACTAATGATGAAATAGCCTCTCTTGTTGAATTATGTCTTCGGTCCACATTCTTCACTTTCCAAGATGTGGTCTATGAGCAGTCTGATGGAGTCACCATGGGATCACCTCTTTCCCCAGTAATTACTAACCTTTTTATGGAATACTTTGAAGACCTTGCCCTCAACTCCTTCCCTCTCCAACCCAGGTGGTGGAAATGTTACGTGGATGACACCAACATTTGTTGGCCCCACGACCTTGATAATCTGGAGTGGTTCCACTCTCACCTCAACAATTTTTTAGATTGCATTCAATTCACCAAGGATATTGAATATGACAACCAACTTCCCTTCTTGGACATTCTTATCATAAGGAATAAGGATGACTCTCTCTCTCGTAGTGTCTTTAGGAAATCCACCCACACTAACCTTTACCTCCATGCTTCTTCTCACCACCGTCCCACCCAAAAATTGAGTGTCCTTAAGACTCTTGCCACCCGTGCTTATCGCATTTGCAATAAGGAACACCTTGACCAAGAGGTAGCCCACCTTTCTTAGGTTTTTAAGCTTAATGGATACCACCAGAAATGTATCTCTTGAGCTTTTAACTGGGCCAAAATCTGAGCTTACCCCAATCCTAAGCTTGACATCCCAAGTGCTTCTTGGATGGCCACCCTCCCCTACATAGAGGGCCTCTCAAATAAAATATCAAAAATCATACGCAAGAAAGGCCTCTTATGTACCTTCAAACCCATCTCAACCCTCAGGAATCTTGTCCCTTCAACCAAGGATCCCAGAGATAGCCTTATCAACTCCGGTGTCTATAAGATTGTCTACTCCTGTGGAACTCCATACATTAGAGAAATAGGTTGATCCATTAGCACAAGAATCAAAGAACACAGTGCAGATATTAGACATGATCGCATTGCTAAATCTGCCCTAGCTGAGCACTCTTTCAAGACCAAACACCACATTTTTCTTGAACATACCCAAATCTTAGCCAAGGAGGATTGTTTTTTCAAGAGGAAACTCCAAGAAGCTATTTTCATTAAAAGCCACCCCTCCAACCTAAATCGTGATGGAGGGTGGCAACTTAGCCCCACTTGGTTGCCTCTTTTGAACTCCCTCTAGTTTGAACCTCATCCTCCTTGATCCTCCTACCCCCTTTTCTCACCTCATCCCTTCCATCCTCTTCCCTCCTCCTCCTTCCTCATTTTTCCCTCCTCTTCTGTGCCCTCTTGCGTCTGTCCACCTGTCACCTTGCCCTCCCTCCCCCCACTCTGGTTCTGTTTCCTCTCCTCTCCTCTTCCTTCTCCCTCTTCTCCTTTTGAGCTTCTCACTTTTACTTTAGATATATTTTGGTTTGTTTGTTTTTCCTTGTAGCTTTGCATAATTTGCAACCCCCCCTCTCTTTTCTTTTTCAGTCTGTCTATATGTTTGTGTTTCTCATGTTAGTTCCTTTTGTCCTTTATTATCACTCACACATGTATACACACACACACACACACACACACACACACACACACACACACACACACACACACACACACACACACACACATATATTTTAGTTTTATTGTTTCATTTCTTTTCTTTTAGACCTCTCTCCTTGGCTTTCAATATATATATATATTCTTCTTTCTTCTTTTCTTACTTTTTTATGTCAGTTTCTTTTGCACGTCTTTTTGCTTTGCTTTATTTTTTGAGTTTTTCCTTGGTGTTTTTTATTGTACTTGTATTCTCATCTTCTTTTTTGTCACATGCTCGAGTCTAGGTGCTTTGTTGTCACGCGCTCGGGTCTAGGTGCTTTATGTTATGGGTTTGGTCTCCCCTTTTGCACCTTGGGAAAAACTTGGTGTTCTCATCTTAAGGTTTTTCCTATTTGTCTTTTTCTTGTGCTTGTATTTCTTATACATATGAGATTATGTATATTCATGCAGTGGCACATTTTCCTTTCTTTCTTTATGTTCTTGGGTAAGGGTTGCCTTTTTTCTCCTAGGTCTGATTTGCTTGGGTTGTTTATGTCTTTGTTCTTTCCTTTCTTATCGGTATTTGTTTCTTGGATGTGTAGGTGCATGTGTTTTAACCTTTTTTTGGCTTGTGCTTTTGTGTTAATATATATAATTTTTCTTTATAATTGGTGCCTTTGTTAGTGTGTTGTTTGTGTGGTTTGCTTTACAAATTTTTGGTTTCCTTTTTTTCTCTTGACTAACTTTGTGTTTTTATTCTTTTTATTTATTCTCTCTTTCCTCTTTCCCTTCAGTTTCCATTCCACCCTTCCCCTCTATCTTCTTTTTAAACCAACTCAAGTCTGCTATCTGATATATTGCTATCCTCTTCCTGATGATGGATCATTGAGTATGATCTGAAACATTGAGACAAAAACATACACAGTTGAATCCAGAGCTCTCTAACTCAAGATAAAGCTTACCTCTTATGACACCTTGGTTCACATTTTTGTTAAATGCTTATAACTTGGTTTGGCAAATAAATCACTTGTAACCCAAGGTCTATATCTCTCTCCTAGAAATATACTCTCTCTCTTTTCTCCGAGAGTCATTTGATAACTTGTAATCTTGTTTCACTTGTCATCAAACAATATGTGATTAGCGCATCATTATCCAATTAATTCAACTAATAGATCAAATCTCATAATACAAATATTAAATCGATAATAACATAATCATTTCTATGATTTCAATAAATGACATTTAATATAATCCATGTTTTTCCTTGTCATCAATCTAAACATCACAATAAATTTACTTATGTTCAAGTAAAAAGTAAAAGTATAGCAAGACAAAAATTGGGGATGTAACAAAAGGGTTCGGGCCCTTTCAAAAACCCATTTTACTAATATCAAAAACAAACACCACTTACATTTATAGATTTAAATCCAACAATGGATCATTTATTTTTCTTTTGTTGAACTTGCATAATTCAAATTTTATGTAGAAACACTTGGTTGAAATGGCCTTGAGGAACGAGTTTATAGTTTTCACTTCACCTTAACACTCCCATACCAAGTTTTGACATTCCAGCTATAATAGTTCAAATTTACAACTTAAGAGTGTCACTTCCTCTACTGTTAGCCTTTTGTATCCTTGGAAGGTTGTCACACATCTATAATGATTTGACATGTGATTGATTTCACAAAATAGAAGGATCCACAAAAGATCGACAGTATTGTTCACGACTATTGACAGTCCATCCCACTATGACAATCCTATTCCTTTCTTTGGTGGAATGTATGGAAGTATGTATACATGTCTACATATATATGGAAGTATGTCTACATGCTTATAACAAGTCATTCATCCTAAAATGAAGCACACCATGATGAAATTAAAAGATGCATATTTAGAACACTTAATATTATGTAGTTGTGTTGTGCATATCATCAATACATGTTATATCCCTTACTTTCTCATGAAAATAAACTTTACCTTCTTGTCCTTCATTACCTTCAAGTAGACTTGTTTCCTCACACTCACCAATCAGTGAGTGAAGTTAGCTACAATTCACAATAGAAATTATGTAAATATATGTGATAACAACTCTCTTATAGATCTTATACAAATTTCTCATTACCTACGTTGACTGTGCATTTGTCTTTCTCTTGCAAAATGAGGAAGAGCGTGAGAGAGAGAGAGATTTAACATGATTCACATATCCTCATTTCACTTTCTATATGGTTTCCATGCTTTTCATATCCTGATTTCACCTTTCTACATTTGCTTTACACCTGCCACTTTGCATACATGTCTATCAGGGCAATTGCAACTACAACATCTGGAAAAATTCCCATATCCTTTATGCTTTGATGGATGCAATTAGAACACATTGGATCAAGTGACAACACTATTAAGAAAAGTGTCTCAACCTTGCAACTTCGAAAGGTTACTATTCTTCCTAGTTTTGGTCTTTTCGAATACCCTTTATCTTGAAGAATGATCTAGAACTTTTAAAGTTTCAAAAATGGCTAAAAATGGCCTGACTTACCATTTTTAGTAAGTTTACATTTTACCTCAGATTGACCTGAAATTTTCCCAGAAGGTGCGAAACAGTAAAGTAAACATCTCGAGTGATTTTCGACTCAAGATCATATCTGGATTGCGAGATATTAAAGTTTTCATTTTTTGAAACTGTCAAAAAAAGTTTTAAGCTCAATTGTCATACTAAAAACTTCCCTAAATGTCTCAAAATTTGTCATAACCAATGAACTGGGTTACAGGGTGATAGATCTCTTCATGATCTTTCTGACACATCAAACGGTTCATCAATCAGACACCTGGATCAAAAGTTATGGCCTCCAGAATTTTGACCTCCTATTTTTGGGAAATGTAAAAAACGTGTTGGACACATAAAAGAGCTATAAAGAGGAGAGTTATACATGTTGGTGTGTTTTTTGGCACATAACAAGGTATCTTTTATTGGAGATAATTTGGGTGTCACTTTTGGGTGGTTTTAGGTCATGGTTTTGTAATTACCAGTAATAGTTTTTGTATTGTATCTCCTACCTATCATGAGCTAGAGATGGAGGTTGTGTGTAAGAATCTTATAGATATCTAGTTACCTCTTGGATCTCTGGTTGGATATAATCCTGTTAAAGCTTGCTTTGCAAGTATATTGTAATCTTCTTGATTCCTGAATAATATATTGGGTGGCTTTGGAGTGTGGGGTTTTTTTATCAAAAAGGATTTTCCCCATGTATATCTTGTGTTATAAGTTTTGTGTTTGCATTTAGAAGTTGTTATTATCTTTTTATTAATGTGCATCTTAATCTGTAACTGTAAATGTAAAAATTTGCATAAATCTTTCCTCAGTAGATCAGTGTGGGAAGCATTTCCACATACCTTGCTTCCTTTCAAACACCATATCAACCTAAGGAGAGTAGAGAAAAGACCTACAAATACCTACCTCAATTTTTTATAAATCAATTTCGTTTGCCTATGGTGGCAAGGAACACATTGTTCCAAAATGCTTCAATTTCATGTAGTAGAAAGGTGCCAGGAGAGAAATTTTGCATTGCACAGCTCCTGGGGCCGAATAGATTGCATCAACATGTCGGGGTGGGTGGGTAAATTATAGGGGGGTCTTGTTTCATGTGCCAAGTGTCCCAGTCGATCCGGGCTATAGGCTACCAGCAAAGTCCTTTAAGATCCCTAAGAGAAAAAAACTACCAAACTATGACTGAGGAATTCTTAGAATTCGTGGCATCTATGAATGTTCTATTTAGACCTACAGGTGTACATGGGGTCCATTTATAATAACCTCTCTCAGTTTTGATCAACTTCAGTCTATTTGACCATGTCAAAATCAAATGCATTCTTGAAATATGCTTCAGTTTCATGCAGAGGAAAGGTGTTAGAAGTCAGATTTTGCATTCCACAGCTCATGGGGTGAAACCAACTATGCCAACATATCTAGTTGAGTGGGTAAATGTCAAGGAGGATCTCTTTTCATGTGCTAAGTGTCCCATTCAATCTAGGCTACAGGCTACCGACAAAGTCCCTTAAGATTCCTAAGAGCAAAAAATGCCAAACTATGACGGAGCAGTTCTCAAAATTTGTTGTAGCTGGGAGTGTTCTATTCAAACCTATAAGTGCATGAGGATCCATCCACAATAAACTCTCTTTGTTTTTGTCAACTCCAATCTGTTTGACCATGCCGAAATCAAATGCATTCTTGCAAAATGTGTCAATTTCATGCATGACAACCTTACCAAGAGCCATATTTTTTATTTGGTAGCTTGTGGGGCTGAACTAACTATGCCAACATGTCAAGGTGGGTGGGTAAATTCCAAGGGAGGCCTCATTTCATGCATCAAGTGTCCCAATCATTCAAGGAAGTAGGCTACCGGCAAAGTCACTTAAGATCCCTAAGAGCAAAAAAATGCCAAACTATGACAGAGCAGTTCTCAGAATTCATGATAGCTAGGAATGTTTTGTTAGGACCTATAGGTCTAGTGGGGTCCATCCATAATAACCTCTCTTAGTTTTGGTCAACTCCAATCTATTTGACGGTGCTGAAGTCAAATGCATTCTTGTAAAATGCTTCAATTTCATGCAGTGGAAAGGTGCTAGGTGTGAAATTTTGCATTCCACATATCATGGGGCCAAATAGAATATGCTAATGCATTAGAGTGGGTGGGTAAATGCAAAGGGGTCTCATTTCATGCACCAATGTCCCAATTGTTCGTGGTAGTAGGCTACCGACAAAGTCACTTAAGATCCCTAAGAGCAAAAAACTACCAAACTATGACAAAGCAGTTCTCATAATTGAAAGAAGCTGGGAATTTTTTTTGAGCTATAAGTGCATGTTAGTTTCATCATCACTAACCTCTCTTAGTTTTGGTCAAGTCCAATCCATTTGACCATGCCAAAATCAAATGCATTCTTGCAAAATGCTTCAGTTTCATGCAGCACAACCTTGTTAGGAGCCATATTTTTCATTCTGTAGCTCATGGCGCTAAACCATCTACACCAACATGTTGGGGTGGGTGGGTAAATGCTAGGGAGGTCTTGTTTCATGCACCCAGTGACCCAGTCATTTGGGGCAGTAGGCTATTGGCAAAGTCACTTAAGATCCCTAAGAGAAAAAAAACTACTAAACTATGATGGAGCAATTCTCAAAATTAGTAGCAGCCAAGAATGTTCTGTTCAAACCTGTAGGTGCATGTGGGGTTTTTCCACAATAACCTCTGTTAGTTTTGGTTAACTCTAGTCTATTTGATTGTGCCAAAATCAAATACATTCTTGCAGAACACTTCAATTTGATGCAGCACAACCTTGCCAGGAGCTATGTTTTCTATTTTGCAACTCGTGGGGCCAAACCAACTATGCCAACACATCAAGGTCGGTGGGTAAATGCCAAGGGGGTCTCTTTTTATGTGCCAAGTGTCCTAGTCATTCCGGGCAGTAGGCTACCAAGAAAATCCCTTAAGATCCCTAAGAGCAAAAAACTGCCAAACTATGACAAAGCAGTTCTTGGAATTTGTGGTAGATGGGAATGTACTGTTTGGACCTACAAGTGCATGTGGGGTCCATCCACAATAACTCCTCTCAGTTTTAGTCAACTCCAGTTCATTTAATAGTGTATAAATCAAATGGATTCTTGCAAAATGCTTTAGTTTCATGCAACACAACCTTGCCAAGAGCCATATTTTTTGTTCTGTAGCTTGTGGGACCAAACTGACTATGCCAACTATAGAGGAAAACTAATGCGTTGTAGACTTAAACAAAATTTAGGGGTAAACCTATCTAAAGAGTCCACTCTATCATTGTATTCCTACATTGAATTATCAACCAAGGACCGTAAGATTATGATGATGCCTGCGCTATATATGCCTTCAAGACTCATTTCTATCCTAAAGTAACTCATACAAAATTATTCTGATTAGCATAGTCTACTGAAGTTCATAGAAATGTAAGAACAACAAAAATAGTTTAAAATCCAATTGCTATGGGTACCTTCATCTTAAGCTGAAGATAACTATGTTCAACAGGGAATTACAGAATTAAGTCAAAATATTCAGAATGATAAAAGAACTAACACTAACCTTCAGAGGACTTAAAATATGCACTTGTTCATGAATCACAACTACTGGAAATAGAAATCAAGATATTTCACTTGTCTTACAATGTAATTTATGAAATAATAGAAAAATAATTTTAAGTAGGAATGCATAAATAAATAAGGAAATATATGAAGTGAGGGTTAGTACCTTGGGTGGCCAACTCAGGGAACTATCTCACTTAATCTAGAAACCAAATCTACTTTAGATTCTCATGCATTCTCATAACACAGAGTTGTATTCAATTCATATAAGAAACAAAAGCTTCTCAGATTTTACAAATCAAAACATGTCTGGATAATTGATATTGAAAATAGAGTAATCAGCTAAGTAACTGAAAAGTAAAAACAACTAACTTAATAGCAAACTCATCCCTTCATCTTATACAAAAACAGGAGAGTTTTATGCAACTACTAACTGATCCTTAATCAATCCAACCCTAGATACTAGGATACATGTTTCATGATTGATTTATTAATCTAACTAATCAAAAGAAGGAAAGTCCTGTTCAAACAAGAACTCTCATGAAATGGTTTGCATGAATAAACCACTCATAGACTGCGTTTGGAACAAGTCTTCTTTCCTACATTTATTCCAATCCATGATGGTACAGATTCATCCTCCATTTGTCTTCACTTTGGGTGTTCAAACTACACTTCACTTAATTCCCCTATCCTGCAACTCGCTACAATTGCTCTTTCCTTGATGCAACATCCTTGCTGTATAGGGTTAATTCTCCAAACATATGCACACAAAATAGATTTCATATTAAACTATAGAATTCTATCTATATTACATGCATACTTATAATTTAAGTCATTCACTTGATAATATAACCACCATATTCCATATTATCAACATAGGTTTAAAGTGTTTGAAAAGTATATGAGAAACAACATATAGTAATGATAATGTTTGTAAAGTATTTGCAGGATCATATGAAAAGGTCTTAAAAACATATAAAAATAGCATAAAAGGAAGTCAATAATCCAACCTATCATCTCCCCCCAACTTAGACTTTTGCTTGTTCTCAAGCAAAATCAAGGAACTAAACATCTAGGGAAGAATATTATAATGCAAAGTGATTTGTTTGAGGTCCATGACTTCTCTGACTCCTTGTCCCCGTTTGATATAAAAACCATTGTAGTAGGAAAGTTTCTCCATCTTGATTGATTCAGCATGCCTACACTCGTCACTTCTTGCTCTTGCCTAGTTTGGTACTGGATAAAGAAGGATAGGAGGGTGATAAGTAAGGGGTAGCCATGCCACTCCTTTTTGCTCTAAGATCTAGATATACCTATGTAACCTCTCAAACATATTCATAAGGTTGTGGAAAGAGTGGGGTTCCTTCTTTTGCAATTTTGGAGTTAGACTATCCCACTTGTTCTGTACATACCTTTGGTAGTTTTGAATAATAGAAACTGCTAATCTCTATATCCTTCTATAATCCCTAAGTCTCAAATCCATAAATACCTTACCTAGACCCTTATGAGAAAGTAGTGTTAGCCATTGGGTCAGGATAACTTTAGGATTTAAGGATTCTTTCCTAATCTACAGTGGTACTTTCTTTTCCTGTTGCTCTTACTGATTCATTATTTCTCCTCTAAGTTGCTCATTTCTGAAGTATGACATCAGTGCCCTAATCTGTACATTCCCAACATAGATGAAAGGGTTCCATTATGTGTCCTCCTCCATTAGGTAGTTATGCAGATAGTATTCACACAACTGATCTTGTTCTTCTAAACTGACCTCTTTAAAATGATTGCAAAAAATGTACCTTGAATGCAAGTTAGGTTGATTATTAATGAATCTGTTGAACTGGAAACTAAGAAACTTTTCCTTTAAAAATAATGCATAAACTCTTGGTGGATGTCTGCATCCAATAACTTGCATAGCTTTATCAATGACCTCTGTCAGATGATTCTCCAACCTTTTGATTACCAAATCCTTTTCCTCAACTGATGCATTAAGACTGTGTTTCTCTTTTTCCTAGTTCTCCTTTTCCTGCTTGGTTTTACAAGTTAGTTCCATTAATTCAAAGCCTAGAGATAGAGTGGTATGGTACCCTAGGGTTTTTGTCACAGGATGTTGGAGAGTGAGTACTTCATCCTCTTCACTTTTTTTTTAACTTTCATCCTGTTGTGCTAATAAATCTAAATTAGAACCATGGCCATAAGTCTGAATCTTCTCTTCCAACTCTTGAATCCTTTTCTCTTTTTCTTTATCTTTCTCCTCATACCCCTTTACCTACTCTTCTAATTATCTTATTCTATCCAAAGCTTCTTGAAGCTCCTTTCTAATATTTCTATCCTCTAACAATTATTTTTCTTTTTCAAAATTTAGATTTTCATCATCACCTTCTCCAAGAACATCAAAAATCTCTTGAGCAGAATTATCAGGTACAAACTTACCCATTTTCCTTGCAATAAACAAATCCTTTGACTCAGAATCAGAAGAAGAAACATACCTTCTTTTCTTGGTAGACATGTTGACATTATCACAGGCGTCAGCAAAGACATCCTCAGGAGGAATTTCTCCCCTATTTGAATCTAAATTTAGTGGAATTGGATCACAATTCTGTTGGCTTTATCTTTTTCCTCTAATTTCTGTTCCTCGACAACTTTTTCCTTGGCACTTTGCCTTTTTATCCTACCTGAGTGTCTAGGAGTGATAGTCTCCTACTTATCTTCCTTTTTCCTCCTCTTCTTGTCCCTCTTCTTCCTCTTTTTCTCTGTATTTTATTCTTTCATTGTGCTCTTGTACTTCTTCACACCCTTCCTATTCTTCTTTTCTTTACCAGATGCTAAAGGAGTGCTTCTTTTAGCTTTAGGGGTGGATGATGAGGGTTCATCTGCTGCTACATGCCTAAATTCTAGAGGATTTTCATCTTGTGGCTCTTCATGCTTAGTTTCATATGGAGGCTTAGGCTCATATGGAGGCTCATTTTCTGGTTCAGGTAACTCTAATAGTGTTGAAATATCCACACATTGCTTAAAGGCTTCCCACTCAACCTGTGGATACTGAATTCTCAAACTTCTCTTTATTAACAGAGCTATTAAATAATGATGGGATAGAGTGGTGTCTATCTTTTGTTTCTGGTATTTTGAAGACATTCTTTTCAACATACTATATAGAAAATTTGGAACATTGACCAGTTTTTCATGCCATAGATGATTGAGCAATTTGAGATGTACAGTATATAACATGTTATATCAGCCATCATAGGTAATATACTTGATGATGTATAAGGAACATTTCCCCCAAAAGAAGAGAAAAGATAATTGCTTCGTACCTTGTGTGGCAGATTCTAGGTGTTCACCTCTCTCATAGAATTCCTCCCTCACCGCGGCTGCATCAGCTCAAGCTGGGTACTTGGACCCTATTCGTGGCAACCCTATGACCTAAGCAATAGTTGTTTCAAAAGCATCTACAGTCAATCCTTTCACCATTGCTTCATCATACTGTAATGTGAATGAAAATTCCTTCACCATCTCATCATCATATTCTGTCAGTTTCAGAAAGTAATCTAACCAACCCACTCTTGTAAAGAGTGGAAGAACCATTACATCTTCCAGTGTTTCTTTATGTGCAAAAGGGTTCTCTTCTAATTACATCCCCTCCCATGAT
Organism: Cunninghamia lanceolata; assembly: GCA_027924645.1. NCBI lineage: Eukaryota > Viridiplantae > Streptophyta > Pinopsida > Cupressales > Cupressaceae > Cunninghamia > Cunninghamia lanceolata. Next base: position 5,350,737 of record BSBN01000030.1, read on the forward strand.
TTCTGTAAATTACAATCTCTACAATGTCAATTTCTGTTGAACAATGTCAATATCTACTGCTTTAAATCACCACCCCAAAAAGACAATTTATGCTGCTTCAATTCACCACCCCAAAAGAATGAACTTACAATTTCTACCTCTCCTTTCTTCTCCACTGTAACTTCCTTAGGGTAATAGGTTCACTCATTGATAGAATGGGGTAAGTTCATGGCATAGGAGGTTTTTTTCTCTAGTTTTTCTTGAAAGGAAAATGATGGTGAATGAAAAAAATTAAAAAAGAACCCCTCCCCCCAACTTAAGTTTGAAGTGACGTCACTTCACATGTTAGTTGATACATAATAAGGAGCATTGATTAAATGGAATGGTGGATAATATTCTCGCATGCACGAAATAAACTATAAGTAATTATGAATATAAAAAGAAAGCTAGTTTAAATGATTGAAAGTTATTGAATGTACCTATAGAATGGAAAGAAAGAATTAACACACCTTGGAATTTGTGAACATTTACTAAGGATGTAATGTGATATGCATGCGGCGAACTGTAAGGTGGTAGGTACGGCGGAAGAGATATGATGTGATGGCACATTAAGGTGAAGAAAAATGAACAACTCATGAATGTCAGTTGACACGTTGGACAATATAGTGGAGGTATTTTGAAATGAATGTGGGCATGTGGAATGGGTGGGAAAAATTAGGTATTGTTCACCAAACTTTGGAAGAAAGCTACATACAGGAGTTGCTACGGGTGCCGCCAACATAGGTCCCGACTGTGTAATTACAGATGCAATATATCAGGTCCCATCTGAGTCAGGTCCCTATATGAGAGTAATTAATAGGTCCTAGGGGAAGTAACCATGGATATCATGCCATGTGTGCATGTGATTTTAAAGAAAAGAAAAATAAGTTTCAACGACAGGGGTTGAGTATTGCAACTCAACCTCCACATCACTAGACAATGTTGGTGGATCAACATCAGAAGGTGTATTAGTTGGTATTACAACATCTTCATTAGGAGTGTGAGGAGTACCATATTGAGCAGCTAGAGAAACAAGAAAGTCATCCTTTTGAAGTGGCTTTTTATATAGTTTTAGCCTGTGCCCATTTACTAGTAGTGAAAACTAAACTTCATCAATGGTCTACAATTGAACTGCACCATTAGGAAAGACTTGTTTAATCTCATATGGGCCTAACCAATGGGATTGAATCTTTCCCTTGAAGTCCTTGTATCTTGAATCATATAGGAGTGCCCAATCACCAGCAGTGAATTCTTTGGTCTTGATGTACTTGTCATGCCATTTGTCTCTTTGTTTCTATATGACCTCTGTGTGATGGATGGCCTCCAATCAGATTTCATCTAGGGAATTCAAATGTTGTAGCCTATACTGTTGAGCTACTATCAAATCCATCCCTAGTTCCACTACTATCCTTAGGGTTTTGTGTTCAAATTCTATAGGCAAGACTATTGTCTTGCCATAGACCAATTCATAAGGTGTAAACCCTGTAGTTGTCTTCCAGGTAGTTCTTTATGCCCAAACAACTTCTGGGAGCCTAGAAACCCAATTTCTTCTATGAAGTTGCACTGTCTTTGTCAAGATGTTCTCAATTTCTCTATTTGTGACTTCCACATGACCATTAGCTTGAGGATGGTAGGGAGTGGATTTCTTATGTCTAATTTGATATTCCTCTACCAATTTGGTGATTAAATCAGATGTAAATTGTGGTCCTTAATCAGTTACTATCTCCCTTGGCACACCATATCTAGTGAAGATGTCCTCATACAAGAATTTGGCCACATTGCCATCTCTGGAAAACTATAAGGCTTTAACTTCAACCCATTTAGTTAAGTAATCAGTACATACCAGGATATATTCCTTGTTACTGGATGTAGGAGATATAGGACCCACAAAATCTAGTCCCCACTTATCAAAAGGGGCCAATGAGATTTGTGGCTGCAAAGGCATCTTATCACTTCTTGTAGGCCTCCCCATTCATTGGCATCTATCACAGCTCCTAGTGTACTTGCCAGCATCTTTATGAAGTGTTGGCCAATAATATCCTGTTGTTAGTATTTTGAAGGCTATCCTTTTGGCTGCAAAATGTCCCCCACAAGGTTCATCATAACAGGCCTTCATTATATCAAACACTTCATCCTCTCTAATACATCTTCTCATAATATTATCTAGGCTGGTGTAAAATAGGAATCCAAAAATCCAAGAGTAGGAGAAACATTTGTGAATTAGCTGCCTCTTCTCCCTTGGAGAGAAGTAACCTAGAATTTGCCCTGTAACCAAATAATTGGCTATATCTGCATACCATGGAGTGTGTATAGTTAGAGAAAATAGATGCTCATCAGGAAAAGAATCATCAACCACTCCTTCTGAGGACTATTTAGGCAGTCTAGATAGAAAATCAGCAACTACATTAGCCTTGCCTGGTTTCTCAACAATTGTTATATCAAATTCCTATAACAAAAATAACCATCTTACAAGTCTTCTACCCACTATTGGTTTATTCATCAAATATCTGATTGCAACATGATCTATGTGTATGAATACTTGATAAGCAGTAATGTAGTGTCTGAATTTGTTTATGGCATAAACAACTGCCAACATCTCTTTTTTTGTCACAGTGTAGTTTAACTTAGCTCCCTGCAGATTTTTACTAACATAGTATATTGCATATTCCTTAGTTCCTTCTTGTTGGCCTAGAACTACTCCAATGACAAAGCATGATGCATCTGTATGGATGTGAAAAGGTAGTATCCAATTTGGACCTCTGAGAACAAGGACTTGTGTTAATGATGTTTTTATCTTTTCAAAAGAAGTCTGACAATCTGGTGTCCATTCAAATTCACTGTCCTTGGTCAACAGAGTAAACAGAGGTGCAACAATCTTGCTAAAATCTTGAATGAACCTCTTGTAATATCCTGCATGCCCCAGGAAGCTCCTTACATCCTTCTATTTTTGTTGAATAGGCAAGGTAGAAATAACTTCAATCTTCTTTGGGTCAACTTGTATGTCTACACTTGAGATAAAATGACCCAAAACTATTCCTTGTGTCACCAGAAAACACTTTTCATTACTCAAAGAGAGTTTTTTCTCTATGCATCTCTTCAACACTTTCTCCAAATTGTGTAAAGCTTCATCATATGTGTCACCATATGTGGTGAAGTCATCCATATAAATCTCCAGATTGTCATGGGCAAAATCAAAGAAAATACTGAGGACTGCTCTTTGAAATGTAGCTGGAGTGATGCACAAACCAAAGGGTAAGATAGAATATGCATGTCCCCCAAGGGCATGTAAATTTTGTCTTATCCTAATCCTCTAGAGCAATCTTAATCTGGTTATAGCCACTAAAGCCATCAAGAAAGGAAAAATATTCCTTGCCTGCCAAAGAGTCAAGAACTTGGTCAATAAATGGCAATGGAAAGTGATCCTTCCTAGTAGCAGTATTGAGTTCTCTGTAATCAACACAAACTCTCCATTTGCCACCTTCATTGAGCACTATGACCAATGGTGAAACTCAGTCATAGTCTGAAATGGGGTATATAAAGCCTGCGTCCAGAAGCTTTTGAAGCTCATCTTTCACAATCTCTCTGAGGGTGGGGTTCATGCGCCTCTGCTGCTACCTAATGGGTCTATAGCCATCATCAATATATATTTTGTTCATGCATAAGATAGGATCAATGCCTTTCATGTCACTATAATCCCAGGAAAATACTACTGAGTGTGTGCAATATTTCATGTAGGGATTGTTGTTGTTCATCAGATAATTCATTGTTAATATTCAACATCTTACCTGGCTTGATTTCTAATTGATTGGATAGTTCTTTCATAGAAGACAAATCAAGGCTAGGTAATACAAGTAAGCATTACTAGGGTAATAAAGCATGAAATATTTGTGATACCTCTTCTGAGGAACTACTGGGTATTATGTTGCTCAAAGGGTCTTGTAAGTAGGATAGGTAGTCTTATTACTATGTGCCTCCCATAGTCATTTTGTATAATGTGAGCAATCAATTCATCTTCATCTGGAACATCTAATATTGGGTTGCATTCAATAGTCATCAAGATTTGTAGGGAATAGGTGTCCTCATCTTCTAGGATAGGCCAAATGGTCTACTCAAGCTCATGGTATGGCTGGGCTAGTGTATATAAAACCAATTTCTTGGTCACAGTCCCATTGGATATGATCATGCTATGAGACCTGTAACCTATAAATACATCAGTAGTGGCAAGCCATGGTCTACCTAGTATAAGAGGATAACTAGCAAGATTAACCTTTCGTTGCAAGACTAAAATTAGCAGGGTATTCCCAAGAATCTAATGCAATGACCAAATCTTCTATGATTGCTTCAGGTTTGACTGTAGACCTATCAACTAATTGCAAGACTATTTGAGTAGGCCTAGGGTTGTTCAATTGGAGTGTCTACATTGTCTCCTTGGTCATGACATTAATTGCAACACCTAAATCTATCAAAGTATTCTTAATCAGAGTCCCATTGATCTTGACATCCACCACTGGACTACCTAGATTTGTATATTTGGGAACAATTATATTACCCAACATGATATCAACAAGATTACCTAAAACATGGATTGTCTAAGGGTCTATTCTCTTCCTTCCTAGCTTCTTTATGCATAGATCCCTAATAGTCTTAGTGTAGTTAGGAATATCCTTGTTGGCTTGGATTAAGAGAATCTTGATGCTTATATCTTTTAGCTGGCTGAGAAGGATAGTATTAGTTTGAGCTGTTTGTTTTTGCATGGCCAACCGCTCAGGGAAAGGAGGAGGCATTCGATGTAAGGTAGTTTGGGCATCTTGGGTTGATTCAGGTTCCAAAGGTGGTTTATTTGAGGCTTCTTTGGTGGGTTCTTCACCTTCAAGTTCTATGATTTGGGGAGATGAAGGCCCTGCATGTTGCTTCCCTGATCTAAGATGAACATTACTCACTTCCACCCCATAGGTGGGATATTTCATTACCTCATTAGTATAAGCTTGTTGAACAGGCTTGCTATTAGGGTTAGGTGTAGGTTGGGAAGGGATTTGGGCAGGTCTAGGAGGTAGATTTTGGGGCGTTGATGGTGGAATTATGGCTAGTTGTTGTGGCTGAGATGGAATCATTAGTTATTGAAAAGGTGCATTTTGCTGCCATTGTTGGCCCTTGTTCCATTGAGGCTACCATTGTTGCTACTGAGTAGGCCACTGGGGGTTATAGTTGGGACCTTGGAAATTTTGTTGAGGCCATGGGTTTGATTGTTGTTGGTTCCAACCAGCTTGTGGAGTAGGCCATTAAGGATTTTTCCATGCATTTGGATTACCAGGCCATTGTTGAGTATTCCAAGCAGAGAAATTCTGGTTTGCAAGAGGAAAGGGGGAATTAAAATTAAGTGGGTCAGAGGGCATACCTTGTCTTTACTGCCAAGGTCTCCTTTGAGCTATGAAGAATATTTGCCCATCTTCTCCTTCAAATGGTTGTAATTCTAGCCTTTCAATCTTTTCTTGTTGGATACTGGCCACCCTCTTGCATTTTCAATTGTCTACAGCTGGGGCAATATTCAGTAAGCATTACATCTTCCTCTTCCTATTTCTTCTTGATATGAAGAGTGTCAAGCTATGTGGCCATATGGCTAATAATGTCCTCTTTCATGTTGGTTAGCACATTACTAATATCCACTCTTGAAACCCCATTGGTTGCCTTGCCTGTGATGGCTGTTATTTCTCCCCTTGGTTTTCTGGAAAAGGTTCTAGAATAATTTCTGCAAGATCTGCAAACATTCAAAGGGAAGTTGAGATATATCCCCTATTCCAATGAGATTGAGGCATCCATGTAGTCATCATTAACCCCCCTCAAAAAGACCAACTTCAGTGATTCTTTAGACAATCTATTTTGAGGGTTTTTCTTCAAGGAAAACTGAAATCTTTCAACATAGTCTTCCAATGGCTCATCCTTTTTCTATGACATCCTGAAGATGTCATCTCTCCTCCTATCGTGTCATCTACAGTAGTCTTTATATTTTGCCAGGAACTTTTTCTTCATGGTATCCCAGTCTAGAATGACATCCTTCCCCAACCCCATAAACCATCTTAAAGCAAGATCTTTTAGTGTGGTAGGGAACAACTTGAGTATGTAAGGATTAGTGGTGTAGTCATAACTCCTACACAAGACATCAAACTTGAATAGGAAAGTGTCATGATCTTCAGTCACCAAGCCATAGAAAACAGGCAATGCAGAAGGTGGTATATTTTTTAGAGTAGCAGCGCATGCTTGGTTTGGGATAAGGATTTCAAACATTGCTTGTCCTGGAGAATCCTCTACTGCAGCATCTACCATGGTTCTAAAAGTCCCTTTTATAGCTGTGGAGGAAACTAATGGAGATGTAGGAGGTGTTGATGAGGATGTAAGAGGAAACTCTTCTTCAACACTTTCTACTGTATAATTGATAAAGTCAGCCATGCCCTCGTTATCCTAAGAAGTTGAAGGGAGGAATCTACCTCGGTGATCTCTCTGCCTCTGCATACAGTGGTTTTAGCTTGATATTTTAGCGGTCCTACACAATGTTAGTATAATGTCTGGTGTTTCCTGAAAAGTGAATTTATTAATTCTAATGCTAGAATCAAAATTTAAACTATGAAAGCATATAAAACTAATGAGACTATGAAGGTAGCACCATCCTTGGCAACGGTGCAAAAAATGTAGAGGAAAACTAATGCATTGTAGACTTAAACAAAATTTAGGGATAAACCTATCTAAACAGTCCACTCTATCATTGTATTCCTACATTTAACCAAGGAGCATAAGCTTATGATGATGCCTACACTATATATGCCTTCAAGACTCATTTCTATTTTAAACTTACTCATACAGAATTATTTTGATTATCCTAGTCTGCTGAAGTTCACAGAAATGCATGAACAACAAAAATAGTTTAAAATCCAGTTGTTATGGGTACCTTCAGCATAAGCTGAAGATAACTATATTCAATAGGGAATTACAGAATTAACTCAAAATATTTAGAATGATAAAAGAACTAACACTAACCTCTAGAGGACTTAATATATGCACTTTTTCATGAATCACAACTACTAGAAATAGAAATCAAGATATTTCACTTGTGTCACAATGTAATTTATGAAATAACAGAAAAACAATTTTAACTAGGAATGCATAAATAAATAAGGAAATATATGAAGTGAGGGTTAGTACCTTGAGTGGCCAACTCAGGGAACTATCTCACTTAATCTAGAAAACAAATCTACTTTATATTCTCATGCATTCTCATAACACAAAGTTGTATTCAATTAATATTAGAAACAAAATCTTTTCAGATTTTATTCAAATCAAAACATGTTTGGATTATTGATATTGAAAAATAGAGTAATCAACTAAGTAACTGGAAAGTAAAAACAACTAATTTAAAATGAACTCATCCCTTCATCTTATACACAAATGAGAGAGTTTTATGCAACTACTAACTGATCCTCAATCAACCCAACCCTAGATACTAGGATATAGGTTTCATGATTGATTTATTTATCTAGCTGATCAAAAGAAGGAAGGTCTTGTTCAAACAAGAACTCTCATGAAATGGTTTGTATGAAAAAACCACTCATAGATTGCATTAGAACAGGTCTTCTTTCCTACATTATTCCAATCCATGATGGTACAGATTCATCCTCTATCTGTCTTCACTTTTGGTGTTAAAATTACACTTCACTTAATTCCCCTGTCCTACAACTCACTGCAATTGTTCTTTCCTTGATGCCATGTCCTTGCTGCACAGGGTTAATTCTCCAAACATATGCACACAAAATAGCTTTCATATTAAACTATAGAATTCTATCTATATTACATGCATACTTATAATTTAAGTCATTCACTTGATAATATAACCACTATAGTCCATATTATCAACATAGGTTTAAATTCTTTGAAAAATATATGAGAAACAACATATAGTAATGGTAATGTTTGTAAAGTATCTGTAGGAACATATGAAAAGGTCTTAAAAAAATATAAAAACAACATAAAAGGAAATCAATAATCCAACCCATCATCTACGTATTAGGGTGGGTGGCTAAATGCTAGGTGGTCTCATTTTGTGTGCCAAGTGTCCCAGTCGTTCAGGGCAGTAGGCTACTGACAAAGTCCCTTAATATCCCTAAGAGAAAAAAGTACCAAATTATGATGGAGTAGTTCTTGGAATTCATAGAAGCTGGGAATGTTCCATGCAGACCTACAAGTGCACATTTGGTCTATCCACAATAACATCTCTTCATTTTGGTCAACTCCAGTCCATTTGATTGTGCCAAAATCAAATGCATTCTTACAAAATGCTTCAGTTTCCTGCAGCACAACCTTGCCAGGAGTCATATTTTTCATTATGTAGCTCATGGGGCTGAACTGACAATGCTAACACATTGGAGTAGGCAGGTAAATGCTAGGGGGAGTCTCGTTTCATGCACCAAGTGTCCCAGTCGTTCGAGGCAATAGGCTACCGACAAAGTCTCTTAAGATCCCTAAGAGAAAAAACTACCAAACTATGATGGAGCAGTTCTTGAAATTCATAGTAGCTAGGAATGTTCCATTTGGACCTACAAGTGCATGTGGAGTCCATCCACAATAACCTCTCTTAGTTTTGGTCAACTCTAGCCCATTTGACCATTGCCAAAATCAAATGCATTCTTGCAAAATGCTTCAGTTTCATGCAGCACAACCTTGCCAGGAGTGATATTTTTCATTCTACACCTCATGGGGCTAAACCAACTAGGCCAACATGTTAGGGTGGGTAGATAAATGCCAAGGGGGGTCTCTTTTCATGGGCCAAGTGTTCTAGTCATTCAGGGTAGCAGGCTATCGGCAAAGTCACTTAAAATCCCTAAGAGCAAAAAATTGCCAAACTATTATGGAGCAATTCTTGGAATTTGTGGCAGTTGAGAATGTTATGTTTGGACCTAAAAGTGCACATGGGGTCTATCCACAATAACCTCTCTCATTTTAGTCAACTCTAGTCCATTTGACCATGCCAAAATCAAATGTATTCTTGTAAAATGCTTCAGTTTCATGCAGCACAACCTTGCCAAGAGCCATTTTTTTTGTTCTATAGCTCGTGGGGCCAAACCAACTATGCAAAAACATTGAGGTGGGTGTGCAAATGCTACAGGGGTCTTGTTTCATGTGCCAAGTGTCCCAAGCATTCGGGGTAGTAAGCTACCGACAAAGTCCCTTAAGATCCCTAAGAGCAAAAAACTGCAAAACTTTGATGGAGCAGTTTTCAGAATTCGTGGCAACTAGGAATGTTCTATTTGGACCTACAAGTGCATGTGGGGTCCATCCACAATAACCTCTCTTATTTTTGGTCAACTCCAGTCTATTTGACTATGCCAAAATCAAATGCATTCATGTGAAATACTTTAGTTTCATGTAGCACAACCTTGCCAAGAGCCATATTTCTCGTTTTGTAGCTCGTGGGGCCAAATCAACTATACCAATGCATTGAGGTAGGCAAGTAAATGCTAGGGGGTCTTGTTTCATATGCCAAGCATCTCAATTGTTGGTTTTTTCCCAAGCTAGATGTTTCCCAATTATCCCTAAGAGGTAGTCATCGCTCAACAATGGAATTCTCGGGCTAGGGGCCAACAGTACAAGAGATAAACTCTATAAATATCTCGTCTCTTTCTTCAGGCTTTGCAAAAGCTAGGGGGTATTCCCTTTTCAACATCCATGAAATATATATGTAAACTCACTGACGTGTTGTCACAAAGTAGATAAATCCTCTCTATTGAAGAGCAAAACTATAAGATAAGTGCAAAGGGGCTAGCTTTGGGCCTTATGTTCAGTTGTCATTCAGAGGACTTTGGGTCCTAAAACTATTTCTAAATCCTATAGGTTTGTGAATAATATTTTTATTTAGTTTTTTGTGTTTTGGATGCAAGATAGTGGTTTTGAATCATAACTTCAACACAAGAGCAGACTAGTGCCTATCTCAGGGCAAGGAGTCAACTAGACGTATATATGTGAATGATTTGCATAAACTCAACTTACATTCAAGTTTCATGGGGATAAATTTGTATTTTCTTTACAAACACCACCCAGGATTGAGTATTCAGTTATCTCTGCTTATGAATATCCTTATTACAATATGTTCTTCCCAATATTTAATCTAAGACATTTAATTTGCTGCTTGAGCAGAAGTAAAAGATTAAACATTCAATATAGAAAAATCCATATCCCAGAACCTCAAATAACCCTCAGCGATTCAGATTCAAAAGAAAAACACACACAACTTGGAGACAGACAGCTGGATACATGTAATGAAGCATTACTCATAACATCAACATGAAACTAAAATAATATATGCAAACATATACTCAACATATAACTCAAACTTACAACACAAGAGATAGAACAACCGAGAAAGCCTATATTTTCATTACTTCTCCAAAATTTTCTAAGTCTTCCACCACCATAGAATGAGTAGTACAATTCCATTATATAACAAAAACATGTACCCTCAGCATTTAGTACATTATTTTTCAAATACCATGGATACATAGAGGTGCCAAAAGGCATCACAGAAACATTAATTACACCAAAGGAAAAGAGAAGAAGTGGTTGGCCTTGAGAAGCACGTGAAACTGCTTGGGGATCTGCATTGCTGTGTTTGGGAGATAGTGGCTGAGTTGTCATTCATGAGGTCCATATTTGTCCTACCAATCACCATATGTACTTTCAGCCGACAAGGGGAATAAGATGATTTCTGCTACCTTACTATTGTGGCTGACATAATGTGCATCTAGGATACTTTTGACATTTTTACCAAATAATTCAAATGTAGTGTCCACAACATGTAACCTATCAAGCGTCTAGCTTAATACATGCAAAACCAGGTCTCCCTTATCACAACAAGTTGGAATTAACTAATCACCATTATCAATGATTGCGCTCTTTCATTTGTTTATATCTTTTGTTGTCCCATTAATTTCTAGAATGTGAGGCAACCACTTCGTGTCCTACCTCTCAATTGCTTGCATTTTATCCTTCAATACTGTATCCAATTTCAATTGATGAGCAACCACATCCTCAAATTTCTTCAACATACCTAGTACCAACTCTATCTCAGGAGGGGCATTTGGATCATATCTAAAGCACCTAAGAAAATCTTTGACTTTTGCAATCCTTGGTTTATCTGATTCATGCTTCTCATGTGCTATCCTTAATTGGGAGTAAGACATATGGGTCTCCTCCAACCTAGCCAATATCTTGTTAATCCTATACTTGATCAAATTTGTGGCTACACCCTCCACTTTACTTTATATTTCTTCTTTCAACTTCTTATTTTCCTCTTTCAGTTCCTTTATTTCTTGAATCAGGGGTTGTGTGTGTACTGGTAATGAATCTGTAGTTTGTATAATTGGAGGGGTTTGAGATAGACCGGCTTCCAACTAAGGTTGACTCTCAAGAGTATTAAGTATGGCCATTGCTTCTTTGTATTTCTCCAATAATTCATTGTACTCTTTCTTCAATTTGAGTGTTGCTGCCTCTACAAAGTGTGTTGTTTGTACATTTAGGTTGGCTACCTAAGGAGCAGGGGTGTCTAACACTATCTTGATGATTACATTTCTAGTCAACTCCTCCAAACTTATCTTTGGCTTTTTATCATTTGGGGATAATGCCCAGATAGCCAAGGTCACAAATCTAGGGTTAAAGATAGCACCCTATAATGCCTTGAAAAATACTTACAGACAGAAAGACCAAGTGTAGCAGAGAGACAATAACTTATTAGTTTTTTGACATTGCAAAGACATGAAATTGCTTCTCCTTACTTTTTTTGACGATTCTCTATCTCTGAACATGATTTCTCCTTGAAAAATGATAGGAAATACATTGAATTACGTTGTTACAACATCAAATTCCTATACTACTCTCTGTATTAATGGAGGTCGTAGTAACCATAACTCTGCTTGTGCCATAGTCATTCAAAAATCTTCTTTGTCTGCAAGTTTGAATTTGGACTATTGATCATTTCATGCCTTTCTAAAATCCACAACTTCAATTCATTGACTAGATTTGACAATCTTAGTCATCCTCATTGACAAGTCATTGCCCAATGAAAATGAGGCAAATCATCAGTACTTTCCCCACACATTATGTCATCCTTAGCCTGAATTGGAAGCGTGCCACCTTTTTTCAACATCACAATCAGGAAGGGCCCACCATATACCTACCATGCAATGGTGCGATATAGCATCCATGTACCCTCTTTATACTTGCTTTTTAATCTATGCATGCCATGTGTTGTCATCTCATTGCCTCGTGGTGAATATTCCTCCTAGAAAGATTCCCTTGAGTTGGAGCGCAACCGCTAGATTTTATGATTGCTCTATGGACCATTAATACTTTGGCATGTGGCAATGGGCATTTGGCTGAGGTAAGATTCTGAGGTGACCATTTCATAAGAAAAGGTTACTAGACAGGTGGTATCTTGTTGTAGCATCATGACTAGGTATTGACGTCATCTGAAATGCTTTGTGATGGTGTGATATTTACTTTATAAGACTTTAGGACATTTAAACATTGATTTTATTAGTGGCAACACGTAATAGCTAGGTTAAGGGGCTGGTCAACTCATGGGCTTTAAGACTTAAGTTCATGACTTAAAGGATCAACAATCGGTTGTAAATAGTCAATGTAAGAATATAACAATAAAGCACATGACCTAAAGAAAAAGGGACAAAGGGTTTTTGAGATCAAAACTTAGAAATTTTTTTAAACCTAAAACCCTAACACTAAAGGGGGAACCACCATTGGCTTCGACTGGGGACATGCAGACATGAGGCTACAACGAGAACTAAACCATCTCTGAGGTAGACCAGACCAAAAATGTAAAACACAACTGACTATACAAGAATTTACAAAATTTATAGACTATATACATATGTTACATTGTGCACAAAAACATACTTGTTCATGAGAAATAGGGCTTGAGGAATTGACCGTGCATAGGTAATTCCTACAACTCACCATTTGGGGCTTGGAGAAAGTAGGAATCTTCTCCATGTATATTGCTGATATGATATGGACCCATCCATAAGAGTTCAAATTTATAATGTTGTCCCTTGTCTTGACCTCTTTCATTCCAAACAAGGACCAAGTCATTTATCTAAAGCCTCCTTTTTGTAGCCTTTTTATCAAACATGTATTTCACCTTTTGCTACTTCTTAAGATTTGTGATCCATGCTTCTCTTCTTATCTCATCCAATGCAATTAACTAATTTATTCTTTCACTCATTGGATCTTCTATTTCTTGATCATTTTCTTGTATAAACCTGTAGATTGGCAAGATATTGTTAACTAGTAATTTAGCCTCAATACCATATACTAGCTCAAAAGGTGACTTCTCTATTGCTTTCTTCACTGTCACCCTATTAGCCTATAGTGCCAGCTTCAACTTTGAATCCCAAGCTCTCTTATTCTTACCAATTACTCTTTTGATTATCTTCATAAGGCTTTTATTACTAGACTCTGCTTGACCATTCCCTTGTGGATGATATGGTGATGCATAAGATAGATTGATTCCATAGCTATTGCAAAAATCAACAAACTCACTGGATCTAAAGTACATGGCATTATCTACAACTAGTTTTGTTGGAACTCCAAATCTGATGATAATGTGCTCCAAAATGAAATCCATCACTACCTTTCTAGTATCCCTCTTAGTTGGAATAGCTTCAATCCATTTGGTGAAGTAGTCAGTAGCAACCAAGATCCAACTATGTCCCCCACTTGATTTGTCTGAGATCTCCCCTATAAAGTCAATCCCCCATTGTTGGAATGGAGCTTCTACTAATACAATTCTAAGGGGCAATACACCTTCATACTTAAGTTTCCCAGAAAATCTTTGATAGGGGTCACATTTATTTACCATTTTCTATGTATAAGAGAATAATGTTGGCCACCAATATCCTGCTCTTAAGATTTTATGAGCAGTCATTTTAGAAGTATAGTGCCCACCACATAATCCCTCATGCATGTTACTTAAGATACTCCTAGCTTGATCCTCATTCACACATTTAAGAAGCAAACCATCAGGATTTCTCCATTATAACTCTCCTTGAACAATAATGTACTTGATAGAGAGTAGCTTCAAGGTCTTTCTTTGACTATCATTGAGATGGGAAGGACAATTTAGATTTTGTAAATAGTACACAATATCCCTGTACCATTTAGATTCTGACATGTTAACAACTTCATCCTAAACTACATTTACTTGGCATGCTTCCAAATTTGACTGTGCCATCAGCTTAGCCAAGCCTTGTCCTCTTACCAATTTTGTAATTTGTATCTCAATGTTAAATTCTTGTAACTTGTTCATCCATCTGTATCTTCTTCTTGTTACTTCTTGCTGAACAAATATATTTTTAACTATTGCATGGGGTACATATGCAACTATCTAAGATCCTACTAAATAAGGCTTGAAGCTTTTGACTGCTCTGACCAATGCATATGCATGTTTCTCCATGATATCATATTTTAACTCTACTTCCTGCAACGACTCTCTAAAGAAAGCAATAGGATTCTCATAACCATCTTCATTTTTCTGCAATAGGTAAGCATCAATTGTGTGAAAAGAAGCAAATTAAAATTGCTAAAATGGCTTAGAAAAGTTGGGAGATTTCAACATAGGGGCCATTTTGATAGATTCGTTTATGTTTTGAAAAGATTGGGTTGCTTCATTCTCCCACTTTATAGTTTCTCCCTTTTTTAACATCGTTGAGATGTCCTTTGTGATTTCTGTAAAGTTGGGAATGAATCTTCTAATGAAGTTTATTTGCCCAAAGAAAGATTGGATTCATTTGACTGTCTTGGGAATCTGAATTTTATCTATTGCAGCAACCCTCTCAGGATCTATTCTAACTCCATTCTTGGAAACTATGTGCCCTAGCAATTTTCCTTCTACTACTCCAAAGGCACACTTCTTTGGATTGAGTGAAATCCCATATTCTAACACCCTGACAAAAATCTATTCTAGATGCATGTAGTGCTCTTCTTCTTTCTTTGAATAGGCAGTCAAATCATCCAGGTATACAAATAAAATTGAATCAATCAACCCTACAAAGACAACATCTATAGCTCTTTGGAATGTAGCACCTACATTTGTTAATCCAAATGGTATTCTCACATAAACATAAGTTCCCCATGGAGTTGTGAAGGTAGTTTTGTACTGTTCTAATAATTTTACTTTTACCTGATTATATCCTAAGAATCCATCCATCATGGATAAAAGCTCACATCTTGTCACTTTTTGCAACATAGCCTCCATGTTAGGCAATGGATAATTATCTTTTAAAGAAGATACATTCAAATTTATAAATTCTACACAGAATTTTATGTCCCCATTCTTCTTCCTGACTAGGACAAGGTTAGACACCCAAGTTAACTGTCTGATGGGCATGATTATTCTACCCTCTTTGTGCTTCTTAAGTTCCTCCTGCATTTTTGGAGCTAAAGTAGGATTAACATGCCTTTGCTTTTGTCTGAATGGTCTAGCTCCAGGTTTCAAAGGGATTTCATGCTGAAATAAATTTTCTCTATAGGCTTTCAGGTCTTCATATGACCATGCAAAGACATGCTTGTACTTCTTCAATAATTCTATCAACATATTCCTGATATGTGGTTTAAGTTGTTTATCGATGTATACCTTTTTGGGGGCATGGTGCGTTCCCAAATTTACTTCTAAATCATCCTTGTTTGTGGGAGATGCCCTGGTAATGAGTTGATCCCTACTGTCAAATTCTCTCTCTAAGGCTACTAACCCTCTGGGAATCTTATTTGTCTTAAACTGTATTACTTCCTTCCCCAAAAGGGTCTCCTTTCCATCTATGACTTCTACAAAGTTCTGGAAATCAATCTCCTAACTCTCATATTCACCTATACAATACAAGAATCTTAACAAGTCTTTATCATCATCAAATACTTACCAACTGCATATGTTCTCTGGCACTGTTGGCTTGATCTTAACCTCAACATTTGTTATGTCTGGCAAAGTTATGTCATCTGGTCTAATTTCTATGATTGCTAAGAAATCAGCCATGACATTTTTTGACCTTTCTATCTAATTTATTGAAAATGCATCAAATAATTCAATTGTATCCCAGACAACATGCTTATATTGCTTTAACCTTTTATTTTTTGAAGCGTACTTATCCCTTACCTGAGAAACTATCAACTCTGAGTCTCCAAACACTTTATCATTTTAATTCCATGCTTCAATGCAACATTTAACCCTAACAATAGAGATTCATATTTTGCAATGCTATTGGTGTAGGAAAACTTTAGCAGGAAAGAGAATTTTAGAACCTTACCTATTGGAGACAAAAATACCACTCCAGCACCTAACCCTTCATTTGAACAAGCACCATCAAAGTACATAGTCCATAGTTCATGCTGATCAAACTCTTCAATGTAAAGTTCCTTCTTCCTATTTTTTTGATTATCTGAGACAATCCTTAAGTTCTCACAGTCAGTATCCACAAAACAAATATGTTCCTCTGGTTCTTAATTTCCTACTATTTCTTGCAATCTTTCTTTTCTGACCAGTTTAACATCCTTACCATTTATAGGGATCATGGCATATGACAAGTCTAATTGCATACTTCCTCTAATCAGTGCAGCCCACCTTCTTAACAACCAAATACCATACTGTGGTTTTATATCAACTTCTGTTATGTTCATTTTATAGGTCTTCTCTAGATAAGATGCTAGCATGAAATCCACATCTTTCATGATTCCTATAACTGGCACTTCCCTAGCATCCATGGAATAACATTTTCCACAAGCCTTATCAATATTTAACCCAACTTGTTGCATAATAGCTAGAGGCATTATGTTTGTCAATGCACGTGAGTCGAGCATATAATTCCTAATCACTTTTCCATGGATAACAAGGGAAACATAGAATGGTTCAACCTGTGAAGGACATTTGGTCATCATCACTCCTAGATAGACCTCAGGAACCTCTTCCTCATTACTACACAACTCTTGTTTTTTGTTTTGATCATCAACACTTTGTTCTATTTGATGAGCTACACCTGAAATCAAAGACAAAGCCTTGTTCATGTATTCTTTAATTTTCATCATTTCCATTAATGGGACAGAGACCTTCATCTAAGATAAATCCTGAGTTATGTCAAAGGGGGCATAATTTTGTACAATAGTTGTAGCTTGAGCTTGTCTTTACTCTTATCCTAGGTTGATCCAGTCTTGACTTGAATTGTTTTCTGATTATCATCCTTGACAGGTGAACTTTTAATCTTGTCTTCACTCTGGGAAATTTTACACTTTGAATTTTGAGGATCTTGTCATGGTTTTTGCTTGAAATTTTTCTTGTCATTATTCCATTGTTTCTTATGTAGTTCAACCTCCTTATGATTATGCATAGGTTAGTTTGCAAAGATACCCTTTGGCTGACTTGAATCGCCCACTTGAGCCTTACTTCTAAGCTTATAATTACTCTTGACCTAAGCCATTGCTATAGCTGTAAAAGATCTAATTTCTTCATCAGAAGGCCTCTTTAAATCATTTAGAGGGATGTGTGAATTTTGAGCATATACATGGATATCCTCATCCTCTTCATCAAAAAAGACCTATTGGCAAACTTGATTCATATAATTCCTCCTCTCATCAGCATTGATCTCATTAGAAGAGGAATACTCTCCATTTGTAAAGAGCATATTAACACTATCATCCTCCAGATAATGTGGCTCATTACACTCATGATCATAGGCAACAACATCATTGTAAAAGGATTGAGCAATAATACACTATGACTATGAGGCATTTGACATATTATACACCATGGATTATCCTCAACAATGTTTATAGTTTTCTTCAAAGGATCAAGGGTTTCCTTAACATTTTGAGTCATTCAATCAGTGTTGTTATTTGGGAGGATGTGCTTACCATTCTATCAGTTTGTGTTATATGGCATGTCATGCAACTCTGGTCTCTTCTCCTGTCTCTAATAAACTTGTTTGTCATGACCAAATCCTTTTTCATTTTTGGCAAGTTTATAGCTTAGGTCCTTAATAACAAATGTCAACTTATCTAGTTTATCTTCATAAGTGGATGTATTACCTTGAGTACTTTGAGACCTATTATTTGGATTATGAAGAATTCTCACATCATCCCTTCTGTTTGTCTTACCAGATGCTTTCCTATTGTTTTCAATGTTGGTTGCAATTCTGAAAGCATCCTTGAGGCTAGCAGGACTCTTATCTCCTAATTCATAAGTAGTTTTGGCATCAAAAGCATCAATGTATAACACCATGCACATTGGTTCATTAGGCCTCATATGAGGGGGTAGTTTATTCAACACTCTGGTAAATCTAGCATTAAAATCAACAACATACTCATTTGACCCCTTGACAATACCAGTGAATTCATTAACAATAAAACTAGGGTCAGTCTTATCTCCATATTTCTCTCTAGAAATCCTCCTGAAGTCATCCCATGATGTAACACTTGGCGCACTTCACAGATTCATCTCCTTCATATAGGTTCTTTAGCTTTTCCCAGATTGGTGCAGGAGCACCTAGATGTCTAAGCTTTGGTTAATGTTCAAGTTGTTTTGTTTGGTCTTGGAGACCATCTACTTGTTGTAATAAGGCTTGGAAGCCATATTTGTGAAGCCATATTTGTAAAAGGACTATGTCCAATTAGCTAGAATCTAGTTTTCATGTAGTAGTCCTCAAGAGGACAGTCTTGTGGCAAAAAGATAGTCATAGGAGTCATTTGAGTTTTAATGTTTGTAAGGGGAGTCATTTAAATTTTTGTAGCCTATAAAGGCATGTCTAAGGTTAGGAGGGTGTTTAAAACCTTGTCCAAGGTTAATCAAAAGTTAAAACAAAGCATTGTTTAGACAAAAACAATCATTACTGTCCTAAAGAAGACAATTTCTATTTGTGACAGTTAAAAATCAAGAAGGGAAATCGAGGGTTGGGTAGTTTCTTCGACCCCAACCACTCCTACCAGACTTCATGCAAATATTGAGGCTTCTTTTAAGACTACCAAGATGTACTGGAAGAAAACAACTGATGGATGTGGAGGAAATAAAAAAGAAACACTATTTTTCTGCTTTTTCTCTGCTTTTCTAAGTTTTCTTTGCTGTTATCAGGCCGTACCTGCACCTGTACGGAACTGTCCAGGTACATGGGCATGTTGGTTGGAAAGTAGATTGAGTTAGCTTTGATTTGAGTCTTGGTTGGAATCTTGACAATGCTCTAGGTGAAAGATATCGTGGAATTCCCAAAAGCTATCTTTTTAGAATTGTTGTTCACTTCTGAAATTCATTGTTTCTAGCATTGTTCCGTACCTGTACGGCCTAGGGGTGAATGGTATTTGTAATGCATGGTTTGGTGGGTGAGTCACCTATCCTTTGCATCTTGTTTGGGCTTTTGACACCGCAATAGAAGAGAGAAATTGTTGTTTGTCTACAAACTGTCCTAAAACCTAATCTAGGGTTTGTTCTAAGTAGCCCGATGAGTTTCTCCTCATTCCTTTGATCCTTCCTACCCCTGGTCAGAGGAATGAGTTGTATGATAGTTAGTGTAGGGGCTTGTAGAGGTTGGGAGAGTAGGAGGATAGTTTAGACTGAGTTGGTCATGTTAATGACCCTGCAGAAGTCATGTATTGGATGTTAAAGGAGGACAGTAGCATATAGAAGACCACATGTATGTTTGGCTTATAATTGATTGAGCAAGAAAGGTCATTAGATGTTTAACATGTTATAGAATTGGTTGTTGCATGGGATGGAGTTTTAGAGACCACCATAAGAAGAGTATGGTGACTGTCACATTAATGGAGCAGTGAGGTTGTGACTGTCCATGAAAGGCATGGTAGATGTTGCTGTCCTGCAGACCCTACACATTGGGTTGTATGGAACTTAGGTGGAGTTAGACATCTTGTGATAGGTGTCCTGAAGTCCCTCATGTTGTGTGTCAAGAACAAGGTAGTGATTGTGTTGAATCCTTCATGGGTAGGAGAGTGAATCTCTAGAGAAAATAGTGAAATTGTGAGTTGTTACATGTGGAGTTTGATTCATGCTTTTGTTGTCATAGATGCTCTGCATCATTTTTGGTATCAGAGCTACTAGTAGGTCCTTGAGGGAGCAAAGGATCTTGTGAAATAGTAAGGGTTGAGAGAGTTGTAAGGATGCCTCCTAAGAATCAAATGGCTAGGGAGAACAATGAGTTGAGGGAAGCCTTAGAGGCTAGAGAGAAGGAGCTGAGGGACAGAAGGGATCAGGATGCTGCAAGAGAAAGAGAGTTGAGGCAAGTCAGAAGGGAGAATGCATCCATCCTAGCAAGATTGGAAGCATTGGAGAAGAAACCTAGAGGGGATGAATAAGATGATCCTGAAGGAGATGAGGAGGCTGATGAGAATCCTCCTGAGGATGAGTTGGATACTAAAGAAAAGATGTTTGTGAGATTGCTGAAGGCAATCCAAGGAAGTGGAACAAAGGAAAACATAGAGTTACCTATCTATCAGGGGAAGAGGGATAGTGAAGAGGTATTGGGATGGATAGATGCCCTGGAAATTTTTTTTGAGTATGAGGAGATGAGTTGTGAGAAGAAGATCAAATTTGCAAAGACAAAACTGAGAGGAACAACACTTACCTAGTGGAGTAGTTTGCAGACAAAAAGAGTGGCTAGAGGTGCAGCAAAAATCACTTCTTGGGGTAGGATGAAGGATATGATGAAGGATCAGTTCCTTCCATCTGATTACTCTATTTAGACAAAGAGGATGAGGTAGAATTTGAAATAGAAGGACATGGATATTATGTCCTATATTGAGCAATTTCATAAGCTTAGTATTAGAGGAGGATTGGAAGATGAAGAAGAGAAAGTGGCAAGGTACCTTAATGGGCTTAGGTATAACTTGCAAGATGAGATTGGTTTGTCAGTACCAAAATCACTTGGAGAGTGTTTTCAGTTGGCCATCAGGGCTGAAAAAAGGGTAAAGAGGAAGCAAGAAAGGCAAGGAGGTAGTGGAAGAGGATATAGAGGTAGAGGCAGACCTACTAATGAAGTTCATAACAGCAATGAGAAGGGTAAGGAGATGTCTACAGAATAGAGAGGTGGATATAGAGGTGGAGGTAGATTTGGATTAGGTAGAGGAGTGTCCATAGGCAGATGTTATCACTGCAATGAAGTGGGACACACATCTTTCAAATGTCCTAAGAAGGATGATGTTGATAAAAGCAAGGATAGAAGAGTTCACTTGGCACAAGAGGAGGAGAAGCCAGAAGAACCAGAAATGTTGTCAGCCTCTCCAATGATGGTTAGAGAAATGCTCATGGTGGAGAAAGGTAAAATGTAGCAACCACCATAGGTATCTATTTTTAGAACTAATTGTTTAAGCCATGGAAAGATATGCAAGCTGATTGTAGATTCAGGTTCTCATGATAATCTAGTTTCTTGGGAAATGGTGCATAAGTTGGGATTGAAAACTTTTGATCATCCTAGTCCTTACAATGTCACTTGGGTGAGTCGAGAATAACAGGTAATGGTTACTAAGAAGGAATATGTTGATTTTACAATTGGTCCATATCAGGACTATGTTTTGTGTGATGTTATTCCAATGACATGTGGGCATATTATTTTGGGTAGACCATGGCAGCATTTGAGAAGGACTATTCATGATGGGTATACTAATACCTATGTGGTGCACAAAGATGGTAAGAAGTTCAAACTAATACCGTTACCTTGTGAAGAGAAGAAGGAACATGTCACTATTTTTTTTGGAGAGAAACTACAGTTGAGTATGCAAGTTAAGGATGATGGGAAGCAACAGGAACAATTGCAACAGAAGAAGGTGGATGACAGTCCTAAAGAGCAGCAGGCTTGGGACTTGAGTTATGTCAAGGTTAGAGACATTGATTGCCCTATCAAGAGGTAGAAGAAGGAAGACAAACAATAGATAGTCCATGGAGGAATGAATCAGCACCTCCAGTTGAGAAGAGCTGAAGCATTGCAGCAGCAGGGTCCTAGGCAAGGACATCACAACAGGTTTTATGGTTCTAACACTGTTTACAGGAGCCATACAGGTTGGAGAAGGAGGAAGATTACTCTTGGAGAGTTCATGTTTCCCAGTTAGAGGAACATTCCTACAAGATGGAAGAATGGTTGGAGTAGATCCCCTAACTCTTGGGACAAGAGTTTTCATCATGCTGGGGAGTATGGTGCAGGAGCACCTAGATGTCTAAGCTTTGGTTAATGCTCAAGTTGTTTTGCTTGGTCTTGGAGACCATCTACTTGTTGTAATAAGGCTTGGAAGCCATATTTGTGAAGCCATATTTGTAAAAGGACTATGTCCAATTAGCTAGAATCTAGTTTTCATGTAGTAGTCCTCAAGAGGACAGTCTTGTGGCAAAAAGATAGTCATAGGAGTCATTTGAGTTTTAATGTTTGTAAGGGGAGTCATTTAAATTTTTGTAGCCTATAAAGGCATGTCTAAGGTTAGGAGGGTGTTTAAAACCTTGTCCAAGGTTAATCAAAAGTTAAAACAAAGCATTGTTTAGACAAAAACAATCATTACTGTCCTAAAGAAGACAGTTTCTATTTGTGACAGTTAAAAATCAAGAAGGGAAATCGAGGGTTGGGTAGTTTCTTCGACCCCAACCACTCCTACCAGACTTCATGCAAATATTGAGTCTTCTTTTAAGCCTACCAAGATGTACTGGAAGAAAACAACTGATGGATGTGGAGGAAATAAAAAAGAAACACTATTTTTCTGCTTTTTCTCTGCTTTTCTAAGTTTTCTTTGCTGTTATCAGGCCGTACCCGCACCTGTACGGAACTGTCCAGGTACATGGGCATGTTGGTTGGAAAGTAGATTGAGTTAGCTTTGATTTGAGTCTTTGTTGGAATCTTGACAATGCTCTAGGTGAAAGATATCATGGATTTCCCAAAAGCTATCTTTTTAGAATTGTTGTTCACTTCTAAAATTCACTGTTTCTAGCATTGTTCCGTACCTGTACGGCCTGGGGGTGAATGGTATTTGTAATACATGGTTAGGTGGGTGAGTTACCTATCCTTTGCATCTTGTTTGGGCTTTTGACACTGCAATAGAAGAGAGAAATCATTGTTTGTCTACAAACTATCCTAAAACCTAATCTAGGGTTTCTTCTGAGTAGCCCGATGAGTTTCTCCTCATTCCTTTGATCCTTCCTGCCCCTGGTTAGAGGAATGAGTTGTATGATAGTTAGTGCAGGGGCTTGTAGAGGTTGGGAGAGTAGGAGGATAGTTTAGACTGAGTTGGTCATGTTAATGACCCTGTAGAAGTCATGTATTGGATGTTGAAGGAGGACATCAACAAATAGAAGACCACAGGTATGTTTGGCTTATAATTGATTGAGCAAGAAATGTCATTAGATGTTTGGCATGTTATAGAACTACTTGTTGCATGGGATGGAGGTTTAGAGACCACCATAAGAAGAGTATTGTGACTGTCACATTAATGGAGCAGTGAGGTTGTGACTGTCCATGAAAGGCATGGTAGATGTTGCTGTTCTGTAGACCTTGCACATTGGGTTGTATGGAACTTAGGTGGAGTTAGACATCTTGTGATAGGTGTCCTGAAGTCTCTCATGTTGTGTGTCAAGAACAAGGTAGTGATTGTGTTGAAGCCTTCATGGGTAGGAGAGTGAATCTCTAGAGAAAACAGTGAACTTGTGAGTTGTTACATGTGGAGTTTGATTCATGCTTTTGCTGTCATAGATGCTCTGCATCACAGATTTCATAAGCAATTTCTAGCTCCATGATCTTTGTTACTTCAACATCGGATAAGGCGCTCACCAAGACATCTTTGGATTTTATGTTCAACTCAAATTCCTTGATCTCATCTTCAATTTGCAAACCATTCCTCAGTATTTCATACTTATTTTCAATTGTTTTCTAAACACTATAACCCAAGTAGAGGAGATGGGTTTTCATGTAGATCTTCCACACAGAGTAGTTTGTTCCATCAAATTGTGGACTTTTCTTCTTATACGACATCCTAGATCAGCCTCAAGTGGTCAGAATTTCTTTTGAGGAACTTGACTTTGATGCCAATTGTTGAAATGAACCAAACAACTGAGAGGGGGGTGAATCTGTTGTCTTATAACTTAAATAATTCTACACCTTAAAACATTAAAAATTTGTCCACTATTTGTTATGATTAAGTCATGAAAGCATAAATTTAGAAACATAAACACAATTGCAAGATCATACATAAGAGACACCAGATTTTTATGTGGAAAACCATGTTAAGGGAAAAACCATGGTGGGGGTTAGCCCACAAGATATATATGTAAAGCACAATACCGAAAATCAGAGGCTCACTACCTAGAAAAAGGCTCATTACCAAGGGGTGGCTCACTGCCAAGGGTTTTTAACTGAGATGTTAGCATCTACTCCATGCCTGAATTTAGTTCCATTAAAGCGCAATACTTTTCTACTCTGCTCTACCTTTTCTCTTCCTTACTTATCTTCGCATTATCACACAAGGACACATTTTCCTTGACTCACTTGAAAGTATTTATACACTACATCAACCTTGGAATGATCATCAAGGTCAGCATTATAATAATCAACTGTTAGAACAATCTCCAAGGTCAGCATTACAAAAATACATAAAATAGGTCTGGACCTATTACAAAATTATCTAAGGAAATGTAGTAAAGATGTATGCAAGTCACTCCATGCCCTAGCTGGGACTCAAAAATGATCTTCCACGCCACTACATGCTTCTTCAATCTTCAATACATCTCTGCAATCACTGGGATTAACCAAGTCGGCTAAGACTGGTTACACTCTATGTTAGCTAGGAGTAAACTTCAAACATGATCTTAATTCCTTAACATAGACTAGTATGAATGTAGGAACATGATCAGGAGGCATCCACAAGCATGTTGTAATCACCAGGAGCAACCACACAAAATCTAACCACTTTACCCATGAGATTCTTTACACCGGAGCACATGAACTTCACTGTCTTCAACTGTCATAAAAGAAAGATAGCTTGTGGACCACCAAATCATGAACCATTATAATTGTAGGCACTTATCATCATCCCAGACTTCCCTCTAGAACTATAGAGAAAAATACTTCAATGCAAAGAAATGCAGAGCAAAATACTTTCTCCCTGCCACTAGTGAATAATCAGAAAAAATAGGTTTTACTCTGGTGAATGTAACTCACTCAATTCTTCATATCAAAGGCTCAAAATCAAGATTTAGCATCTTCAGACATGCCTCTAAATAACTTCCAATCTGTAAACCAAGATCTTCACTCTCCAATAAATGTGGAGCAGTCTTCTGAACTGTTCTTCAGTATGTAACTCACTGTCTTCATTATGATTCACTATTTCCTTTCTGATTCTTTTGGAGGGGCTAATTCTCTCAATGTCCTCAACATATAAATCTTCTAGCCAAATAACAAAATAGGATACAATTGACACCAATGACAACAAAGATATGTTGACATCAATGACAACACTGATTAGGCACATACTTGCAACAAGGAAAACCATCATGCTAAAAGGACATTTTAGTTAGATGATCATTAGGGAGAGAAACATTTGAAAGTCTGACTTCCATATCATAGAAAAAAGCTAGAAACCCTAGATTGATCTATAGGCTCGTTACTTGGGCATTTTAAGCCAAGATGAACCACCTAAGATGACCCCAATTAAGAAAAATCAAACCCCATTTTAACAATGGAGCATATTGAATACTCTTCAAAACACACCAACACTAGTATTAATAACCAATACTTCAACACACTACTGACTATTTAGGGGACTAAACTGTGATAGGGCTAGCAGAAACTGAAATGGGTACTAAGCCAGATTGTAACAAATTTGCAATAAACAAATACACAAGAAATCATTAAAATTAGCCAAAACTGTATTGGGCAGATGGGGCAAAATGAGAGGACAAATAAAAGGAGAAAATGGGGGGTTAACTAGAGGGGTTGATCAATGCACGAGAGAAACTCAATGGAGTGCTTAAGAAGGAGAGCTAGAATGTTATTAAGTACATTTTGCGATTGCATAGGAGGCATTCTTCACATCAGATCCGTCGCTACCTCCATTAGAACCCTTGACCTTTGATTCCAACTGGAAAACCCTTTTCAGAGTATACATCTACCTCACCATATTTTGAAAACTCTTCTCTGTCACACAATGATATAGGGGTTTCTTTTGTTTGAATTATTTTTCATCAAAAAAATTTCCCTCTAAATTTCCCTCTCTTTCTAATTGGAAATATATTTTTTAATTACCCACTTTAATATCATATTGTCTAATTTTTATTTGTGTGACTAATTATTTAGTTGTGTTTTTTACCCGATGATCCAATTACTCATTAATTAGTCATTTATTCAGTCATTTATAGCTATGTTGCAAAAAATTAGTAGAATTTAGCCATTTTTAGTTATCGTGACTAAAAGTTTTTGTCACATAGGCATTTATTTGCCAAAATTCCACTAGTGTTCATCTACCTAGCGTGGCCCCCTTTTAAAAACAACTTAATGTGCACGTGCTTTGTCTTGGCTTGAATTTGCCACATGGTGAGTTTTCGCATGCCCGCAAGCCTCCCAAGTTGATGTCACTTTCCTTTTGCATGGTTGCGAAAGAGTGACAGGTGTAAAGTGCTATCAACGGTTCAGCCAAGTGAAGTGGATTGTGCCAGGTGTCAAAGAAGGAAGGACTATGGTGGTGCCGATGATCAGATGGTAGCACAAGCCCGTAGAAGAATCTGTTAGATTCAGGATAGACAACTAAGAGGGGGGTGAATCAGTTGTACAAAACTTTCTTCCAGTTAAACACTTAAATCCACTTTGTAAATCAGCAACATAATAATAAATCAATCACGGAAACATAATGAATTAAATCAAGAGAAAAAACACATCAACACATAAGACACCAAGATTTTGACATGGAAAACTTGGTTAAGGGAAAAACCATAGGGTGATTAACCCAACATTGTATTCTCTGTTAGAAGAATAGAAAGAACAAAATGGCACATGCCAATTAGGGCTCACTGCCCGAGCACACTGCTCACAAGAGGCTCACTGCCTACAAGAGAGACACTATCTATAGAAGAATAAGTATCACATACTTGAACTGAAGAATAGCATCTTCACCATGCTTGAGTCAGTTCCATTTAAGCCCAAAAACTTTTGCTCTACCTTTCACACTTCTCCTCTCTACCACTCTCTCATCTCCACAATATCAATTTGAAATAACTTTACAAATCTTTATTTATACAAGACATCGACTTAGGAATGATCATCTAAGTTGGCAAACTTTACAGAGAAAATACATAAATACATCATGACTAATTACAAAAGACTTCACGTAGAACAACACACTGTTAGACACACAGATCTAAGACTTCAATCTTCTTCTAGGAACACGCCAATCTTCACATAACATCTTCAAGATCATCTGCAGGATGTGTAACTCATTCAATCAACCAGACTTAGGAAGAACACCATCATCTGGAAGTAATTCTTCAATTGTGAGCTCAAACTCCAATGTGGACCACCAACATGAACTGGACACAATCCAAAGACCTCCACAAGCTTTCTTAAATCACTAAGAACATGCACACCACATCTTCTTACTGAAATCCTTATCTCCTTCATCCGGAACATCAAGAACACAGTTTGACATCACTGTCACAATGGAATAGATTCTTGCAGACCTCCAGACAACCAACCAATTGAGTTGTGAATTCACATTGACTTCATAAACATTCCCTCAAACCCGCAGAATAGGATATTACATTTCTGGATCTCACCAGACCTATTTGTGTCAATCTGTCACCTCTGAACACCTACCAGAACTGGTTTTACTTAAGCAGCCACAACTTCTTCAGATCTTCATGTGAACCTCTAAAATCTTTACTGGATCACCTTAAGACACATATCTACAAACCCTTTGAACTGCATCCTCTAATCTTTCTCTTAGATAGGATCTTTAGCTTACTGAATTCACTATTCTTCTCTATTCCTGATATGACTAATTTTATCAATATCCTCACAAACAGTTCATCCAATCCTTACCATCAATGCAACAGGAGTATGTTGACATCAATGAAAACACTAGTTAGGCCCATACTTGCAACAATCTCCCCTTTTGTTATTGATGGTAACATATGATGTGAAAAACTATTTTAACCATCAAGACAAGAACTTCTCCTCACTGTCATAACTTCTCTTCCTTTCCTGCTCCCCCTTTGATAAGCAACCACTTGTTTTTCACAAGTCTTCTCTCCCCCTTTGATATCAATGGAAAAGGGCACATACTTGCAACTCCACCACTTCAGAATCATACCAGCTACTCCCCCTGAGTAGCAGCTCCCCATCATCAATCTAGACCATAAGATATGATTGTGATATCCTCCGAACTGATGCACATCAGTGCACCTTAGTTCATCACCAGAGGGGTAATAACACCTAACTTCTCCCTGAGATACTCAAAAGAGTCCTTAGGTAGATGTTTAGTAAAGATATCTGCAATTTGATCCTTGCAAGGCACAAACTCCAATCTGACTTCATTCTTGTTCACTTGCTCTCCCAAAAAGTGAAACTTGATGTATATATGTTTAGTCTTTGAATGCAACACCAGATTCTTAGATATGTTTATTGCACTTGAATTATCACAGGATATTGTGATAGGCTCCTCATACTCCACTCTTATGTCTCTTAGCATTTGCTTCATCCACAAAACTTGAGTGCAACTACTTATAGCTGCAATATATTCTACTTCTGCAGTGGATAGAGATATTGTCTCTTGTTTCTTGCCTAGCCAAGAAACCAATCTCTTCCCCAAAAAGAATGCTCCAACACTGGTACTCTTCTGATCATCCATATCTCCTACCCAATCCGCATCTGTATATGCATGAAGAGAAAAATCATGATCTCTGGGATACCACAATCCATACTCAGCTGTCCCTTTTAGATATCTAAAAATTCCCTTGATTTCCATGACATGAGATTCTCTAGGATTAGCTTGGAATCTAGCAACAAGACCAACAACATTCATAATGTCAGGTTTAGTTTGAGTGAGATACAATAATACTCCAATCATTAACCTGTATTTTTTCTAATCAGCCTTAGGAGAGTCATCATCTTTGCTCAATTTACATCTGGTCACCATGGGAGTACTCATTGGTTTTGAGTCTTCTATCCCAAATTTCTTCAACAATTCTTTCACATATTTGGTCTGAGAAATGAAGATTCCTTTATTTGTTTGAGTGATTTGTAAACCCAAGAAGAAATTCATTTCCCCAAGCATGGACATCTCAAATTCACTTTTCATTTGATTTGCAAAGGTTTTACACATACTATCTCTTCCTCCAAAAATGATATCCTCAACAAACACTTCAATAATCAACATGTTTTCATGATCAATTTTGAAATATAAATTACTATCAGAAGTACCTTTGTTGAAACCAATATTCAAAAGATGCTTATCCAATCTTTCATACTAGGCTCTTGGGGCTTGCTTGAGTCCATATAGTGCTTTCTTCAACTTGCAGACCATATCACCATGATCAGACAATTGAAATCCATCTGGTTGCTCAATGTATACTTCTTCTTCCAAGTCTCCATTCAGAAAGGCAGACTTGACATCCATATGATTAACTTTGAAGTCCTTGAAGGCATCAAAGGCAATAAATAATCTAACTACTTCAATTCTTGCCACCAGAGTAAAAGTTTCTTCAAAATCAACTCTTTCTATTTGAGAGTAACACTTGCAGACCAATCTAGCTTTATTTCTAATTACTTCACCAACTTCATTCAGTTTATTGTGGAAGACCCATTTGGTTCCAATCACATTCTTGTTTCTAGGTCTGGGAACAAGATCCCAAGTGTAATTTTTCTCAATTTCCATTAGTTCTTCCTCCATTACTTTAGTCTAGTTTTCATCATTGCAAGCTTCATTCACTGTCTTAGGTTCAATCTTTGAAATCAGACAATACTCTTCTGAATCTTGAGCAATCCTTCTTCTTGTTTGTACACCTTTGCTTTTATCACCTATGATTTGATCTTCAGAGTGGTTTAGTCTTACATACCTAGGAACTTTGGGATTTTCTTGCAGTTCTAATTCTTGATCAGGCTCATTCAAACTCATCTCTTCTACCTGATTTACCAGATCAATCTGAATCTAAATTTTAGAAGGGGATTGAACTCCTTGAATCATAACATCATTTTGATCATCTTCATCATATTCATAAAACCTTGAGGGTTTTTCAATTCCTTCATCAACCTTCACATTTGTACTTTCTATAATCTTCCTTAGTCTCTTGTTATAACACTGGTATGCTTTGCTTTGAGTAGAATAACCCAAGAATATTCCTTCATCACTTCTAGCATCAAATTTTCCTAGATCTTCATCTCTTTTAATGTAACATTTGCTACCAAAGACTCTGAAGTACCTCACAATAGGAGTGATGCCAAACCAAAGTTCATAAGGAGTCTTACTGGTATTGCTTCTAATTTGTACTTGATTGAGAGTATAGACTGCAGTGCTGACAGCTTCTCTCCAATAGATTTGAGGAACATTTGCTTCCATCATCATGGTCCTAGATGCTTCTTGGATGGTCTGGTTCTTTCTCTCCACTACTCCATTCTGCTGTGGAGTCCTAGGAGCAGACAATTGTCTTTTTATTCCATGCTTCTCACAAAATTCTATGAACTCACCGGATGTGAATTCACCACCTCTGTTAGACCTTAGACATTTTATGTTCAATCTGGTTTCATCCTCCACCATTGCCTTGAATATTCTGAATTTCTCAAGAGCCTCTGATTTTTCCTTCAGAAAAGTTACCCACATCATCTGGGAATAGTCATCAATTAGTAACATGAAGTATCTATCACCTTGCACACTCCTGATTCTTGCCAGACCACATAGATCAGTATGAACTAAGTCCAATAATCCAGTAGAAGATTGTTCCTTTCTTTTGAATGAGACTCTACTTTATTTTCCCAACTGACATTCTTTGCACAGACTATTTGTAGGTTTCACCAGTTTTGGAAGATCTCTTACAACCTGAGTGTTGCTTATCTTGATGATATTATCAAAATTCACATGACACATCCTCCTATGCCATAACCAACTCTAATCAATTTGCATAAATAGATAACTTTTACCAGTACCAACTAATTGGAAGATATTACCTTTTGTTTGAGTACCAGATGCAATCTCTGTTCCAGAACTTTCAAAGATCTTGCATTTTCCATTCTTGAATTAGAAATCATAGCCTTTGTCCACCAGCTATCCACCACTGAGAAGATTGTGCTTCAGACCTTCAACATATAGTACATTATTGGTTTTGTTCTTTCCATCAAAAGAAATGGTTCTTCTTCCTTTGATTCTGCCAGCAGAATTGTCACCAAACTTTACCACTCCTCCTTCATACCTTTCCAAATCTATGAACTTATTTTGTCACCTATCATATGGTGAGAGCATCCACTGTCAATGACCCAGTCATCCTTTTCTTCAACTTGGGCAGCCAAAGCTCTTTCCACAATTTTATGATTGACAGATATAGAGGACATTGGATCTTCTTCCTTAATGGCAATGAACACACAGTCACTTCCAGATTTGTTTCCTGTCTCTAATTCATCATCTATTACACCTTCATTATCATCATCTTCATGGACATAGTAAAAATTCTTTTGGAACCTTGATTTGTTAGGATTTGGCCTTGAAAATCTTTCCGGACACCTTGAGGCAAAATGACCAATCTTAGTGCAGTTAAAACACTTAAAAGACAATTTCCCTTCATACTTACCGGATCCTCTTGGTAGTCTTTTTGCAATATGGGCTTCAAGTTAAGTAGTTTCTGCTTCTTCTTCCAAGTCTTTTCTTGCTTTTTCATACCATGAAGGTTTCCTTGAAGAGTTCTCTCCCAGATCAAACCTTTTTTTACCTTTTATAGAGGCACTGGCTTTAAATGAAGATTCAATCTTGGGGGGAGCATCTCCAAACTTAGTCAATTCAAATGCAACCAATTGATCTCTTGTGACACCTGAATGGGCTCTGAATTCTTCAATGGAAGCAACCTTGTATTTATAAGAAGCGGGAAGGGATCTCAAAACTTTGGCAACAATCTCATTTTCATCCAAGACTCAACCAACACATCTAATGCCACAAACAAGCTCATTTACTCTTGGCATAAAAGTAGTGATATTTTCATCTTCTCTCATCTTCAGATTTTTAAATTTTCCTTTCAGACTCTATAGCCTTGCACATTTAACATACTTGTCTCCTTCATGCAGAAGTTCCAATTTTTCCCAAATCTCAAAAGTAGTTTGAAGGTCAACAACATTTGTCAACTTTGAATCAGACAAGGCACTTAGAAGAGCTTCTTTAGTCTGTAGATTATTTTCAGCATCTATGATTTGATTTGCAATTTTTAGGCCATTCTGTGGAGGAGTATACTTCATTGAAGCCATGGTCTAGTACTGCATTCCCATACATTACAAGTGACATTGCATGTGACTTTTCCAAACATTAAAATTGGTTCCATCAAACTTCAGACTATCCTTCTTATAGGACGACATCCTGGATCTCCTCAAGTGATTAAGCTCTTTTAGAGGAACTTAGCTCTGATACCAATTATTAGATTTAGGATAGACAACTAAGAGGGGGGTGAATCAGTTGTCCAAAACTTTCTTCCAATTAAACACTTAAATCCACTTTGTAACTCAACAGAATAATAATAATAAATCAATCATGGAAACATAATTCATTAAATCAAGAGCATAAACACATCAACACATAAGACACCAAGATTTTGATTTGGAAAACCCGGTTAAGGGAAAAACCACAGGTGGTTAACCCAAGATTGTATTCTCTATTAGAAGAATAGAAAGAACAAATGGCACATGCCAATTAGGGCTCACTAATTGAGCACATGGCTCACAAGAGGCTCACTGCCTACAAGAGACACACTGTCTACAAAAGAATGAGTATCACATACTTGAACTAAAGAATAGCATCTTCACCATGCTTGAGTCTGTTCCATTTAAGCCCAAAAACTTCTACTTTACCTTTCGCAATTCTCCTCTCTACCACTCTCTCATCTCCAAAAGATCACTTTGAAATGACTTTACAAATCCTTATTTATACAAGACATCGACTTAGGAATGATCATCTAAGTCGGCAAACTTTACAGAGAAAATACATAAATACATCATGACTAATTACAAAAGACTTCATGTGGAACAACACACTATCAGCCACATAGATCTGCGACTTCAATTTTCTTCTAGGAACATGCCAATCTTCACATAACATCTTCAAGATCATCCGCAGGATGTGTAACTCATCCAGTCGGCCAGACTTAGGAAGACCACCCTCAGCCGAAAGTAATTCTTCAATTGCAAGATAAAACTCCAATGCGGACCACCAACACAAAATGGACATGATCCAAAGACCTCCACAAGCTTTCCTGAATCACAAAGAACATCCACACCACATCTTCTTACTGAAATCCTTATTTCCTTCATTTGGAACCTCAAGAACACAGTCTGACACCACTGTCACAATGGAATAGATGCTTGCAAACCTCCAGACAATGAACCAATTGAGTTGTGAATTCACATTGACTTCCTAAACATTCCCTCAAATCCGTAGAATAGGATATTACATTTCTAGATCTCATCGGACCTATCTATGTCACTCTGTCACCTCTGAACACCTGCCGAAACTGGTTTTACTTGAGCGGCCACAACTTCTTCAGATCTTCATACGGACCTCTAAAATCTTTACTGGATCACCTTAAGACACATATCTACAAACCCTTTGAACCATATCCTCTAATCTTCATCTTAGCTAGGATCTTTGGCTTACTGACTTCCCTATTCTTTTTTGTTCCTGATATGACTAATTTTCTCAATATCCTCAACAAACAGTTCATCCAATCCTTACCATCAATGCAACAGGAGTATGTTGACATCAATGACAACATTGGTTAGGCCCATAATTGCAATAGAATCTTCATAGAGGAAAAGATCCTCTGCACTACTGTGAGATCGTGACATGTGGCAGCTTTTTGGGTCACAAAGGATAAAGGAAGCAAACACTCTACGCTCGGCCCCGGAATGCTACCGTTCCCCACTAGCATGTGGGGAATTTTTCTAAGATGCTAATCCATGGAAGGGTAGTGAGTGGTGGCCACGTGGCTCCTCCTGGGCCATCCATCCAAATCTTTCATGAGGAAATGGCAAAACAAAGGGAAAAGGGTGAAGATCTAACAGTGGCATAGTCTTGTAGAGGAATCTTGCCTACATTGAAGATTCACTACGTGACTGCGAGATTGTGCCACGTGGCTGACTTTCAAAGAGTAAAGAGGGCTTAGTGTACCCATGCAGAGCTAAAAGGAGGTGGTCCACTTTCTACCACGTAGCTACAATATTGTGCCATGTGGCCATGGGGGTACTAGATAAATGAATTTTAAAAGGTAATGGTTGGCGATGGAATGCATAGTGGTTGTCAATTTCTAAAAAGGCAATCCATCTACAGTCATAATTTAATGGAGACCCCAAGCATCTTGAAGGTGGAAAAAATGCATACTCCTACAATAGGGGAATTCACAGATCACAATTTCATAGGTTTTCAGAGCTGATAAGCCACAGGATCAAAGGGTTTGAATTTTAAAGTGTTGTAAAAGATTTTCTTGTGGATTTTGTCTCATTTGCCTTGAATATGCATCCGATCTTCTTAGCTACCCCTTAACAGATATTCATTGCATTGATTGTTGCAGATCAATGAATCAACTACTCACATTGAAGGAGTAATATCTTCCAGCCATCTATGGATTCAGACATTTTTCTGCATTGAATTCTTGCAAACCAACATTCCTTTTGGCAGAGATATTTTCTGATAGAGCCCATGGGGCAGTTTATTGTAACCTAATTAGGTCATTTGGAATCAGATGCTATATACACATGAATGTAATATATAAAAAAGGTTGGAAAATAGTTAGTTTCATACTTATGTATTCCAAATAGAACTCCTCTACTATAACCTTGCCTTCTAATTAAATACATGCTAGTTATTTTACCTCTTTACACTGATTTTGACTCTATGTGATCGAAGAATGATTAGTTTGTGAATGTTTAATTCCTTCTAATCATTTCTTGCTCCTTTCCTCTATCAAAATTAGTTTGATTTGTGTATGTTTACTAGTTGTATTTGGTTGTTTTGTGCATCTTCTAAGTTCTATGAGGGATCTTATATTCAAATTTGGTGCATCATCTTTATTTACATTCAGATTCC
Organism: Cunninghamia lanceolata; assembly: GCA_027924645.1. Taxonomy (NCBI): domain Eukaryota; kingdom Viridiplantae; phylum Streptophyta; class Pinopsida; order Cupressales; family Cupressaceae; genus Cunninghamia; species Cunninghamia lanceolata. Next base: position 5,386,083 of record BSBN01000030.1, read on the forward strand.
TTCTAACCCTTTTCCCCTGCAAGCATTAGCACTAGGTTTAGACAGTTTTATCTAAGCATTAGACTTAGAATGAGGAACCATCATTCTCTAGAGGTTTGATCTCAATTTGCAAGGTCCCACACCTTGAGATCATTCCCATTGTGTCATTAGAATTCTTGGACTCTCTCCAAGTAGGGTGCAATTCTATGTGACAACATGTATGTGTAAGAAATTTGTAGAGGAAATGAAAAAGGAATTTGGGATGTCTATGTTTGGTGAAATGAATTTCTTCTTAGGATTGCAAATTACTCAATCAAAAAAAGGAATTTTCATTTCTCAATCCAAGTATGTGAAAGAATTATTGAAGAAGTTTGGAATGGAGGATTCTAAACCAGTATGTACTCCCATGGTAACTGGTTGCAAGCTGAGCAAGAATGATGAATCACCTAAGACTAATCAGGAAAAGTATAGGTCTATGATTGGAGGACTGCTCTATCTAAACCATACCAAACCAGACATAATGCATGTAGTCTGTCTTGTAGAAAGATTTCAAGAAGATCCTAAAGAGTCACATGTAATGGTAGTCAAAAGGATCATGAGATATTTAAAAGGCACTTTAGATTATGGTTTGTGGTATCCCAGAGATACTGATATCACTCTTAGTGCTTATATAGATGCAGATTGGGCTGGAGATGCTGATGACAGAAAAAGTACAAGTGGAGGTGCTTTCCTCTTGGGTAAAAAATTGGTATCATGGCTGAGTAAGAAGCAAGACTTAGTTTCATTATCTACAGCAAAAGAATATCAGGTGATATTGAGAATATCAGGTGATGTTGAGAATATCGGGTGATGTTGAGAATATCGGGTCATGTTTTTAAGATCGCGTGATATTCAAAATGTGACCCCTCAAAACTAAAGTGACCCCCTCTCAAAAGGTCACCATCATGTTATTGTAAAAGGGTGATCGTTGGAAATATACCTCCGCGAGGTAAAAAGATGATGATGTTACCATTAGGATGATTCTCTTTGTTCATCGAGATTGGATGATGTCATCCGCATATTGGCTCTAGGGTGATATTTTGCGACAAGGTGATATTTGAAAGATCAGGTGATATTTGGAACATCAGGTGATATTCGAAATATGACCCCTGCAAAACATATGAAGCTATTTGATGGGTAAATATCACTATTATGTAAGATTGACGTCTGGAGTTTCAGACCAAAGGATTATCGGGTGATAAAATTGGATCGGGGTGATCTTACATAAGATGACTGATGTTAGGAAATATGACCCCCCTCAGAATATCAAGTTTGACCAGGACTTTGACTTGTCATAACTTTCGTTCCCTAAGGAATATCAGGGTGATCCAAAAGGCAAACCTGCATGAAAATTTGTACTCTTTCCAACCATGAGGTTATTGATATGAAATATTAACTTTGACTAATTAACCTCATCATGATGACTTACGCAACTCCCTTATGCAGGGTCACCTGCACGACTTACTTTTACCAGACTGCTGAAAAGTAGACAAACCAAGAAGAAAGTTGGGTCCCTATTTTGTCAAGTCAAAATGGGGCGTGTTGTGTAACGACACAACAGTATCATAGTGTACATTTGTTGTATAGTTGCCTGTTTTGTCCTGTTGTTTTGGTTGCTTTGTTGTGTTTCCTTAGCAGGGACCTTTATTTTGTTTTAGAGTATGAAGGAGTAGACTAACAACCGTTGAAAACAATGGAAAATTCAAATCATTCAGGTTAATCATCTAAAATTAATGCATAACTTGTTGTGACTGTGATGAATGTAGAAAGTCAGTTGACTTGTAAAATTTTGTATTCAATAAGAATGGGTTGAGTATTCAACGAATGTTTCTCACAATGACACACCTAAAATCCTTGGGTTTGTTGAACTTACCAGTGTAGATATTAGGTGAAAAATCAGAGGTCACCCTTGCTACCATTACAATTCTCAGCTTAATTTCAGCAAGTGACCACTCCTTGCATCATGAAGTTACAATTACAATATCTTATGAAGTTTCTATCAAATACAAAAAATTTATAAAATAATAAAATGGATTTTACTGAAAATCCAGGTTAAGCCATCTAAGTAACTCTACTGGGGCTATAGACACTCGCTGGCAGTGGGGCTCTACTTAGGAGAATTGTAACGATAACCTTGTCGGGGCTATGGATGCCTGCTAGCAGCAAGGCTCTATCCAATTGGCTATGAGGGAACATCCTCACCTACGTAGGCTAATATTAGTCACTGGTTTGTTCGATCAATCTTCAAGATGAGGATATTAATCACATGCACCCACTTAAACTGAAAGAACAATTCATGCACCTTATTGAATACTTTGAGTCTCAAGTTAAATGATGATTTGCAGAAAAGATAGTTGGAAGTTAGGAGTCTATTTCATTCAATTTTCTTTAATAGTTTTAATTTGATTGTTTTGTTTGGTTGCTAGTTGTTGTGATGTTCACAACACGCCCCATTTTACTCCTTACCAAAATGAGGACCCCTATTGTGGCTTGCTCCCTTGTTTTTGTGCTCTGGGCGGTAGTGGTAAAAGCAACATCTTTCAATATGTGTGTGCCTAGTGTCAGGTGCATTTGTGATCTTGAGTCTTAACCCAAAAAATTCAAAGTCTAAATCTTCCCTTAGGAAGCCTACCATGTGAAAGAGTGTAAAATTCTAGACAAGTTTGCCTTTTACATCACCCAACAATTTGGCCAAATGAGAAAGTTATGGCAAGTCAAAATTCTGGTCAAACCTGATATTTTGGGGGGGGTCATATTTCAAATATTGGTCACCTTATGTTAGATCACCGCGATCCTATTTTATCACCTGATAATCATTTGGTCCACAAACTTCAGACGTCAATTTTATGTGATAACTATATCTAATAGTCAAACAACTTCATATATTTTGCAGGGGTCATATTTCTAATATCACCCGATATTTCAAAGATCACCTGATCTTTCAAATATCACCCTGTCGTAAAATATCGCTCCAGTGCCAATATGATTATGACATCATATAAACTTGATGAACAAAGGAGACCAATATGAAACTGACATCATCATCCTTTTACCTCGCGGAGATATGTATCCAATGATCCCCCTTTTTAATGACATGACGATGATGCCATTTTAGTGCAATGGTCAAGTGAAATCACCCTTCTGCTGACATCACCTCGATCTTTCGAGAGAGGTCATTTTACTCTTGGGGGTCATATTTCAAACATCCCCTGATCTTAAAATCATGACCTGATATATGTGTTTGCACATTCAAAGCATGATTTAATATAAATGTTTATCTTCCTACTGGTTTATTTAAGTGATGATGCTTAACTTATGTATGATTGACCGCAGGTGTGCAGGTAAGAAAAGGGAGGTGCATCAGCCAGAAAGATGGGGTCGATGGGGCATTTTTGGCTCACTCTGATGAGGATGGTCATGCTGATGATCAAGACAATGTGCGGTCATGATATAAAAGGCGGGAAAGCAGGGCAGGTGGATTTTGAATCCATTTCAGAACTCGATGGTGTATAGGTGGAGATATGATGAAGCTTTAATGGCAAGGACATCCTAGGCTGTAGACTAGATCTTGAGAAGTTGTAAACACACCAAGAGGAGACAAAGCTTTCAATGCGGAGGAGAATTATGGTGGAAACATTATTGAGGGAGCGACGCTCTATCTAGGTGCTGCTCAAGATTTGGGTGAGATTTGTTTCCCACCATCTGATGTTGTGCGCATTTGTGTGGACCGTTGATTTGCTAGGGTTTCCTAGGCACTGTATTGAGGGGAAAACAGAGATATATATTCAGCCCCTTTACTCTGTAAAAAGGGGGAGGTCGATCATTCAAAAAAAAAAATCTAACTTGTAGCAATTTCATGTAGGAGATCGGATTGCTGAGACTAGTGAGGATTGAATTGTTGAAGCATCAAGGTTCTTTCTTCAAATCATTGAATATGTACTTGTTCTTTAGCATACTGAATGGAAATGAAGCTCTAGATTACACCCTGATTGTAAACTTTACCTAATCTTCATGTTGATTTCTGGATATGTAATGGTGAATCCTGTGTTCAACTAGAATCATTTTCATTCTATTACATGTTGTTGTCAACATTTCCCTTGAAGATTTGCACTGAATCATGCAGATTTGTGGAATGTCCTAGTGAAGTATGATTCTAGTTTCCTTCTCTTCATTGTTGTATGGGAACACGTATGTGGATCTGTGATCTCAGTCAAGTAATTTTAGGAATCTCATTTCTCTAACCCTTTTTCTCATTTTAATTTCATAGAAATCACTTCTATAACTGCACATCATGATAAATATTAAGTAGAATAGAGGAATATACTGACATCTCGTAGATAAATGAACATCATTAGCATATTTTGAGCTACCTGCATGTACTTTTGAAAATATCATGCAAATATCAGCCTGTAGACACATCATTTGAAGAAATATACTGTGTAAGGTAACCTCCCTGTGTAGCATGGTTGCAGAAACAAAATCTACTGATCTGCGTAAGACCCCAAAATGGAAAACAACAACACACATCAACCACTGAGTAAAGTCAGTAGATTATGAACTAACCAATGGAGACTTGGGATCATGAATTCTTTGAATTCATCATATCTTTCAAGATAAACAAGGGTTGGTGTGTAACTTTTGTTTGTGTGTTTGTGTGTGACTAACATCACCATCAACACATTTACTAGTGTTAGAGGGAGGGCTAACAAGGAAACTGTAGATTCCTGCAAACATTGCTTAAACATCCTGTCAGTTTCAAAATCTTGCCATAAACTAGCCAACTTTTTTTCTTGAAAATTTGATAAATCCTGGCTTTTAGGCCAAATACCAGGTCCAGATCTACTGGAATCTTTGAGGAACTACCTATCAGGGGATTTAGACCTAGAAATGTGGACATTTATCACTCCCTTGATCCTAGTGCATCCAGAGCTTCACCAAGGCATGCTCTTGTAACCCCTATTGGCTTTCAAACCCCTTCAGGACCACTTGTCACACCTCATGTCCAACCTCAACCGGTTATACCTCAGGTCCAACCTCCACCGGTTGCAATGCCATTTTTCATAGCAGAGTCAACTCTGACCTTTAATGCATACCATGCTTTGCCTAAGAATCCTGATAAAATTTGTCCTAGATATCATCCGTATCAGGATGCGAATGATCATGTCAGAATGTTCAAGGAAGCTTGTTGTAGGGCTAGGATTGAACATGAGGATGTGGTATGTTGGTTATTCCCATTTTCCTTAGGGGAAGAGGCCTATAACTAGTATATCAATCTGGGTCAGTGTTCAGTCAGTTCATGGGATGCCTTGGAAAAAGCTTTCAAGGATAGGTTCAAGGTACCTATAGATCCTTCAATGAACTATTATTTATTTTCCACCATCAAGAGATCTAAAAGAGAACCTATTGTAAACTTCAATGCCAGATTCTAAAATATGCTATCTAAGCTAGTGGCTCCCTATGTTGTAATAGATGAAGCTTCCAGGAGCATTTATTACTCAGCTTTTAGATCCCTTAACTTCCATGTTCATCAGGAGAACACATCCTAGTGTAACCACTTTAGCAAAAGCTTTTGAAGAAGCTATCAAAGTCAGTCAGCAATTGGCTCCTGCTCCCACGCCAAATATTGCCTTCCCTACACTTCCTAGTTATCCTGTATATCCTGTCCACCAACAAACCATTGGAGCCATGATACCTCCAACAGTGATGCCAGTCCCTTTGCAGATACCCCCACTCAATATCATGCCACCACCAAATGGAAATGGCCAGATGTTGCAATATCCAGGACAAACACAAATACCCCAAATTGTGGAACAATCCAACAATAATAATGGATCTTCCTTTTTCAAGCCTCAGACAGAGAATGTAGTGGCCAAGGTTCAGGAAGAGAAAGAAGAAATTAAAGAAATATCAGCTCAGTTAAGGAAACTTACTACTGAGGTCACTCATCTAAGAAATTAGAACTTCTACTCTCAACCAAATCAAAACAGAGGTTATGCCAATGATAGACCTAATTATCCAGATAGGGGGTACAACAATAATTACAATAACAATAATGGCAACAGTAATCCTCCTAGATAGCCCATAGTGTGGAACACTAGGCCAAACAATGGTTCCTTGCCATCATCCCTAGACAATTAGCCTCCTAGTGAACCTAAGCAGACCACTAGAGTAAACATTGTAGAGGCAACACTTACAAACTGGTGTAGGATACATAACACCAATGCTCATGCAGAGCTAGACTATCCTCAATTCAGGATTGCTGCCAGTATCTTCCAAGTTGAAGTGTCCAGTACTTCAAGAAATCCACCTTATGCAGAGGGAAAAGAAATTATCCCTTGTGAATATGATTCTGCCTTAGTGCTAGAAAGCTTCATGCATTGTCCTTATCAGCAGACAATTTCATCTCATCACGATTACACCTCAACATGTGAGGAATCAGCCATGGCTTTTGAATCTATGTTTTTCCCTTTGAGGATGAGAATGAGCCATCGATTGAGCATGAGGAAGTCAATACTTATCAACAACAACCTCAAGGTAGGCATAATTACAACTTGAGGAATAACTCAAGTAGGCCTACTGGTCCTTTGACCACATCCTTGCCTCCAAACAATTTTAATACACCTCCTGATCCTAAGGCAAGTAATAACCCTGGATTCCCCAAGGTTAATGCTCAATATTTGGCACCACAGACCACAGCACCAAAAGTTGTAAATCTACTTCTTGAATCTAACAAGTTGGTCACATATCTGACTGATGAAATGAAAAAGGTTAAAATCAGCCTGCCATTGTCAGAATTGCTTAAAACCCCTGATATCAGGAAGGCTTTCTTGAAATCATTAGATGATCTTGCTCCAAAGGAAGATAGTCATACCCCAAGTTAGTCTGGTAGTAAAGATCACGCTGCTAGGGATGTTAATGTCAAACCTAAAACCTCAGCTACTGTTCAATTTGTAGAGACTTCCCACATGACCCTATACAAAGACAAGAGTGAGTCACCTCCTTTCCTCCTAACCATAAGGATGTTCAGTAAAAATTTGCACAATTGTTTAGTAGACTCAAGAGCATCTACTAATGTAATACCCCTATCCATATGCAATGCTTTAGGGTTACATCCTACTAAATCATTAAAGAAAGTGACACAATTGGACAAAATAGAGGTGAGTGTGGTACAAGAATTGACTCACATTCACATGCAGCTAGCATCGGATCCCAGAATCCAACACTATATTGATATCTAGGTAATTGATATACCTAATACATATGGGATGTTACTCAGTAGGGACTAGTCAAAAACCCTTAATGGATGCATGTCAACTGATTTCAGTCATATGTGGTTGCCCTAGAGAGGGATACCAAATCAAATAAGGATAGATGTTGAACCCCACATGAAACACATGATCACTGAATATAACAAAACCAACAAAATCATGTATGTGGATGTGGAACCTGAAGTCTACTCCATTAGACCCCAAACTGCCAGCATAGAGGAGATCCTGATGTTTGACATGCATGATCATGATGATGACCCTCAGCGTGATGAAGTAACTTTAGAATCTGAGTGTGACCCTGAAAATGAAGTAGAGATAGATCACTTCAAGAGTTTTGAGATGCATTTGCTTAAAGAGGTGCAACAATGCCACTTGTTAAATGTACCTATTCATGATATTCTAATCGATGGATGGTGCAAGTTGCAGAATGAGGCACATTCTGAAAAGACTTGTGATGCCTGTTTAGACATGTTGGAGCTGGAACGAGCATACAATGAGGAGTCCTCTTCATCATCATTCACAGTGAGTTCTGCAGGTAGTCATGGCGAAACTGATTTTGTTTGTCTTCTACAGAAATAAGAGAATGCACACAACAGGATGAGAGTTCTATTCAGATGATAGAAGAAATACTAGTATGCAACAGGAGTAATGCAAAAAAAAAGAAGAAAATCACCCCTGGGAGTGATTGTTTAGTGGAATCAGATTATGAGTTATCTGATGAAGATAGGGGCAGCAATTTGTCTAAATTTGAGGAGCTTTTATCAAAAGAGATTCAAATAATGACACAGCAGCAAAGACCTCCGCAAGATGTCTTGATTGAAGGCTGGTGTAGGCTACACAAAGCACCTCATTCAAAAACTGCTTGTTCATTGTGTCTGCATATTTTGAAGAGGTAGATGTTGCCCAGTCCAGAGGATGTTCCTTCTGATGGTAAGAGAAAAGAAAAAATACAAACTTCCCATAAGGCTGATAAGGTGAAGTCTGAGAAAGTTGAGATGCCAAAATTAAAGTGGATATCCAGTGGTGCAGCTGCCAGAGCCAAAAGGAAGAAAGAAGCCCCAGACAAGCTTTTAGATGAAGATAAGCCATGGATCCTCAGGTTTGATGTATCCAATTCAAAACAAGGAGCTGGAGTAGGAGTGGATCTCATTGATCTATCTGGAAAATCCTACTTGGCAGCATACAGATTGCAGTTCCCATGTACAAACAATGTAACAGAGTATGAAGCTCTAATTCATGGGATACTGTTTGCACTTAGAAAGAAGGTGAAGATTCTGCATGTCTATGGAGACTTAGAATTAGTTGTGAGGCAGAAGAGGTATATACTCTTGCAATTACAAAAGACTATCCAATTATAGACATAGGGTGTGGGACTTGATAGAATATTTTGATGCATTCAATATCACCCATGTACCCAGAGAACAAAACCAAAAGGCATATGCTTTGGCCTAGGCTGTTAGTACTCTATAACCACTATCCATATCTAGTCTAAAAAGATTCTTAGTTGAATTAGTGTTAGTGCCTTTTGTACTTGATAATGTAACTAATCTTCAAATATTTGATGATGATCATCATATACTAGATTTTATTTCCAATAGAGATGTTTTTGAGGCACAGATCATTGATGAAATAAATATGGAGGATCATGTTTGGGAAGAAGAAGAAATCCTAGAGTTGCCTAGTAATAGGATTCCTAAGGGAATGATAGAACTAGAAAGAGCATTTGATCTAGACAACATGCTAAAACATAAGGATCTCCCAAAGGCCAATGAAGGACAGTACTCACATGTTAATATCGGACAGGGTGATAAAAGAAGAAACATTCTGATTGGGAAGGTCTGCACAGAGGAAGAGTTAGAAGGAATAACCCAGGCTCTTCAAGATTATATCCATGTCATTGCTTGGACATATGATGAGCTAAAAACATATGACACATCATTCATCACCCATACAATACCTTTGAAACCATATGCCATGCCTTTTAGATAGAAGCAAAGACCTGTCAATGCTTTGCTGGAGCCCATCATCTTTGAAGAAGTTAAGAGGCTGCTTGATGCCAGGATCATATTTCCTATGAGGCACTCCACATGGGTGGCAAACCTGGTCCCAGTAAGGAAGAAGAATGGTGACATCAGATTGTGCGTGGACTTTAGGAACCTAAATAGAGCTTCTAAAAAGGATAATTATCCTTTACCTTCTCTGGATGAGGTCTTGCAAATGGTGAATGGTGCCAAGATGATGTCCTTCTTGGATGGTTTCTCTGGTTACAACCAGGTGATGCTGGACAAAATAGACAAACTAAAGACTGCATTCACCACAAAGTGGGGGATCTTCGCCTACAAGCGCATGCCGTTTGGGTTGATAAATGCTAGAGCCACATTTCAGCGAGCAATGGACATAGCCTTCAGATGCTTGATTGGTAAATGCATAGTCATATACATGGATGACTTAATAGTTTTCTCTAAGGATAGAGGAAACCATGTAGAGGACTTGAGAAAGGTGCTAAAGAAGTGTGAACAGTACGGGATATCCCTGAACCCTAAGAAGTGCATATTTGGGATGACCACAGGCAAATTACTAGGCCACCTGATAACTGCAAATGGGATTATCATTGATCCTGACAGAGTGGAGTCCATCATAAAGATACAATTTCTTAGAAGCAGGACGGAGCTCAAATCTTACTTTGGTAAGATTAATTTTGTTAGGAAATTTATCACCAGCTTTGTAGAGATTGTCAGACCCTTGAACGCCATGCTCAAGAAGGATGCTAAAATTGAGTGGACGCCTAAAGCTAGAGAAGCTTTTGAAGACATTAAGAAAGCCATATCAAACACTCCAGTCCTGATCAGTCCATATTATACCAAGGGCTTCTACATCTACTCATTTGCTTCAGAGCATACTTTTGCAGCAGTATTGACACAGAGAAATGAAGAAAAGGAGGAAAATCCTATAGCCTTCATGAGCTGCCCTTTTAGAGATGCAAAGCTCAGGTACATGGACGTTGAAAGATAGGCACTTGCCCTGGTTCGAGCAGTCAAGAAATTTAGGCATTACATCCTGAGAAGTAAAGTGATTGATGTAGTACCTGATGCGGCAGTAAAGATGTTATTAATGCAAAGTGAACCAGGAGAAAAGAGAGCCAAATGGATCACTGTCCTCCAAGAGTATGCTATGGACATAACACCCATGAAGTTGGTAAGAGGAAAGGCATTGAGCTAGATGATATCAGAGATTGATCCTAATATCATGAGCCAATAGTATGTTGTGAATGCAAAGGAAGATGGAGAATGGTACTCAGACATCAAACACATCCTGATCACTGGAAGATGTCCCTCAAGATTACAGCCCTCACAAAGGAGAGCCTTGAAGATAAGGTCACATAAGTACATGATAAAAGGAGGAGTCCTTTTCAAGAAAAACTATGAGGGGATATACCTAATGTGCCTGGAAAGTTTAGAAGTAGATAAGGTGCTAGCACAGTTGCACGATAAATTTGGGACTACACATGGATCATCCTTAGCCACCACTCATGCTATCCTTAGGGTAGGGTATTATTGGTCCACAATTTTTAAAGATATTGCTGAACACATCAAATACTGTCATACGTGTCAGGTTACTGCAAACAGAGAAAAATATGTCACTCAACCTTTGTAGCTAGTGATGGAGATGCACCCCTTTTCTCAATGGGGAATGGACTTCATAGGACCTATCAATCCTCCATCATCCTTAGGCCACAGGTATGTTTTAACTATTACTGACTACTGTACCAGGTGGACTGAAGCTATCAGCAGTAAGACATGTAATGCTAAGGATGTCATTAAGTTTTTGGGAAGCAATATAGTGACTAGGTATGGAGTTCCATATGCTTTAGTATGTGATAATGGACCTTCTTTTGCTTCAATTAAACTATCAAGTTGGGCTTTTGCTTATGGGATCATCTTGAAATTCTCCTCAAATTATTATCCCCAAGGGAATGGATTAGCAGAATCCACAAACAAGAACCTATTGAACATCATAAAAAAATTGATAGAGAAGAACCCAAGGGAATGAGATACTTTATTGAAATATGCCTTATTGGTAGATAGAACCCGGAATAAGGCTGCATTAGGAAATTCACCTTTCCACCTAGTATATGGGGTAGATCCTATCCTCCCTGTTAACTTGAGGATTCTTACACTGCAGTTTGTACAAGAATACTTAGGCATAGATAATAAATAGGAAATTAGGTTGCTGCAGCTGATGCACCTAGATGAAAAAAGAAGTGAAGCAATTAACCAACTTGCTAAACATCAGGCTATTGTCAAGTGCTAGTTTGACAAAAGAGCCAGAATTAAGGATTTCAGAGTCTTAGATCTAGTCCTGATGTGGGACAAAGCACATGAAAGGAAAGGTGATCATGGTAAGTTTGATAAACTCTGGATAGGTCCCTTTCAAATTTCTAAAATTTTAGGAGACATCACCTACAGGCTTAAGACCTTAATCGATGAGGATGTTCCATTACCAGTTAATGGACAGTTCCTCAAACACTATTTTCAAGCCTAAAGTAGCACCACGATAGTTATGTGTATCATAGTGTACATTGTTATATAGTTGCCTGTTTTGTCCTGTTGTTTTGGTTGCTTTGTTGTGTTTCCTCAGTAGGGACCTTTATTTTGTTTTAGAGTATGAAGGAGTAGACTAACAACCATTGAAAACAATGGAAAATTTAGATCATTTAGGTTAATCATCTGAAATTTATGCATAACTTGTTGTGACTGTCATGAATGTAGAAAGTCAGTTGACTTGTGAAATTTTGTATTCAATAAGAATGGGTTGAGTATTCAAGGAATGTTTCTCACAATGACACACCTAAAATCCTTGGGTTTGTTGAACTTACCAGTGTAGATATTAGGTGAAAAATCAGAGGTCACCCTTGCTACCATTACAATTCTTAGCTTAATTTCAGCAAGTGACCACTCCTTGCATCATGAAGTTACAATTGTAATATCTTATGAAGTTTCTATCAAATACAAAAAATTTATAAAATAATAAAATAAATTTTACTGAAAATCTAGGTTAATCCATCTAAGTAACTCTACCGAGGCTATAGAGGCTCGCTGGCAGTGGGGCTCTACATAGGAGAATTGTAACGATAACCTTGTCGGGGCTATGGAAGCCTACTGACAACAAGGCTCTATCCGGTTGGCTATACGGGAACATCCTCTCCTATGCAGGCTAATATTAGTCACTAGTTTGTTCAACTAATCTCCAAGATGAGGATAATTAATCACATGCACCCACTTAAACTGAAAGAAAAATTCATGCATCTTATTGAATACCTTGAGTCTCAAGTTAAATGATGATTTGTAGAAAAGATAGTTGGAAGTTATGAGTCTATTTCATTCAATTTTCTTTAATGGTTTTAATTTGATTATTTTGTTTGGTTGCTAGTTGTTGTGATGTTCACAACACACCCCATTTTACTCTTTAACAAAATGAGGACCCTTGTTGTGGCTTGCTCCCTTGTTTTTGTGCTATGGGCAGTAGTGGTAAAAGCAACATCTTTCAGTATGTGTGTGCCTAGTGTTAGGTGCATTTGTAATCTTGAGGTCTTAACCCAAAAAATTTAAACTCTGAATCTTCCATTAGGAAGCCTACCATGTGAAAGAGTGTAAAATTCTAGACAAGTTTGCCTTTTGCATCACCTAGAAATTTGGCCAAATGAGAAAGTTATGGCAAGTCAAAATTCTGGTCAAACCTGATATTTTGGGGGGGTCATATTTCAAATATCGTTCACCTTATGTTAGATCACCCTGATCCTATTTTATCACCTGATAATCATTTGGTCTGCAAACTCTGGATGTCAATTTTATGTGATAATTGTATCTGACAATCAAAAAACTTCATATATTTTGTGGGGGTCATATTTCTAATATCACCCGATATTTCAAAGATCACCTGATCTTTCAAATATCACCCTGTCACAAAATATCACCCTAGTGCCAATATGATGATGATGTCATCTGAACCTAATGAACAAACGGGACCAATATGACACTGACGTCATCATCCTTTTACCTCGCGGAGGTATGTATCCAACGATCCCCCTTTTTAATGACATGACAGTGACGTCATTTTAGTGCAATGGTCAAGCGAAATCACCCTTCCGCTGATGTCACCCCGATCTTTCAAGAGGGAGGTCATTTTACTCATGGGGGTCATATTTCAAACATCCCCTAATCTTAAAATCATTACCCAATATATGTGTTTGCACATTCAAAGCATGATTTAATATAAATGTTTATCTTCCTGCTAGTTTATTTAAGTGATGATGCTTAACTTCTGTATGATTGACCACAGGTGCGTAGGTAAGAAAAGGGAGGTGCATCATCCAGAAAGATGGGGTCGATGGGACATTTTTGGCTTGCTCCGATGAGGATGGTCATGCCAATGATTAGGATGATGTGCGGTCATGATACAAAAGGTGGGAAACCAGGGAAGGTGGATTTTGAATCCATTTCAGAACCTGATGGCGTGCAGGTGGAGATATGATGAAGCTTTAATGGTGAGGACATCCCAGGCAGAGGACCAGATCCTAAGAAATCACAAACACACTAGGAGGAGACAAAGCTTTCAATGCGGAGGAGAATGCTGGTGGAAACATTATTGAGGGAGCGGCGCTCTGTCTGGATGCTGCTCGAGATTTGGGCGGGATTTGTTTCCCACCGTCTGATGTTGTGTACATGTGTGTGGACCATTGATTTGCTAGTGTTTCCTAGGCACTGTATTGAGGGGAAAATGGAGACATATATTCAGCCCCTTTACTCTGTAAAAAGTGGGAGGTCAATCATTCAAAAAACAAAAAATTGACTTGTAGCAATTTCATGTAGGCGATCAGATTGCTGAGACTAGTGAGGATTGAATTGGTTAAGCATCAAGGTTCTTTCTTCAAATCATTGTATATGTACTTGTTCTTTAGCATACTAAATGGAGATGAAGCTCCAGATTACACCTTGATTGTAAACTTTACGTAATCTTCATGTTGATTTCTGGATATGTAATGGTGAATCTTGTGTTCAACTAGAAGCATTTCATTCTATTGCATGTTGTTGTCAACATTTCCCTTGAAGATTTGCACTGGATCATGCAGATTTGTGGAATGTCTTGGTGAAGTATGATTCTAGTTTCCTTCTCTTCATTTCTGTATGGGAACACATATGTGGATCAATGATCTCAGTCAAGTAATTTTAGGAATCTCATTTCTCTAACCCTTTTTCTCATTTTAATTTCATATAAATCACTTCCATAACTATACATCATGATAAATATTAAGCAGAACAGAGGAATATGCTGACATCTTGTAGATAACTGAACATCATTAGCATATTTTGAGCTACCTGCATGTACTTTTGAAAACATCATGCAAATATCATCCTGTAGACACATCATTTGAAGAAATATACTGTGTAAGGTACCCTCCCTATGTAGCATGGTTACAAAAAACAAAATCTATTAATCTACGTAAGACCCCAAAATGGAAAACAAAAACACACATCAACCACTGAGTAAAGTCAGTAGATTATGAACTAATCAACAGAGACTTGGGATCATGAATTCTTTGAATTGATCGTATCTTTCAAGATAAACAAGGGTTGGTGTGCAACTTTTATTTGTGTGTTTGTGTGTGACTAACATCACCATCAACATTATTGACATGGGTAGTTGTGTAGTAAAAAGAAAGAAAAGGTCCGGTACCCTTTGCCATTAATGTTAAAGGGGGAGAGAAGTTCATGTGAAAAACCTAAGAAGAAGATTGCAGATAGAGAAAGCATCAAGTGAGGGGGAGCAAAGAAACAAAGCAAGATTATATGTCTTGATGGTTTTTCACATCATGTGTTGCCATCAATGATAAAGGGGGAGATTGTTGCAAGTATGAGTAGTAAGTATTGTCAGATGTCAACACATAAGGAAGTCATTTGAATAAGTCTAAAGAAGTATCTAAGGAATTTGTACAAGTGCAGAATTGCTTTATCTCTCAAGAACAATGTAGTGTTTTGCTACACATATTCTATAGATTGAATATCTTGACCTACGAATTGGAAGTAATGTTAAGGGATGTTTGTAGATGCTATGTTTCAAGTTTGAGCCTCCGGTATGAAGATTTGAGCGAGTTGTGTTCACCAGAGTAAACACTTTTTTTTGAGTATTTAATGGTGACAAGTAGAATGTATTCTGCTATTGTAGTGCCCCTCCAATTTCACCTTAGATGTATAGGTGGTCAGACTAAGGAGCGTGAAGATGAATGTAAATAATTAGAATACTTAGGTTAGTATATTTTATCAATGAACCTTGTTGCAATACTAATAATTCACATGCTCTGACATTGTCTTGCATTCAAGTGATTATGATGTTGATTTTACTGTGATTGTCATATGTTAGAATTAAGTTTTATGTGACTAATTTTATATCATAGGAGGTTATGATATTTTGTGTGGATCAATCGTATGATGAGTATCATGCAACTATCTGATGATGTTTCTTACTTAGTCATTCAGTAACTGATTGCTATGTGTGTTGTGATTACATGTTCGATGTGTGGGTGAAAGGAATAGTGTCACATTACTCATGCATGAGTACCCTACTACACTGTGACGACTTGCTAGGGAAATCGAAGACAAGGGAGGAACACCTCGATGTATTGGAAAAAATCTTTGACCGATTAGAACAATACAATGTCTACCTCAATCCAAAGAAATGTGTCTTCGGGGTCACCTCAGGAAAACTTTTGGGATATATAGTCTCTAGAAGAGGAATCAAGGTAGATCCTGCAAAGGTCAAGGCCATCACTGAAATGCCTTCTCCAAAAACACTAAAGCAGCTAACAAGTCTGCAAGGCAAACTCCAATCTATTCATCAGTTCAAATACCACGCAATCTCCAACACCTCATCCATCAACAAACCTACACACTATTGCAAGTATGAGGATAACTAGTGTTGTCATTGATGTCAACATACTCATATTGCATTAATGAGAAGGATTGGATGTGCTATGTGCTGAGGTTATTGAGGAAATTAGTCTCAATCAGGAACAGTGAAGAACAGTGATGAGAAGAAGGAAAAAGTCCTCAAAAGGTTGAGGATCAGAGGATGTGGTTTAAAAGGTTTGTAGATATGAGTCTTGAGATGTTCCAGTCAAGATTTCAGAGGTCTGCATGAAGATCTGAAGAAGTTATGATTGGTCGAGTAGAACCAGTTCCGGCAGGTGTTCAGTGGTGACAGAGTGTCACAGATTGGTCTGGTGAGCTCCGGAATTGCATTATCTCATTCTGCGGATTGAAGAGAGTGTTGAAGAAGTTTGTGTGAAGTGACAACTAGATTTGTTCATAGTTTGGAGGTCCAGAATCACCTTTTTCATTATGACAGGGATGACAGACTGTGTTCTTGAAGTTCTGAATGAAGAACAGAAGAATTCCAGTAAGCTGATAAAGTGCGGATGTTCTTGATGACTCAGGAAAGGTTTTGGTGATCTTTGGATCGTGTACAATTCTTATTGGCGGTCTACATTGAAGTTTGAGTTTGCATTTGAAGAATAACCACGGATATCGGTGTTCTTCCTAATACAGGGCAACCGGATGTATTACACGTCTTGCAAATGATCTTGTAGGTGTTTGCTGACTTAGATGATTGTTCCTAAGTCGATGCCTTGTATAAATAAGGGATTGTGAATTCATTTTGAAGTGTGTCTTGCAGTGATAAGTGTGGTATAGCAAAGAGAAGTGCAAAAGGCAGAGCAGGAGTTTTTTGGGCTTAAATGGAACTGATCCATGCATGGTAAAGATGTCAATCTCCAGTTCAAGTTTGTAATACTTGTTAATTTGTAGACAGTGTGTCTCTTGTAGGCAGTGTACCTCTTGTGAGCAGTGTGCTCAGGTAGTGAGCCCTAATTGGCATGTGCCATCTATTTTTCTTATTCTTTTAACAGAGAATAATCCTTGGGTTAATCATCCCGTGGTTTTTCCCTTGACTAGGTTTTCCACGTCAAAATCTTGGTATCTCATGTGTTGATGTGTATCTACTCTGGTGTTTATGCTTTATGCTTTCATATGTGATTAATTGATATGCTACTAAATAACAAAGAGGATTTAAGTGTTTGAATTATAAGCAAGTTTTGTACAACAGATTCACCCCCCCTCTCAGTTGTGTGCCCTAAATCTAACAATTGGTATCAGAGCCAGGTTCCTCTAAAAGGAGCTTAACCGCTTGAGGAGATCCAGGATGTCATCATACAAGAAGGATAGTCCAAAGTTTGATGGAACCAACTTCTCTCTTTGGAAAGGTCGCATGAAATGTGACTTGCAGTGTATGGGAAAGGCATACTGGTCCATGGTCACAAAAGCCTATACACCTCCACAGGGTGGTCTGACAACTCTAAATGAAATCACAGATGCTAAAAACAATCTGCAGACCAAAGAGGCTCTTCTAAGCGCATTAACTGACTCATATCTTTCAAATGTTATTGACCTACCAACTGCCTATGAGATCTGGATTAAACTAGAACCACTGCATGAAGGAGATGAGCATGTTAAGAGTGTGTTAGTTTTTTCTTCTGAATCAGCATTAGGGTTTGCCACTTCTAATGCACAGGCAAATTCAGCCAACTAATACAGGAGGTTGCGTGAGCTGCCTCCCCTTCACTTCTAGTTCTGCCGCACCAAGGGGGGTATCCCTATGACAAAAGATGTAACATTGACTAGCTCAAAGATAGAAAGATCTAACTTGACAACAACAGGCAGAATACTCTCATGTATGGACCAAGATCTGCATGATAGATCACAAGGTTGGCAACATTCTTGGACATATGTGTCTGGTTGGGTATGAGAGTATGCAGGGGGTTCCTAATCCTACTCCTACAACTAATAGGTGGAAGTGATGAAATGGGTGGACATAATGTCCTGGATGGAAGACAAGGGGTTTTGGCTCATAACTACTGATCCAGGAGCACACTGGTGCCTATCCATTGGGCAAGGAGTCAACTGGACGTATACAGCAGATGGTTTGCAACTTTCACTCAAGTTTCAGGGGGTTAGACTTGATGCTTGCCTTACAAACATCACCCAAGAAAGGGTATCTAACTCCCTCTACTTACAGATATCCCTGAAGACATACAACCTTCTCCATACATTGACCTAAAATAGTTTAATCCAGTCCTTGAATGGAAGTTACAGATCAAGCATGTAGTATAGATATCTATACCCTAGAATCTATGAAACCCTTAGCAACCAGATTCAAAAGAAGGATGACATGCAACAAATGGAGACAAGTAGATAGACACATGCAATAAGCATTTTTCATATAAATCAACACTGAAACTGAAAATATGTGCAAAATACACTCATGCTGCAACACATAAACTCCAAAATGGGATGGAACAACCAAGTTCATGCCCTGCTCTTCATTATTTACACAAAATTGCCCCAGGCCTTCAACAACCTAAAATGAGTGACACAGTTTGCCCTTTATAGCAAAACTATGTACTCAGCATTAATTACATGGTTGACTCAAAAATTTGCCAGATACAATGCATGATCAGATTGGCACTCAAAATAGTTAATGCAGCAGAGGGACAAGGAGGAGGGAACAGGTGAACTCGGGAGATGCACCACCACTCAGGGACATTCCTCATCAACTAAGGTGGTTGAGCTAGTCAACTCGACCCATGCCTTCCTGCATAATGTGCCATTAAAGTTTCACCAACCTGCAGCCCCTGGAAAGCAACCGCAGCAAGTTTCTCCCACCAAAAATAGTTGTAAACGCTTAGGAGAAAACCCACACTACATGTTCAAAACATGGCCATCGATCAAAAACCCAGTCGCAGACATCTATGGCCCCAAAAAATGCTAAAAAGTCACCAGCCAACCAGATAGTGCCACGTAGGCACTTGAAGTTTCTATCGCTAGCCCATTGCTCCTTTATTTTGCCTTTCAAAAAGGAGGACACATGTCGGCGTCTGCAGCATAGGCCATCAGGATACGTGGCAGCTTCCGCGCTACACTTGAGAAACACACGAAACATTTTGGGACTCTCACGAATGCCAACACTTGGCACTATCTGCAACACTCATGAAACATTAGAGACCCTTTCTGAAATTCACACGGGTGCCGACACTTGTCGAGCTCCGCGCTCTTCTCGATACACAAAAGAGTCTTCTTGAAACTAATGCAAAAGCTGACATATGTCGAGCTCCGCCACACTTTACGAAACTGTGTGTATAGACTGAAGTGGCTTCCACAGGTGACACATGTCACAACCCGTGGCATTTGAAACACGAGACACATAGAGAAATGGGGCCACCACCTCCTGCTCGCCATCACGGGATACAAAATAGAAACTTACGCGAAAGCTGACACTTGTTAGCTTCCGCAGCAACCACAAGGGATAGATGGCGCATTCTGCGCACCCGTTGAAACAAATAAAGAATGCCCCAACATAGTGACACTTGGCGCCTTCCACCACATTGAAACTTTATAAAGGGGCTCGTGGAAACTTCAGGCGGAGGTTGCCACTTGGCAACATCAGCAGTAGCAACTCCTTTTACTGGGACCCACCACCATTCACTACCATCGCAGGATACAAATAGAAACCTACACGGAAGCTGACACTTGTTAGCTTCTGCAGCAACCACAAGGGACACGTGACACTGTCCGCGGTAGCTTAGAAACTTTTAGAAACTCTAGCGGACAGCGACACCTGGCAAGCTGTGCATCACTTGAGAAACACTTAGGGTCTATCAGAAACTTTGGCGGATGTTGCCACTTGGCACCGTCCGTGGGCCTTTAGTTACTTTTTCTATGTTGCTCGGGTGCCTCCACGTGGTGCCTTCTGCAGTACTCTTGAAACTTTTAGAAACTGCATAGAAACTTTGGTGGAAGTCAACACGTGGCACCTTCCGCACTCAAGCTGGAACTTTAAAGGGCTACTTCCGCTGTGACCTAGAAACTTGTTGACACTTGGCACCATCCGCGGGGCTTTTGAGTTGCTTTCTTTGTGTCCCTCGGGTGCCTCCACGTGGTGCCTTCCACAGCACTGGCATAATTAGACCCTCTCAGCCACTGTTAGAAATAATCACAGACACTGAAAACTGTGACCTGATATGCATTTTTTATGCATTTGACCCATTTTTTATCAATTTTCAGGGGCCGATGGAGATTTCTGACCCGCCACTGTATATTTTGACCCTGAGCATACAAGGTGAGATGCATTTTTGATAATTGTAGGGACCAAAACATTAGAACTTTTTTGGATTTTTAGGGAAGAGACCTGACTCAAAACCCCAAACATAAATTATTACTAACATAGGCTCCGATTGGGGACGTGCAGGCGCAAGACTGCAGCGAGAACCTCAAATCTCTGGGATGTAGACTAGTCCCCTATCCACTGGGCACAAAATCATGAAGATATATTGATCTGCATAATCAACCACATTATTTTTAAACATTATTTTGGCGGCCCAGGGCAGCCAAAAAGGAAGAACCATAATTTTTTCTTGTCAAATGCCTAATTCCACACTGAAAGACCCCAATCCCAACTAAAAAGATTGGCATAATCTGCCCATAATGTTATCTACTCAATTAGATATTCCACCACTTTTGAAAGCTTGCCACTTGTAGTATTGCCTCTGTCACTCTGGATTTCAAAATTAGACATATAACCATACACATCATAATATTCTTCAGCATTAAGTAACATATGTATGTTATATTCCTTAGATAGTACATCATACTGCTCTTGGCATTCTTCATCATTTAGCTGGCTGCTACACACCATCAGACACTCATCCAGTTGATCCAAAAACTAAAAACACTCAGAAAAAGTGAGACCCTCATCATCATCTACATCATTTATGGATAATGATAACAAAACTTGATCTACACATCTATAATTGCACATGTCTGAACCAACTGATGATGAACATACATCATCCATAGTTTGAAAATCCATATAATCATCATCAAACAGAGGGTTAGTCCTGCACCAATGAAGGTCATGACTCACAACAATAAATGTATCCAGAGGCTCATCATAAAGGGGATTCATACTTATTGCAAAGGTCTCTATTTCTTCTTCATGAGAATCCAATTCTTCTTCATCATTGTTAGACCTAGAGTCATAAGAAGAACAAACCTGATCTATGAACTAGTCATGGATATCATCTTTATCATCTTTAACATCTGATTGCCCCACATACAAAATTTCTGCTACTTCAATGCACTCTGAAGTTGAACTATCTACATCACTTTCCAGCCCTCTGATACTTTCTGATGAAACTGATATTGATTGTTGATCCATATGATCACAACTTTGCACAACTGGATCATTTAAACATGAATGCTCTTTGATAAGGGTTGGCATGTAAATATTACTTGAAAAATCATTATTTTCAACTTCATTCACTGGGCAAATCAGGACATCCTCCTCTACAATAGAAACATCATCAACTTGGGATGATGCAAAAACTGGGACAACATAGGTGTGAGCACTTTGGCATTCATTGCCAATTCCTGAATTAAATCTTTCATCAACAATGGGGGCTGCAGGACAACAAATTTTTTTAGAAAAATAACCCTTTTGAATTCCATATCTCCAATTGTTTTCAATATCAATTGCAAACTGATGCGCTTGATGCACTGTGGTGGGCTCCTTGTCTCTCAATCTATAACTCATTAACTTATCAACTGCTCCCAAATAGACAACTAAGCACAATGCATCATTAGGTCTCATGCATTCTGGAATTCTATTTGATGCCCTCATAAATCTGAGGTTAAAAGCTGGAATCAACTCATCCTCTTCAATATAAATGTACATAAAATTACTAATAACTGCATAATCAGAAATTTTTTCACCATATTGTCCTAGAAATGTAGATTTAAATTCTTGCCAAGACCTAACAGAGCAAGTTAGAAGGTAGGAAAACCAGACCCTTGCATCCTCATCTAGAGATTGAACAAATAATCTCATAACTATATCTTCATGGTCAATCTCAAAGTCATCTATAACATTTATAAACTGTTGCAAGTGTCTCTCAGCTGATTCATCCTTTATACCACTGAATTTAGGCAAATACTTTCTGATTTTAGGTGGAAAAGCATTTGGGTAGCCACAAATGCCACTAAAATCTATGGGCTTATATCTATCTATGTTGAAACTTCTTTTATTACATGGTTGGGACTGACTACTATACATTGTTGCATTTGACACCTCACAAGGGTGCATGGGCTGACAATACATCTTTTTATGCTTTTGCAACCCTCTTCTCTACTCAGATTTTCAATCACAATATGACCTTAGGCCCTGAAAATACAAAACTGCTATTTCAACCTGCCTAAAGTCCACTATATGAGTCTTTTGAACAACATTGCATGCCCTTTTGAAATATAGAGTAGGTTCTAACAAAAGCATGCAAGCTCTACTTTCACCAATATTTCCCTTTTAACCAGTGCTATTTCACCAAATAGGGAATCTTTCAAAAACTTGTACAAATACCTGGATATGTTGCAGCTGCTGATAGGTTCATTCAACAGAGTCACCACCTCCTTGGCAGAGGAATGAGCTTCAAACAGGATGAAGCTAAAAATTGATTTCTTTCTTTCTGGGTTCTCCCACAGCAGAGTCACAATTCTACTTTTTCCTTTACTGCAACAAAGCACCTCCAGGTCTGATTTTGCAATCTTTTAGACTCAAACTTTCATGGATATGACATTGATCTCCCCAGTAGAGTCACCATTTTGTTAGTGACTCGGATGGGCCACAAATACATCACCAAGGATGACTAGATAGTACTTTGACTTCACATCCCCAGTGGAGTCACCATTTTGTTGGTGACTCGGATGGGCCACAAGATATTATTCTTTTAAATCAACTCCCCAGCAGAGTCACCATTTTGTTGGTTTTTCGGATGGGCCACAAATACATCACCAAGGATGACTGGATAGTACTTTGACTTCACATCCCCAGCGGAGTTGCCATTTTGTTGGTTTTTTCTTCTGAATCAGCATTAGGGTTTGCCACTTCTAATGCATAGGCAGATTCAGCCAACTAATAAAGGAGGTTATGTGAGCTGCCTCCCCTTCACTTCTGGTTCTACCGCACCAAGGGGGGTATCCCTATGACAAAAGATGTAACATTGACTAGCTCAAAGATAGAAAGATCTAACTTGACAACAACAGGCAAAATACTCTCATGTATGGACCAAGATCTGCATGATAGATCACAAGGTTGGCAACATTCTTAGACATATGTGTCTGGTTGGGTATGAGAGTATGCAGGGGGTTCCTAATCCTACTCCTACAACTAACAGGTGGAAGTGATGAAATGGGTGGACATAATATCCTGGATGCAAGAAAAGGGGTTTTGGCTCATAACTACTGACCTAGGAGCACACTGGTGCCTATCCATTGGGCAAGGAGTCAACTAGACATATACAGCATATGGTTTGCAACTTGCACTCAAGTTTCAGGGGGTTAGACTTGATGCTTGCCTTACAAACATCACCCAAGAAAGGGTATCTAACTGCCTCTACTTACAGATATCCCTGAAGACATACAACCTTCTCCATACATTGACCTAAAACAATTTAATCGACTCCTTGAATGGAAGTTACAGATCAAGCATGCAGTATAGATATCTATGCCCTAGAATCTATGAAACCCTTAGCAACCATATTCAAAAGAAGGATGACATGCAGCAAATAGAGACAAACAGATAGACACATGCAATAAGCATTTTTCATATAAATCAACACTGAAACTGAAAATATGTGCAAAATACACTCTTGCTGCAACACATAAACTCCAAAATGGGATGGAACAACCAAGTTCATGCCCTGCTCTTCATTATTTACACAAAATTGCCCCAGGCCTTCAACAACCTAAAATGAGTGACACAGTCTGCCCTTTATAGCAAAACTGTGTACTTAGCATGAATTACATGGTTGACTCAAAAATTTGCCAGATACAATGCATGATCAGATTGGCGCTCAAAATAGTTAATGTAGTAGAGGGACAAGGAGGAGGGAATAGGTGAACTCAGGAGATGCACTGCTGCTTAGGGACATTCCTCATCAATTCAGGTGGTTGAGCCAGTCAACTCGACCCATGCCTTCCTGCATAATGTGCCATTAAAGTTTCACCAACTCGTAGCCCTTGGAAAGTAGCCGCAACAAGTTTCTCCTGCCAAAAACAGTTGCAAACGCTC
This sequence comes from Cunninghamia lanceolata, assembly GCA_027924645.1. NCBI lineage: Eukaryota > Viridiplantae > Streptophyta > Pinopsida > Cupressales > Cupressaceae > Cunninghamia > Cunninghamia lanceolata. The sequence goes on from BSBN01000030.1 coordinate 5,410,598, forward strand.
AGGAGAAAACCCTTGCTGTAGGTTCAAAATGTGGTCGTCGATCAAAAACCCAGTCGCGGACATCTACAGCCCCAAAAAATGCTAAAAAGTCACCAGCCAACCAGATCGTGCCACATAGGCACTTGAAGTTTCTATCACTGGCCCATCACTCCTTCATTTTGACTTTTAAAAAGGAGGACACATGTCAGCCTCCGTAGCATCGGCCATCAGGATACATGGCGGCTTTCGCGCTACACTTGAGAAACACACAAAACATTTTGGGACTCTCACGGATGCTGACACTTGGCACCGTTCGCAACACTCATGAAACATTAGAGACCCTTTCTAAAACTCACGCGGGTGCCGACACTTGTCGAGCTCCGTGCTCTTCTTGAAACACAAAAGATTCTTCTTAAAACTCATGCGGAAGCTGACATATGTCGGGCTCCACCACACTTTATGAAACTGTGTCTATAGACTAAAGTGGCCTCCGCAGGTGACACATGTCACAACCCGCGGCATTTGAAACACAAGACACATAAAGAAATGGGGCCCACCACCTCCCGCTCGCCATCGTGGGATACAAAATAGAAACTTATGCGGAAGCTGACACTTGTTAGCTTCCGCAACAACCACAAGGGACAGATGGCGCATTCCGCACACCCATTGAAACAAATAAAGAATGCCCCCACATAGTGACACTTAGTGCCTTCTGCCACATTGAAACTTTATAAAGGGGCTCGCAGAAACTTCAGGTGGAGGTTGCCACTTGGCAACATCCACAGTAGCAACTCCTTTTATTGGGACCCACCACCATTCACTACCATCGCAGGATACAAATAGAAACCTACGCAGAAGCTGACACTTGTTAGCTTCCACAGCAACCACAAGGGACACATGGCACTGTCCGCGACAGCTTAGAAACTTTTAGAAACTCTAGCGGACAGTGACACCTGGCAAGCTACGCATCACTTGAGAAACACTTAGGGTCTATCGGAAACTTTGGCGAATGTTGCCACTTGGCACCGTCCGCGGGCCTTTAGTTACTTTTTCTATGTCGCTCGAGTGCCTCCACGTGGTGCCTTCTCGTGACACTCTTGAAACTTTTAGAAACTGCATAGAAACTTTGGCAAAAGCTGACATGTGGCACCTTCTGTGCTCAAGTTGGAACTTTAAAGGGCTACTTCCACTGTGACCTAGAAACTTGTTGACACTTGGCACCATCCGCGGGGCTTTTGAGTTGCTTTCTTTGTGTCCCTCGGGTGCCTCCACATGGTGCCTTCCATGGCACTAGCATAATTAGACCCTCTCAGCCACTATTAGAAATAATCACAGACACTGAAAACTGTGACCCGATATGCATTTTTTATGCATTTGACCCATTTTTTATCAATTTTCAGGGGCCGATGGAGATTTCTGACTTGCCACTGTATATTTTGACCCTAAGCATACAAGGTGAGATGCATTTTTGATAATTGCAGGGACCAAAACATTAGAACGTTTTTGGATTTTCAGGGAAGAGACCTGACTCAAAACCCCAAACATAAATTATTACTAATAGAGTGCAAGGTTGCAGAGTCTCAAAGGGAAATTTGAAAGACTGAAGATGAGAGATGATGAAAATATTACTACCTTTATGCCAAGAGTAAATGAGCTGGTGTGTGGAATTAGGAATGCTAGTGGAGTTTTGGATGAAAATGAGATTGTTGGCAAAATTCTCAGATCCCTTCCTACTGTCTACAAAATCAAGGTTGCTACCATTGATGAATTCAGAGCCCATAAAACTGTCACAAGAGACCAATTGGCTGGCAAACTGGCTACATTTGAAATGACCAAGTTTGGAGATGATCCCCCCAAGATTGAATTTGCATTCAAAGCCAGTGCCTCTGTGAAAGGTAAACAAATATTTGATCCAAGAGAAAACTCTTCAAGGAAGTTGTCATGGTATGATCAAGCAAGAAGAGACATGGAGGAGGAAGAAACAGAAACAGCTCAACTTGAAGCCCTCATTGCAAAGAGACTGCCAAGAGGATCTGGTAAGTATGAAAGAAAATTACCCTTAAAGTGCTTCAACTGCAATAAGATTGGTCATTTTGCCTCAAGGTGTCCGGAAAGATCTACAAGGTCTAATTGTAACAGACAAAGGTTCCAAAAGAATTGTTATTATGTTCATGAAGAAGATGATAATGAAGGAGTAACAGATGATGAATCAGAGATAGGAAACAAATCTGGAAATGAATGGGTATTTATTTCCATTAAGGAAGAAGATCCAATATCCTCTGAATCTATCAATCATAAGGTTGTAGAAAGAGCTTTGGCTGCCCAAGTTGAAGAAAAGGATGATTGGGTTATTGACAGTGGATGCTCTCACCATATGACATGTGACAAGAACAAGTTCTTAGATTTGGAAAGGTATGAAGGAGGAATGGTAAAGTTTGGTGATAATTCTGTTGGTAGAATCAGAGGTAGGGGAACTATTTCCTTTGATGGAAAGAACAAAACCAGTAACGTACTGTATGTTGAATGATTGAAGCACAATCTTCTCAGTGTTGGATAGTTGGTGGACAAAGGTTATGATCTCTTGTTCAAGAATGGAAGATGTAAGATCTTTGAAAGCTCCAGAACTGAGATTGCATCCAGTACTCAAACAAAAGGTAATATCTTCCATCTAGTTGGTACTAATAAAAGTTGTCTATTTGTTCAAGTTGATCAGAGTTGGTTATGGCATAGAAGGATGTGTCATGTAAATTTTGATATCATCATCAAGATAAGCAATACTCAGGCTGTAAGAGATCTTCCAAAATTGGTAAAACCTACAAATAGTTTGTGCAAAGAATGTCAGCTGGGTAAACAGAGCAGAGTCTCATTCCAAAGCAAGGATCAGTCCTCTACCAGATTATTGGAATTAGTTCATACTGATCTATGTGGTCCGACGAGAATCAAGAGTATGCAAGGTGATAGATACTTCATGTTACTGATTGATGACCATTCTCGGATGATGTGGGTTACCTTTCTGAAAGAGAAATCAGAAGCGTTTGAGAAGTTCAAAATCTTCAAGGCTATGGTAGAGAATCAAACCAGATTAAAACTGAAATGTTTGAGGTCTGATAGAGGTGGTGAATTCACATCTGGTGAATTCATAAACTTCTTTGAGAAGCATGGTATAAAGAGAAAGTTATCTACTCCTAGGACTCCATAGCAGAATGGAGTAGTAGAGAGAAAAAACTGGACCATCCAGGAAGCATCCAAGACAATGATGATGGAAACAAATGTTCCCTAAATATTTTGGAGAGAAGTTGTCAGCACTACAGTCTATACTCTCAATTGAGTTCAAATCAAAAGCAATACCGGTAAGACTCCTTATGAACTTTGGTTTGGCATCACTCCTACTATGAGATATTTTAGAGTATTTGGTAGCAAATGTTACATTAAAAGAGATGAAGATCTAGGAAAGTTTGATGCTAGAAGTGATGAAGGAATTTTCTTGGGTTACTCCACTCAAAGCAAAGCATACCAGTGTTACAATAAGAGACTGAGAAAAATGATAGAAAGTACAAATGTGAAGGTTGATGAAGGTATTGAGAAGCCCTCAAGATTTTGAGTATGATGAAGATGATCAGAATGGTCCTCTGGTTCAAGGAACTCAATCCTCTCCTAAAATTTAGATTCAGACGGATCTGGTAAATCAAGAAGAAGAGATAGGTCTGAATGAGCCTGATCAAGAAGCAGAAGTACAAGAAACTCCCAAAGTTCTAAGGTATGTAAGACTGAACCACTCTAAAGATCAGATCATAGGTGACAAAAGCAAAGGTGTGCAAACTAGAAGGAATGTTGCTCAAAATTTAGATGAATGTTATCTGATTTCAAAGATTGAACCTAAGACAATAAATGAATCCTGCAATGATGAAAATTGGACCAAAGCAATGGAAGAAGAGTTAATGCAAATTGAGAAAAATCACACTTGGGATCTTGTTTCTAGACCTAAAAACAAGAATGTGATTGGAACCAAATGGGTCTTCCGAAACAAACTAAATGAAGTTGGTGAAGTAATTAGAAATAAAGCTAGATTAGTCTGCAAAGGCTACTCTCAAATAGAAGGGATTGATTTTGAGGAAACCTTTGCTCCGGTGGCAAGAATTGAAGCAGTTAGACTATTTCTTGCATTTGCTGCCTTCAAAGATTTAAAAGTGTATCAGATGGATGTCAAATCTGCTTTCTTGAATGGTGACTTAGAAGAAGAGGTGTACATTGAACAACTGGATGGATTTCAGTTATTTGAGCATGGTGATATGGTCTGCAAATTAAAGAAGGCACTGTATGGTCTAAAGCAAGCTCTAAGAGCATGGTATGAAAGGTTGGACAAACATCTTTTGATGATTGGTTTCAACAAAGGTACTACTGATAGTAACCTATATTTCAAAATTGATCATGAAAACATCTTAATTGTTGAAGTATTTGTTGATGATATCATCTTTGGAGGAAGAGACATTATGTGTAAAATCTTTGCAAACCAAATGAAAAGTGAGTTTGAAATGTCAATGCTCGGTGAAATGAATTTCTTCTTGGGTCTGCAAATTACTCAGACAAAGAAAGGAATCTTTATCTCTTAGACCAAATATGTGAAAGAACTATTGAAGAAATTTGGAATGGAAGATTCAAAGCCTATGAACACTCCCATGGCTCTCGGATGTAAGTTGAGCAAAGATGATGACTCTCCTAAGATATATTAGACAAAGTATAGATCAATGATTGGAGGATTATTGTATCTCACTCAGACTAGACTAGATATAATGCAGGCTGTTGGTCTTGTGGCAAGATTACAGGCTGATCCTAGAGAATCTCATGTCATGGCAATCAAAATAATTTTTAGGTACTTAAAAGGAACTGTTGAGTATGGTCTATGGTATCCTAGAGATCATAATTTTTCTCTTCATGCATATACAGATGCATATTGGGTAGGAGATGTGCATGATAGGAAGAGTACAAGTGGAGGAGCATTCCTTTTGGGAAAGAGATTGGTTTCTTGGCTAAGCAAGAAACAAGATGCAATATCTCTGTCTACAACTGAAGCAGAATACATTGCAGTAGCAGGTAGTTGCACTCAACTTTTATGGATGAAGCAGATGCTAAGAGATATTCAAGTAGAATATGAGGAGCCTATCACAATTTTCTGTGATAATTCAAGTGCAATAAATATTTCTAAGAATCCGGTATTGCATTCTAAGACCAAGCATATTTCTATCAAATTTCACTTTCTGAGAGAGCAAGTGAAAAAGAGTGAAGTCAGATTGGAGTATGTGCCCTCCAAGGATTAGCTTGCAGATATTTTTACTAAACCTCTTCCCAAGGACTCTTTTGAGTATCTCAAGGAGAAGTTAGGGGTCATGACCCCTCCAGTGATGAACTAGGATGCACTGATGTGCATCAGTCTGGTGGATATCATAGTCATATCTTGTGATCTGGATTGATGATGGGGAGCTGCTACTCAGGGGGAGCAACTGGTATGATTCTAATGTGTTAGAATTGTAAGTATGAGCCCTTTGCTATTTATGTCAAAGGGGGAGAGAAGACGTGAAAAACAAGTAGTTGATGATCAAAGGGGGAGCAGTAAAGAAAGAGAAGACATGTGAAGAGTTGTTGCTGATAGGGGGAGCTATGATAGAAAGAAGTTCTTATCTTGATGGTTTTTCACATCATATTTTGCCATTAATGACAAAGGGGGAGATTGTTGCAAGTATAAAGATAACCAATGTTGTCATTGATGTCAACATACTCATATTGCATTAATGAGAAGGATTGGATGTGCTGTGTGCTGAGGTTATTGAGGAAATTAGTCTCAATCAGGAACAGTGAAGAATAGTGACGAGAAGAAGGAAAAAGTCCTCAAAAGGTTGAGGATCAGAGGATGTGGTTTAAAGGGTTTGTAGATATGAGTCTTGAGATGTTTCAGTCAAGATTTGAGAGGTCCGCATGAAGATCTGAAGAAGTTATGATCGGTCAAGTAGAACTGGTTCTAGTAGGTGTTCAGTGGTGACAGAGTGTCACAGATTGGTCCAGTGAGCTCTGGAATTGCATTATCTCATTCTGTGGATTGGAGAGAGTGTTGAATAAGTTCGTGTGAAGTGACAACTAGATTTGTTCATAGTTTGGAGGTCTGAAATCACCTTTTTCATTATGACAGTGATGACAGACTGTGTTCTTGAAATTTTAGATGAAGAACAGAAGAATTCCAATAAGCTGATAAAGTGCAGATGTTCTTGATGACTCAAGAAAGGTTTTGGTGATCTTTGGATCATGTACAATTCTTATTGGCGGTCCACATTGAAGTTTGAGTTTGCATTTGAAGAATAACCACGGATATCAGTGTTCTTCCTAAGATAGGCTGACCGGATGTATTACACGTCTTGCGAATGATCTTGTAGGTGTTTGCCGACTTAGATGATTGTTCCTAAGTCAATGCCTTGTATAAATAAGGGATTGTGAATTCATTTTGAAGTGTGTCTTGCAATGATAAGTGTGGTATAGCGAAGAGAAGTGTGAAAGGCAGAGCAGGAGTTTTTTGGGCTTAAATGGAACTGATCCAGGCATGGTAAAGATGTCAATCTCCAGTTCAAGTTTGTAATACTTGTTAATTTGTAGACAGTGTGTCTCTTGTAGGTAGTGTGCCTCTTGTGAGTAGTGTGTTCAGGTAGTGAGCCCTAATTGGCATGTGCCATCTATTTTTCTTATTCTTCTAACAGAGAATAATCCTTGGGTTAATCACCCCGTGGTTTTTCCCTTGACCGAGTTTTCCACGTCAAAATCTTGGTGTCTCATGTGTTGATGTGTATCTGCTCTGGTATTTATGCTTTATGCTTTCATGAGTGATTAATTGATATGCTATTGAATAACAAGAGGATTTAAGTATTTGAATTAGAGCAAGTTTTTGTACAACTGATTCACCCCCCTCTCAGTTGTGTGCCCTAGATCTAACACACACCCCAACCACAACCAACACCAGATCTCACAACCATTGTAAAGGCTTTGATCCAAAAGGTAGACAACATACAGACTAGGGGCAAATGCAAACAGTACTCTTTTGAGGATATTTGTTCCTATCCATTTGATCAGACATTGTACATGCCCCCTTTCCCCAAAAATTTTGAGACGCCTAAATTTGACAAATACAAGGGAAAGGAAGACCCTAGGGATCATCTTAGGGAGTTCTACATCACTTTCTTAGAAGTGTCAAATAACGATACATATCTAATGAGACAGTTTCCAAGAAGCCTTGACAGTCAAGCCACTGAATGGTTCACACATCTTCCCCCAGCCATTAGGTCTTTCCCTGAGCTTGTGGAAAAATTTGTAAACCATTTCTCCTATAACTTCAAGCACAAAATATCTATGACAAACCTTTGCAACACAAAATAAAAAGGTGAAGAATCCTTCGCTTCCTTCTTGTAGAGGTGGAGAAGCTTAGCAAGCAAACTCCCATGGCTAATTCCTGAAAAACAACTCATCACCATGTTTGTGACCAACCTCAATTAGGAAATAGGGTTCCATTTACAAATCCTTTGTGTGTCTACCTTTGAAGAAGTCATCGACAAAGGTAGTACCATTGAACGGGCCCTCATCGCCAAGGGCTCCATCAAATTGTATGACTACAAATCCAACAACAACAACAACAACAACAACAAGAAACTCCATATCAACACCCCCAATACAAACAACATTGCCAACATGCAATCAAATGACAAGCCACGCTATTGGGGGAAGAATAAGAACACTTTGAACAATGGTGTCACGGATGTGAAAGCCATCCAACATGTACAAAATCAAACACCTGCACATACCTATACACCCAATATAAATAACCCAAGGGGGAAAAATAGACAAAAAAAACCTCGAAGGCAATTTACACCCTTAGGGGAACCCATCAAGGACATCCTTGATAGATGTCTTAAGAAAGGTTTGATAATGCTCCCACCTATTAGACCCCATCAAGAGAATGAACTCAAAGCTACATGGTACAATGAAATTGATTATTGTGACTACCACCGCATTGTGGGCCACAAAACCGCTAACTGCATGAAACTAAAGCATTGCGTCCAAGATCTCCTAGATCAAAATCAAGTCAGCCTTGATCAAAGCACCCAACCATCGCCAAATACCAATCTCAGAGCTTACAAGGGTCCACTGCCTAACCATAATAAAGCCTCATCATCCAATCAAGCATACAATGTCACCCCACTGCCTGCATCCTATGACTCTATCGTAGGGCAGATAGAGCCATCATCTCACCATGTCAACACAATCACCATTCAAGCACAAGCACCTGATTGCACTGTCACAACCCGTCATGTCCATGTATCCATCCATACAACCCCTACCACTAAATGAACACCTACATCCACATCAGATTCCCTACCCTCTCGTCCAACCACACGTCCATCACCTACCAATCGATACAACCCCCTAGAGCATCTAGGAAAGACCCCTACACAAATATCCATACTTGAGTTGCTCCGCACATCACCCCTTCATAAAGATGTCCTTGACAAAGCACTCTTGGAAACGCATGTTCCTACCAACTTGAATGTGACCCAATTCCAAGCCATGGTAGGACATATCACCGCACCTCTTTCAGAAAAGGATCTTCCCACTTCTGAACACTTACACAATGATGCCTTACACATTGAAATCCGTATCCACAAACACATCATCAAAAGAGTCTTAATAGATGGTGGCTCCGACCTAAACATATGCACTCTTAAACTATTAAAACACTTGAGATACTCAAATGTGGTTGTAGACACTAGTGAGTGCATCACAATCAAAGGGTATGATGACACCGAATGGCTATCTGAAGGCACCATCAAGCTCCCTATTCAAGTGGGATAGAGAATACTGGAAACAAAATGTCAGGTCCTTGATCTTGACCTCCCCTACAACATTCTTCTTAGCTGACCATGGATCCATGCCATGGAAGTGGTCCCATCTACATTCCATCAATGCCTCAAGTTCCCTCACAATGGCACGTAGGTAACCATCTACGCCGACCCCCGCCCCTTCCAATACTGCAGTTTCTTGGAAGGCCACGACCACATCCAAAGCCAATCCAACAGCTTCCACCTCATACATTGACCTTGCCAACATTGCCACCACTTCATCCCAAACACCACCACTGCCTAAGGTCAAGATCAAGCTTAGCGACATGGGATGTGGGGAATACGACCTGCATAGTACCTTTTGTGTGGGCACATTACCCAATCCTAAAATGTTTGGCATCCCAAAGACAGAAGTAGCTAACACAGTAGTCATCAAGTGTAAACCATCACCCATCTTTGAAAAGAAACATCTCCTAGATCAGGACGTGCTTGAAGATATCTCATCCTGGCTATATAAGGATGAAGAATCTGAGCAGGAAGCTCCTACCATACCAACAAAAATCTATGGTAAAGGGTCCAAAAATGTCAAAAACATGGGTTATACAGGACAAGGTGGTATCGACCTTCATGAATAGGGGATTGTGGAATGAGTCCAAGTGATAAGAAATCCCTATACTCAAGGGTTAGGATATGGTCAAAGACAACATATCCTCACTACCGACGAATGTATCTTAGCCAAGGTTGCTGCAGTTTCCCTTGAAGTTGACAACGTCAACAAAATGAGCCATCAAGACTCCTTTAGTGACTTTGCTAATTTCTTTGACTCATCCATATGCACCATCTACACAGTCACCACCCTAGCCTCATCATCCAATGACTTACCACTTGTTTACCCAAACCTCATAGACTGGGACCAACGAGGACCTCCTATCTTCCACATAGTACCAAATGATGAGGCCATCGCTGAAATGATGGGGGTTAGAGATCACTCCCCCCTGGGAGATCACAAAGCAAGATACATCATGGAACTTGATACACATGCCTATTTCGGGGAGACAACCCCTGCTTCTAGTCATAAAAATATAAAAATCAAACAAGGATCTGATGGTGAAAACCGTTCCGCAGCAGTGTCAGATCCCCAAAAAGTAAAAACAAAAGACATATCTCCTAGTGAAAACCTCCACGAGGCACTAGGAGATGGAAGCATGGGCCTTCCTGAGATAGACAAGGTTTATCCAGATAGGTCACCCGTCCTGGTAGAGCCAGCCTAAGAGATGAATCTAGGGACAGAAGAAGAGCTAAAAATAACTTTCAGGGTAGAATCTCTCAGCACATTAGAGCAAGAAAACTTCTTAGCATTCTTCAAACGCAAAAACCATAATTTTGCATGGACCTATGCAGACATTATAGGCCTTGATCCCACCTTGGTCGTTCATCATCTTGCAGTATGCCCTAATGCAAAATGAGTAAAGCAGAAGCTCAAAAAAATGAATCCTCAGGTGGCCCTCCTAGTCAAAGTAGAGCTAAAGAAACTACTGGGTGTTGGGTTCATTCACCCAATTGATTATCCCAAATGGGTTTCCAACTTAGTACCAGTAGCCAAACCTGTTGGCCGAATTTGCTGCTGCACTAACTTCTAAGATCTCAACAAAGCCTGCCCAAAGGATGACTTCCCGTTGCATAACATTGACATGATAGTGGATCTCACGGTAGGATATGAGATGCTATCCCTAATGGATGGCTTTTCAGGGTACAACCAAATCTGGATTGCAGAAGAGGACCAACATAAGATAGCCTTCATATGTCCATGGGGGACGTACTGCTGGGTGGTAATGCCATTCGGTCTAAAGAATGCTAGAGCCACGTATCAAAGAGCCATGATTTCCGTCTTCCATGATCTTTTTCACCACATCATGGAAGACTATGTAGATGACTTTCTAGGGAAATCGAAGACGAGGGAGGAACACCTCGATATATTGGCAAAAATCTTTGACTGATTAGAACAATACAATGTCTACCTCAATCGAAAGAAATGTGTCTTCAAGGTCACCTTAGGAAAACTTTTGGGATATATAGTTTGCAAAAGAGGAATTGAGGTAGATCCCGCAGAGGTCAAGGCCATCACTAAAATGCCTCCTCCAAAAACACTAAAGCAGCTGAGAAGTCTGCAAGGCAAACTCCAATCTATTCCTTAGTTCATTGCTCAACTGGCCGATAAATGTCAACCATTCCAGCACCTACTCAGAAAAGATACAGCTTTGGTCTGGAACAATCAGTGTCAGGCTGCCTTCAATCAGCTAAAAGAATACCTGGCTAATCCTCCTATTCTAAATCCACCAAGGCAAGGAGAACCCCTCTTATTATATATTTTAGCAATAGAGACAGCTATCGGAGCCTTATTAGTACAATATAATGAGCAAGGAAAGGAAAGAGCCATCTATTACATCAGCCGTACTCTGATATCCTATGAGCTCAACTACATGCCAATTGAATGCGCATGTCTAGCCCTCATCTTTACTTCATAAAAATTAAGACACTACATGCTCAATCATAAAACCAAGCTCATCGCCAAGATCAATCCATTGAAGTATCTACTAAATAGAGTTGCTCTTACTGGGAGAATAGCAAAGTGGGTCATGATTCTCACTAAATTTGACATTGAATACACTAAGAGAAAAGCCATCAAATGATAGGTTATCGCTGATCAGCTGGCTGAAGCACCCATCCCTGCAGAATATCTGACATTGTCAGAAGCCCTATCCTCGCCAGTCGGGCCCGGGTGGCATCATCAAAATGATCAAATAGTGCCATCACAGATGGCATGCGTCACTCCCATGAGTACACTATAAATGAACTCGTATCTTGCATCCATAACTTTCTGGTCAGAAATCTACCTGTCTTCTTCCAAACCCCTCCTTTTCTTCTAATGCTGAAAGCCAAAACACTCTGGTGCCAAAATAGACCATACTTTGCACCATTTTTTATAATGACGCTACTACTTCTTCTCATGGTGCTCTTACAGATAATAGCACCACTACACAAGGAACTTTACGCCACTTCCACACATAGCACTACTGTGCAAAGTACTTAGCACCATTTTAACAAATGGTGCCACTCTGTCACTTGGAGCTAATCTAAAGAATAGCACCAATTTTCCCAATAGCACGTATATTACATATTGTGCTAATCCTACACATAGCACTACAACAAAATATAGCACTACTAACTTAAATGGCACTAGTCTAGAACATAGCGCTATCCTACCACACATTTGGTGCTAAAACGCTAAAACCCTAATTCTTCCACATATTGCACTACTACAGAAGATAGCGCTAAAACTATAAAAACATGGTGACAATCTACCTCTATTCTACCTTAGTGGATAGCACCAATCCAGAGGATTGCACTAATCTACTTATTGTTTGTGCTACGTGATCTTACTATAGCACCGCAACCCCAAACCCAATTTCTTGAGCAAAAAAATGCGACAAAATTAAAAAATCACAGAGTCAGGGTTAGGCCCTACCTGGGGTCTAGCCTCTGGTGCTTGGCCAAATGATTGAAACTACTCAGAAATGTGTCAAAGTCGAGGGAATTGGGGATTGCACTCTACCATCTCTCCTCTACTTCTTCTTCTCACCAAGTCAATGTGTGCAAATGTGGCACTCTTAGGGCCCACTAGTCCTAATATAGCAAGCCATGTCATCCTTCCGCCCACTCTTTTTCCCCTCCAAGGTGCAGATCATAGCCTTTTTCCTCTATTTTTCCTCCTGTCATCTTCTTTTTCAGTCCCCTATCCAACTTTCACTTCCGTCGCGTCCTTTCAAGAGCTCGCCCTAAAAAAATTTTATTTTTCACCAACCTCTCGAGGGGGCATCCCTCACCCATCTTATTCTTTCCTGGCAGCTGGGGCATATTTTTCTTTGACCTGACACCACTTCCCTGCTAGGTCCTGACGCCATGTCAAAGAGGGGCAAATGTAGACACCTAAAAATGTCTTTTACTATCAAACTGACTTCTGACATCCTAAAACGTACCAATTTCCCTTCTAATCCATTAATTAAATTTTTATTTAATTAATTATCCCTTCATCACCTAATTTTTTGTCATTTTATCCCCAACAATTGAATTAATTTTATTAATTCAATAGTTCAAGCTTTAGCCAATTGATTTAATAAATATGTAGTATTTATTTGGTCAATTTCCCCCTCCTTACTAAACCTAATTAATTAGCTAAATCATGTTTAACTAACTAATTCAGCCTATTAATTGACCTATCCCTACCCTAGGCAATTAAATAGCTATTATTTAATTGCCTACCCTAGCCTACTTCATCCTAGCCTTAGGATTAATTAAATACAACCTTGTTTAATTAATCTTGAAACCTATCATTAAGATGGTCAAATCTAGCTTAACACCCTTCCCCACATCCTCCAAATAAAAAATTGGAATATATCCACATAAGTCATTTTTTTATTTAAATATATCCCACATCACAATTAATTCCTCTTACAACCCCTTACCACCCCCGTACCTCATTTATCTCCACTTATCCCCATATAATTTTTTAATTCATTTTACATTCCCCATATGAATCTTTAATTCATAAATATTCCATCTCACCCATACTCATTTAATTCACCCTTTTCCCAAAATGAATAAAAGATTCACATTTATTCCTAAACCTCCATTCCTCCAAGATCTAATCTAGGCCCTCCACATCACTTTTATCCTCCACCATTGATCTTCCAAATCAATCTCCACCCTTGGATCAAAATCTCTCCAAAATCTCTATAAATAGAACCTCTCCCAAACCATTTAAGGATCCAATCTTCAAGTAATGTTACCATGTCCAAATATCCATTGAGCTAGCATTGTGAGTTGCAAATTGAGATATAGCATTTCACATTTTATTCATCCAATAGGGTATATCTTATCTAGGAGCTCTTGGGTGCAAAGTTCCTCTCCCTTTGATGAGATTAGGTTTTCATGTCTAGGTAGAACTCTTTGTTTGTTATGCATTTAGTTTATATTTTACCTCTGATTTGATTTTCCTAATCTACACTAACCTTAGAACAAGGTTCTTTCATTGTAACTTTGGGTTTTGTATCTTGTGATTCTAACCAGTGTAAGATATTTATAGCATTCTAATATTATAGGTTTTTAACTTTGCTTATACAGTTATATTTAATAGTATTTATAAAATTGTCCTAATTATTAATGAAATCTACATCAGTGTAAATAGTGTAAATAATTGTTGTGTTTAATTTGTATGCCTTAGGGTTATTTGCATGTTGTTCATAATCATTTTAATTAAATGAAATTAAAATAAGTCTTGAGAATTATTAGTTAAAATATTAATACTCGTGGACACTTATATCTTATGATCATATTGTAACTAGTACTTGTGATTAGAAAGTTATAGTTCTGTATTATTGAGATAGATTCACTTTATAATTATTAGATGATTGATCATCATTGGGTTAATGTTACATTCTTTAAGACCCATAATTAGTGCATTATATCATATGTTACATTTGTGGTATTGTATTTGAAATATTGTTGAAGGGTATTAGTTTATGATGTTCTTTGAGAGTGAATGTGATGTGAAACCATTGTGTTTTTAACGGTGTCAAGTGTTGTGTCATTTGGGGAAGTTGTTTCCAGAGGCCTAGGATGGTGTGATTGTGTGGGGGTTGGCTATGTGTGCATCATGTGAGTTGAATGAAATGCATTCTTGAAATATTATGTCCTATTCATGTTAGTATGATACATGTGCACGATGGATAATGCCTTGCTCAGTGTACCTATTCATGTGGTTATGATAACTATGCAAGATGGATAATGCCTTGCTCAGTGTACCTATTCATGTGGTTATGATGACTATGCAAGATGGATAATGCCTTGTTCTGTGTGATGTGAAATGATGTGTATTCTATGTTGTAAATGCAACATGATGATAATGTGGTAGTTCATGCTTGGTTTATATTTTGGGATAAGAATTGGTCCCTATGTGTAACGCCCCACATGAACACCTTAGAGAACAACACATCTACGCTATGCAAAAATGGAATAATTTTTTTTTTTAAATGAATAAAGTAACACATCACTACACACCATTAAACTATCAACTTGTTACTCTAAGATTTCATGGTTGCATTACTTGACAAAACAATTAACATAATCTAACACACATCATGAATTAACATCAGTAGGTCATTCTAAACCTATTGCATTAAATCAATAAACAAATAATCATCAGGATCTAGTACATAGTTACAATTTCTCCTCACATATGAGTACATCATTACATTGTTACTTAACACCTTCTGAACACATACATTATAAATCAACTGATACACAGACAAGTACATAAATACAAATTACTTACTTCATATCTGGTACAAGATCTGACGGCTGATACACAAGATACAACATCCTCGCACACGAACAATAACAAGGAGAAAAACCAATGGATAAAAGCTCTTCCAGCTGACCATGTGGAACCCTAAGGTCCACCCCCCGAGCTAGGAGTTAACATAAGGTCCCCACTACAACATACAGTCAGGTAGATAGTAGACTATAAGAACAAGACAGCACATAACTCCAACAACACAAGTCAATATCACAAACAACTTAACAACACTTCTAGAGGCAAGCACATAACGAATGGGGAGAGTACAACTAGGGAATGCTAGGCTGTAGCAGGGAGGAGTGTCATCACATGGCTTGTCATGGGTTGTCCTGGTAAGCCTTCCTAGGCCCCGGCCCCCATCTTGGGTTGTCCTGGTAGCCTCTCCCAACTCCCGGCCCCCATACAACGCTCATGCGGAATCAACATACCTTTCATGAGGACAAGGTAGTTGATCTTGCCATTCCAGGCCTTCTCATCTCACCTCAAGCCTAAACAAGCACTTGAGCCATGAGTGAGGCATCCACTTATCTTGTTTAGTGTGATTAGCTACCCAACCCCTTAATTCATTATTTAGGTTATCACTGAGTTATCAAACTCCCACATGGGTTGTCCTGGACGCCATTTTGGGCTCCGGCGCCCATTGAGAGCCACTCCCCTACCTGCAACTAGAAAACCCCACTCAACAAGCATAGCAAACATCATCATGACGACGAGGATACATGAACCATGCAAGGCATTAACCATCTTGCATAACAATTATCCTCATATCCACATGTAAATATAATAATGCAAAGCATTATCCCTCTTGCATATCAACTTAATCACATGGACAACTCACAAATATTGCCCATAACAATACATAAACATTACTCTGTTACAATACTCGATGTCTCCCCCTTTCAAAATCTAACACAAAACTCAATACAAGATAAATATAATTAAATGAACAACAATACATTCCCAAGGGAATACATTCATCATTCACATTGTCTTTTATCCCAGACATAACTAGAGACAACATATCATCATATATCCAATACATAAAAACACTATACTTGAAAACAAATCACGTTATCCTATGCCTCTGGACTGACACCCAAACAACTTGCACAGTGGACCCCATTACAACCAATAATCTCATTACAATGTTAATAAACCCACTATTGAGACTATTTAATCAAGCTTCAATTGACAACACCTTCATAATAATGTTGTAATAAGATCGTTAACAAAATTGGATTAATCAACGATAATCATAACAATTTAAATTAAACTATTAACTACATTTCCTTATAGTTCAATAAATTAAATCTATTAACTTAACTAAAATATTAATCTAGTTTTGATTTTGGCACTTTTAAAACTAACAACCATATAATTTATACAATTTCCCATTAGACTTCCTCCCATACATTTTCTAGACGGCTTGGAGATGACAACAATATCATTTGAATTAATAATAATAATATTAAACAATAACATAAATAATAATATTAACCATAACAGTAATAATAAATTCAATGGAATATAAGATAGTAAATATTTTTCATCCAAAGAACATTAAATGAACATTGTAAATATATTTAATATGACAATTAGTTATCAACAATGCCTCTAAAATACTATAACCTACTTTAGTGTGAGTAAATTATACATACCCTAATTATACATGTCATCATAATCCAATGTAAATTTGACAATTTGTTTCAAAATCTCTTCTGCCACATGATACAGTCCTTTAAAAATTTTAGTTGTGTATTATAGTTAGAATAAATGTTCTAACTACGGTTTCATGTCCTTCTTACTTAGTTTGTAGATAAAACTTCTATAAATCGATATCCCTAAATGCATTAACCTACAGGTGACCATTACATACAAGGTTGGTTCTTGGCTTTCTTGAGGACACCCTAAACTTGTCATTATGCTACCAATTGAACCTATAGTGATTGTGTCGCTACATCTTCTGGGTGGCATCTTCATGTTATCATTGAGGATAGCACAGACAGTTGCACACATACCATCTTCATTTATGCGACTTCAAGATATATCATCATACAATATCTGTGTCTCTGATGCTTATAGTAGTCTTTGCTGCTTGGAATGATGATGACTAAGATCTTAATGCTAACTCCAAATGTACAATACAACAATCTCAAAGCCTATTCTCCTTCTATCGAAACCTACAAGAGAGCAATTCAACCTCACTATCTCACAACCGCTTGGAAACGAAATCACCCCCTCAGCTCAATAATAGACTCCACGCTATTTTCTTGTATGATATCAGTGACCAATGATGGTCAATAAAATGCAAGGGTTCTCCTCAGCTGATCGCTAATTCAAAGAATATCAATGGTATTCCCGCATCTACATATGGACCTTCTACTTCTAATATGACAGTCAGATCACTAACAATGATGGATGTTGACTGGGAAACACAGTTTACTGCTGTAGAATTTGATAGGGATGCAAGACCCATATCACAGTCTTCTCAACCTCTCGATTCTTAATGCTGTGAAAACAAAATTAAAACCAAAGCTTGAGTCTACAAATCGATGCCAAGGAAATCTATTATCGGTGCTTAGCATGACTAATCCAATGAGACTCCAATATTTAATTCCTTTGCAATCTATATCCGTTTACCATTCTATTATAAGTGACTTCTTCACTTGAGTTATATTTTCCACCCTCACATATCACATTTTATTCGATTTGACTCGATTTCATTTTATAAACAACGGCTCCACAAATTCTCTTCAAACGGCATCTTAGAATCACGCCTTGAATTACGATTGATGCTAATAACCTTGAACTAATAGCTTATAAGATTTCATTATGTGTACATGGTTGACCTTCTTGCCCGTGCGGCTATCTTGAAGACACCATAAACTTTATCATTGCGATACCTGTTAAATCTGTAAGGCATTTTCTTGGTTCCTGCAGATCACATATGAATATCGGCCTAGGGGTATTTACAGCAACACTACTTTTGATGGCACATTTTATGTTCTTTTCTCAAACATCTACGTAGCAGTGGGCTAGTGTGGTGCATTTCAAATGGTAGGGAGAATCGATGAAAGATAGAGGAATTAATAAGATCACTGTGTGCAGTTGGATTTTCAGGCCGTAGAATGGTTCACACCTTTCATGTAGCAGACATATCACATCCATAGGTGCAGGAATTTTTATGCAAAGTTTGGGAAATTAGCTGGGAAGATGAAGGCAGCCCTGAGAGATGTCATCATATGGAATGCAATAAATGCAGGATATACACATAATAAATTCATTGCCAAGGCTTTAAAGCTTCCTTACAAATGTAATTGATAGAAATAATAATATATTTTGACAGAAAACATTTTGAAAGTAATGATTGCAGGATCTGCAGAAAATGGGTTCAAAGAAAAGGCTTTGGAACCTTTTTTAGCATTGAAATCGGTGGGTATCAATCTAAATGAAACTACCTTTGCCAGCATCCCTTATATCACCCTGAAATGGGGCTTTAGAACAGAAATAAACATCCATCAAACATAATCGGAGAACAACATGATTGTTACACTGGCCTTAAAAATTTTAAAGCAAATGCACTCGACAGGAGTGAATTAGATCTTACGGAATTCAGAGTATAATGACCACAGAATATACTTAAAAATGATTTGAATGAATAGGCATTGAAAAGGATCAAGGACAAAAACAATGCTCTGGTAGAGGAATGCGCAGAATAAGAATTTCATTAAAGAAACCCTAGATATAATGCAAGATGAGAAAATAACATTCACACAATTAAAAGAACCTGTATACGCTGCAAGGACCTCTATCTGTTCTTCGCAGCTCCGTCTTCCTACCCAGATCTCCAATTCCCGTTTCTTCTCCTCCTTCTCTCCTTCTCTCTGCTTATTTTATAGAATTCCCTACCCTAATTGTTGTACTCCACCATTAGGGAATAAACACACGATCCAATGCCAACCGTCAAAGAAAATACAACTTACTTTCTTTTAATTTTTAATAACAGAATAATATAACCCCTATTTTTTTATTTACTCAAGGATAACTTACATTTAATATATTACAAATTATAATTTTTATTTTATTTAATTTAGTATTTTATATAGATATTTGGTAATAACAACTCATAAATATATATATTACTTTATTTAATCATTTATTTACTGGGCCACATATATACTTTCATGTTGATTTTATTAGTTATAAAACAATTCCACAACTTATTATTTATTTTTAACTAATAACCACCTTTTCAATTTTTCTCTATTAATTTTTATTTACAACCATACAAAAATAGTTTTTATTTTTATTAAATTAATATTTAATATATATATTTATTATATATCAACTAATAATTATTTATAAATCTATTTAATACTCATTAATCAAATTTGTCTATTTATATACCGCAATTAACCAATCATAAATCATGCAATTACTCGATCATCAAGCATGCAGAGAAAGTAAGACGACAACCCATGGAGACAAACGAAACCGAGAGCAATGACTAGACACCAAACTGAAGACTTATCCTCTACAAGGATGATGGATGACTAGGGAACCTTATGCTAACTCCGATCAACAATTCCATTGGCTAGGGCATGCTCAGACCTGCTAGTTCAGGTGGAGTCGATGCCCGGTACCTGCAACCTGCAACAAACCTCAAGGTTAAACATATATATTCAAACATGAAGTCATGCACACAGTAAACAAAAATTGCAACGTCGCAGGGTACTCGGACACGAGTAATGCGACGCTGTTCTGTTCACATAAATACATCAACAATTAAGTATTCAGTTGTCTACAAGAAAATAGAATAATCAATAACAATAGGATCTAGTATAACAATTATTGTTAAAGCATCATAACCTTGATTAAATATCACATTAAACTTAGAAATAACATTAATCCATTATATCAAATATGTCCATCAAACTACGAAACATAAAATATCAATAATCCAATATCATCAATTGTCATCAAAGAAATAGGTCCATAAATAACTCAACGTAATAACAAGGAATCCCATGTCATGATATCTAATCCTACTAGGAATACTATCAGTCTGACAGAAGCAAGGTGAGGGGCACTACATCCTCCCCCCTAGGATCAGGCTTACTCCTGGAAGCCTGTGACATGTACAGGTATCACTCTCACATATAAAATGCATCCTCCCAAGTAGCTAAAACCTCTTCATTAAGATCTCATTGGTCTTCTACCTGTGAGGGTCAGCCCCTGATGTTGTAGAACGCGCACGAGCTCCAAAGAACGCTGCTTGTCCTTTACCTGCAGTCTCCAAGACTGTCCCCTGATGCCCTATCTGGCGGTGATCAACCGCTATGAACACTCTATGAGACCTCCCTGCATCACCTACTATTGGCTCTGAAATTGTTGGCCTTTGTCTAAATCCTGCAGTGTTCTTTTGTGGGCACTACCTAGCAATATGGCCCTGCTGGCCGCAAGAGAAACATCCTATTCCCCTGCCAAAACCTCCACCACCTACAGGTGCATTAGACTGCTGAAAACTTCCCCTACTAAATGTAGGCTGTGGACTCTGAACTGGTTGGTTGGGATGATAATTCTTGGCCCGCAGCCAATTACAATTTTTTTCCAACTGAGAACCACCTCCTTGCTGATGTTGGGTATTCTTTGGTTTTGACTGAGAATACTGCTGCCACTGCTGTTCGCCCTTAGTGGGTGCATGATGACCTCTAGATGAACTTGTTGCTTGAGATTGACCATCTCGAGAACCTAAGCCTGTTGTGGGTGCACTCCCAATTTGCACACTTGTATGACCCCCTAGGGCCATGGTCAAATTCTCCTCCACCAGTCGAGCCTTCTCGACTGCTACCTCCATGGTCTTCAGCTCGAAAACACAGACTCCTCCACTGATCTGAGCATTCAAACCTCTAATGAAATGTTGAACTAACATGGCCTCGTCATTCCCTATACCTGCATACTGCTTAAGTTCATAGAACCTGCGCTTGTACTATTCCACTGTCATGGCCATCTGTCTCAACCCATGGAACTCGTCTACTCGTCGTTGCCTCCAGTGGTCTGATAAGAATCAAGATCTGAACCTATCTAGAAATAGTTCCGAAGACATTGTGGCAATATCTAGATGCAACTTCTGTTCCTCTAGTCGCCACCATGTAGAGGCGAAACCTCTGAGATGCATGATGGCACATCTTGCCTTAGTGTTGCTGCCATACGGATGCATGGCAAAACAACTCTCTAGATCAATTAGCCATGTCTCTGCTTCCATACCACTACCAAAACCATCAAAAGTAGGAGGACGGGCTCTCATAAGGTCTCTCATGTGGCCTGCAAGAATAACTTCTTGTTCAGCTGTAATTTCTCTCCTTCTGGGAGATCGTTCTCTTTCTCTCACTTCTGGTTGATCCATCTCCTACCTAGGACCAAGATGAGCAAGAACCTCCTCAAGTAGCTGGCATAGTTGAACACCCTCTGGTTGACCTTGATTCTCTTGATTCTCACCCCCATCTTCTTGTGCACTCTCATGAGGGGAACTAGGAGGAGGGCTATTATCAACACCTCTCCCACGACCCCTACCTCATCCACGTCCTCGACCTCGCACCCTAGGCATCTTTCTGGACAACACACCCAAGAACAACTTCAGGTTGCTAGGCGAGGACTACGAATGAATATATTCTTCAGAGTTTAAGCAACTAGTGTAGCTTAATGGGCTAATATAAAACCAGACTACCCAGTGTTAGAAAACTTGGCTCTAATACTAGATGTAACGCCCTGCATGAACACCTTAGAGAACAACACATCTACGCTATGCAAAAATGGAATAATTTTTTTTTTAAATGAATAAAGTAACACATCACTACACACCATTAAACTATCAACTTGTTACTCTAAGATTTCATGGTTGCATTACTTGACAAAACAATTAACATAATCTAACACACATCATGAATTAACATCAGTAGGCCATTCTAAACCTATTGCATTAAATCAATAAACAAATAATCATCAGGATCTAGTACATAGTTACAATTTCTCCTCACATATGAGTACATCATTACATTGTTACTTAACACCTTCTAAACACATACATTATAAATCAACTGATACACAGACAAGTACATAAATACAAATTACTTACTTCATATCTGGTACAAGATTTGACGGCTGATACATGAGATACAGCATCCTCGCACACAAACAATAGCAAGGAGAAAAACCAATGGATAAAATCTCTTCCACCGAACCATGTGGAACCCTAAGGTCCACCCCCTGAGCTAGGAGTTAACATGAGGTCCCCACTACAACATATAGTCAGGTAGATAGTAGACTATAAGAACAAGATAGCACATAACTCCAACAACACAAGTCAATATCACAAACAACTTAACAACACTTCCAGAGCCAAGCACATAACGAATGGGGAGAGTACAACTAGGGAATGCTAGGCTGTAGTAGGGAGGAGTGTCATCACATGGCTTGTCACGGGTTGTCCTGGTAAGCCTTCCTAGGCCCCGGCCCCCATCTTGGGTTGTCCTGGCAGCCTCTCCCGACTCCCGGCCCCCATACAAAGCTCATGTGGAATCAACATACCTTTCGTGAGGACAAGGTAGTTGATCTTGCCATTCCAGGCCTTCTCATCTCACCTCAAGCCTAAACAAGCACTTGAGCCATGAGTGAGGCATCCACTTATCTTGTTTAGTGTGATTAGCTACCCAACCCCTTAATTCATTATTTAGGTTATCACTGAGTTATCAAACTCCCACATGGGTTGTCCTGGATGCCACTTTGGGCTCTGATCCCCATTGAGATCCACTCCCCTACCTGCAACTAGAAAACCCCACTCAACAAGCATAGCAAACATCATCATGACGACGAGGATACATGAACCATGCAAGGCATTAACCATCTTGCATAACAATTATCCTCATATCCACATGTAAATATAATAATGCAAGGCATTATCCCTCTTGCATATCAACTTAATCACAGGGACAACTCACAAATATTGCCCATAACAATACATAAACATTACTCTGTTACAATACTCGATGTCTCCCCCTTTCAAAATCTAACACAAAACTCAATACAAGATAAATATAATTAAACGAACAACAATGCATTCCCAAGGGAATACATTCATCATTCACATTGTCTTTTATCCCAGACATAACTAGAGACAACATATCATCATATATCCAATACATAAAAACACTATACTTGAAAACAAATCACGTTATCCTATGCCTCTGGACTGACACCCAAACAACTTGCACAGTGGACCCCATTACAACCAATAATCTCATTACAATGTTAATAAACCCACTATCGAGACTATTTAATCAAGCTTCAATTGACAACACCTTCATAATGATGTTGTAATAAGATCGTTAACAAAATTGGATTAATCAATGATAATCATAACAATTTAAATTAAACTATTAACTACATTTCCTTATAGTTCAATAAATTAAATCTATTAACTTAACTAAAATATTAATCTACTTTTGATTTTGGCACTTTTAAAACTTACAACCATATAATTTATACAATTTCCCATTAGACTTCCTCCCATACATTTTCTAGATGGCTTGGAGATGACAACAATATCATTTGAATTAATAATAATAATATTAAACAATAACATAAATAATAATATTAACCATAACAGTAATAATAAATTCAATGGAATATAAGATAGTAAATACTTTTCATCCAAAGAACATTAAATGAACATTGTAAATAAATTTAATATGACAATTAGTTATTCAACAATGCCACTAAAATACTATAACCTGCTTTAGTGTGAGTAAATTATACATACCCTAATTATACATGTCATCATAATCCAATGTAAATTTGACAATTTGTTTCAAAATCTCTTCTGCCACATGATGCGGTCCTTTAAAAATTTCAGCTGTGTATTATAGTTAGAATAAATGTTCTAACTATGGTTTCATGTCCTTCTTACTTAGTCTGTAGATAAAACTTCTATAAATCGATATCCCTAAATGCATTAACCTACAGGTGACCATTACATACAAGGTTGGTTGTTGGCTTTCTTGAGGACACCCTAAACTTGTCATTACGCTGTCAATTAAACCTATAGTGATTGTGTCGCTACATCTTCTGGGTGGCATCTTCATGTTATCATTGAGGATAGCACAGACAGTTGCACACATACCATCTTCATTTATGCGACTTCAAGATATATGATCATACAATATCTGTGTCTCTGATGCTTATAGTAGTCTTTGCTGCTTGGAATGATGATGACTAAGATCTTAATGCTAACTCCAAATGTACAATACAACAATCTCAAATCCTATTCTCCTTCTATTGAAACCTACAAGAGAGCAATTTAACCTCACTATCTCGCAACCGCTTGGAAAGGAAATCACCCCCTCAGCTCAATAATAGACTCCACACTATTTTCTTGTATGATATCAGTGACCAATGATGGTCAATAAAATGCAAGGGTTCTCCTCAGCTGATTGCTAATCCAAAGAATATCAATGGTATTCCCGCATCTACATATGGACCTTCTACTTCTAATATGATAGTTAGATCACTAACAATGATGGATGTTGACTGGGAAACACAGTTTGCTGCTGTAGAATTTGATAGGGATGCAAGACCCATATTGCAGTCTTCTCAACCTCTCGATTCTTAATGCTGTGAAAACAAAATTAAAACCAAAGCTTGAGTCTACAAATCGATGCCAAGGAAATCTATTATTAGTGCTCAGCATGACTAATCCGATGAGACTCCAATATTTAATTCCTTTGCAAGCTATATCAGTTTACCATTCTATTATAAGCGACTTCTTCACTTGAGTTATATTTTCCACTCTCACATATCACATTTTATTCGATTTGACTCGATTTCATTTTATAAACAACGGCTCCACAAATTCTCTTCAAATGACATCTTAGAATCACACCTTGAATTACGATTGATGCTAATAACCTTCAACTAATAGCTTATAGGATTTCATTATGTGTACATGGTTGACCTTCTTGCCCATGCGGCTATCTTGAAGACACCATAAACTTTATCATTGCAATACCTATTAAATCTGTAAGGCATTTTCTTGGTTCCTGCAAATCACATATGAATATCGGCCTAGGGGTATTTACAACAACACTACTTTTCATGGCACATTTTATGTTCTTTTCTCAAACATCTACGCAGCAGTGGGCTAGTGTGGTGTGTTTCAAATGGTAAGGAGAATCGATGAAAGATAGAGGAATTAATAAGATCACTGTGTGCAGTTGGATTTTCAGGCCGTAGAATGGTTCACACCTTTCATGTAGCAGACGTATCACATCCATAGGCACAGGAATTTTTATGCAAAGTTTGGGAAATTAGTTGGGAAGATGAAGGCAGCCGTGAGAGATGTCATCATACAGAATGTAGTAAATGCAGGATATACACATAATAAATTCATTGCCAAGGCTTTAAAGCTTCCTTACAAATGGAATTGATAGAAATAATAATATATTTTGACAGAAAACATTTTGAAAGTAATGATTGCAGGATCCACGGAAAATGGGTTCAAAGAAAAGGCTTTGGAACCTTTTTTAGCATTGAAATCGGTGGGTATCAATCTAAATGAAACTACCTTTGCCAGCATCCCTTATATCACCCTGAAATGGGGCTTTAGAACAGAAATAAACATCCATCAAACATAATCGGAGAACAACATGATTGTTACACTCGCCTTACAAATTTTAAAGCAAATGCACTTGGCAGGAGTGAATTAGATCTTACGGAATTCAGAGTATAATGACCATAGAATATACTTAAAAATGATTTGAATGAATAGGCATTGAAAAGGATCAAGGACAAAAACAATGCTCTGGTAGAGGAATGCGCAGAATAAGAATTTCATTAAAGAAACCCTAGATATAATGCAAGATGAGAAAATAACATTCACACAATTAAAAGAACCTGTATACGTTGCAAGGACCTCTATCTATTCTTCACAGCTCCGTCTTCCTACCTAGATCTCCAATTCCTGTTTCTTCTCCTCCTTCTCTCCTTCTCTCTGCTTATTTTATAGAATTCCCTACCCTAATTGTTGTACTCCACCATTAGGGAATAAACACACGATCCAATGCCAACCGTCAAAGAAAATACAACTTACTTTCTTTTAATTTTTAATAACATTATAATATAACCCCTATTTTTTTATTTACTCAAGGATAACTTACATTTAATATATTACAACTTATAATTTTTATTTTATTTAATTTAGTATTTTATATAGATATTTGGTAATAACAACTCATAAATATATATATTACTTTATTTAATCATTTATTTACTGGGCCACATATATACTTTCGTGTTGATTTTATTAGTTATAAAACAATTCCACAACTTATAATTTATTTTTAACTAATAACCACCTTTTCAATTTTTCTCTATTAATTTTTATTTACAACCATACAAAAATAGTTTTTATTTTTATTAAATTAATATTTAATATATATATTTATTATATATCAACTAATAATTATTTATAAATCTATTTAATAGTCATTAATCAAATTTGTCTATTTATATACCGCAATTAACCAATCATAAATCATGCAATTACTCGACCATCAAGCATGCAGAGAAAGTAAGACGACAACCCATGGAGACAAACGAAACTGAGAGCAATGACTAGACACCAAACTGAAGACTTATCCTCTACAAGGATGATGGATGACTAGGGAACCTTATGCTAACTCTGATCAACAATTCCATTGGCTAGGGCACGCTCAGACCTGCTAGTTTAGGTGGAGTCGATGCCCGGTACCTGCATCCTGCAGCAAACCTCAAGGTTAAACATACATATTCAAACATGAAGTCATGCACACAATAAACAAAAATCGCAGCGTGGCAGGGTACTCGGACACGAGTAATGCGACACTGTTCTATTCACATAAATAGATCAACAATTAAGTATTCAGTTGTCTACAAGAAAATAGAATAATCAATAATAATAAGATCTAGTATAACAATTATTGTTAAAGCATCATAACCCTGATTAAATATCACATTAAACTTAGAAATAACATTAATCCATTATATCAAATATGTCCATCAAACTACGAAACATAAAATATCAATAATCCAATATCATCAATCGTCATCAAAGAAATAGGTCCATAAACAACTCAACGTAATAACAAGGAATCCCATGTCATGATATCTAATCCTACTAGGAATACTATCAGTCTGACAAAAGCAAGGTAAGGGGCACTACATTGTGATTATGATTTTTATGCAAGAAGGTAAATGCCTTGCATTGTATATGTTACTTGTCATTGTGATGGTAATTGTTTTGTTTGATGGATAGGGTCTTCTAGATGCAAGTAGGGGAGTGTCTTTCAATGTGGGGCTGGTGCCCAAAGAGGTTGCCAAGATAACCCATTGGAAGTTTTTAATCTAGTGATAGCTTAATAATAAATTTAGAGGGTTGGGTAGTTTCCACACTAAAAAAGATAATTAGATGCCTCACCCACATTTGTAGTGCTCATTCAGGCTAAGGATGGGATGAGAAGGCTGTGGTTGGCAAGATCAACTTCCTTGTCCTCATGAAAAGAATGTTGGTTCCGCATGTATCACCCTATGGGACCGACATCTAGTGAGAGACTGCCAGGATAACCATAGATGGGGGCTGCCGTTTGGACTGCTAGGATAACCCATGGATGGGGGTTGGCAATCGGTGAGAGACTACCAGGATAACCCATGTTAGGACCATGTGATGACACTCTTCCCTACTGCAACCTATCACTCCCTGATGTGTGTTTTTTCCTTTCATTTTGTGATGGCCTCTAGAAGTGATGTTTGAGTTACTTGTGTTGTTCATATTGACCCGTGTTGTATTGGAGTCATGTGTAGTCCTTACACCTGTTAATCTACTATCTTTCTTGATTGTTTTCTTAGTGGGACCTTATTGTTATCTCCTAGCATGGGGGGTGGACCTTAGGGTTCCACATGGTCGGGTGGTTGTACTTTTCTCTCCATTAGTTTTCCTTGTTGTTGATCGTGTGCGAGGAAGGTTGCATCTTGTATGGAAGATTTCAGATCTTACTCTAGCTTGAGGAGACATATACTAATGATCATGTTCTAGTCTTGTATATCAGTTGAATCATGTACTATTATTTTGATGTATGTACTCTAATGTAGTCTGGATAGTGATATTGTAAACAATGTAATGTTGTACTCTCAAGTAAAGGAACTTGTTTATGTACTTGTGATCCTATGTGTAGGATCTTGATGCTTATTTATTTGATAATATAATATGGAATTGTATGTGTTTATTCATCTGATGCAATTAGATATAGAATGAACTATGGTTGTTAGTTAATTCATAATGTTGGTTAGATCTTGTTTTAGTTTGTTAGTAATGTAGCCATGAAACCCTAGAGGATAAAGATTAATTTAAATGTTATGAATAATTATATGATTGTTGTTATTTCTTTTGTTTTAAAAAAAAATTGACCTTTTTGTAAGCTTAGTTGTGTTATCCTCTAGGTTCCTTGGCAGGGCGTTACATTTGGTATCAAAGCCAGGTTGCAACACTGGGACCTCTGGATTGTTGTTGTTGCTCTAGGTTAAGCATTTTTCTCCTTGTGGTGAGTTTGTAATAGTACCTGTCACCTATGTGCCTTAGTATAACGTTAGAAGGTTGATAAATTTATAGACTTATTCTTTGATTCTGGAAGAAATAAATTCTTTATGCCTTGTTTTATTTATGTGTTTGCTATGTGTTCTCTCTCCTTCTTTTCTAAAAATATGATGTTGTATCTGACAATATGTGTTTCCTGTATGTTAGTGCTTGCTAATTTGTTGAGGCCTTGAGTTCCTCTTGTGGTCTCTAATGCTTTAGAAGAAAGAAGCATGGTTATTTAATCACTTAGTGGCATCATGCATCGTGAGTCATGTGGATTATGTGGTGTTGTCGTGTGTGGGGTATCTTTGTGTGGTTTCTTGATAACCTGATATCTATTTCTTAGTTGGCCATGACCTCATGTGGAAGTTCTGTTGTGATTTATGAAAGTTATCATTGTGTATGCCTGTGTAAGAAACGTGTGCAAGAGATCAAATTGGAGCCTATGTTAGACCCAAGAGATCATGAATGTGATATTGTAAGTCAATTGGAATTTTTAATTATTCTTGTGTGTGACATCATATATTTCCTCTATAAGTATCCTTTTGCATAAGGAAGTAATTGTATATGTTCATAGTTTGGTAAACAGGAATTGTACTGCATTAAAGATAGAAATTTTTTGTAAATAAGTAGCGACTATGTTACCTTAAAACCTTGTATAAAAGTTTCTTGAATAAGAAGATGTAGAAAACTTAGTTGTCTATGTGTTTGGTGTACATTCTCTAATGCATTCTAGACTTTGAGTCCTAGGGTGTTGTGTAGCAGATACTCCCTTTTGTGGCTAAAATTAGTCCCACTGTGATGTAGATTTGTTTGTAATATTGGTTGTTTTAAAATTTTTGGTAGTTGTTTCATGTGTTGTGGGTGGGCTAACAGTGAATTTGTTTTCTTTGAACTCTCTTATGATAGGAGTGGTCACCAAAACTCTTTTCTTTTTACTTGATTTATTGTTGAAAATTACCAGCATTTTGTGACTTAAGATTGAATTTGATTATTTCCCCACTTGGGTTTGCATTTTTAAAAATTTCTATGGTGGCTATTCCAAATGTTTGTTTCTATTGGCTCCATTTTGTGTTAATTTTTGTACATATCATGTTCATTTCAAACTTCTAATAGTATGTTCAAGGGAGGACTTTGTAAAGAATTGTACTTGCATGGTTGGTAATTAGTGGAAATAAGAGATCAGATGTATTTTTCCTTGTTAATATGTGAATGCAATTCTCTAAATCGTATGAAATTCTTAAAATATGTGTGATTGGTTATAAGTAGATCACATGATACACCTTAAAGGTAAGGAATTTATGTTCTTCTTATCTTTATTGAATGATTGTACTTGTCTTATGAACAACTGCTTAATATGGAGGCTTATGTTGATAATAGAAAATTGTAATACTAATATGTTATGTTTTCACCCTAGTCTATGACTTCTAGGAGTAAGTCAAGTTTTAGGGGGGAGGATGTAGTGCCTCTCCAATTTCACCTTGGATGTACAGGTGGTCGGACTAAGGAGCATGAAGATGAATGTAAATAATTAGAATACTTAGGTTAGTATATTTTATTAATAAACCTTGTTGCAATACTGATAATTCACATGCTCTAACATTACCTTGCATTCAGGTGATTATGATGTTGATTTTACTATGATTGTCATATGTTAGAATTGAGTTTTATGCGACTGATTTTGTATCATAGGAGGTTATGATGTTTTGTGTGGATTAATTGTATTATGAGTATCATGCGACTATCTGATGATGGTTCTTAGTCATTTAGTAATTGATTGCTATGTGTGTTGTGATTACATGTTTGATGTTTGGGTGAAAGGAATAGTGTCGCATTACTCATGCATGAGTACCCTACTACACTGTGACTTCCTTTCACTGTGTGTATGACTACATGATTGCATATATATACATGTTTGACTATGTTGTTTGCTGTAGGCTACATGTACCAAGCATCGACTCCACCTAAATTAATAGGTCTAAGCATGCCTTCACCAATGGAACTATTGAATGGAGATAACATATGGTCTCCTAGCTTAGCCATCATCCTTGAAGAGGATGAGTATCGGGTTGTGCATCTTGTCAGTGTTGTTGGTTTGGTCATTATAGTTAGTCATTGTTGTGGTGGTGTTTCTTTCTTGTCATGCCCACATTTCCCATGCAGTCACGACACGCATCACATGTTTCATGTGGTCATGACACAAAATATAAAAAAAATTTCCATTGAATTTTATTTATTAAAATTTAAAATATATATCTATATATATATATAAATATATAAATTATATATATTCTGTAAATATACAGTTATAGGTTTTATTAATGAAACTGTGAATTGTGTTGATTGAGAAATTGCTATGTATATATATGTATATATATATATATATATATATAATTACATATTTATTACTGTCAATTAATTTAATAAGGCAGAACAAAATAAATCAGTATAAATTTGATTTTCACATAATACATATTATCAATTACACCTCATGGTTATAATCATAATTTTTTTTTAACCATTACACAAGGATAATTAAATCTATTTTTCTTTTAATTCAATTCTATTTCAAATCAATAACTCAATTTAAATATATTAAGCATATGATTTATGTTTATACATTTTTTTTGAAGGGAAGATTTAATTGTATTTATAATTAATTACAAACAAAACTCAAATGCATAACTATAACCAATTTTTATTTCTTTTCTTAGCAACAAATTACAACTTCATATTTTCCATAATAACAACTTCACACTTATCAAATTGATATTTCCAATTTGTCTTACAATGATATAGATTATAATAAACTTCTTTTATTTACCATAACAACTAAATCACAACTTTGCTGATAGAAGTATTACGAAATGTACAAAATCAATAGCCTTTTAAAAACAAATTTCCTTCCTTCATCATTTCATAAATGGTAAAAAATTAATTTAACAAACTAAAACTATCAATACAATGAAAGAGGTTTTCTCACAACTTTAGAAGACAAAATTTTACAAAAGAGATAGAGAGAGAAGTTCTCCTCCTTGAAAATCAACAAGGTTGAAGTTCTTAATAAGACTAAGCTCTCCTCAAGAGCCTTCAGAGTAAAGGAAAATAAAATATTTTCTAAGACAAGTAAATTCTTCAACTTCACACTAACTTCTATGAAACCTGCATATCACACAAGGGAAAGAAACACCACACATCTTGCTCTCCTCCCTACCGTAGACCCACAAGAGGGTCACCCCTAAGCTAGGGAGGTCATCCACACACCTAGGGAACTCCAATACACTTCACAAAAAGACAACAAACATCTCAACCAAAATATTACACCCGTGGGTATTTACAACACACAAATCAACCAAGGTGAGTTTAAAAAGGGGTAGGAGAGTGGACACACTCAACTCTAGAGTGCCACTCCTTCAAAATATCTCAATACAATTTTTCTCATGGCCTCAAATCAACATGTTAACAAAATTTCCAAAGGAGTTCATATTATGGCTCTCAAGCCATATAACAAATTACTCAAAATCACATAAAATTTCCTCAAGGCTTTCAACATCTCAAAACAAGGTAATGACCTCAAGGAGGATCACTCCTTCCCTACCCCACACTTGATGAGCATTTTCTCCCAAGTGGGAGAGGCTCTTTCAACACCCTACTAAATATTCCCCACATAACAAAATACAACACAAGCAAAAATACATCTCACACATTCATCATGCAAGCAAATTGAAATACAAGGGGAAGGCCTTAGCCTTGAAAACCAACCTTTAAAGCCCTAATATGAAAGAAGTTGATGTAGAGCTGCTCTAAAATCCCCTCCAACATAAGCCACCAAACTCCCTCTATCCTTTTTCCCCAAAACAATTTCAAAACAAATAAAATTCTCCAGAAATTCAACAACCCCTCACCTTATCCCAAGGGGGATTAAAATAAGCCCAATCCATGGGCTTAGAGGAATGGGGAGGTGACATTTGTCATCTCCTCACTCTTCCTCCCCACTACAAATGTGTCCCAAGGGATGGGTATTGACACATGTCACTCACCCATCCCCAAAGTCTTCCTCACTCCTTACCACATGTCCTCTCTCCAACACATGGGAGAGAAAAGGGGAGTTAAAGAGGGAAAGGGTGACACATGTCTCCCCTTCCTTTCCTCTCAAGAAGGACCACACAACTCCAAGGGTACTCTCACCAATCGTGAGAGAGACTCAAAGTCAATTCCTCCACAATTGGTGGGTCTTGGAGTCATCACTAACCTTGGGAAGAGAAAAGGGATGGGTTTGAGTGTTGGTACCACTCATCCTATCCCTCTCATGCCTCCAAATTCGTCACTTAACTTCAGTGTGAAGTTAAGGTGACCATATGGAGGTTTACCAAGGGTTACCCAAGTCAAAAGGGACCCTAGACCCATGGGGTATAACCCAGGGTCAAGTTTTGCCTAGTTAAAACACCCAGGGTCAAGTTAAAACACAAGAAAAGGGTCTCCAAAAATTTAAAATTTAAAAATGCAATTTGAAGACAATTCTTACAACACACATCATAATTCAAATTAAAAGAGGGTAGACTTAACCCAATTAACCTCATGTAAATTAACATTACAACATTACATCATACACAGAGTTGATCTTGGCTCCTCGTGGAACCAGATCAGTTTCAGAAGGGATTATAACATCAAATGTGGGATGATCTCCAGTATCTGTGGTTTGTTAGAAATACATGTGCACTCAATTACAAAGTTAATTCCACATATAAATATCATAGCTGAAGCAATTTAAAACATGCATTCCCATAAAATACCACATGTTCTCTTAAGCATAAAGGAAATCACATTACAATTTTCTAACTAACATCACCCAATTAGTTTTCCTTTAATATAGAGCATGTATTTAACATCACCCAATTAGTTTTCCTATAATATAAACATCTACCTAACATCACACAATTTGTTTTCCTTTAACATAATAAAGTTTAATAGTTTGGGAATCCAGGATCAACAATCCTACAAGTATAAAAGTATCAGCTACAGTAAGGTAAATAGTCACATGAACGGAAATGAAAAAGGTAGGCCTCACATTTCCGATCTTGCATAGTAGTCAGATATGGTTTGGTAGTTGGGTTATTTTGTTGGTATTGTTTTGGTTATTGTTGCCTTAAAATAAAATAATTAGTTATGAAACATTTTTGTTAAATAAATAAATATATAAATGTCCTTATGTAAATTTAGTTTATGAAAAGTATATTATTCTAGAGGTTGAGTTAATAAATAATAATAATAATAATAATAAATGTAATTCCAACTAGAGATAAATAAATTAATTAATATAATTTAATGTTGCATTAATGGTAATAAAATAGATAATATTTGCAAGTTGTCATATATATATATAGAAATTTCTAAAATAAATAAAATCAGAGAGAAATTATTGTTTGGTTAAAAATAGCAAATTGTAAGAAAGTAATAAAGGAGAATCTTTTGGAAGAAATTACAGGGGTGGTTATGCATGCTCAACTTTATTTTGAAATCTCAAGACATAATTTGGGAGGAGCATGCATTTCAAATAGAGAATATGTTTTATGTTTTGTGGTCTCTCTCTCTCATGAAGTTTTCATTTTTCTTTTGGCACCATAAACCATAGTTTCTAGAAGAAGACTTGGGACAAAATGGATGTGAGTTGGGAGTTTTGTGAAAACGTGATAGAAGTAATAGTTTAGGTATTGACTGAGATATGAATTTGATTTATTGTTGCATTAGATTTAGTAAAATATTCCGTGAATTCTCTTCTACATTTTCTAAACCCAGTTTGTTGCATTAGCCATAACTTTAGTTCTACAAAATGGGTTTCTCTATTTTTTTATATATGGTGCACGACCTAGATATCTAAATCATATCCAAAAATCAACCATACCCAGTTTGTCATTTTGAGATATGAATATTTTGTGACTATCTACATCTCTCCCATTTCGTCTCTGTTTTAGCCATCTGTTGTGTTAGACATAACTTTATTTTTACAAACTGGGTTTCCCTAATTTTTTTATATATGATGAATGACCTGGATATCTAAATCATATCCAAAAATCAACATACCAAGTTTATCATTTTTAAGATATGAATATTTTATGATTGTCTACCTCTCACCTATTTTGTCTTTGTTTTAGCAGTCTGTTGCATTAGCCACAACTTTATTTTTACAAACTAGGTTTCTCTAATTTTTTTATATATGGTGCATGGCCTGAATATATAAATCATATCGAAAAATCAACCATACCCAATTTGTAATTTTTGAGATATGAATATTTTGTGACTGTCTACCTCTCAACTATTTCGTCTCTATTAAAACAGTTAGTTGTGTCACCAATAACTATATATTTTTGAATTGGATTTCTCTGTGATTTTTTAACAAATTTGTTTTGTGCATATCCTATGATCATTATTTTCCATCATATGACTCTCTTTGAGGCGTTCTACTAATCAATCTACATGCCCTGTCTGTGATTTCACATTTTACATTGTTGGTAGCTTCTAAAGCCTTCTCAACAAATTTATTTTGTGTTGATCCTATCATATGCATGTGGTTACAAGTGTAGTAGATTTGATGAAGATGTTAGATCTATAAGAATGTTTCATTCACTATAGTAAATTTTTTTTTTTTGAGTATTTAATGGTGACAAGTAGAATGTATTCTACTGATGTAGTGCCCCTCTTGTTTCACCTTGGATGTACAGGTGGTTGGACTAAGGAGCATGAAGATGAATGTAAATAATTAGAATACTTAGGTTAGTATATTTTATCAATGAACCTTGTTGTAATATGATAATTCACATGCTCTGACATTGCCTTGCATTTAGGTGATTCTGATGTTGATTTTACTATGATTGTCATATGTTAGAATTGAGTTTAATGCAACTGATTCTATATCATAGGAGGTTATGATGTTTTGTGTGGATCAATCGTATTATGAGTATCATGCAACTATCAAATGATGGTTCTTACTTAGTTGTTTAGTAACTAATTGCTATGTGTGTTGTGATTACATGTTTGATGTGTGAGTGAAAGGAACAGTGTCACATTACTCATGCATGAGTACCCTGCTACACTATGACTTTCTTTCACTGTGTGTATGACTACATGATTGCATATATATACATGTTTGACCATGTTGTTTTCTATAGGCTGTAGGTATCAGGCATCAACTCCACCTTAATTAATAGGTTTGAGTGTGCCTTAACCAATGAAACTTTTGAATGGAGATAATATATGGTCCCTTAGCTTAGCCATCATCCGTGAAGAGGATAAGTATCCAGTTTTGCACCCTATTAGTGTTGTTGGTTTGGTCATGATAGTCAGTCATTGTTGTTGTGGTCTTGCTTTCCGATCTTGCATAGTAGTCAGGTATGGTTTGGCAGTTGGATTATTTTGTTGGTATTGTTTTGGTTATTGTTGTCTTAAAATAAAATAATTAGTTATGAAGTATTTTTGTTAAATAAATAAATATATAAATGTCCTTATGTAAATTTAGTTTATGAAAAATATATTATTCTAGAAGTTAAGTTAATAAATAATAATAATAATAGTAATAAATGTAATTCCAACTAAAGATAAATAAATTAATTAATATAATTTAATGTTGCGTTAATGGCAATAAAATAGATAATATTTGCAAGTTGTCATATATATATATATATATAGAAAATTCTAAAATAAATAAAATCAAAGAGAAATTATTGTTTGGTTAAAAATAATAAATTGTAAGAAAGTAATAAAGGAGAGTCTTCTAAAAGAAATTATGGGGGTGGTTATGCATGCTCAACTTTATTTTGAAATCTCAAGACATAATTTGGGAGGAGCGTGCATTTCAAATAGAGAATATGTTTTATGTTTTGGGGATCTCTCTTTCTCATGAAGTTTTCATTTTTCTTTTGGCACCATAAACCATAGTTTCTATAAGAAAAGGCTTGGGACAAAGTGGATGCAAGCTGGGAATTTTGTGAAGACATGATGTAAGTAATATTCCAGGTATGGACAGAGATATGAATCTGATTTATTGTTGCATTAGATTTAGTAAAATATTCTGTGAGTTCTCTTCTACATTTTCTGAACCCAGTCTGTTGCGTTAGCCATAATGTAACGCCCCACCTTGAACACCTTAAAGAAATTCACATTTAAGCCATATGAAATAGGAAATTTTTTTTTTTAAATGATTAACTAATGTTAACATAACTAATTACGACATATTCTCTAAGGATTCAAGGATGCATTACTTTATAAACCAACTAACATAATTTAACATACATCAGTAACTGATCTAAATCCAAAGCACAATTAAACAACTTATTCATATTCATTACATGTCATCAAGTAATACTATCTGCATGATTAAATACATAACTGAAATGCTTTCCTTACACATAAGTACATCATGACATCATTACATTGCCATTTTCAGACTACATCAGAATCACCTACATTATGAATGTTCCGTTACACAAATCTGGTACAAGTACAATTGTCTAAAAACTGAGCTACATCTTTTGTGCACATGAACTTGACAAAGAATAACCAATGGATAAGGAAGCTCTTCCACCCGACCATGTGGAACCCTAAGGTCCACCCCTCAAGCTAGGAGTTAACATGAGGTCCCAAACAATGACAGTCAGGTAGACAAGGACTAACATGAACAAAGGATGACCAAACACCAATACAACACATGGCAATAACATAAACAACACAACACAACGTAACCTCCAAAGGTGACACATAACATAAGTGGAGAGACCAAACAAGGAATGCTAGGTTGTAGTAGGGAGAGTGTCATCGCACGGTCCTAGCATGGGTTATCCTGATAGCCTCTCACTAGGTGCCAGGCCCCATCTATGGTTATCCTGACAGCCTCTCACTAGGCGCCAGCCCCATAGGGTGACACATGCAGAATTGACCTTCCTTTCATGAGGACAAGGAAGTCAATCATGCCGACCAGGCCTTCTCTACCCATCCTTAGTCTAAACAAGCACTACAGGTCATGGGAGAGGAATCCATTAATCTTGTTTAATGTGAAATATACCCTTAACCCCCTAGTTCATTTTAGGTTATCACTTGATTAATCTACTTTCAATGGGTTATCCTGACTGCCACTTTGGGCACCGGCCCCACGTTGAAAGCCACTCTCCTTCCTAACACCTAGTAAACCCTAACCATCATACAAGGCATTGTAATAGTACACATACATGTTCACTGCAAGGTATAAACCCTCTTGCATTACAAACGGAATCATAACACTAGTTGTTATCCATTGCCCATAACATTACAGCACTTTACTCTTTTACAGATTCCAGGTCTCTCCATACGACAATTACAACAAAACAGATACAAGATAGTCACGACTAGATAAATATCTTATCCTGGGAATATTATATCCACAAAAACATCAACAACTTTCGACAAATATACTCAATTAGAATCATATGTTATAAAACACCACAACACTAGAACACCTATCCACATGTTGGTTGTACTCAAAATATGACATACAAAGCCTCTGGGACTAGAGCTTGACCACTTACAATTCGTGCTATAATGACCAAGGTGCCAATACACATCAAGTCAACTTAACTCATACAATACAATCTAAATCAGCCAATTTTCTTTATTTGTATTCTTTTAGAAAAAAATCAAATGGTTTAACCAAATAAATTTCAACAATTTTAATCTAAATATATCACTCAACTTAATTATAATATTTAACTCACTTTTGCCTTTAAATGATAATCTAATTCAAGATATATATATATAAAATAAATTGTCCTATCATATGATTTGACCACTCCAACAATGGATTTACAATAATAATAACATTATTATTAAGTTTGGGCATTTGACTATCAACTTTTCAGTTTGAATTAATAATAATAATAATAATACCATTAATAATAATATTACTATTATTATTTTACCATGGTTTAATAAACAACATATATTTTTCATCCCCTAATCAGCTCTAAAGTTAACATTATATCTATGACAGTATTAAAGAAGTTTTCTAAAGTAACTGAGAGAGGCATTTTTTTTTTGTAGTGGAAAAGATGTAAAAATTGTTACTGGATGTTTAACTATTGAAGTAGATGATATTTAAATAAACTAATGACTGAGCTGCTCTGCCCTTGTCTGGTAACACCCCATGCAGCTCTTGCGACAGTAGTAACATTAAACTATAATCTCTTTTCAGTCTAGATAGAATAGCCACTCAGAAAGACTGTGACTTAATAACACATTGGTAATTTTCTCCAGGCAGTCCCGACACTGAATTTAAATTCCTTAAAGTTGTGCAAATTTTCAATTGTAGAGGATATAGTTTCAGACGAACCCTCAAGTAACACGCATTGCTATAAGTTAATAAGTAATTTACAAATACCCGATCTATTGTCTATTTCTGTCCTCCTTCTGGCTGCAAATCTTTTGATGCCACAGAATCTAAATTAGAGGCTAGCAGTAAAAGCAAGCCATAAAGTTATTTGTTTCATGTCTTAGCTCCTTTTGGCCACCCTAATCCCTTTATTTGACATACATGCCTAAATCATTTCTTTTGACCGGTTTTATTAAAAGTAAATGACATCTCATGAAGTTTAATTGCTGCAGCATAAAATCAATCTGAATTTGCTGCAAAGACTTTGGAAATCAAAACAGGTATATTCCCGCGCCCTACAGCTCACCTTGATCTTGCATTATGATATGTTCACCTGAGTTGCTTGGTTCTAGTTGTTTCCTATGGAGTGCGATGGGTGTGGGATGTAAACATGTTGAAATTGGTAGAATAGGCTTTTAGCAACTTTCAGACCACATTAAAATACAAAGACAAGGTGAAGTTTTTGCGTTGTGGAGCTGAAGGCTATTACCTGCTGTGCATATTTAATGCGCTGAAGAAGAACAATAATTTGCAGAAGAATACACTGTTCTATATGTGAAAGAAATGACGGTTAAAGCAGAATTGTGTTTCGACCTATCAATATACCCTAAACTTTATCATTGAGACAACAGTTAAATCAGCGGTGGTTGAAAGGTTGTGATTGCAGTGGCCGCTAATATACACAAAGTGGCGTCTAACTGGAGATAGCGATCCAGTGGAAAACTTAATGCCAGCATCTGGCTAACCTGAGTATATGATTGAGCAGGTGACAGGAAATTAAAGCTGTGAAAACATAAACCATGTTATTAACCCTTATTGCACCCAACATAGATCATAAAAAGAGAATGGTTAATCTTCTTTGGCCACGCCAGCCTTCTAACGTAAACCCTAACTTGTCCTGGAATTAACTATTAAATCAAAGCTCGTTTAAATGGACATGTTATCTTGGTAACTATAAACCACATATGAATATAGGCTTAGGAGTAATTATAGCTTCACTATGTTTTTTATTCGCACCATTAACATTGAAGCAAAGATGAAATGATTGAAGGAAAAACCAGTTACTCTTGAGATTGGTGGCACTCTCATCAAAACTATCCCAGAGACAACTATTAAGGTGCTATTTCTGGTTTAAAAGCTAGATCTTAGGTCCAACAACAGTCCCAAGTGATTGTAGATCTAAGAATTGCTACCATTTTAATACATCAACAATTGAGGACTGATATATTACAGTACAGAATTGAAGTTTATCGGAACAGTTAAATGACTGAGAGAGGATAAGAAATATAGAAAAATACATCACATAACCTACCCATTGAAGATGACATAAAAGTGATATGAGGTGATCCTATTGAGGTGTCTTAAAATTGTAATACTAATACCTATCAAGTCAGGCATAGGTTTACGAATACGCCCTCAAAACAAATGCAGAAAACTACACCCAACACCATGATGGAATCTGCTACAGGTACATACGACTAAGAGAAGATGACAATGCCAAGAGTTTCATTGTTAAACAGAGGAGGGAAGACTAGTTGAGACGACCTCATCTAAAAAAACACTTTTCAGTTAAGGGTTTGGAGGACGGTGTAAGGAAAATTCCATTTATTACAGACCCAATGATTTACATCTAAGACCGTCCATAGAAAATGAACATTTGCAGAATTGACAGAAGGTTCAAACAGATAACCATTTAACCAAAATAATTTCATTTGCAATTAAAGAAACAATCAATCATACAGGTTCAGATTCAGAAATTAGGCATTCAGTGGAACCCGGCTACGATGTCGGATCGACAAGTCTGTTCAATTGCTGTAGTTCCCAGCTTCTTTTCCCAGCCTTCTTCTCTCTTCTTCCACCTGTAATCCCCCCTCTTTGCCTCTACAAGCTTCCCTTTTATAAAACAATCCCTTCCATCTTCCAAGGAACTCAGCACGTGATCCCGTGCATCTCCCTCCTGAAGATATATTTTTATTTAATTTCATGATCCCAAAAAGATTATTTTTTTTTAAATATTAATACACAGTTCCAACAAAATTTAATTTCTTTATAGCCGACCAACCATATTATTATTAATAAAGTTATAACATTACAACAATCTATAATTGTACAACTATATTTTAATTTATTTTATTAATTAAGTTGTAAATCACAAATTACAACATAACTTACAACTATTTTATTTATTTAAATATTTATTGTAAATAATATTATATTAAATAATACAAAATTTCTTACAATCTTTATTTAACAACTATACTTCTAATAAAATAATAATTTACATACAACAATAATTAACAACTATCGACATTATGCTCAATTATCAACATCTATATTCTTTCGTATATTGATTCTAATTAAGGCACAACACTACCTTACACACTTAGACACCTTCGGACCTAATTAGACTCCAAGGTGCAATATTACCTGATAGCAAGTCATGATCGAATAACAAACAATAACCACAAGGGTAAACTGATGACCAAACAACATTGACTAGGGACCCCACGTTAACTCCAAACAACTGATCCATTGGCGAAGGCACGCTCAGACCTGGTAATCAGGTGGAGTCGGTGCCTAGTACCCGCATCCTGTAGCAATGCACAGTTAACCATACAAGATATATATCCACATGTAGTCCTATAGTGAATGGAAATCACAGTGGGGTAGGGTACTCGAGGGTGAGTAATACGACATTGTTCCATTCACGTTTATGAATAAACAATTAACTATGTTGAACAAGGTATCTGATTACTAGTCATCAACATAAAATGATGAACTATCTTACAATCCCATATAGTGAATAACATCAAAACATCAGTAACATCTAGTTCATCTATCAAGTTCTAAAGCATAAAATAATAGAATCCAACATCAACAATTGTTCGCATACTGATTAGGTCCATAATGAATTAACAACATAACAAGAGATCCATCATCAATCTATCTAAGATACTGTCATAATGTCCAATACTACTAAGCAAACATCAGTCTGACAGAAGACAAGTTGAGGGGCACTACATCCTCCCCCCCTAGGATCAGGCTTACTCCTGGAAGCCTGCGAACAAATATGGATATAGCTCTCGCATTCGGGATGTATCTTCCTAGGTAGCTGAAGTCTCATCACTAGGATCCCATTGGACCCTTACCTACTCTATGACTCTACCCCTGAGAGCGAGTCACCTGTGCTCCAAAATGCCTACGGGCTCCAAAGCTAGCTGCCCATCCTCTACCTGCAAGGCATTCCAATCAAGGACATGAGAAATATCTGGATGATAAGGTCTAAGAACAGAAATATGAAATACATCATGGACGCGTGACAAGCTAGGTGGCAAAGCAAGATGGTATGCAACAGCACCAATTCTTTCCAAAACCTTGAATGGCCCTACAAAGCATGGTGTGAGCTTAAAGCCTTTTCCATAACGGATCGGACTCTTTCGCGGATGCATCCGCAAGAACACCTGATCACCAACTAAAAATTGATGGTCAAGTCTATGAGCATCTGCATATTTCTTTTGTCTATCCTGAGCTGCCACCAGATGCTCTCTAATGCGATCAACCTACTGCTCCATCTCTTGGAGCATTTGTGGTCCTAGAAGAACTCTATCCTCAAGACGATCCCAACTCAATGGGGTATGACAAGGACGACCATATAGAGCCTGAAAAGGAGACATGCCAATAGAACTATGGTACCCATTATTGTATGCAAACTCCACCAAATATAAGTAATCTTCCCAATGATTTTGTTGGTCCATGACATACATTCTAAGCATATCCTCGAGAACCTGATTGACCCTCTCAGTTTACCCATCAGTCTCTGGATGATAAGCTGAACTGAAGTTCAACTGAGTCCCCAATGCATGCTGAAGGGATGTCTAAAGAGCTAAAGTGAAAACTGGATCACGATCAGAGATTATCTTATGAGGAATCCCGTGCAATCTGACTATATCCTCCATGAAGATTTTGGCCACAGATGAAGCATTATATGAAGATCGGACAGGAGAAAAGTGTGCTACTTTCGTAAGCCTGTCTACAGTGACCATTATTGCATCATGACGACGAGAGGACATGGGTAAACCAACTATAAAATCTATTGAAATGATGTCCCATTTCCATTCCGGAATAAGGTGTGGTTGGAGAAGACCTGTGGGATGCTGATGTTCTGCCTTAACCCTCTGACATTCTAAGCATCTCGAAACAAAGTCAGCAATATCCCTCTTCATTCCGGCCCAAAAATATATCTGGCGAAGGTCTGCATACATCTTCTTGACACTTGGATGAGCAGAATAAGGTGCCCGATGTGTCTCAGTCATGATTAGGGTGCGGAGACCCTCTATAGAAGGCACATAAATGCGACCTAAATGTCGCAAGAGACCATCTGACTCGATAGAATATCCAGCATATCTACCCTCCAAGGTTCTACCAGACTCAACTTCTGCTTTCACTTCCTGATACCATCTATCTGCAGGGAGTGCTGCAAGAATCTGTCCTCTCAAATCCACTCCAAGAGTGATAGATGAAAGTTCATGTCTTCGCTGACTAAGAGCATTTGCCACCACATTCTCCTTTCCTTGGATATATTTTACCTCAAAATCGTACTCACATAGAAACTCCATCCACCGCCTCTGTCTAGCATTTAGGTTTGGCTGTGTAAAAATGTACTGTAAACTTCGGTGATCACTGTGTAGCTCAAACTGATGCCCCAATAAAAACTGTCTCCATCTGACTAATGCATGTACAACTGCAGCTAACTCTAGGTCATGTGTAGGATAGTTCAACTCATGATCTTTGAGTTTACGAGACTCATAGGCTATCACATGACCCTCCTGCATTAAAACTACTCCTAACCCTTCCAAAGATGCATCAGTACATACCACAAAATCTCTGGCAGGATCAGGCACTGCTAGAATAGGTGCACTAGTTAACCACTCCTTAAGAGTATGAAAGGTTGCTTGACACTACTCTGACCAAATAAACTTCTTTCCTTTTCTCTGAAGAGAAGTTATAGGGTGAGCTATCTATGAAAATCCTTCCACAAATCATCGATAATAGCCTGCTAAACCCATGAAACTATGAACCTCTGAAACACTGGTAGGAGCAGGCCAATCCATGATAGCTTGAATCTTTGAAGGATCCACTGCAATACCTTGTCGGAAATAACATGTCCCAAATATTTCACTTCAGTTTGAAAGAAATCACATTTAGCCAGATTTGCATATAACTGATTTTCTCTTAAACACTGTAGAACCTGTCGTAAATGTTCTTCATGCTCCTCCATAGACCTTGAGCAAATCAATATATCATCTAAGAAAACAAGAACAAATCTATCAAGATAGGTACGGAATACACCATTCATCAGACTCATAAACACTGATGGTGCATTTGTCAACCCAAAAGGTACAACAGTGAACTCATAATGCCCATAACGAGTGTGAAATGTTGTCTTGTGGATGTCAGCCTCAAAGATGTGCAACTGATGATATCCAAATTTTAGGTCTATCTTTGAAAACACCTTAGCTCCCTT
This sequence comes from Cunninghamia lanceolata, assembly GCA_027924645.1. Taxonomy (NCBI): domain Eukaryota; kingdom Viridiplantae; phylum Streptophyta; class Pinopsida; order Cupressales; family Cupressaceae; genus Cunninghamia; species Cunninghamia lanceolata. Next base: position 5,455,442 of record BSBN01000030.1, read on the forward strand.
GATCCGATCAAAGAGGTCATCAATTCGTGGCAAGGGGTATCTGTTCTTCACAGTCACCTTATTAAGCTATCGATAGTCTATGCACAAGCACATAGATCCATCCTTTTTCTTCACAAAAATCACTGGTGCTCCCCATGGAGAGACACTGGGATGAATGAATCCCTTCGCTAATAACTCCTCTAGCTACAAACAAAGCTCCTTAAGCTCTTGGGTAGTCATCCGATATGGAGCTCGTGAAATAGGTTCTGCTCCGGGAACAAGGTCTATCTTAAAATCAATATCATGCTTTGGTGGCATACCCGAAATCTCGCTAGGAAAGACATCTTCATACTCCTTGAGAATAGGATGATCGTCAAGGGATGTCTCCCTATTCTCCCCAAAATCTAAGTCATTAACTGTTACAGCAAACAACTTGCATCCTTGACGCAAACATCTCTTCAATTGCATAGCGGAAATCATACGCAAAGAGATGGGTCTCTGAATCCCAACCACTTCTACTTCATTGCCTGATTCATCAACACACCTCACTAACTTGTGGTGACAGTCTATCACTGCTCGATGAGCATCCAACCAATCCATTCCCAACACTATGTCATAGGATCCTAATGGTATAATGTGAAGATCTGCCGTGGTAGATAAAGGACCTATCCTCAACTCACAACCTTACACAAGAGAGTCTACTGATATCCTAGATCCAGAGGCCAATTCCACCTGCCACTTAACATCTTGCTTTGCTGCCACTAATTTGCAATGCTCCACTATAGAAGGGGAAATGAAAGAATCTGAAGCACCAGAATCGAAAAGAATAGAAATAGTAATACCTCTCAAGTCACCTGTAGTCTCCACAACAGTACCTTAGTGCTCTGCTTGGCAATTATCTATCGCCGCAAACACCCTATGTGACCTGCCTGCATCTCCAACAGTTGGCTCTTAAGCTGCGGGCCTCTGTCCAAATCCTGAAGTATTCTTACATGGACACTGTCTGGCAATGTGGCCCTGCTGGCCGCAAGAGAAACATCCTGTTCCCCTACAAAAACCTCCACTGCCTACAGGAGCATTCGACTGCTGAAAACTTCCTCTACTTGCTGCAGACTGTGTGCTCTGCACTGGTTGACTAGCACGATCATGTTTAACTCTCTACCAACTTCGATCTTTTCTGGAATGAAATCTACTACCTTGCTAATATTGAGAGTTTCTTGATTTCGTCTGGGAAAACTGTTGTTGTTGCTGTCCACTCTTAGAAGGTACATGATGACTCCTTGAGTTACCTGCTGTATGGGACTGACCACCTCAAAAACTAGAACCTGCTCGAGATGTATTACCAATCTGAACATCTGTATGACCCCCTAGGGCCATGGTCAAGTTCTCCTCCACCAGTTGAGCCTTCTCAACTGCCACCTCCATGGTCTTCGGCTCGAAAACACGAACTCCTCCACTGATGCATGCATTCAGACCTCTAATAAAATGTTGAACTAACATGGCCTCATCATTTCTGATGCCTGCATACTGCTTGAGTTCATAAAACCTGCGCTCGTATTGTTCCACTGTCATGGCCATCTGTCTCAACCCATGGAACTTGTCCACTCGACGTTGCCTCCAGTGGTCAGATAGGAATCGAGCTCTAAACCTTTCCAGAAATAGTTCCCATGATACTGTTGCAATATCCAAATGCAACTTTTGTTCCTCTAGTCGCCACCATGTAGAGGCAAAACCTCTGAGATGCATGATGGCACATCTTGCCTTAGTGTTGCTACCATATGGATGCATAGCAAAGCACCTCTCCAAATCAATTAGCCATGTCTCTGCTTCCATACCACTGCCAGAACCATCAAAAGTAGGAGGACGAGCTCTCATCAGGTCTCTCATGTGGCCTGCAAGAATAGCTTCTTGTTCAGCTGTGATTTCTCTCCTTCTGGGAGATCGTTCCCTTTCTCTCTCTTCTGGTTGTTCCATCTCCTGCCTAGGACCAAGATGAGCAAGAACCTCCTCAAGGAGCTAGCGTAATTGAGCCCCCTCGGGCTGATCCTGATTCTCTTGATTCTCACTTCCACCTTCTTGTGTACTCTCATGAGGGGGACTAGGAGGAGGGCTATTATCAACACCTCTCCCATGACCCCTACCTCGTCCACGTCCTCGGCCTCGTACCCTAGGCATCTTCCTGGACAACACACCCAAAAACATCTTCAGGTTGCTAGGCGAGGACTACGAATAAATATGTTCTTTAGAGTTTAAGCAACTAGTATAGCTTAATGGGCTAATTAAAAAACCAGAGTACCTAGTGTTAGAAACTTGGCTCTGATACCAGATGTAACACCCCGCCTTGAACACCTTAAAGAAATTCACATTTAAGCCATATCAAACAGGAATTTTTTTTAAAAAAATGATTAAGTAACGTTAACATAACTAATTACGACATATTCTCTAAGGATTCAAGGCTGCATTACTTTATAAACCAACTAACATAATTTAACATACATTAGTAACTGATCTAAATCCAAAGCACAATTAAACAACTTATTCATATTCATTACATGTCATCAAGTAATACTATCTGCATGATTAAATACATAACTGAAATGCTTTCCTCACACATAAGTACATCATGACATCATTACATTGCCATTTTCAGACTACATCAGAATCACCTACATTATGAATGTTTCGTTACACAAATCTGGTACAAGTACAATTGTCTGAAAACTGAGCTACATCTTTTCTACACATGAACTTGACAAAGAATAACCAATGGATAAGGAAGCTCTTCCACCCGACCATGTGGAACCCTAAGGTCCACCCCCCGAGCTAGGAGTTAACATGAGGTCCCAAACAATGACAGTCAGGTAGACAAGGACTAACATGAACAAAGGATGACCAAATGCCAATACAACACATGGCAATAACATAAACAACACAACACAACTTAACCTCCAGAGGCGACACATAACATAAGTGGAGATACTAAACAAGGAATGCTAGGTTGTAGTAGGGAGAGTGTCATCGCACGGTCCTAGCATGGGTTATCCTGACAGCCTCTCACTAGGTGCCGGCCCCCATCTATGGTTATCCTGACAGCCTCTCACTAGGCGCCGGCCCCATAGGGTGACACATGCGGAATCGACCTTCCTTTCATGAGGACAAGGAAGTCAATCATGCCGACCAGGCCTTCTCTACCCATCCTTAGTCTAAACAAGCACTACAGGTCATGGGAGAGGAATCCATTAATCTTGTTTAATGTGAAATATACCCTTAACCCCCTAGTTCATTTTAGGTTATCACTTGATTAATCTACTTTCAACGAGTTATCCTGACTGCCACTTTGGGCGCCGGCCCCACATTGAAAGCCACTCTCCTTCCTAACACCTAGTAAACCCTAACCATCATACAAGGCATTGTAATAGTACACATACATGTTCACTGCAAGGTATCAACCCTCTTACATTACAAACAGAATCATAACACTAGTTGTTATCCATTGCCCATAACATTACAGCACTTTACTCTTTTACAGATTCTAGGTATCTCCATACGACAATTACAACAAAACAGATACAAGATAGTCACGACTAGATAAATATCTTATCCCAGGAATATTATATCCACAAAAACATCAACAACTTTCGACAAATATACTCAATTAGAATCATATGTTATAAAACACCACAACACTAGAACACCTATCCACATGTTGGTTGTACTCAAAATACGACATACAAAGCCTCTGGGACTAGAGCTTGACCACTTACAATTCGTGCCATAACGACCAAGGTGCCAATACACATCAAGTCAACTTAACTCATACAATACAATCTAAATCAGCCAATTTTCTTTATTTTTATTCTTTTAGAAAAAAATTAAATGGTTTAACCAAATAAATTTCAACAATTTTAATCTAAATATATCACTCAACTTAATTATAATATTTAACTCACTTTTGCCTTTAAATGATAATCTAATACAAGATATATATATAAAATAAACTGTCCTATCATATGATTTGACCACTCCAACAATGGATTTACAATAATAATAACATTATTATTAAGTTTGGGCATTTGACTATCAACTTTTCAGTTTGAATTAATAATAATAATAATAATAATACCATTAATAATAATATTACTATTATTATTTTACCATGGTTTAATAAACAACATATATTTTTCATCCCCTAATCAGCTCTAAAGTTAACATTATATCTATGACAGTATTAAAGAAGTTTTCTAAAGTAACTGAGAGAGGCATTTTTTTTTTGTAGTGGAAAAGATGTAAAAATTGTTACTGGCTATTTAACTATTGAAGTAGATGATATTTAAATAAACTAATGACTGAGCTGCTCTGCCCTTGTCTGGTAACACCCCCTACAGCTCTTGCGACAGTAGTAACATTAAACTGTAATCTCTTTTCAGTCTAGATAGAATAGCCACTTAGAAAGACCGTGACTTAATAACACATCGGTAATTTTCTCCAGGCAGTCCCGGCACCGAATTTAAATTCCTTAAAGTTGTGCAAATTTTCAATTGTAGAGGATATAGTTTCAGATGAACCCTTAGGTAACACGCATTGCTGTAAGTTAATAAGTAATTTGCAAATACCTGATCTATTGTCTATTTCTGTCCTCCTTCTGGCTGCAAATCTTTTGATGCCACATAATCTAAATTAGAGGCTAGCAGTAAAAGCAAGCCATAAAGTTATTTGTTTCATGTCTTAGCTCCTTTTGGCCACCCTAATCCCTTGATTTGACATACACACCTAAATCATTTCTTTTGACCGGTTTTACTAAAAGTAAATGACATCTCATGAAGTTTAATTCCTGCAGCATAAAATCAATCTGAATTTGCTGTAAAGACTTTGGAAATCAAAACAGGTATATTCCCGCGCCCTACAACTCACCTTGATCTTGCATTATGATATGTTCACCTGAGTTGCTTGGTTCTAGCTGTTTCCTATGGAGTGCGATGGGTGTGGGATGTAAACATGTTGAAATTGGTAGAATAGGCTTTTAGCAACTTTCAGACCACATTAAAATACAAAGACAAGGTGAAGTTTTTACGTTGTGGAGCTGAAGGCTGTTACCTGCTATGCATATTTAATGCGCTGAAGAAGAACAATAATTTGCAGAAGAATACACTGTTCTATATGCGAAAGAAATGATGGTTAAAGTAGAATTGTGTTTCGACCTATCAATATACCCTAAACTTTATCATTGAGACAACAGTTAAATCAGCGGTGGTTGAAAGGTTGTGATTGCAGTGGCTGCTAATATACACAAAGTGGCATCTAGCTGGAGACAGCGATCCAGTGGAAAACTTAATGCCAGCATCTGGCTAACCCGAGTATATGATTGAGCAGGTGATGGGAAATTAAAGCTGTGCAAACTTAAACCACATTATTAACTTTTATTGCACCCAACGCAGATCATAAAAAGAGAATGGTTAATCTTCTTTGGCTGCGCCGGCCTTCTAACGTAAACCCTAACTTGTCCTAGAATTAACTATTAAATCAGAGCTCGTTTAAATGGACATGCTATCTTGGTAACTATAAACCACATATGAATATAGGCTTAGGAGTAATTACAGCTTCACTGTGTTTTTTATTCGCACCATTAACATTGAAGCAAAGATGAAACGATTGAAGGAAAAACCAGTTACTCTTGAGATTGGTGGCGCTCTCATCAAAACTATCCCAGAGACAACTATTAAGGTGCTATTTCTGGTTTAAAAGCTAGATCCTAGGTCCAACAATAGTCCCAAGTGATTGCAGATCTAAGAATTGCTGCCATTTTAATACATCAACAGTTGAGGACTGATATATTGCATTACAGAATTGAAGTTTATCAGAATAGTTAAATGACTGAGAGAGGATAAGAAATATAGAAAAATACATCACATAACCTACCCATTGAAGATGACATAAAAGCGATCTGAGGTGATCCTATTGAGGTGTCTTAAAACTATAATACTAATACCTATCAAGTTAGGCACAAGTTTACGAATACACCCTCAAAACAAATGCAGAAAACTACACCCAACACCATGATGGAATCTGCTACAGGTACATACGACTGAGAGAAGATGACAATGCCAAGAGTTTCATTGTTAAACAAAGGAGGGAAGACCAGTTGAGATGACCTCATCTAAAAAAACACTTTTCAGTTAAGGGTTTGGAGGACGGTGTAAGGAAAATTCCATTTATTACAGACCCAATGATTTACATCTAAGACCGTCCATAGAAAATGAACATTTGCAGAATTGACATATGGTTCAGACAGATAACCATTTAACCAAAATAATTTCGTTTGCAATTAAAGAAACAATCAATCAGACAGGTTTAGATTCAGAAATTAGGCATTTAGTTGAACCTGGCTACGATGTCGGATCGACAAGTCTGTTTAATTGCTGTAGTTCCTAGCTTCTTTTCCCAGCCTTCTTCTCTCTTCTTCCACTTGTAATCCCCCCTCTTTGCCTCTACAAGCTTCCCTTTTATAAAACAATCCCTTCCATCTTCCAAGGAACTCGGCACGCGATCCTGTGCATCTCCCTCCTCAAGATATATTTTTATTTAATTTCATGATCCCAAAAAGATTATTTTTTTTTAAAAATATTAATACACAGTTCCGACAAAATTTAATTTCTTTATAGCCAACCAACCATATTATTATTAATAAAGTTATAACATTACAACAATCTATAATTGTACAACTATATTTTAATTTATTTTATTAATTAAGTTGTAAATCACAAATTACAACATAACTTACAACTATTTTATTTATTTAAATATTTATTGTAAATAATATTATATTAAATAATACAAAATTTCTTGCAATCTTTATTTAACAACTATACTTCTAATAAAATAATAATTTATTTACAACAATAATTAACAACTATCGACATTATGCTCAATTATCAACATCTATATTCTTTCGTATATTGATTCTAATTAAGGCACAACACTACCTTACACACTTAGACACCTTCGGACCTAATTAGACTCCAAGGTGCAATATTACTTGACAGCAAGTCATGATCGAATAACAAACAATAACCACAAGGGTAAATTGACGATCAGACAACACTGACTAGGGACCCCACGTTAACTCCAAACAACTCATCCATTGGCGAAGGCACGCTCAGACCTGGTAATCAGGTGGAGTCGGTGCCTAGTACCTGCATCCTGTAGCAATGCACAGTTAACCATACAAGATATATATCCACATGCAGTCCTATAGTGAATGGAAATCGCAGTGGGGTAGGGTACTCGAGGGCGAGTAATATGACACTGTTCCATTCACGTTTATGAATAAACAATTAACTATGTTGAACAAGGTATCTGATTACTAGTCATCAACATAAAATGATGAACTATCTCACAATCCCATATAGTGAATAACATCAAAACATCAGTAACATCTAGTTCATCTATCAAGTTCTAAAGCATAAAATAATAGAATCCAACATCAAAAATTGTTACCATACTGATTAGGTCCATAATGAATTAACAACATAACAAGAGAGCCATCATCAATCTATCTAAGATACTGTCATAATGTCCAATACTACTAAGCAAACATCAGTCTGACAGACGACAAGTTGAGGGGCACTACACATAACTTTATGCTTACAAACTGGGTTTCTCTAATTTTTTTATATATGGTGCATGGCTTGGATATCTAAATAATATCTGAAAATCAACCATACCCAGTTTGTTATTTTTGAGAAATGAATATTTTGTGACTATCTACCTCTCATCCATTTTGTCTCTATTTTAGCAATCTGTTGCATTAGATATAACTTTAGTTTTGCAAACTGGGTTTCTCTAATTTTTTATATATATATATGGTGTACGGCCTAGATATCTAAATCATATCCGAAAATCAGCCATACCTAGTTTGTTATTTTTGAGATATGAATATTTTGTGACTGCCTACCTCTCACCCATTTTGTCTTTGTTTTAGTAGTCTGTTGCGTTAGCCATAGCTTTATTTTTATGAACTAGGTTTCTCTAATTTTCTTATATATGGTGTACAGCCTGGATATATAAAACATATCTGAAAATAAGTTATACCTAGTTTGTCATCTTTGGGATATGAATATTTTGTGACTGTCTACCTCTCACCAATTTCATCTCTATTAAAACAGTTAGTTGCATCACCAATAACTATATATTTTCGAACTGAATTTCTCTGTGATTTTTCAACAAATTCATTTTGTACATATCCTACAATCATTGCTTTCCATCATATGAATCTTTCTGAGGCATTCTACTAATCAGTTTGCATGCCCTATCTATGCTTTCACATTTTGCATTGTTGGTAGCTTCTAAAGCCTTCTCAACAAATTCATTTTGTGTTGATCCTATCATATGCATGTTGTTACAAGTGTGGTAGATTTGATGAAAATGTTAGATCTATAGGAATTTTTTGTTGTTCTATATTCCTTTCCTCTCAAGTTAACCTTAGAACAAGGTTCTTTCATTATAGCTTTGAACTTTGTATCTTGTGGTTCTAACTAGTGTAAGATATTTATAGCATTCTAATATTATAGGCTTTTAGCCTTGCTTATACAGTTATATTTAATAGTATTTACAAAATTGTCTCGATTAATAATAAAATCTACATCAGTGTAAATAGTGTAAATAATTGTTATGTTTAATTTGTATGCCTTAGGGTTATTTGCATGTTGTTTGCAATCACTTTAATTAAATGAAATTAAAATAAGTCTTGAGAATTATTAGTTAAAATATTGATACGCATGGACACTTATATCTTATGATCATATTGTAACTGCTACTGGTGATTAGAAAGTTATAGTTCTGTATTATTGAGATAGATTCACTTTATAATTGTTAGATGATTGATCATGATTGAGATAATGTTACATTCTTTAAGACCCATAATTAGTGCATTCTATCATATGTTGCATTTGTGGTATTGTATTTGAAATATTGTCGAAGGGTATTAGTTTATGATGTTCTTTGAGAGTGAATGTGATGTGAAACCATTGTGTTTTTAATGGTGTCAAGTGTTGTGTCATTTGGGGAAGCTCTTTTCCAGAGGCCTAGGAGGGTGTGATTGTGTGGGGGTTGGCTATGTGTGCATCATGTGAGTTGAATGAAATGCATTCTTGAATTATTGTCTCCTATTCATGTTAGTATGATACATGTGCATGATGGATAATGCCTTGCTCAATGTAACTATTCATGTGGTTATGATAACTATGCAAGATGGATAATGCCTTGCTCAGTGTACCTATTCATGTGGTTATGATGACTATGCAAGATGGATAATGCCTTGCTCTATGTGATGTGAAATGATGTGTATTCTGTTTTGTAAATTCAACATGATGATAATGTGGTAGTTCATGCTTGGTTTATGTTTTGGGACAAGAATTGGTCCTTGTGATTATGATTTGTATGTAAGAAGGTAAATGCCTTACATTGTATATGTTACTTGTCATTGTGATGGTAATTGTCTTTCTTGATGGATAGGGTCTTCTAAATACAGGTAGGGGAGTGGCTTTCAATGTGGGGCCGATGCCCAAAGAGGTTGCCAGATAACCCATTGGAAGTTTTTAATCTAGTGATAACTTAATAATAAAGTTAGAGGGTTGGTTAGTTTCCACACTAAAAAAGATAATTGGATGCCTCACCCATGTCTGTAGTGCTTGTTCAAGCTAAGGATGGGATGAGAAGGCCGTGGTTGGCAAGATCAACTTTCTTGTCCTTATGAAAGGAATGTTGGTTCCGCATGTGTCACCCTATGGGGCTGGCATCTAGTGAGAGACTGCCAGGATAACCATAGATGGGGGCTGGTGTTTGGACTGTCAGGATAACCCATGTTAGGACCATGCAATGACACTCTTCCCTACTGTAGCCTAGCACTCCCTAATATGTGTTTTTCCCTTTCATTGTGTGATTGCCTCTGGAAGTGATGTTTGAGTTACTTATGTTGTTCATACTGACCCATGTTGTATTGGAGTCATGTGTAGTCCTTTCACCTGTTAGTCTATTGTCTTTCTTAAATTTTTTCTTAGTGGGACCTTATTGTTATCTCCTAGCATGGGGGGTGGACCTTAGGGTTCCACATGGTCAGGTGGTTGTGCTTTTGTCTCCATTGGTTTCCCTTGCTGTTGATCATGTGCGAGGAAGGATGTACCATGGATGGCAAATTTTAGATCTTACTCTAGCTTGAGGAGACATATGCTTATGATCATGTTCTAGTCTTGTATATTAGTTGAATCATGTACTATTATCATGATGTATGTACTCCAATGTAATCTGGATAGCGATATTGTAAACAATGTAATGTTGTACTCTCTTGTAAAGAAACTTGTTTATGTACTTGTGATCCTATGTGCAGGATCTTGATGCTTATTTATTTGATAATATAATATGGAATTGTATGTGTTTTTTCATATGATGCAATTAGATATAGATTGAACGATGGTTGTTAGTTAATTCATAATGTTGGTTAGATCTTATTTTAGTTCATTAGTAATGCAGCCATGGAACCCTAGAGGATAAAGCTTAATTTAAATGTTATGAATAAATATATGATTGTTGTTATTTCTTTTGTTTTAAAAAAAATTGAGCTTTTTGTAAGATTAGTTGTGTTATCCTTTGGGTTCCTTGGCAGGGCATTACAACTGCGCATTTCTCCACATTTAAGTTTCACAATCTACTATTCTGGAAATAAGTTTATGATGTTGTTATGCACCTTCAGTTCAAATGGTTCATGATTTGGTTTTTGGCAAGTGATCTTTCATTTATGACAGTGGCCAACAACAATGTTCAAGTGCTCCAGTTTGAAGAATCTTATGGCCAAAGTGTTTAGAGGTCGTGTGGATGTTCTTGGTGATTGTAACATGCTTGTGGGAGTCTCTAGATCATGTTCCTACCTTTTGATTGATTTGTAAAGTATAATTCAGATCGTGAATGAAGCGTATTCTTGAAATTTTTAGTGTTAACTCCGGTCTTAGCTAACTTGGTTGTTTTCACTACTTGCGGATATCATTTGAAGATTGTCGAAGAATATTGTTGCATGGAAGATTGTATTTGAGTCCCAGCTAAGGCTTGGCATGATTCACATTCATTTCTCTTCTTCCCTAATTCATTTAGGTCCATACCTATCTTAATGTATTTATGTATGTTTTTTGACCTTGGAGATTGTTCCAATGGTTGATGATTTTAATGCTGACCTTGATAAAAATTCCAAGGTTGATGAATTGTATAAAAACATGAAACAAAATCATGAATTGAAGAAAGGATGTGAAAATGAAAAGATAATTGAGAAGTGTAAAAGTAGAGCAGAGTAGAGGATACTTATTGTGCTTCAATGGAATTGAACCTTGGCATAGTGTAGATGCTATTATCTCAGTTCACCAACTTTGGCAGTGAGCCACCCTATTGGCCATGAGCCTCTTCTTGCAGTGAGCATTTTTCCAATGAGCCTCTGATTTTTGGTATTGTTATAATATATTATTTTTTGAGTTAACACTCACCATGGTTTTTCTCCTATGGGGTTTTCCACATAAAAATCTGGTGTCTCCTGTGTTTAATGTGTGAATGTGTTTATGTTTCTATTTCATGCTTTCATGGTTAAAATATAAACACAGTGTTAATTTATTGATGTGTTAATGGTTTTGAAATATTGGTTACAATTGATTCACTCCCCCCTCTCAGTTGTATTGCACTTTTCATCAGTAGTAAGCACTTAATCTATTCTTTCTTCTTGTTACAGTGGATATTTATGCATCTTTTGTTTTCTTTTGCAGCATACTATACTAGTCTCTTGTTAGGCGGTTGGGTGCTAAAGTGGTTGGAGATGGATGATGAATATGTTGGCAATGAGGAGGTGATGCATGAGTTATTTGATGCATTTTCTTGTTAAATTTAAAATTACAAGTCTGATCATAACATATGTAAAACACCTGGCTTCAAAATTAGAGATTTTATATTGGGTGCCGTCATTGTATATGAATCTATATAATTGTAATGGTGAAAATTGGATACCTTTTCCTCTCCATTTTGGATATATATAATGCCTAAAAATAGTTCATGTGACTCGTCTATGCTTCCACATTATTCATACATGTCTACCACGGAAGTTACAACTGCATATGTCATCATTACAGGCATTTATGCATTTGGTGTGGCCAGTATTGGTAACAAGACTAGATATCATGTAAGTGGTTTATTTTCCCTCGCAAATATGTGTGCATTTGTAATGGTGAAAATTGCATTCCATGAACTTTTCCTCTCTGTTTTGAACCCACTTTGATATATATAAGAGTTGGGACTAGAATACTAAATGTGGATATTGAAATAATTAAATATTGAAATTAAATGTGAATATAAAGATTCCGCATTTAGTTTCAGCACATAATTATTTTAGTCTTGGCTCATATGTCTCAATTAGTTACTTATTAAATACTTCATTTATTTAATTAGCTTAGATATTTTATGTAAGTGGTTTATTTCTCCTTACAATTATCTATATCTATATATGTATATATAGATACATATATATCTATATATAGAGAGAGAGACATACAAACATGTCTATATATAGATACATACATACATATATACATAGAGAGAGAGAGAGAGATAAATACAAACATGTCTATATATAGATATATATACATACATGTATGCATGTAATGTATATGAATCTATATAATTGTAATGGTGAAAATTGGATACCTTTTCCTCTCCATATATATATATATATGCCTAAAAACAATTTATGTGACTTGTCTATGCTTCCACAATATGCATACATGTCTACCATGGTAGTTGCAACTGCATCTGATAGAATTCCTCTATCCTTCATCCTTTGATGGATGTCCATACCCTATTTTAGAGCTCCCATTTTGGCACAGGCAGGGAGGATGCTGGAAAAGGTTGTGGAATTTGGCTTTGAGCCTACCACTTGCATTTTCTTGAAAGTTTCTAGAGCCTTTTGAATAAACCATTTTTTATGTATGTACATATACATATATATAATAATAAATACCTATAGGTTTCAGTACATAAATTTAAGTTGTAAATCTTTGGGAAAAGGATTTTATGACTTAAACTTCACAAAAATCAAAAGAAGGAACCAAGTAGTGGCTCTTCAAGAAGTTGTTCCCAAAATGGATTGAAATCCTCATAAATTTGTGTATATATATAATATATATATACATAGAGAGAGAGAGAGATGTGTTTGTATATGTATATATATGTCTATATATATATATAGACATGCCTATGCATACATACATACATACATACACATATATATAGACACGTACATAAAAACATAAATGTATATATAGAGATAGATACATACATATATGTACATATATATGAATCTATATAATTGTAATGCCTAAAAACGGTTCATGTGACTTGTCTATGCTTCCACATTATGTAAACATATCTACCATGGTAGTTGCAACTGCATCTGATAAAATTCCTCTATCCTTCATGCTTTGATGGATGTCCATACCCTATTTTGGCATAGGCAGGGAGGATGCTGGCAAAGGTCGTGGAATTTGGCTTTGAGCCTACCAATTGCATTTTCTTGAAAGTTTCTAGAGCCTTTGTAATAAATCCATTTTGTATATATATATATATATATATATATATATATATATATATATATATATATATATATATATATATATATATATATTAAAGTTGTAAAGCTTTGGGAAAAAGGTTTTACAACTTGAACTTCACAAAAATCAAAAGCAGGAACCAAGCAGTGGCTTTTCAAGAAGTTGTACCCAAAATGGATTGAATCCTCATAAATTTGTTTAAGAGTATTTTTGGATTTAATTGTATGTTTTAACTTTTTACTTTTTTGTGATCCAAGACATGATGTAGGAAAAAAATACAATAAAATCAAAAAACACTTTTAAACATCATCAAAGACCGGAAAAATCGCATCTACTATCAACACTGATAAATTTGACAATTAAAAAATAATAATTATAAATTTTACATCTTGGTAGCAAGAAAAATAATAAATTTAACAATTTAATAACAACATTTACAATCAAAGGCATAGCAATATGGTTGCATTGTAGAGTTGGAGTTTGTTACTTAATGTACATAATTAGTTGGTTGAGGAAGAGTGATAATTACATAAGAATACAATGTTGTATGTGAGAAAGAGAAGGTGGTTGTTGAAGGAACACCATTAATGTTCACCAATATCCTCCCTCTTTAATAAGTTAAAGAGAGGGGAGTAGAGATAAGTAGGTGAGGCAACAATCACACCAAATGAAATACCCAATAGATTTCTTCCCTGAATTTCTAAGCAGGTTCATCCTACACAGCTACATTACTTACACCTCTCTTCATTCTTCTTTCCTCCTTTATATTGCAGTCAATCAGGAGGCTAACAATATGAACACACTACCATTCAAATCATTGTACATACCATGAAATTTTCATGCCACCTTCTCAATCATATGATCTCTCTCTAAGCTATTAAAAGATTCTTTTTACCATAACATGAATCTCTATTTTTACTATCAATCATTCATAATTACACAGAGCAAGAGCAGTTCTAACCCGCAACCCCATAGTGATCCATGGAAGGTGCCGACAGTAGAGCGGGAGTTACCCCACCACCCTACAATGATGATTGGAGAGGCTGGCAGGTGTGTGGATCATACCAATACCCTGTGACAGCCCGTGAGATGGCTTGTAGGTGTGCAAGTCATACCACCATACTGCCACCCTATTCCAAATCTCCCATTTTGGCACAAACAGGGAGTATGTTGGAAAAGGTTGTCGAATTTCGCTTTACACTTACTAATTGCATTTGCTTGAAAATTTCTAAAGCCTTTTCAAAAAATCCATTTTGTGCATATACCACAACCATTACATTCCATGAGATGACATCTCTTTGAGGCATTCTGTCAAATAGTTCACATGCCTTGTCGATGCTTCCACATTTTTCATACATGTCTACTAGGGTAGTTGAAACTACATCTGATGAAATTCCTCTATCCATTACTTTTTATGGATGTCCATACCTTGTTCCAATGCTCCCATTTTGGCATAGGTAGGAAGGATGCTAGCAAAGGTTGTGGAATTTGGCTTTACAACTGCCAATTGTATTTACTTGAAAATTTGTAAAGCCTTTTGCGAGTGGAGAAGACTGTGAGAAGAAAGAGCAGGTTCCCTAAGGAGTTTCTTGCATCCCTGCAAAGGCACCCTAAAACTAGTGTGGCATTACGGTAAGTCAAATGCCTTTCTTGCACCCCCATAGTAAGTCAATTGACTTACTACGATGGTGCAGGAAAGGCATTTGACTTACCACAATTCCACGCTAGTTTTAGGGCGCCTTTGCGGGGTGTGAGAAACTCCTTGGGGCACCTTCTCTTTCTTCTCATGGCATTCATTTTTTCATTTCATCTACCTTCTACCCACTATCCTACATATGGAATTATTATCTGTTGTGGGGATGCAAGAAGACTCATCGCTGACTCGCACACAAAACATCTTCCCTCTATGGTGATGCAGGGAAGGCTTGACCTCCTTCCCACAAGCTTGAACCCTCACACCCTGTGATCCACAACTCCAATAATGGAAGTGAGTGCCTCCCCAAACTTGATCAATTTTTCCTTCAATGGTGTATCTTCATCTTGTTGAGATGCCTCATGGATCTGAGAATAAACTTTTCATATCGAAGTATGCATGCCAATCTCTGTGACAAGACAGATGTAGCTACCATTCACAATGATTGCCCCTGCAAAAACTATGCATTATTTTCCCCAAAACTCAACAATATCACTGAGAACTTGCTCTCTCGCATGCAAACTGGGGATAAATTGACCATTCCTTTTTACCATGGCATGTTCCAATTGCATTTCCTTCAAAGCATCCTGGGATTTTTCAACATTTTGCATACATGTCTAATAGGGCACTGACAACTACAACATTTGATAAAAATCTACTTTCAATTAAACTTTGATGGATATCCACACCCTACGCCAAAGCTCCCATTTTAGCACAAACTGGGAGGATGCTAACAAAGGTAATTCTATTTTGTGCATAGCCTATTTGAAGTAGTCTTGTCAAACAATTCCTGTGCCATTTGTATTCTTCCACATTTTACATATATATCATTGACATTGGCCCTATTCAAAATGATGGAAATAGTTCACAATTCTCTTGCAACAATCTTGGAGATAAATTGTGGTATGCTATGGTAGTCAGTACATACATGAAGTTTTATTAACAAATTTAATAGTTATTTCAAAGGCTGTGTTTAAAAAAAAAAAATGCAATCGCAAACTTTCCACTATGGTGGTAGAGAAATAATTCTTTTTCCTCATTTTTCTTTTCTTCTATTGGTATACATCGATGAAAGGCACATAAGAAGACCCATAACAAATGTTCTTGTTAAGATATTGAGCCACTCCAAGTGCACAGGATAAATTCCATAGGTAGTGATTCATCTCTTTGCAATTGTATTTTTGCATGTGAGGAACATCAACATTGGTCCACTTATATCTAGCATGAATGGTCTTTGCAGGACTTATCCCCTATTCTATTTTGGTCTTGGGTCTCCTCTTTATTCCAGAGTCCCCTAGTGGTTGGTGAGTAGCTTTTTCATTTGGTAATTTCATCATGTTTTATGGTTAATATGTAGGCAATTAAAAGAGTGAGTGAAATTAATATGTTTTGTGGTCCTCTTCCTTTTAGATGTTTTCATCCTTAATCACTTCACCTCATAGTGTTGTTTACTCATAGTCACTAATCTACCATGTGAACCTCAAGACACTATCATCAAGCATTGACTCCTAGAGGACTATCTTTGATTGCTAATTCTTCATGAACCTTCAAAACTATCCTACCTCTTAATTTGATCATTGTCTTACACTTCCTTGGTCATTTACTATCACAAATAACAACCAAGTTCTTCCTTATATTCCTAAAGACTATCCTTTACCATATGATGCTTGATATTGTGTGGTCTACCTTCATGTCTTATGACTACCTTTTCATTGTACTCTATTACCTTTGATCCATCAAGATTAATGCCATTTGTTGTATTCATGGTTTTGATTCAAAACATAAGCTATGACTATCTTCTTATGAGATCACTAGAACCATCCTTCTTGGTGACTATTACCTTCAATATGAACTATCATACTTACTTTATGATGCATGATATTGCCCCTATGTCTGCCTCAAGGCCACTATCATTAATGATAAACCACTGTCATCAATGAAAATGACTTACATAAAGTTATGGCTGTCCTTACATGCCATAAAGAACTTGGTCTTCTTTGTTACACATCCCTTCAACCTTGACCAATGACAAGGTAGGGTTACAAGAGGTTATGAGCCTAATGGTGACCATCACTTCTCATTTATTCCCTTGGACTTCATGATAAAACTCACCATCTTCTTCATAGTGACTTCCACTATCTTTATCTGCAAGAACTCTGAACTGTCATCACCTTGTTGTTTGTCTTTAATTTATACCTTTGATCAAAACTTTGTCCTCTAGTGCAAAGAATCTCTTTAATAGACTGTTGACTTGAGGTTTTGTTCATATAGTTTTTCAACTATAATACATCTATACCTTCTGGCACAAAGCACATAGGCAATAAAATCAATTAAAGTAAGACTTTCCAGAAAAAGTAAAAAGATTCATATGTCCATGGTTAAGGTTTGTAGGTATCTAATTGGGACCGCTCTCCCTCTTTGTAATGTTGCGCTTTGAAAGGCATTTTTATGCATCTTGACATGGCTCACTACCTTCTAGACTCCTCTTTATTATCATTCAGATGAGAGGATTGTTCTTGACTACCATTCTGGTCATTTTCATTTGATGAAGTCTTCATGTTACCCTACCTTAGTAACCTTGTTAGGATTGTGACTGGCACTATGGTGGTTCCATGACCTTGAATCGATAATTAGGTGGTAGTCATCTCTTATATCCTAACCTTGACTGTCCCTTAGTCATATTCACTGGCCATTGAACCCTTGACTATCACTATATTTCCGCTTTTCAACTGTCCATTCAAGACTTTACCCTTTGTTTATATGATTTCCCTCATTTCTTGATTTAACATGTCCTAGGTTTTGGTGAATGATGATTATATTTATTATAGTCAAAGACTATCCTTACTCCTCATGATAGTCATTAAGACTGTCTTTCTTTAAATCATTGACTATTTAATTTGACTATCCTCAATTATCTTTATCACTACCTTTGTCAAGGTCTCAAATACTCATGGATAAGACTATCCTTTTCTATGTTCCTTCATCAATGACCTTTATGACATCTCTTAGAAGAATTTCTCTTACAACAATTAGAATGAGGCCATCCTAAAGGGTTTGGAAGTGATGACATTATTTGGCATCTGCCTTGAAGTCCCATGGTAATATACTTGCCAATATTCATTATAATTTAAATAGCTTCAATCTTCTCATATTATTGAGTTTTTTTATTTTCACTAGTGATTGCTTTTAGACAGATTGTACTAGTGAGGTTAAGAAACATATAAATTCCATTGAGATTCCTATTTATCTTTTTCTCATAAAGCTATAATAGCTTTGGTGCTTCAGTAGAATGAAAGTGTATAACAAAAATTAGACACACATGTTGAATATTCTGTAAGAATTATTTTTCTAAATGGAATTGGAAGTGACCTACAATGCATGTATTTGGAGCAGTAATGGTGTGTTTTTAGATGCTATGTGGTTACTTTAATAGTTGGTTCTTAGCTTTCCTTGGGTGGTAGAAAACTATTTATTTTTCCAGATTCTTTATATTCTTGCATTTCACATTCCCAGCTTGGTTTTCTAGTTATACTACTCTATAAGACTTGTTTCATTTAATTATTTCAAGATTCTTATTGTTCTCTTTCTTGTTGTATTTGGACTATTTTTTATGATGGTCCATCATCAAAGGAAGAAAATGAGGAGTTGGATCATGCAATTGCACTATCTCTTTCAGAAGAATTGACAAAACCAAATGGTACATTTGATGATTTTAGAAATGTTAAAGCTTTTATTTTATTATAGGTCTTCTAATTTGAAGAGAGATTGATTTGAGTGATATATACCTTAAGATTGAAGTATTAAAGTTAGTTATATATTCAAAATTAACACACAAGGGGCTTTTCTTGTAGAAGACAAATACATCCTAAATTGCCAAATAAAAAGAATGGGACTCTAGATTTTATTAGCACTTTTCTTCGTTTTGACTGTATGTTATTTCTGTACTAGCATCTTCATAAGTTTTAAGTGAAATTTTTTAAATATCTGGTTTACATCATTTTTTTTAGATTTGATATCATCATATTGATAAATAAGAGAGATTCATTGTGAATAGTACATACCATAGTGAATTCTACTTTGGTGGTGAATAATATGCTCAATTTGGACCTCATATTGATAATGAACTAAGATGGTCTAACTCCCTATCTTTCAATCTCTCGTGAAGCTCAATAAAAAACCCTTAGTTGCTTACTTTTATAGGGATCTAATTGATTCCTATCAAAATCTTACCCCTTTAGTATCATTTTTGTGGTTGTATTATAATGCTACATGTTCCTCTCAAGGATAGCTTTAATACAAGCACTTTATTCACTAAACATATTCAAGACTGCACTTTCATTGTGTATATGCTTGATATGATACTCACTACATTCACTAACTTGCACTCAGCATCATTCATTTAATTTGCATAGTCCCATATCCTTGTAATCACCTCATTACAATATTCTTCAATGAAACCCTGGCAACCACTGAAAGAAGCATCTCTTCAAGATAAATCAAGGCATGAGTACCTTAATTAAATCAGTTGATTTCTTACTTCACTTGTCACACATGTACAATAACCAAACCCCAACTATCATATGTACTAGGTCTGAGATGATATCATAATATGTAACATGAACTAGCTCTAGCTTGTTTAATGATACATCACTATATTTTGTAATTTGCACTATCACGACACGTTTGAAAGACATGTCTCTATTGAGATTAGAGGCACCAGATCTCTAAGGTGTATGGAATCAGATTTTCCTTCAAAGTGTTGCCTTTGCATGACATATGACTGTGACATCTTTATCTCTTTTCTCAATTCAAGGCAAGGAAAGTCCATGCAATGAAAATTAGTAGGCAACAACAATGATGTAGTGGTCTTTGCATTAGAATTTTTGTGAAAATCAGAACATACTCAAAGGTTCATAACAACTCTAATAGTTGTACCAGGGGCCATGTTTAACAAACCAAATGCAATTGCTAACTTTTCACTATGGTGGTAGATAAATGATTCTTTTTTCTTCTATTCCACATCATTAAGTAAAAGTCTTGAATCTGGAAATACCCTGTTGCCTTCACTTGCCAAGCCAATTTCTCTAATTTTGCATAGCTCTCCCATGTTTGTGGTTGTGATCTGTCTCCTACAATTTTTCATTGATTTATCTTTCTGTTGTGTTTGGACTTACTTTTGTAAACTTGCAATATACAATGCACTTTTATTCTTTCTGAATTGAGACTAATAGTAATTTTGTTGATTGTATTGAGGCACAGCTTCATTCATGGCAGAAAAGGTAGCACCCTGTTGCTCATATCATATGGCACATTGCATATAAAGGAGGAAAGATTCTAGGGTTATTGTTGACTCCATTGAAGGGGAGAGCTTCATATATGGGACACGATCAACACTCTCCTTCTTGGATTCTACACGTTACAACTTGCTCTAGGAAGATTGCCGTTGTAGAAGTTTTAAGAGATGAAAGGGGCATGTGCTTGCATTGAAGGGCTCCAAGAATACATTTCCATCATTGCAAAAGTTTTTTGGAGAAGTTTCTTTCTTGTCATTTCTGTGTATTGTAACTCATATTTCAGTCTTGTGACTGAAAATAAAAATTGTAATACTTGATTTCTAAGCATTTTTCAAGAAAGATAGATATTTCAGACTTGTGCAAGTTGCAATAACACCTTACTTTTATTAAAGTTCAACAATTTTGCCTTCTCAATAGTTGTCTTATTGTGTGCAATTGATGATTGATGTGTATTTCTATGTTTTATCTTTAAACCCTCAAATATCAGTCAATTAAAATGACTAAATATATTACTAATTGACATCAATTAATAATTAAATTGACTAAATATACTACCAATTGATAGAAATCTATGAATAGTGAATAAATATGACTAAATATATGACCAGTGAAATCAGTGAATAAAAATGACTAAATATACTACCAAATTGATCAAAATGATGATTAAAATTAATGACTAAATACACTACCAATGGACAAAAATCAATAAATAAAAATGACTAAATAGTGACCAGTTAACAACAATTAATGACTAAATTAACGACTAAATATATTAGTGAATAAAAAATGGCTAAATTATTGCAAGTATGTGCCTAACCATTGTTGTCATTGATGTCAACATATCAGTGCTATCATTGGTGTCAATTGTGATCTTGTTTTGATGTTTTTTAGATGCTTTGTACTTCCCTATATAATGTTGGAGATAATGAGTAAGTGATTCTGAGATTGAGTTTCCAAGTGCTTTTGAGAAAATTTGCTTCTCTAATAGAAATAGTGTATAGAAGAGTATCTTTGATTACAACATAATAGTTTAGTAGATTTCTCTACATTTTTTGTAGAATGAATATCCTTGTCTGCGAATTGGAATTTATTTATATGCATGTCTGAAGATGCTATGTTTCAAGTTTGAGCCTCTGGTATGAAGATTTGAGTGAGTTATGTTCATCAGAGTGAAAACTAATTTTTCTATATATTTGGTGGTGATAGGAAGAATGTATTATGCTCCGCATTCCTCCATATTTAAGTATTTTAGTATGCAGTTTTGGAATCAAGTTTGTAGTGATGTTATGTGCCTTCAAATCCAATGGTTCATGATCTGGTAGTCCACAAGTGATCTTTTCTTTATGACAGTGGATGATAGTTATGTTCAAGTGCTCCAAATTGAAGAATCTTCTTGACAAAGTGATTATAGATTGTGTGGATGTTCTTGGTGATTATAATGTGCTAGTGGATGTCTCTTGATCATGTTCCTACCTTTGGATTGGTTTGTAAAGAGAAACTTGGATCATGGATAAAGATTGTTCTTAGAACACTTAGTGTTAACACTAGTCTTGGCCAACATGGTTGTTTTCACTGCTTGTGGAGATACATCAAAGATTGTGGAAGCGTTTCATAGCATGGAAGATTGCATTTGAGTTCTAGCTAAGGTATAACATGATCCACATACATCTTGCCTTAGCAATTTTGTTTAGGTCTAGACCTATTTCTATTTATGTTTGTAATTCCAACCTTGGAGATTGTTCCAATGGTTGATGAATGTAATGCCAACCTTGATGTACATTCCAAGGTTGATAAATTGCATAAAAACATGTAATGTAGTTGCAAAAAAGAAGTCCATATGTGAAAATGCGAAGATAAGTGTGAAGCTGTAAGAAGAGCAGAGTAGAGGAGTTATACTGTGCTTCAATGGAACTGAACCCAGGCATGAAGTAGATGCTAACAAATTAGTTCACCAACTCTTGGCAGTGAGCCATCCCTTGGAAGTGAGCCGATCTTGGCAGTGAGCCTCAACATTTGTAGTGGGCATATTGGGCAGTGAGCCTCTATTTTTTGATATTGATATAACATATATATTTTTGTGGGCTAACACCCACTATGGTTTTTCCCTCATAGGGTTTTACACATAAAAAATCTGGTGTCTAATGTGTTGAATGTGTTATTATGTTGAGCTTCTTGTTTCATGCTTTCATGGTTAAATCTTGATATTGATGATTGAATATTTGATGTGATGATAAGTGGTTAATTTTTTGTGACCACTAATTCATCCCCCCTCTTAGTTGTCTGTTGTATTTCAACAATTGGTATCAAAGCAAGGTCCCTCAGAAATAAGCCTAACATCTTGAGGAAGATCCAGGATGTCTTACAAGAAGGAAGCTCTGTAGTTTGATGGAACAAATTATGCTCTTTGGAAGGTGTGAATGAAAATCCATCTCCTTTGCCTTGGTTATAGTATTTGGAAAGTGAAATAAACAAAGTATACCATGCCTTAAAATGGTTTGACAAATGAAGATGAAATCAAAGAATATGAGTTGAATATAAAATCTAGAGATGCTCTGTTAAGTGCCTTATCCAACACAGAGTTGATAAATGTCATGGATTTGGAAATTGCTCATGAAGTCTGGGAAAACCTAAAAAATCTGTATGAAGGAGATAAGTCCATAAAACATGCCAAGTTGTAGGGTCTGAAAGAGAAATATGAGGGTTTGAAGATGAGCAAAGATGAGAACATAACATTCTTCATGCAAAAGGTTGATGAAATTGTCAATGGAATAAAAGGATTGAGAGGAACTATTGATGAGAAGGAAGTAGCGATGAAAATTCTTAGGTCATTACCTAAGTCTTATAGTCATAAGGTAGTTGCAATTGAAGAAGTAATGACTGTGCAGGATGTCACTAAGGATCAATTGCTAGGAAATCTTATGACTTTTGAAATGAGAGAGTTTGGTGATGCTCTGTCGAAGATTGAAACTACTTTCAAAGCTAGTACTTCAAAGAAGATCTCCAAAGCTGAGAAGTACAAAGTGGAATCTAATGATGAGCTTGATGAAATTGAAGCCAACTTTCTTGATAGACTAAAAAGAGGTTCCGATAAGTATAAAGGCAAATTACCTTTCAAATGTTTTTCATGTGGTAAGGTTGGTCACTATGCTTCTAGAAGTCCTAAAAGAATTGAAAGGAATAGAAAAAGATTTGAAAGAAAACCTAGGGTTCCAAAGAAATGCTACTATGATAGAAATTTTGATAATGAAGGTGTAATAGATGATGAATCTGATGATGCTAATACTAGTACAAATGAGTGCTTATTCATTGCTATTAAAGAAGAAACTATGTCTACTAATCCTACTAGCTGTGTAAAGGAAGAAAAACCAGTGGAAGAAAGTGCTTTGACTATTCAAGTTGAGAAAGATAAGGATAAATGGATTATTGATGGTGGATTCTCACATCACATGACTAGTGACAAAAGTAAGTTTAGAAGTTTGGAAAAGTATGATGGTGGACTGGTTAGGTTTGGAGATAATGTAGTTGGTAAGATCTGTGGAAAAGGATCTATTTCTTTTGATTGAAAGCACAACACTATTAATGTCCTATATGTGAAGGGTTTAAAACATAATCTTTTGAGTGTTGGTCAGATGTGTGACAAAGGTTATGATCTGAAATTCAAAGATAATGGGTGCAAGATCATGGAAAGCTCTAGAATAGTGATTGCTACTAGTAAGAAGACCAGAGGTAACATTTACCAACTAAAAGGAACTAATGATTATTGTTTAGTAGCTCAGACAGATGAAAGTTGGTTGTGGCATAGAAGAATGTGTCATATCAACTTTGATAATTTGATGAAGATAAGTATAGGACAGGCTATGAGAGATTTACCAAAGCTTGTGAAACCTACCAATACCATTTGTAAGCAATGTCAGTTGGGGAAGCAGACAAGAATAATTTTCAAGAGCAAAGAGAAATTTTCTGCTAGTTTGTTGGAGCTAGTACATATATATTTGTATGGTCCCACAAGAACAAGAAGTCTGCAAGGTGATAGGTATTTTATGCTACTTATTGATGATTATTCTAGAATGACTTGGGTCACTTTCCTAAGGGAAAATTAAGAAGCCCTAGACAAGTTCAAAGATTTCAAGCCAATGGTTGAGAATGAGTTAGAGTTGAGAATCAAATGCTTAAGGTCTGATAGAGGAGGTGAGTTCACATCAAATGAATTCAATATATTTTGTGAAGAACAGTTGTCTGCACCTAGGACACATCAAATGAATTCAATATATTTTGTGAAGAACAAGGAATAAATAGACAGTTGTCTGCACCTAGGACTCCTCAGTAGAATGGAGTTGTTGAAAGAAAGAACATGAAAATTCAAGAGGCTACTAGACCTATGTTAAAGGAAGCTGATCTACTAGAAGTATACTAGAGAGAAGCCATACATACTACTATGTACATCCTAAATAGAGTTCAAGTCAAAGGTAACAACTCTAAAACTCTTTTTGAATTATTGTATGGAAGAGTTCCTTCAGTGAAGTATTTTAAAGTTTTTGGTAGCAAATGTTATATCAGAAGAGATGAAGAACTAGGAAAGTTTGATGCTAGATGTGATGAAGGAATCTTTCTTGGTTACTCTACCAGGAGTAAGGCCTACCAGTGCTACAATGAGAGACTGAAAAAGATTGTTGAGAGTACTAATGTGAAGGTGGATGAAGGCAAGGAAAGAATATCATATCTGAGTTGCTATGAACTAGATGAACCTGTGACTATAGTGAATGATGAAAAAGTTGAGAAAGAAGGAAACCAAGATGAAGAAGAGGGTTAGAAAAATGTTTCTAAGACTCCCAGGTATGTAAGGATAAATTATTCTAAAAATTAGATTGTAGGTGACAAAAACAAAGGGGTGTTGACAAGGAAAAGAGCTACAGAAGAACAAGTGAATTATTGTTTTCTTTCAAAGGTTGAACCAAAAACTATGAATGAAGCTTGTAATGATGAAAATTGGGTAAAGGCCATGGAAGAAGAACTGATGTAGATAGAGAAGAACCAAACTTGGGAACTAGTTCCTAGACCTGTTGATAAGAATGTGATTGGCACCAAATGGGTGCTTAGAAACAAGATGAATGAGAATGGAGAACTAGTAAGGAACAAAGCAAGATTGGTATGTAAAGGATACTCTCAGGTTGAAGGGATAGATTTTGAGGAGACCTATGCTCATGTGGCAAGAATTGAAGCAATTAGAATGTTTTTGGCTTTTGCAGAATTCAAAGATTTCAAGGTGTATTAGATGGATGTTAAGTCTGCATTCTTGAATGGTGAGTTGGAAGAAGAGGTCTACATTGAGCAATCGGAAGGGTTTCAATTATCACAACAATGTGATATGGTGTGCAGATTGAAGAAGGTCTTGTATGGACTGAAGCAAGCCCCTGAAGCCTGGTATGCAAGACTAGACAAGTATTTGTTGCAATTAGGAATTAGTAAAGACACTATAGACAGTAATCTCTATTTCAAAATCAATGATAATCAAATCTTGATTGTTGTAGTCTTTGTTGATGAAATTATCTTTGGAGGCAATGAAGGTATGTGCATGAAATTTGTTGGGGAAATGCAAAAAGATTTTGAGATGTTTATGTTTGGTGAAATGAATTTCTTTCTAGGTCTGCAAATTACTCAATCAGATAAAAGAATCTTCATTTCTTAGTCTAAGTATGTGAAAGAGTTGAAGAAATTTGGGATGGAGGACACTAAACTGGTATGTACTCCCATGGTGACTAGCTACAAGTTGAGAAAATATGATGAATCACTTAAGGCTGATCAGAAAAGGTATAGATCTATGATTGGAGGATTATTTTATCTAACACAAACCAGACCTTGTTGGATCTAGGGCATACAACTGAGAGGGGGGGGGGTGAATCAGTTGTATAAAACTTCTTCTTCTTTCAAACACTTAATTCTCTATTGTTAGTTAGCAGCATATCAAATAATCATCCATGGAAGCATAATACATAAACACAAGAGCAGATAAGCATCAACACATTGAACACCAAGATTTTGACGTGGAAAACCCGGTTAAGGGAAAAAACCACGGGGTGATTAACCCAAGAATTATTCTCTGTTAGAAGAATAAAGAAAAAATGAATGGCACATGCCAATAAGGGCTCACTGCCCGAGCACACTGCTCACAAAGAGGCCCACTGCCTACAAGGAGACACACTGTCTACAAAGTGATAAAAATCACAGTCTTGAACTGGAGAATGACATCTCTACCATGTCTGGATCAGTTCCAATTAAGCCCAAAATCTCTGCTCTGCCTTTCGCACGTTTCTTCGCTATGCCACACTCATCCACACACCACACTTTGAAATGAACTCACAAACCATTATTTATACAAGACATCAACTTAGGAACAAACATCTAAGTCGGCAAACAACCATAGGAGTATCCGCAAGATGAATAACACATCCGGTCGGCCATCACAAGAACATTCGCAGGATGAACAACTCATCCGGTCAGCTAGACAGAGCAAGAACTTCATCCGGAAGAATAACTTCAATTCCGGGCTCTACCATCAATGCGGACCAACAACACAACCTAAACATGATCCAAGAACCTTCACAAGCCTGTCTGAATGTCCGGATACATCCGCACTTCCTCTACTCACTGGGATCTCTTGTCTTCCTCATCCGGAACTTCAAGAACACAGTCTGTCGCCACTATCATAATGCAAGAGGTACTTCCGGACCTCCAAATCATACACAAATCAGGATGACACATCACAAGGACATCCCAAACACTCCGTCCAATCCGCAGATTAGGATAATACAATTCCGGACCTCACCGGACCTTTTTGTGATCCTCTGTCACCTCTGGATACTTGCCAGAACCGGTTCTATACCGACAGCCACAACTCCTTCAGATCTTCATGCGGACCTCTGAAATCTTAACTGAAGCATCTCAAGACTCATATTTACTAACCCTTTAATCCGCATCCTCCGGTTCTCATCCTATACAGTACATTTGCCTTCTTCTCATCACTGTTCTTCACTGTTCCTGACTGAGGCTAATTTTCTCAATATTCTCAGCACACAGCTCATCAAATCCTTCTTGTCAATGCAATATGAGTATGTTGACATCAATGAAAATAATGGCTCACCTCATACTTGCAACAATCTCCCCCTTTGTCATTGATGGCAACATATGATGTGAAAAACCATTAAGACAAGAACTTCAACTTTTCATATGTCTTCTCTTCCTTTACTGCTCCCCCTTTGATCATCAACCACTTGTTTTTCACATGTCTTCTCTCCCCCTTTGACATCAATGGAAAAGGGCTCATACTTGCAATTCTCATATATCAGAATCATACCAGCTGCTCCCCCTTAGTTGCAGCTCCCCATTAGTCCGGATCACAAGATATGACTGTGATAGCCACCGGACTGATGCACATCAGTGCATCTTAGTTCATCACCGGAGGGGCCATGACCCCTAACTTCTCCCGGAGATATTCAAAAGAGTCCTTGGGAAGAGGTTTTGTAAAGATATCTGCAATCTGATCCTTGGAGGGAACATACTCCAATCTGACTTCTTCCTTGTTTACTTGTTCTCTCAAAAAGTGAAATTTGATAGATATGTGCTTAGTCTTAGAATGCAATACCAGATTCTTGGAAATATTAATTGCACTTGAATTATCACAGAAAATTGTGATAGGCTCCTCATATTCAACTTTGATGTCTCTTAGCATCTGCTTCATCCATAAGATTTGAGTGCAACTACCTGCTGCTGCAATGTATTCTACTTCAGTTGTAGACAGAGATATTGCATCTTGTTTCTTGCTTAGCCAAGAAACCAATCTCTTCCCCAAAAAGAATGCTCCACCACTAGTGCTTTTCCAGTCATCCACATCTCCTGCCCAATCTGCATCTGTGTAAGCATGAAGAGAGAAATCCGGATCTCTAGGGTACCATAGACCATACTCAGCTGTTCCTTTCAAGTACCTAAAAATTATTTTGATTGCCATAACATGAGATTCTCTAGGATCAGCCTGGAATCTTGCCACAAGACCAACAGCCTGCATTATATCTGGTCTAGTTTGAGTGAGATACAACAATCCACCAATCATTGATCTATACTTTGTCTGATCTGCTTTTGGAGAATCATCATCTTTGCTTAGCTTACATCCGGTTGCCATAGGAGTGTTCATTGGCTTTGAGTCTTCCATACCAAATTTCCTTAACAATTCTTTCACATATTTGGTCTAAGAAATGAAGATCCCTTCTTTTGTTTGAGTAATTTGCAGACCCAAGAAGAAATTCATTTCACCAAGCATAGACATTTCAAACTCACTTTTCATCTGATTAGCAAAAGTTTTGCACATACTATCTCTTCCTCCAAAAATGATATCATCCACAAACACTTCAACAATCAGAATGTTTTCATGATCAATTTTGAAATATAAGTTACTGTCAGCAGTACCTTTGTTGAATCCAATCTGCACAAGATGCTTATCCAACCTTTCATACCATGCTCTTGGGGCTTGCTTCAATCCATACAAAGCTTTCTTCAACTTGCAGACCATATCATTATTATCAGACAATTGAAATCCATCCGGTTGTTCAATGTAGAATTCTTCTTCCAGATCACCATTTAGGAAGGCAGACTTGACATCCATCTGATATACCTTGAAGTCTTTGAAGGCAGCAAATGCAAGAAGTAATCTGACTGCTTCAATTCTTGCCACCGGAGCAAAAGTCTCTTCAAAGTCAATTCCTTCTATTTGAGAGTAGCCTTTGCAGACCAATCTAGCTTTGTTTTTGATTACTTCACCAGCTTCATTTAGTTTGTTCCGGAAGACCCACTTGGTTCCAATTACATTCCTGTCTCTAGGTCTGGGAACAAGATCCCAAGTATGATTTTTCTCAATTTGCATCAATTCATCTTCCATTGCTTTGGTCCAGTTTTCATCATTGCAGGCTTCATTTATTGTTTTAGGTTCAATCTTTGAAATCAGACAACATTCATTCTGATTTTGAGCAATATTCCTTCTAGTTTGTACACCTTTGCTTCTGTCACCTATGATCTGATCTTCAGAGTGGTTCAGTCTTACATACCTTGGAATTTTGGGAGTATCCAGCACTGCTGTTTCTTGATCATGCTCATTCAAACCTATCTCTTCTTCCTGATTTACCGGATCAGGCTGACTCTGTCTCACCGGAGAGGATTGAGTTCCTTGAACACTGTCTTGGTCATCTTCATCAAGCTCATAAAATCTTGAAGGTTTCGCAATTCCTTCATCAACTTTCACATTGGTGCTTTCTATCATCTTCCTCAATCTCTTATTGTAGCACCGGTATGCTTTACTTTGAGTGGAGTAGCCCAAGAAAATTCCCTCATCACTTCTAGCATCAAACTTTCCTAGATCTTCATCTCTTTTAATATAACACTTGCTACCAAATACTCTGAAATATTTCACAGTAGGAGTGATGCCAAACCAAAGTTCATAGGGGGTCTTACCGATGTTGTTTCTGATTTGAACTCGATTTAGAGTGTAGACTGCGGTGCTGATAGCTTCTTTCCAAAACATTTGAGGAACATTTGCTTCCAACATCATTGTCCTAGCAGCTTCCTGGATGGTCCGGTTCTTTCTCTCAACTACTCCATTTTGCTGTGGAGTCTTAGGAGCAGACAACTGTCTCCTTATACCCTGTTTCTCACAAAAGTCAATGAATTCACCAGATGTAAATTCACCACCTCTATCAGACCTTAGACACTTTAGTTTCAATCCGGTTTGATTCTCCACCATAGCTTTGAAGATTTTAAACTTCTCAAAAGCTTCTGATTTTTCTTTTAGAAAGGTAACCCACATCATCCGGGAATGATCATCAATTAACAACATGAAATATCTATCACCTTGCAGACTCTTGATTCTTGTCGGACCACATAGATCAGTATGTACTAATTCCAACAATCCGGTAGAAGACTGATCTTTGCTTTTGAAGGAGACTCTGCTTTGTTTACCTAACTGACATTCTTTACACACACTATTTGTAGGTTTCATCAATTTTGGAAGATCTCTCACAGCCTGAGTATTGCTTATCTTGATGATGTTATCAAAATTTACATGACACATTCTTCTATGCCATAACCAACTCTGATCAATTTGGACAAATAAACAACTTTTATTTGAACCAACCAGATGAAAGATATTACCTTTTGTCTGAGTACCGGATGCAATTTCAGTTCCGGAGCTTGTAAAGATTCTGCATTTTCCATTCTTGAACCGGAGATCATAGCCTTTGTCCACTAACTGACCAACACTGAGAAGATTGTGCTTCAATCCTTCAACATACAGTACATTTCTTGTTTTGCTCTTACCATCAAAGGAAATAGTTCCCCTACCTCTGATTCTGCCAGCAGAATTGTCACCAAACTTTACCATTCTTCCTTCATATCTTTCCAAATCTAAGAACTTATTCTTGTCACCAGTCATATGGTGAGAACATCCACTGTCAATAACCCAATCATCCTTTTCTTCCACTTGAGCAGCCAAGGCTTTTTCAACAACTTTGTGATTGACAGATTCAGAGAGTATTGAATCTTCTTCCTTGATGGCTATAAACACCCACTCATTTCTGGATTTGTTTCCTAGTTCTGATTCATCATCTGTTACTCCTTCATTGTCATCTTCTTCATGAACATAATAGCAATTCTTTTGAAACCTTTGTCTGTGAGTATTAGATCTTGCAGATCTCTCCGGACATCTTGAGGCAAAATGACCAATCTTATTGCAATTGAAACACTTAAAGGGTAGTTTTCCTTCATACTTACCGGATCCTCTTAGCAATCTCTTTGCAATGAGGGCTTCAAGTTGAGCTGTTTCTGCTTCTTCTTCTTCCATGTCTCTTCTTGCTTGATCATACCATGACATTTTCCTTGATGAGTTTTCACCCGGATCAAATCTCTGTTTGCCTTTCACATAGGCACTGGCTTTGAAAGCAGATTCAGTCTTGGGAGGATCATCTCCAAACTCGGTCATTTCAAATGCAGCTAGTTTGCCAGCCAGTTGTTCTCTTGTGACAGTTGTGTGGGCTCTGAATTCATCAATGGCAGCAACTTTGATTTTGTAGCCAGCAGGAAGGGATCTTAGGATTTTACAGACAATCTCATTTTCATCTAAAGTTCCACCAGCATTTCTGATTCCACATACCAGCTCATTTACTCTTGGCATAAAGGTAGTGATGTTTTCATCATCTCTCATTTTCAATCTTTCAAATTTCCCTTTCAGACTTTGCAACCTTGCACTTTTGACAAACTCATCTCCTTCATACAGAAGTTCCAGTTTAGTTAGGATCTCATATGCAGTTGGTAGGTCAATGACATTTGAGAGATCTGAGTCATTCAATGCGCTTAGAAGAGCTTCCTTGGTCCGCAGATTGTTTTCAGCTTCTGTGATTTCATTCAGAGTTGTCGGACCACCTTGTGGAGGTACATATGGTTTTGAAATCATAGCCAAGTATGCTTTTCCCATACATTCCAAGTGACACTTCATGCGACCTTTCCAGAGAGTGAAGTTGGTTCCATCGAACTTTGGACTATCCTTCTTGTATGACGACATCCTGGATCTCCTCAAGCGGTTAAGCTCCTATCAGAGGAACTTAGCTCTGATACCAATTGTTGGATATAGGGCATACAACTGAGAGGGGGGGGTGAATTAGTTGTATAAAACTTCTTCTTCTTTCAAACACTTAATTCTCTGTTGTTAGTTAGCAGCATATCAAATAATCATCCATGGAAGCATAATACATAAACACAAGAGTAGATAAGCATCAACACATTGAACACCAAGATTTTGACGTGGAAAACCCGGTTAAGGGAAAAACCACGGGGTGATTAACCCAAGAATTATTCTCTGTTAGAAGAATAAAGAAAAAATGAATGGCACATGCCAATAAGGGCTCACTGCCCGAGCACACTGCTCACAAAGAGGCCCACTGCCTACAAGGAGACACACTGTCTACAAAGTGATAAAAATCACAGTCTTGAACTGGAGAATGACATCTCTACCATGTCTGGATCAGTTCCAATTAAGCCCAAAATCTCTGCTCTGCCTTTCGCACGTTTCTTCGCTATGCCACACTCATC
The DNA here is from genome assembly GCA_027924645.1 of Cunninghamia lanceolata. NCBI lineage: Eukaryota > Viridiplantae > Streptophyta > Pinopsida > Cupressales > Cupressaceae > Cunninghamia > Cunninghamia lanceolata. The sequence continues at coordinate 5,488,159 of BSBN01000030.1, forward strand.
CACACACCACACTTTGAAATGAACTCACAAACCATTATTTATACAAGACATTGACTTAGGAACAAACATCTAAGTCGGCAAACAACCATAGGAGTATCCGCAAGATGAATAACACATCCGGTCGGCCATCACAAGAACATTCGCAGGATGAACAACTCATCCAGTCAGCTAGACAGAGCAAGAACTTCATCCGGAAGAATAACTTCAATTCTGGGCTCTACCATCAATGCGGACCAACAACACAACCTAAACATGATCCAAGAACCTTCACAAGCCTGTCTGAATGTCTGGATACATCCGCACTTCCTCTACTTACTGGGATCTCTTGTCTTCCTCATCCGGAACTTCAAGAACACAGTCTGTCGCCACTGTCATAATGCAAGAGGTACTTCCGGACCTCCAAATCATACACAAATCAGGATGACACATCACAAGGACATCCCAAACACTTCGTCCAATCCGCAGATTAGGATAATACAATTCCGGACCTCACCGGACCTTTTTGTGATCCTCTGTCACCTCTGGATACTTGCCGGAACCGGTTCTATACCGACAGCCACAACTCCTTCAGATCTTCATGCGGACCTCTGAAATCTTAACTGAAGCATCTCAAGACTCATATTTACTAACCCTTTAATCCACATCCTCCGGTTCTTATCCTATATAGTACATTTGCCTTCTTCTCATCACTGTTCTTCACTGTTCCTGACTGAGGCTAATTTTCTCAATATTCTCAGCACACAGCTCATCAAATCCTTCTTGTCAATGCAATATGAGTATGTTGACATCAATGACAATAATGGCTCACCTCATACTTGCAACAGACCTGACATATTGCATGTAGTTTGTCTTGTGGGAAGATTTCAATCAAATCCAAGGGAGTCACATGTGATGGCAGTTAAGAGAATCTTGAGGTATTTAAAAGGCACACCAAATCATGGCTTATGGTATCCAAAAGATAATGATTTCACTCTTAGTGCCTATACAGATGCAAATTGGGCCAGAGATGTTGATGACAGGAAAAGTACAAGTGGGGGTGCTTTCTTTTTGGGCAATAGATTGGTTTCATGGTTGAACAAGAAGCAAGATTCAATTTCCTTATCCACTGTAGAAGCAAAGTATATTATGGCAACATGATGTTGCACTCAAGTGCTATGGATGAAGTAGACATTGAAGGACATAAGAGTTGTGTATGACGATCCAATTGCAATCTTTTGTGACAATACAAGTCCTATAAACATTTAAAAGAATCCAGTGATGCACTCAAAAACAAAACATATATCAATAAGGTATCACTTTTTGGAGAGAAGGTGATAGAGAATGAAGTTAAGATGGAATATGTGTCTACAAAGGATCAGATTGCAAATATTTTCACTAAACCTCTGCCTAAGGATACTTTTGAGTATCTCATAGAAAAGTTAGGGGTTAATACCCCTTCTATTCTGAACTAAGATTCATAAGAATGCATCAATCTAGTGGTGCTTAGAGCTTCATTCATTGATCTAGATTGATGTTTTGAGGGCTACCTCTCAGGGGGAGTAGCTAGATGTTACCGGTATATGTTCTTGATATAGAAAGTATGAAAGTTTAGAAGAATCGGAGCAACAAAGTGCAAGTATGTGCCCTTTGCCATTGATGTCAAAGGGGGAGAGAAATCATGTGAAAAAATCAAAGAAGAAAAAGTACAGATGTGTAAAGAGAAAGGGGGATAATCTTGTCTTGATGGTCTTTACAATTTTTCACATCATACATTGCCATCAATGACAAAGGGGGAGATTATTGCAAGTATGTACCTAACTAGTGTTTCATTGATGTCAACATATTAGTGTTGTCATTGGTGTCAACTATGATCTGTTGCAAGTATGGGTCTAACTGGTGTTGTCATTGATGTCAACATACTCATGTTGCATTGATGAGAAGGATTAGATGAGCAGAGAGGAGCAATGGAGACAGTGAAGTGGAGATCCTAGCTAAGATGTAGATCAGAGGCTGCAGTTCAAAGGGTTTGTAGATATGAGTCTTGAGATGATCCAGTCAAGTTTTCAGAGGTCCGCATGAAGATCTGAAGAAGTTATGGCCGCTCAAGTAGAACCAGCTCTGGCAAGTGTTCAGAAGTGACAGAGTGACAAATAGGTCCGGTGAGATCTAGAAATGCATTATCCCATTCTGTAGATTTGAGGAAGTGTTGAGGATGTCCTTGTGAAGTGTCAACTCTATTGGTTCATGGTTTGAAGGTCCAGAAGTGCCTATTCCTTTATGACAGTAATGACAGACTGTGTTCTTAAAGCTCCAGATGAAGGAGAGAAGAATTCCAACAAGTAGATGAAGTAGGGATGCTCTTGGTGATTTTGGAAAAGTTGTGGTGATCTTTGGATCATGTTCAGTTCATGTTGGTGGTCTGCATTGAAGTTAGAGTGTGCATTTGAAGAATAACCACTGGATGATGGTGTTCTTCCTGAGATTGGCCGACCAGATGTTTTACACATCTTGCGGATGTTCTAGTAGATGTTTTCTGACTTAGATGATTATTCCTAAGTCGATGCCTTGTATAAATAAGGGATTATGAAGTCTTTCCAAAGTGTGTTTTGGTGATGAGTGTGTGGTGGTGAGGAGAGCGAAAGGTAGAGCAGAAGTATTGGGCTTAAATGGAACTGATTCAAGCATGGTGAAGATGCTATTCTCTAGTTCATGTATGTGATATTTATTCCTTTGTAGACAGTATGTCTCTTGTAAGCAATGAGCCTCTTGTGAGTAGTGTGCTCGGGCAGTGAGCCCTAATTGGCATGTGCCATTTTATTCTTTCTATTCTTCTAATAGAGAATACAATCTTGGGTTAATCACCTTGTGGTTTTTCCCTTAACCAGGTTTTCCACGTCAAAATCTTGGTGTCTTATGTGTTGATGTGTTTCTGCTTTTGATTTGAATGCATTATGGTTCATGATTAATATTTTGCTAATCACTAAAGAAGATTTAAGTGTTTAATTGGAGAAAGTTTTGCACAACTGATTCACCCCCCCACTCAGTTGTGTGCCCTAAGTCTAACAATTGGTATCAGAGCTAAGTTCCTCAAAAAGAGATTAACCGCTTGAGGAGATCCAGGATGTCATCCTACAAGAAGGATAGTCCGAAGTTTGATGGAACCAATTTCAATCTATGGAAAGGTCGCATGAAGTGTCACTTGCAATGCATGGGAATAGCATACTGGACCATGGTTACAATACAGTATGTACCTCCACAGGGTGGTCCAAAAGCTGCAAATGAAATCACAGATGCTAAAAATGATTTGCAGACTAGAGAAGCTCTTCTAAGCGCATTATCTGATTCAGAGCTCTCAAATGTTATTGACCTTCCAACTACTTTTGATAGTTGGAAAAAATTGGAAGTTTTGCATGAAGGAGACCAGTACGTTAAATGTGCAACGTTACAGAGTCTGAAAGGGAAATTTGAAAAATTGAAGATGAGAGATGATGAAAATATTACTACTTTTATGCCAAGAGTAAATGAGCTTGTTTGTGGAATTAGAAATGCTGGTGGAGTCTTGGATGAAAATGAGATTGTTGGCAAAATTCTCAGATCCCTTCCTGCCTCTTACAAAATCAAGGTTGCTGCCATTGATGAATTCAAAGCCCATACAACTATCACAAGAGACCGATTGGCTGGCAAATTGGTTGCATTTGAAATGACCAAGTTTGGAGATGATCCCCCCAAGACTGAATCTGCATTTAAAGCCAGTGCCTCTGTAAAAGGTAAACAAAGGTTTGATTCGGGAGAGAACTCATCAAGGAAACTGTCATGGTATGAAAAAGAAAGAAAAGACCTGGAAGAAGAAGAAGTAGAAACTACTCAACTTGAAGCCCTTATTACAAAGAGACTGCCAAGAGGATCTGGTAAGTATGAAGGAAAATTGCCTTTTAAGTGTTTTAACTGCAATAAGATTGGTCATTTTGCCTCAAAATGTCTGGAAAGATTTTCAAGGCTAAATCCTAATAGATCAAGGTTCCAAAAGAATTGTTACTATGTTCATGAAGAAGATGATAATGAAGGAGTAACAGTTGATGAATCAGAGAATGGAAACAAATCTGGAAGTGAATGGGTGTTTATTGCCATCAAGGAAGAAGAACCAATATCCTCTGTATCTATTAATCATAAAGTTGTAGAAAGAGCCCTGGCTGCCCAAGTTGAAGAAAAGGATGATTGGGTCATTGACAGTGGTTGCTCTCACCATATGACAGGTGACAAAAATAAGTTCATAGATTTGGCAAGGTATGAAGGAGGAGTGGAGAAGTTTGGTGATAATTCTGCTGGTAGAATCAGAGGAAGAGGAACTATTTCTTTTGATGGAAGGAACAAAATCGATAATGTTCTATATGTTGAAGGCTTGAAGCACAATCTTCTCAGTGTTGGACAGTTGGTGGACAAAGGCTATGATCTCCAGTTCAAGAATGGAAAATGCAAGATCTTTGAAAGCTCCGGAACAGAGATTGCTTCCGGTACCCAAACTAAAGGTAATATCTTCCACTTGGTTGGCACTGGTAAAAGTTACTTATTTGTTCAAGTTGATTAGAGTTGGTTATGGCATAGGAGAATGTGTCATGTGAATTTTGATAATATCATCAAGATAAGCAATACTCAGGCTGTAAGAGATCTTCCAAAATTGGTGAAACCTACCAATAGTTTGTGCAAAGAATGTCAGTTGGGTAAGCTGAGTAAAATTACATTCAAGAGTAAGGAACTATCTTCTACCAGATTATTGGACTGAGTTCATACTGACCTTTGTGGCCTTTCAAGAATCAAGAGTATGCAAGTGATATATACTTCATGTTAGTAATTGATAACTATTCCTGGATGATGTGGGTAACTTTTCTGAAAGAGAAATCAGAAGCCTTTGAGAAATTCAAAATATTCAAGGCTATGGTAGAAAATGAAACCGGATTGAAATTGAAATGTCTGAGGTCTGATAGAGGTGGAAAATTCACATCTGGTGAGTTCATAGAGTTCTGTGAGAAACATGGAATAAAGAGACAGTTGTCTGCTCCTAGGACTCCACAACAGAATGGAGTAGTGGAAAGAAAGAACCAGACCATACAGGAAGCATCTAGGACCATGATGATGGAAGTAAATGTTCCTCACATCTATTGGAGAGAAGCTACCAGCACTGCAGTCTATACTCTCAATCGAGTTCAAATAAGAAGCAACATTGGTAAGACTCCTTATGAACTTTGGTTTGGCATCACTCCTACTATGAGGTATTTTAGAGTTTTTGGTAGCAAATGTTACATTAAAAGAGATGAAGATCTAGGAAAGTTTGATGCTAGAAGTGATGAAGGAATATTCTTGGGTTATTCTACTCAAAGAAAAGCATATCGGTGTTAGAACAAAAGACTAAGAAAGATGATAGAAAGTACAAATGTGAAGGTTGATGAGGGATTTGAGAAACCCTCAAGGTTTTATGAATATGATGAAGATGATCAAAATGGTGTTCTGACTCAAGGAGCCCAAGCCTCATCTGTTAGTCATATTCAAGCTAATCTGATAAACCAGGAAGAAGAAATAAGTTTCAATGAACCTGATCAAGAATCAGAAGTGCAGGAAATTCCTAAAGTTCCTAGGTATATAAGACTGAACCACTCTGAAGATCAGATCATAGGTGATAAAAGAAAAGGAGTACTGACAAGAAGGAGAATTGCTCAAGATTTAGAAGAGTATTGTTTGATTTCAAAGATTGAACCTAAGACAGTGAATGAAGCTTGCAATGATGAAAACTGGACTAAAGCAATGGAGGAAGAGCTAGTACAAATAGAGAAAAATCACACTTGGGATCTTGTTCCCAGACCTAGAAACAAGAATGTGATTGGAACCAAATGGGTCTTTCAGAACAAACTAAATGAAGTTGGTGAAGTAATCAGAAATAAAGCTAGATTGGTCTGCAAGGGCTACTCTCAAATAGAAGGAATTGACTTTGAAGAAACTTTTGCTCTGGTGGCAAGAATTGAAGCAGTCAGATTATTTCTTGCCTTTGCTGCCTTCAAGGATTTCAAGATATATAAGATGGATGTCAAGTCTGCCTTTCTAAACGGTGATTTGGAAGAAGAAGTGTATATAGAGCAACCAGATGGATTTCAATTGTCTGATCATGGTGATATGGTCTGCAAGTTGAAGAAGGCACTATATGGATTGAAGCAAGCCCCAAGAGCCTGGTATGAAAGATTGGATAAGCATCTTTTGAAGATTGGTTTCAACAAAGGTACTGCTGATAGTAACTTATATTTCAAAATTGATCATGAAAACATCTTGATTGTTGAAGTATTTGTTGATGATATTATCTATGGAGGAAGAGATAGTATGTGTAAAACTTTTGCAAATCAAATAAAAAGTGAGTTTGATATGTCTATGCTTGGTGAAATGAATTTCTTCTTGGGTCTGCAAATTACTCAAACAAAGAAAGGAATCTTCATTTCTTAGACCAAATATGTGAAAGAATTGTTGAGGAAATTTGGGATGGAAGATTCAAAGCCAATGATACTCCCATGGCAACTGGATGTAAGTTGAGCAAAGATGATGACTCTCCTAAGGCAGACCACACAAAGTAAAGATCAATGATTGGAGGATTGTTGTATCTCACTCAAACTAGACCAGATATAATGCAGGCTGTTGGTCTTGTTGCTAGATTCCAGGTTGATCCCAGAGAATCTCATATCATGGCAATCAAGAGGATTTTTATATATCTAAAAGGAATAGTTGAGTATGGTTTGTGGTATCCTAGAGATCATGATTTCTCTCTTCATGCATATACAGATGTAGATTGGGTAGGAGATGTGGATGACTGGAAGAGTACCAGTGGTGGAGCATTCTTTTTGGGAAAGAGATTGGTTTTTTGGCTAAGCAAGAAACAAGAAGCAATATCCATGTCTACAACTGAAGTAGAATACATTGCAACAGTAGGTAGTTGCACTCAAGTTTTGTGGATGAAGCAGATGCTAAAAGATATTAAAGTAGAGTATGAGGAGCCTATCACAATCTTCTGTGATAATTCAAGTGCAATAAATATATCTAAGAATCTGGTGTGGCATTCTAAGAGTAAGCATATATCTATCAAGTTTCACTTTTTGAGAGAGCAAGTGAACAAGAATGAAGTTAGATTGGAGTTTGTGCCCTCCAAGGATTAGATTGCAGATATCTTTACCAAACCTCTACCTAAGGACTCTTTTGAGTATCTCAGGGAGAAGTTAGGGGTTATTACCCCTTCGGTGATGAACTAAGGTGCACTGAGGTGCATCAGTCTGGTGGATATCACAGTCATATCTTGTGATCCAGATTGATGGGAGCTGCTAATCAAGGGGAGCAGCAGGTATGATTCTATAGTGTTGGAATTGCAAGTATGAGCCCTTTTCCATTGATGTCAAAGGGGGAGAGAAGACATGTGAAAAACAAGTGGTTGATGATCAAAGGGGGAGCAGTAAAGGAAGAGAAGACATGTGAATGGTTGTTGCTGATAGGGGGAGTTGTGTCAGTAAGGAGAAGTTCTTGTCTTGATGGTTTTTCACATCATATGTTGCCATCAATGACAAAGGGGGAGATTGTTACTAGTATGGGTCTAATCGGTGTTGTCATTGATGTCAACATACTCATGTTCCATTGATGAGAAGGATTGGATGAGCAGAGAGGAGCAATGGAGATAGTGAAGTGGAGATCCCAGCTAAGATGCAGATCAGAGGTTGCAGTTCAAAGGGTTTATATATATGAGTCTTGAGATGATCCAGTCAAGTTTTTAGAGGTCCGCATGAAGATCTGAAGAAGTTATGGCCGCTCAAGTAGAACCAGCTCCGGCAGGTGTTCAGAGGTGACAGAGTGACACAGATAGGTCCGGTGAGATCTGGAAATGCATTATCCCATTCTGCAGATTTGAGGAAGTGTTGAGGACATCCTTGTGAAGTGTCAACTCTATTGGTTCATGGTTTGAAGGTCCGGAAGTGCCTATTCCTTTATGACAGTAATGACAGATTGTGTTCTTAAAGCTTCGGATGAAGGAGAGAAGAATTCCAGCAAGCAGATGACGTAGGGATACTCTTGGTGATTTTGAAAAAGTTGTGGTGATCTTTGGATCGTGTTCAGTTCATGTTGGTGGTCTGTATTGAATTTAGAGTGTGCATTTGAAGAATAACCACTGGATGATGGTGTTCTTCCTGAGACTGGCCGACCGGATGTATTACACATCTTGCAGATGTTCTAGTAGATGTTTGCCGAGTTAGATGATTATTCCTAAGTCGATGCCTTGTATAAATAAGGGATTGTGAAGTCTTTCCAAAGTGTGTTTTGGTGATGAGTGTGTGGTAGCGAGGAGGAGAGAGAAAGGCAGAGCAGAAGTATTGGGCTTAAATGGAATTGATTCAAGCATGGTGAAGATGCTATTCTCCAGTTCATGTATGTGATATTTATTCCTTTGTAGATAGTGTGTCTTGTAGGCAGTGAGCCTCTTGTGAGCAGTGTGCTCAGCCAATGAGCCCTAATTGGCATGTGCCATTTTGTATTTTCTATTCTTCTAATAGAGAATACAATCTTGGGTTAATCACCCAGTGGTTTTTCCCTTGACCAGGTTTTCCACGTCAAAATGTTGGTGTCTTATGTGTTGATGTTTTTCTGCTTTTGATTTGAATACATTATGGTTCATGATTAATATTCTGCTAATCACTAAAGAAGATTTAAGTGTTTAATTGGAGAAAGTTTTGCACAACTGATTCACCCCCCCTCTCAGTTGTGTGCCCTAAGTCTAACATGATCTTGTTTTGATTCTTGTTAGATGCTTTGTACTTGCCTATGTAATGTTGGAGATAATGAGTAAGTGATTTTGAGATTGAGTTTCCAAGTGCTTTTGAGAAAATTTGCTTCTCCGATAGAAACAGTGTAGAAAGGAGTATCTTTGATGACAGTAGAACAATTCAGTAGATTACTCTACATTTCTTGTAGAATGAATATCCTTGTCTACATATTGGAAGTTATTTATATGCATGTCTGAAGATGCTATGTTTGAAGTTTGAGCCTCTGGTATGAAGATTTGAGTGAGTTATGTTCACCAGAGTGAAAACTACTTTTTCTGTATATTTGGTGGTGATAGGAAGAATGTATTATGCTTTGTATTCCTCCAAATTTAGGTATTTCAATCTATAGTTTTGGAATCATGTTTGTAGTGATGTTATGTTCCTTCAAATCCAATGGTTCATGATCTGGTGGTATGCAAGTGATCTTTTCTTTATGATAGTGGATGCTAATTATGTTCAAGTGCTCCAGATTGAAGAATCTTCTTGACAAAGTGATTAGAGGTTGTGTGGATGTTCTTGGTGATTACAATGTACTTGTGGATGTCTCCTGATCATGTTCCTACCTTTGGATTGGTCTGCAAAGAGAAATTTGGATCGTGGATGAAGATTGTTCTTAGAAGATTTAGTGTTAACACCAGTCTTGGCTGATTTGGTTGTTTTCACTACTTGCAGAGATACATCAAAGATTGTGGAAGTGTGTCATGGTGTGGAAGATTACATTTGAGTCCCAGCTAAGGCATAACATGATCCACATACATCCTTACCTTACCAATTTTATTTAGGTCCAGACCTATTTCTATGTATGTTTGTAATGCCAACCTTGGAGATTATTCTAATGGTTGATGAATGTAATACCGACCTTGATGTACATTCCAATGTTGATGAATTGTATAAAAACATGTAATGTAGTTGCGAAAAACAAGTCCTTGTGTGAAAATGTGAAGATAAGTGTGAAGGTGTAAGAAGAACAAAGTAGAAGAGTTATACTGTGCTTGAATGGAACTAAGCCTAGGCATGAAGTAGATGCTAACAAATTAGTTCACCAACTCTTGCTAGTGAGCCACCCCTTGGCAATGAGCCGATCTTGGCAGTAAGCCTGAACATTTACAGTGAGCATATTGGGTAGCGAGTCTCTATTTTTTGGTATTGATATAACATATATATTTCCGTGGGATAACACCCATAGTGGTTTTTCCCTCATAGGGTTTTCCATGTAAAAAATCTAGTGCCTAATGTGTTGAATGTATTATTGTGTTGAGCTTCTTGTTTCATGCTTTCATGGTTAAATCTTAATATCAGTGATTGAATATTTGATGTGATGATAAGTGGTTAATTTTTTGTGACAACTGATTCACCTCCCCCTCTTAGTTGTCTAGTGTATTTCAACATAAATAAGTGACCAGATTACAGAAATCAATGACTAAATCAATGACTAAATATACTACCAAATTGATCAATCAAAACAACTAATAAATGACTAAAAATGGTTTAGTCATCAATTTGGCTGCATTATAAATGACTGGCAATAAACTACTAATGGTCTCGTGACCATGTTTAGTCATTTATAAGAAGTTTTTAGTAGTTTTTTAATCACATATTGTTGTTTCTCTACTAGTGAAATAAACTATTATTTAAATTAGGTCAGCCCTATTCTTATCTGCACACTTGTCACATGACTACAACTCCTTGTGGAGTGGGAAAACCTATTCAATCTCAACCGTCCACATCATTCAAATCAACTTTCAATCTTAACCACTAGTTCAAACCACTCCTTTCCTATAAATCAAGCCTCACCCAAGCCATTTGGGGGATCCATCTTCAAGTAACATTATGCTATTGAAATGATTCTAGATCCTCTCTTCATTCATCTTCCATCTATTGTTATGATGTAGATTTGAGAAATCAACATTCATCCAAGAACTACAATATTTGATATTTTGCATCCTATGTAAAATGGAGAAGAGCAATGGAGGAAATCCAAGCTTAGCATAGAGATTCAAATTTAGTTGCTTTATCCTTTGAATTTCTATGTTTATCTTGTACTCTATTGTTGAGTTAGTGTTTTATGATTGCTGTTAGTGATATATGCCCTGATTTTCCCTAGCTTACAATAACAATTTATCCAAAATCTTCTATGTTTTGAGTAATAATATGTCAATTTAAAAACTATGAGTGAAGTGGAAGATTGCTATCCAAAAATCACTATTTCCAAAACCCAAATTTTCATAAATCAATATTCAATCAAATTGTTTCTAACCACTCATGTTGCTTAAATTTCATATCTGAAAGGTATTCCCATAAATAGTAACCAAGTTACCATCAAATTTCCATATACTAGAAACTACCATTAGTGCTCATGCCACTAAGATACCATAACTGATTTATCATGAATAAATAAACTCCAAAACCATAGGCATTATCTGATCCATCCTCAACCCATAGGTTCCCTGTTGCAAGGTGTGACCCTTGTTCTTCTTGTTCAACGTTGCGCTGTGGTGGTTTGTGACAAAGGCTTAACCACCTCCCGTGCTTGTTAAGTCAAGTGGTTGTATCAGGCATTAACAGGTTGATCTTTTGGTGCAATGGCAACTAACAATTGGTATCAGAGCTGAGGTCATGGGTTCAAACCCCATGCTTGCACTGGGGGGATTGTTGCAAGGTGTGACCCTTGGTCTTCTTGTTCAGTGCTATGTTGCGGTGGTTTGTGACAAGGGCTTAACTGCCTCCCGTGCTTGTTAAGTCAAGTGGTTGTATCGGGCATTAACATGTTGATCTTTTGGTGCAATGACAACTAACATTCCCAACAACAAATATGAATTGCTAATGAATCCATAAAGAGGGGGAGTAGAGGGGATATGTATTCCAATGTGACTATGAAGGGTATGCCTCCCAACCTCACCCCATAATGGGATACATCCCAAAGGAGGATCTGCACCTCGTTCAACCCCACACAAGGGAGGCTCTCACCCCTCAGGGGAGATCTGCTCCCTACATAACAATAACAACACATATGAATCTCTATTTTGTTCCATAAAGGGGGAAAGAGGGGATAATCATCCTTCTTGGGGGTCCAATAAAATAACTTTTCCAAGAGAGGCTCCATAACTCTCTCAAACACCATTACATGAGAGGCTCTCTACCCCTCATGGGAGATCAACTCTCAAACATAACAATCCCTTCCCTACCACAATACAACTATTCTATCTCAACACTCAACAAGAAGTCACAACCACAAATATACAACACACACTATCCACCATAACATACAATTATCACAATTGAGTATACATGCATGAATTGTTACTAATGTCCACAATACCTTTCTCTCGAGTTGGATACCTTGTATCACAACTAGAGACACAACACACACAAGCTCACTAGTATCATCATAGAATATGACAAAAATTTCACATGTTATCAAAAACATATATTCATAATGATTCACTAAGGAACATTTATATGTCTAAAGTGATCTACTAGTTTTTTTTATTCTAAACAATAATCAATCATGAATAATTTTGGTACAATACAGTGAGACCCATAAGACTCTAGAGTTTGATAGCCTGGATCTGATACCAAATGTCATGCCGAAGTTGTTACACTTGAGCATTGAGCACAAACACACACAATTATGAATAACTGATTAACTAAATCACATGAGATTAGTTTTGTAATGCATGCACTTTGATATTGATAACAACAACTAAACCTTCAATCATTAACCTATGTCATAGAATTATCTTAGTAGGGCAGTTGTTTTGATATGTATTATGGCTAAACCTTAAAATTTTAAGTGTAGGTTCAACATAAATAAATCAGCATAATAATATAATGACTATATTCATCAATGCATGTTACAAATATAATCACAATCATGACATCCATCGTACAAATATACTTAATCATGAGAGAAATCAACAACAATTCCATTTGAAAGAAACCTCAAACTTGTTGATATCATCTATGGGTTGAATTATCCAATTACATCAAAATGTTTAACATAATCATAATGTATTGATATATATAGTAACACCTATATATAGTTGTAAGTTTACAAATTTGTCACTTAACTTTATATTCTCATGCACACACAATACCAACTGCACTAACAGTTGAGCTCAATTGCAATGATATTTGCAATGACTCTCTACGTTGTTTTACAAGGTGTGGCTACCTTCAAAAGATCTTAAATGAATTAAACTATATGTGTTCTTTTAATTAGAAAGTAGGAAAGGTGGTTATTTTAATCAGAAAGCAATAAAGACAATGAATCTCAAAAAATAGCTAAATAATAAAGAAGCACAAAGACTTCATGTAGAAATATTCATAAACTAATATTTTTCATAACATAATCACCACTGCAATCATTCATCAAAAGAGAAACAATCCACAACAATGAGCTTTAATAGAGACTTCCAATTTTTCTAATATAAAATTGCAATTCAAAAAGCTGATAGACATTCAACATAAGAAGAATGCACATTCCTCCACAATAATACAAAGTTTATGATATCTAAATTTAACTCATCAAACTTCCTTTGTATATTGAAAAATAACTAAAAAGGAGCATAACACATAAAATGACCTATCAACAACACAAAGTTTGCCGAAAAGATACCCCATAGCATCGACAAACTTTATATATATAGCCTTGTATTAAAATAATTGACTTTAAACAATAACAACTTCTTGAAGACAACCAATTTAAAAAATAAATAATAAAAAGTCTTTTCAAATAATAGTTTTTAGAGAAGTTTTAAAGAAATAGCATGAAAATAAGAAACTCCATCACATGGAAACATTTTGATCCTCCTCTCGAAATGCTTCACTTCTGTTATCTTGTTCTCCAACACTTGTCAAGTACACTTGTGACCTAAGCCTCACTTTGTAGCTCCTGTACCTAGAAATGATGGGAATTAAATTTTTACCACTTGGACTAAGAGTAATATGTACTTGAAGTCTCCATTTACTCATCCTTCTCTCCACATCTTCCAGTCTCCTATTGACATCAATTTTTATTCTGAAAGTTTTGAGGTAAATTAGTATATGCCCTAGCTTTCCCACTGACTCACCATTTACTGTATCAACACCAACAATTTCCTTATTGAGTGTCTTTCTAAATAATTACTTCACCTCTTTTATGTTAATAAAATTTCTCCACTTTCACCCAGAATCTTTGTCTCTAGGATTGTACAATTCTTCCTAATATCTTTGAGGTCAACATGGTATTGATTCAGAATCCCCCTTATTTCACTATTAAACTACCCAAACACAAACAATTTCCATTCAATTGCATCTAACTAGGAAACATAATCATTCTCTTTAGGGTCATTTAGAACCTTCTCAGCCACCAAAATTTTTGTATCAATATTTATAATTTTTTGCACTTCCTTGGATACCATGAGCAAACTGCTCTCATCGTTTTTCACGTTATGCAGTTTTGCAACTAACCCTTTCCTTTTATCTAAAATGAGGACATATAATTTCATAGCTTCTTCAATGTGCAATAGACTATCAATGGTAACTTTTTGTATACATTGCTTAGTGGCTCTGGCTAAAGTTTGATAGTTCCTAATCTGTTGTAACATACTTGGGTCTATTCCATCATTAGTAACACTTGAAGCTGCATCAGAGGGTTGAGAAGTAGCATTTAGACTAGATTGAATAAAAGATGTCAAAGAATTCACCTGAGCTTGTAGCTATACATTTTCATGTTTCTCTGTTTTAACTCTTCTTGCTAGCATCCCCACAAAAAACTTAGCATGATAAATGTCACCCTCTATGATGGGAGGGCCCATATCAATTTTTATCATATTGAAGTCTGCTTCTACGACCTCATGCTCATTCTTGTCTCCAATTGGATCTACAATTTATAAAATCTAATGTCCTGAAGAAGAATATGTCACCATCCTTAACATCCTCTTAGCCTTTTAGGCTTAGGTGTAGTTTGTAGCAATTTGGCTATAGTATCAACATTCATGTCTTCCATAGGGGTGTATCTTCTTTTCTTCTCTACTACTTTATTCAACCATGAAGGGGATGGAAACATTACACCACTACTACTAGAATCTAAAACAACATTATTTGGTTGATTTTGAGTACTGTGTTCTTATATGGAGCCTAATCAGACTCAGAGGTTAAATTTACCCCACTTTTATAAGTGTGGTTTCCCCCCAAATTATTTAACAGGGTCAAGGAGTAGTGCCCCTTGTGGGGGTTTGGGGGTAGCATCCCAAGATAGGGTCAAGGGGCAATGCCCCTTGTGGGGTCGAGGGGCACCACCCCTAGCACGCTCCCTACCGTGATACAGGGTGGAGTTGAGGGGCAGTGCCCCCAAAACCTCAAACGATTTTTATTATTTTATAAAGGCGTCAGGAGTAATTTTTTCTATTGGCCAACATAAAAAAACCCTATTTTTTATAACCAACATAAGGCTTGATAAAAGCGGCTAAGGGTTAGGGTTTTTGTTGATATTGTATTGTAGCATTTTGCAGCAGTATTGAGTTGCAAGGATTGCTAGTTGTAATCGGTTTGATTTACTGGATAATAATATTGGACTCATTGTTGGTGGATGTAGCCCACGTTTGGGTGAACCACGTTAAAACTTATCTCTCACTATTATTATTTCTGTGTATTTTCATTCCTCTATTAATCTTTATTTGCATTTAATTGATATATTCTGTTGACTAACCCTAACACTATGTACAAGAATTTCATTTAACACAAGGGAGGCTAAAATATCAAATAAAGAATGGAAAGTAGTATCTTCACCAATTTGCTAAAAAATCAAAGAATCATTAATTGGAATGGGGGAAACAGGTGGAGTCATATGGTCAGCTTGAAGTTGCTACAAAGCATCAAGTTTCTTCTCTACTCTTGATTCTCCAATTGCAGGTTCACCATCTTGTTCACATGCACTTTTCAATCTCCTACCATCTTTAGGTTTCTCTCCATCTCCACTTGACTGTGAACCAACTCTAGGTCAAGTTGTCTCTGTTGGTGTTTTTTAATTCCCAACCTGATCTCACTAATAACCTATAATTTAGCCATTTTCAATACTTAGTTATAATGGGAGTTGGCCAATGAATAGGTGAAAGTTAAAATAACTTTCCCTTTGCACTTTAGGCTCTGTAAAACCTGGGAGGGTGGTCCCTAACAATATTTAAAATATCCTGTGCTAATTATTACAATTACTGTGAATAACAAATGTGTTCTATACAGATTTGCTTAAGGATTACGAAAATAAGAAGATCTGGCTTATATCATTCATGCTTTTACATTCTCAAGACCATAGAACAAGATGAAACTTCATTTTGACGAACACTTACAACTAAATTTAAATATTTAAAAGTATTTGGGTATGTGTTTAATTTTGGGGTTTGAATACTAGACATAGAGGCAAGATATCAAAGCCTTAACCTAGGGCAATGGAGTCAACTAATTGCAGTTGGAAATCAATAATAATAATCCATCTAAGCATCAAAGAGATCTATAACACTACCTTACAATATTATACTCAACCTTCTTAACAAATCATACTTACCAGATCCTTGTATTCATTCACACAAATCTAAATTTCCATTAAAGCATCTAACCTATTCTTTAAATAAGAGCCTTAATCAGAAAGATACATCTATAAGATTTTCATGGAGATAAAACAAATAGTACTTGACTTATTTATTCATTGTTATGTTAGAAAATGTCCCCTTGGGGGCTTTTCCCTCTTAAGGTTTAGCTCCCAGGTCGTATTATTGCATTTAGAGCATCTTGTGTGATAATTTTGACTCTCGATGAGAAAACCCTAAAGTCTTATGGAAAATAGGACCTAGGGGACAAAAATGGTAGGGTGGACTTGGGAGATAGTGCCCTAGTCCTACCCTAATTTCAAATGTCAGTTTAGTGACTGTTATTTAGGTCCTATGCCGACATCTAAAGTTTGAATTACGAAATTCTTAGTGGTAATCTTTGTAGTTGCATATATAAGCATGATTAGGTTTTATTTGAAAACTAGAGGGAAATTAGATGAGCATTGTGATTTTGTGAAAGTGATCAAAGGTATTCATTGTGTTGCAGAGAAGTACTTTGTTGTTATTGTGTTTGTATTTGTAGATTTGACATCAATCTCCTCATGGCATGAAGAGCATCTTTCTTCCATGAGATCTACACTTCAAGGTAATATCTATTGTGTTTTCAATCATTTATCATTTGGATTTTTACCTGTATCCCACTAGGATATGCACTCTTATCTAACAACAGTGTTCAAAAGACTTGAATGTCTCTCCAGGGCTTGGCCGAGGCAAGCCTCTAAACACCACAAACCCCTCCCACACTCGTGATTATAGGTTACAGGTGTCGCATCTGGAAGAAGTGGAGTTGCAGGAAAGGTTAGCATACATCAAGGATTTAGGATCTAAAAAGAAGCTAGATATTAGAGCTTTTCCTAGACTAGGGCACTAGTCCCCATGTCCACCCATTTTTCTAAAGCAAAAATAGAAGTTACAGTGCAAATTAGTGTCAGAAGGAGATCAAGATTCTACAAAGAAACAGGGACCTTGGACTTGAGAGCTAGTCTCTGTGTCCCTAACTTCTCCACCTTCTGAACTTCAAAAAATAGTGAGTTAAATATCTCTATCCCTCATCTCAGTCTAAAAAGATTTGTCATGATTTGATAATTTGCTTACTATTTTGCATATTTAGGCTTTTAAGCAAAATTAAGCATTAGATAGAGATATTGTTTGACACATCCAAGATTCCACATCTTCCCAAGTGGCAGCCCAACCTGATAGGTGAATCCTCTTGCACAAATTGGAGGTTTAACTTGGTTTAATATGCCCTTGGAATGTTTACTGTGAAAGGAGGATTCTACATAAACCCTTAAAAACAACAACACACCATTTCCCCCTTTTTCATATTAAACATTTTGGTGAACCAATGTTTTTGGAATTTTTGGCACCTTTCTGAGTGTTGTTTGATAGATTTGCATTCATTCATCTTATTGCATTCAAAAAATTACAAAAAAATTGACAATTTTGAAAAAATTAGCATCTTTGACTTGCATTTTAGCGTAGTTTGAATTATTTGGCATTCAATTTCATCAAATTTCTGTCATTTTCATTAGATATGATTTGAATAACATAAATTCATAATTTAGTACTCACTTGCATTGCATTTTCATGCTCAAATTGTCAAAAATTGCTTGAAATTGTGCATTTTTAATAAAAACCTAGTTTTGTACTAACTAGGGTTTGTAGTCAAAATATTGTTTCATATTTTACTACCCCTTTTAAAACACTCATTAGGACTTATTTATAATAGTAGTGTTGCATCATAGTGGTCCTCTTGCAAAATTTCATGTCTAGGGTTTGAAAACCTTGCATTTTCACTAAATTTTGGTCTTATCGTCTCTTTAGATTTGCACTCCAAGCATGTTGTAAGGGATTTTTCTGCATTAATTGGATATTATTAGGGTTATTATCTACTTCCTCTCCTCATATTCCTTACAACACGCCCTTTATTAGGCCTTTGCATGGGAAATTTGTGAAAAACTTACATATTTTAGCATATTTTCACTAGGTTTTGACTTGTCATCACTCTAGGTTTGCATTAATAGTGTGTTGTCAAAGATATTTCTGAATAATTGGACTATTATTAGGCATATTATTTTCTATCCGTCCTGAAATTTTTCACAACATCTTTTCTCCTAGTGATTTGCATTGGAAAAAGTTGAAAATAAAGCATTTTAGGTCATTTTCATACATACTTTTGCACTTGTTCTTGCATAAGTTTTGAAAACCTTTAAAATATAATATGGCACTCATTTGAACACATCCACATGGCTTCTCAATACAACAATAGTTCTAGTCTTCCTCCTAGGCCTTATTTCAAAGGACGAGCTCCTAAGCTTGAAATAACATTTACACCTCATGACAAAGAAATTGTAGATACTGAAGGGCCTCTTTATATTACAGTGAAAGTAATGGAAATACCTGTGGATGGAACACTTATAGAACCTAATTTCATGACTAATGTGGTTATAGAAGATTTCCTTCTTAAGTATGATTTAGCACAAAACTATTATGACTCATCAGATTTGAGAATTAAAACACATAATGGATCTTTGATGAAAACATTTGGATTGATAAAACTATTAGTCTCGGTTTATGACAAAGCCGTGGATTAGTTATTTGATGTTATCCCCTTATCTGACCTCTTTCATGTAAAACTAGGACATCCATGGCTTAAGGCTATGAATATCGTTCCTTCAACTATTCACAAATGCCTAAAATTCCCTTTGCATGGAGAGATCCATATTGTCCGTCATAATACATACCAACCTCTAGCTAAGAGCAAGAGTTTCACCCTTGATTACTTTTGGCTACAAACTGAAATAGAAACTGAGCCATGAAAAGACCAATCCTTCCTAAATTACAGATAATACAAAGTAAAATAACTAGCTAGAGTGGTCAGGCCTCCTTTACAAACAATGAGGGAAGAACAACATGTGTTTGAAGATCCCCTTAGAGAAAAAGTAAAATGACAAAGTGACATAAGAATTACACAAGACTACTATGAATATGATGAGATAATTGGCATGATAGATGTGGATAAGGAAATGTTTCATAACTCACCTCATCCATGGAGAGATGGTATATATGCTGAGGTCCCTCCCCCGTCATCCTTACAAGGATTGGGAGGTTTTCATTGACAACAAAACATTCCACCAAGACCAATGAAATTTGAACATGGTGTTTCCTCCTCTAATGTGCAAAACCCTATGGAAAAACATGACAATGCCTTTGAAGAAATAAGTAATAAAACAAGAAGGAATAGACAAGCAAAAGAAAGGAGGAGGAGAAAACAAGCTTTTTCCCAATGACTTGCCACTCAACAAGAAAACATTCAACCTAACATTGAATCAAACATAGAAAACCTCAACACTAAACAATTGGAAGATAAGAACAAAAGTTGGGCTATGGTACCTTACACACCTCTTTCCTCTAGCATCTGAGATTTGGAAGAGGATGATTTTCCTGATGACAACCCTTAGTTTGGTTTCCCCATGCAGGTAAGTATTTTTAATCCTTTACCTCCATGTTGTGTTTCTCCCATGACGTGTTATGTGTTGTTTGGGCCTCCTAGGATGACCCTTGATACTCTTGTAAGGTCAAGGATACTAGGAGACCGCCTCTATTGTGACCCTTCTTCTATTTGTATCATCATTCTTCTACATTGATTCTCCTCTATTTTCATTGTTCTGTGTTGTGTCTGATGGACATAGCATTGCAGTTGGTGACTTGGGGACACCCTCCTATGTGATTGTCCCTAAGGCACTTGTTTCTCCTCTCTTGATTTATTGTTTCCCTTCCTCTAGTGGTTCTATTTAGTGAGCGGATGACAAAAAACATATTATATTGATGCAGACATAGTGTCCCTTTAGCGAGAAATTAAAAAATGGACCTAGTCCATACATGATGACGAAGTTGATATATATTATCTGATGCTTGGCTAGTAGAATCACTCCATGTGACCTTGATGTTGTCTTAATGCACTTACAAAACATAACAATATTGCTGCTCCATGTACTTTGTCTATCTTGAATCTTGCATTCCTTAGTTCTTTATGTGAATGATCATATGCATTGTTGATTATCATGATTATATGGATGTTAACACCTTTTCTTGTAGGGAATTGTGTGTTTGTAGGAACATTTGGTGATTGTAAAGTACATGTCACCTCCGAGGGGCATGGGCTTTGTGAGAGCTCGTGTTCCCCTGTGTGTTTTCTTCCTACCTTAACATGCTTGGTATTGGTACATGACATCAACCACCTTAAGGTGGGGGCATATATAAGGTAAGCTATATGTTCTAGATGCTAGTAAAGTGTGTTTGAACAATCTTGAAATCTACTTCATATACCTCCTTTCATCGTAAGGCATCTCCGTGATGCAAGTGGGGTTGTATGCCATGCTTCCTTTTCACTATAAGGTGTCTCCATGATGCAAGTGGGATTGCATTTTCAAAAGTCCTTTGAGTAGGTGGGGAAAAAATATGAGATTATCCTAACCCTTATGCATGTCTTGGGTGATTGTTGTGGCGAAGCACAATCGTCAGTGTGTGCATGTAATCTGCCTGAGATGGCTGCATATATAAGGTAAGATATATGTTCTAGATGCTAGTAAAGTGTGTTTGAACAATCTTGAAATCTACTTCATATACCTCCTTTCATCGTAAGGCATCTCCGTGATGCAAGTGGGGTTGTATGCCATGCTTCCTTTTCACTGTAAGGTGTCTCCATGATGCAAGTGGGATTGCATTTTCAAAAGTCCTTTGAGTGGGTGGGGAGAAAATATGAGATTATCCTAATCCTTATGCATGTATTGGGTGATTGTTGTGGCGAAGCGCAATCACCAGTGTGTGCATGTAATCTGCCTGAGATGGCTGCGAACCTAGCAATAGGTTTCTTCCATCGTTTGTTTGCCATGTTTTCTCCATGCCTTCTATGTGTGTGTGTATTGCATGTTTGTTCCCAAGCATAGTCTTAAAGACTGGTGGTGATGAGTCCCTCCTATGATTTTGGGATTTGTATGGTGTGTTTGTTCTCAAGTGCAGTCTTAAAAACTAGTGGTGATGAGTCCCTCTCTCTGAGATTTGTTTTGCGTGTTTGTTCCCCCATGTGTGCAGTCTTAAAGACTGGTGGTGATGAGTCCCTCCTTCACTATGGGTTGTGTGTTTACTTTCCTTCTACTTGCATTCTGCATTTCATATATGAGAAAAAGAAAAATAAAATAATCACTGCATTCACTATATTCACTATGTTCTGCATCTTTTCAATGTTGTCTTCTTTGTGCTTTATGTGATTGTAACTATCTTCTTCATGTTTTGCGTGCATGTTACCATCTTCAATGTGCTTGGTGTGTCTTCACCATGCTTGGTGTGTTTGTTGTGTTTGTTGACCATACTTTAATGCATGTATTGGCCTTGTGTTTATACTTACATTAAAGTGGGGGTTAAATGTTATATTAGAAAATGTCCCCTTGGGGGCTTTTCCCTCTTAAAGTTTAGCTCATAGGTCTTATTATTGAATTTAGAGCATCTTGTGTGATATTTTTGAATCCCGATGAGAAAACCGTAAAGTCTTATGGAAAATAGGACCTAGGGGATTACATTTTGATGAATCTTGAACAAAAATGGTAGAGTGAACTTGGGGGATAGCGCCCTAGTCCTATCCTATTTTGGCTTTGCCCTGTTTTTAAATGTTAGTTTAGTGACCGTTATTTAGGTTCTATGCCAACATCTAAAGTTTGAATTACAAAATTCTTAGTGGGAATCTTTGTAGTTGAATATATAAGCATGATTAGGTTTTATTTGCAAACTAGAGAGAAATTAGATTAGCATTATGACTTTGTCAAAGTGACCCTAGACATTCATTGTGTTGCAGAGTAGTACTTTGTTGTTATTGTGTTTGTATTTGTAGATTTGACATCCATCTCCTCATGGCATGAAGAGCATCTTTCTTCCATGAGATCTACACTTCAAGGTGATATCTATTTTGTTTTCAATCATTTATCATTTGGATTTTTTCCTCTATCCCACTAGGATATGCACTCTTATCTAACAACAATGTTTAGAAGACTTGAATGTCTCTTTGGGGCTTGACCAAGGCAAGCCTCTAAACACCACAACCCCCTCCCACACTCCTTGTGTTTGCAGGTTACAAGTCTCGCATCTGGAAGAAGTGGAGTTGTAGGGAAGGTTAGTAGACATCAAGGATTCAGGAACTAAAAAGAAACTAGACATTGGAGATTTTTCTAGACTAGGACACTAGTCCCCGCGTCCTCCAATTTTTCTGAAGCAGAAACAAAAGTTGCAGTGTAGATCAGTGTCAGAAGGAGATCAGGATTTTGCAAAGAAACAGGTACCTTGGACTTGGGCACTAGTCCCCATGTCCCTGACTTCTCTGCCTTCCAAACTTTGAAAAATAGTGAGTTAAGTATCTCTGTCCCTCATCTCAGTGTGAAAGGATTTTCCATGATTTGATAATTTGCTTATTGTTTTACATATTTAGGGTTTTAAGCAAATTAAGCATTAGATTGAGATATTGTTTGACACATCCAAGATTCCACATCTTCCCAAGTGGCAACCCAACTTGATAGGTGAATCCTCTTGCACAAATTGGAGGTTCAACTCAGTTAATATGCCCTTGGAATGTTTAGTGTGAAAGGAGGATTCCACATAAACCGTTAAAAACAACAACACACCATTTTCCACTTTTTCATATTAAACATTCATAATTTGCACAAACCATACATCAGGAGACAATTTCCTTCAGAATTCTACTATTGTATTCAATCAAGATGATAGTATCACTATCAAATTCACAAAAACACAAATAATATAGACTCAAAATCCTAGAACAAGACAATTGCATTTTTGCCACAAAAATTCTCCAATAGATCAACCAACCAACCTTGTAAATGGCCTTGAAATCCATTTTATAATATAAGGGAGCAACAAGCATTGGCCATTTACACATGTCACTAATTCATTTGACAAATGTTACATCGATTGGAATGCAAATATAACTTCTTTTTAACCAGTATGAGATGCCTTTGTAACAAATTATCTCCTCTAGTAGGTAGAAATAATTATTTTTGTCCTTTATACTTCTTTACTTTTGGTACAGGAATAGGCAATGACACCAATAGAAGGTAGTTTGCTAGATGCTCTTTCAATTCTGCCACCTTTGATTTCTAGATACTTGTTAATAAGACATGAATCCATTGCTTCACTTCTCTATCCCCATGCATAAATAGGGAATCCACACTAGGACCGAAGGAACAAGGAAACTAGAGTTCCCTTCATTTTCTCATGCTCTAGACACATGAAGGTGACTCCTAAACTTTTGAGGGGAAGTCTTCAACCATTTCAACCCTCAAGAAATTCAAGGAAGCCACATACAATGAGCACTGGTAGTGCAAAAATCCTAGTCAACGAGGAAAAAGAAGGTGTATGTTTAAGTTAGACAAAGAACTAACTGTTCTTGTCAGTTTAATTTCCCCCCAAATTCCAATTGTTTCATTTGGAGGGGCAACACTACTTCAGTTGCAGCTGAGCCTCTGTTAGAACCCATCATGCAAAGGGAGGGGAAGAGGGAAAAATAGGTCCTTGTTTCTTCCTATCCCAATCTGGAAACTTATATTAATAGGGAGTTAATGAAGTCAATAGATTGGGACTCAAATCCTCACCAGGATAAAAGTAAAGGGAAACTAGGGTCTGACAAGAGCTTAATGTTATTTTTATATGGAGCCTAATTAGACTCAGAGGTTAAAGTTTCCCCACTTTTATCGACACGGTTTCCCCCCAAATTATTTAATAGGGGTTTGGGGGCAGCACCCCCAAGACAAGGTTAAGGGGCAATGCCCCTTATGGGTTCCAGGGGCAGCACCCCTAGCGCGTACCCTATCACAATACAAGATGGGGTTAAGGGGCAATGCCCCTGAAACCTCAAACAATTTTTTATTATTTTATAAAGGCGTTGAGAGTTATTTTTTCTATTGGCTGACATAAAAAAAACCTATTTTGTAACTGACATAAGTCTTGATAAAAATGACTAAGGGTTAGGATTTCCATTGATATTGTATTGTAGCATTTGCAATGGTATTGAGTTGCAAGGATTGCTAGTTGTAATTGGTTTGATTGCTAGAGAATAATATTGGACTCTCTGTTGATGGATGTAGCCCGAGTTTGGGTGAACCAGATTAAAAATTGTCTCTCACTGTTATTATTTCTATGTATTTTTCATTCCCTTATTTAATCTTTATTTGCATTTAATTGATATCTTCTGCATGCAATTCCTAACAAGTGGTATTAGAGCGGGTTGTGTTCAATTATCATTTGCAGGAAGGTCTCATGGTTGAGTGGAAGTCTCATGGTTGAGTGGGAGTCTCACAGTTGAGTGGGAGCAATGGTAGATGAGGGTAAATTGAAGGTAGATAAATTCAATGGGCATAACTATTAGTTATGGAAGATGCAGATGGAGGATTATCTCTATCAGAAGGATTTATGGAGGTCCTTAGAAGGAATAGAAAAGAAACTGATAGCAATGACTAATGAGGATTGGAATCTTCTGGATAGAAAGGCACTAGGAACCATTAGGTTGTACTTGGCACCATTTGTGGTATTCAATATGATAGAAGCGAAGACAACAAATGAACTGATGAAAGCTTTGGCTAAATTGTATGAAAAACCCTCAACCTCAAATAAGGTATTTCTCATGAAGTGTTTGTTTAATATGAAAATGATTGAAGGTGGATCTATGATAGACCATTTAAATGAGTTTAATATGATTACTAGTTAGTTAACTTCTCAAAAAGCTTTCATAACTCTTCACTGTAGAATATAGTCAATTTGGATTGCTCTACAATGTTATGTATTTAAACCTTTTCTACTAAAATTTATTTCAAAAGATCTGTCATATAAAACTTTTCATCATGTCTTCATGTCAAATCCCAGCACTGACTATCTAGCTAGGGGATTTGGATTTTCAATACAACTCCTCCTGAGCCAAAGCTCCTAATTTACTTCTCGAAGGAAGTATCTACACCAAAGGCTGGTGCGGATCCATCCCTGACCTCATTAACATCATTCTTAATCCAAACCTTGTTCATTTCCTTCTTGATTTCCACTAGATCAATCTTGTTCTTATCTTTATGATGTAGGAACATCCCTAGTTCAAGAGCAATCTTGCATCAACCAAAAACATTTTGTATTTCAGTTTGTTTGCATTTTAGTTCTTTCATTTTCTAGTTCAGTTCAGTCAAAAGCAGTTTCAGTTGAAGTCTAGTTTTGGCATTTCACATCTTACAAATCTAAACTTAGCATCTACATTCATTCATCTACATCATATCAAGAATTCAGAGCATTTGGATTAGTTACCAGAAAGTTATCGCTATAAGAAGATCAATTGTTTTCTCAGAGCATAACATTCTAACAGTTCTTGATAATCAGCTAAAGGAGAAGGCTTGCAAATCATTCCTTGACTTGAGGATCCTAATGACACATTATTCAATGATCCTTGGTTCATGGCTAACCTTCCCTAGAGGTCCACATGTTGTTTCATTCATTTTAGGAAGTGTTCTATGTATTTACGTCCAACCTATCTATGAACACATTACATCTCTTCATTGGAGTTTGTGACCTTCCTTGGTCGATGCGGAGGAATCTTTTGGTTTGAAAATGATATATAATGATGTAATAGATCCTTACAAAAGGAGCTAGCAATTGATTCATAATTGATAGTTTAGATTTGTGCAAAGGAGCCTTAAAGCTTTATCTTGAACATGTAAGTGATTAGGCCTTTGAGCCAATTGTAAACCCTCATGTTGCCAGCTAGATTGTATTTGAATTCTTTGATATACTGAATGACTAAATCTACATTTGTTCCAATTATTGAGTTGCTTTTGTTATGTTTACTCTTGCTGCATGGTCTAGATAGTTCATTCTGTGAACCTTCCTACCATGACTACACCAAGTGGTACCAGAGCGAAAGTTTAATTCTTTAGAGTGAATTAGTGAAGGGGATTCCATAAGATCTTGTTGTGAGTAGATTGCCAATCTGAGGCAGGTTACTTGTGTGCAACCGATTGCCGATTACGAGGCAGTTGTCGCTTGTAGCCCAATTCCCAAATTTGAGGCAATTTGCACTTGATCTGAGGAAGAATGCCACCACGAAGAGTTCCTCCTATTGGTACAATGGCTAATAGAATGGATGAGATGATGGAATTAATGAGAACAATATGAATCTATTTGGATGTTGTCAAGGAAGATAGGTGAAGAGGACTGAAACCCAGACCTAATGTTGAAAGTGATGATGAAGAAGAATTTCAATCTGCTGAACAAACTAGTGACACCCTAGAAGGTAATGAAGAAGAAGAATTAGAACAGGTAAAGATGTTGTGAGCTATTTCAAAGATTGGAAAGAGACCTAGAGTTGATGTGCTGAACTATACTGGTAACTTGAATCCATAAGAGTTGATTGATTGGATAAATGACATGGAAGAATATTTTGAATATGAAGAAATTGAAGATCTGGAGACAGTGAAATTCGCAAAGACAAAGTTGAAAGGACATGTTGCTATATGGTGGAAAGAGGTTTAGTTGGAAAGATATAGAAGAGGGCAGGAAAAGATTACAAAGTGGGACTGGATGGTGACAAAGCTGAAGAATTAGGTTATACCTGCTGACTATCAGTTGGAATTGTTGAAGAGATTGCAAAACCAGAGACAAATGGAGAAATCTATGAAGCAGTACACTAAAGAATTTCATAAAATGATCATAAGGATAGGACATAGCAAAGAAAACAAGGAGAAAGTGGCTAGATACATCAATGGACTGAGATTGAACATTCAAGAGGAACTGAGTTTGGTAAGGATGACATCTTTGGAAGAAGCATACCAGTTTGCCTTGAAAGTTGAAGAGAAGATGAATAAGAGACATGATCAGAAGAAGAGAGGTAGAGGAGGTAAATCTTAGAGAAGTAGGACTTATTTTGGAGGAGACAGACCATTTGTGGAGAAGAATAAGTTTGACACCCCATTGAAGAAGGATGACAAAGATAACATGGCTTATCAGAGAGATGACAAAAATTTTTACCGGAGAGGAAACCCTAGTGCATATTGGAATGAAGGATACAGAAGAGAAGGTAGAGGATTTGATAAGAGAACATTCAGAGGTACTTGTTTCAAGTGTGGAGGTGAAGGACATAGATCATTTGAATGTAACCAAGGTAGTACAAATAAGAGGATAGAAAATAGTGGAAGAGCAACCTATGTTGAAGAAGAACCTATTGAATCACCTTGTTTAGTTGGCAATCTGGAGAAAGAAAAATCATTGGTGATGAGGAGAGAACTATTTCAAGTAGAGACAAATGAGAAACCATCACAGAGGAAAAGTTTGTTCAGAACTAGATGCAAATTAGGAGGTAAGTGTTGTAAAGTTGTGATTGATAGTGGTAGATCAGATAACCTAGTTTTAGAGGAGATGGTGACTAAGTTGAAGTTGGAAAGATTGAAACACCCTAAGCTTTATCAGATAGCATGGATTCAGGATGATCATAAGGTACTGGTGAATAAACAATGTTTGGTGAAATTTCATATTCGATCTTATCATGATGAAGTCTTGTGTGATATTATGCCTATGGATGTTTGTCATATTTTATTGGGTAGACCTTGGTAGTATGATAGAAAAGCTATACATGATGGGAGAAAGAATACATATACTATAACAACAAATGGAAAGAGAATTATTTTGATTTCTTTGGAGGATGATCCTAAGAGTGAAGTATGTGGGAATGCTAGAATCTGTTTGGTAGATGGAAGAAAATTTCTGGATGGTTTGAGACATGAGAATGTGTGTTATGCCTTGATTCCTAAGAAGCCTGAAGCATTGAAGAAAGAAGTTGAAGAATCACAATCGGAGGAGATAAAGGAGTTGTTAACAGAGTATGAAGACATCATATCAGATAATGTGCCTAAAGGATTACCACCTATAAGGAGTATCAGTCATCACATGGATCTTATACCGGGAGTAAGTTTGCCTAAAAAAGTAGCACATAGAATGACATCAGTAGAGAATGAAGAATTGAATAGACAGATACAAGAGTTGTTGAGGAAAGGTTTGATCTAAGAAAGTTTGAGTCCTTGTGCAGTACCTACAGTTTTGGCACCTAAGAAGGATGGATAATGGAGGATGTGTACTGATTCTAGAGCAATAAACAAGATCACAGTTAAGTATAGATTTCCTTTACCTAGGATGGATGATATCATGGATTGTTTGAGTGGAGCGAGATCTTTCACAAAGATATATTTGAAGAGTGGATACCATCAGATTAGAATCAAAGAAGGAGATGAAAGGAAAATGGCTTTTAAGACAAATGAAGGATTGTATGAGTGGTTAGTGATGCCTTTTGGATTAACAAATGCACCGAGTACTTTCATGAGATTGATGAATGAAGTCTTGAAGAAATTCTTGGATAAGTTTGTGATTGTATACTTGGATGATATTCTAATTTTTAGTAAGACAAAAGAAGAACATTTGTGGCATATTAGACAAGTATTGCAGAGGATAAGAGAGGAGAAATTGTTGATAAACATCAAGAAGTGTAGTTTCATGAAGGAAGAGTTTACATATTTGGGATTTGTGATTTCTGTGAAAGGATTGAAGATGGACCCTAAGAAATTGAAAGCAATTGTTGAATGGCCTACATCGGAGAGCATTGGAGAAGTTAGATCATTTCATGGATTGGCTAGTTTCTACTAGAAGTTCATCAGAAATTTCAATTTAGTTTGTAACCCTATGATAGAGACAATGAGAGGTGACAGAAAGGATTTCAAGTGGACATCAAGACCAGATAAAAGTTTTGAGTTGTTGAAGTAGAGAGTGATATAGCAACTTGTTTTGGCATTACCAGATTTCAATAAGGTATTTCAAGTTGATTGTGATGCAAGTGGAAATGCGATTGGAGCAGTGTTAAGTCAAGAAGGTAGACCTATAGCATATTTCAGTGAGAAATTGAATGATGCAAGGAGAAGATATTTAGTTTATGATCAGGAGTTTTATGCCATAATTCAAGCCTTGAAGAAGTGGAGACATTACTTGTTGCCTAAAGAGTTTGTGTTGTATACAGATCATCAAGCTTTGCAATATTTGAATAGTCAAGGTAAGTTGAATAAAAGACATATTAGATGGGTAGAGTTCATGAAGAGTTATACTTTTGTGTTGAAGCATATGAGTAGAAAATCAAACAAAGTTGTTGATGCCTTGAGTAGGAGAAGAAACTTGTTGACAGAGATGAAAGTTGAAGTGTTGGGTTTTGATGAATTGATGAAAATGTATGAGGGAGACACTAATTTTGCAAAACCTTGGAAAGCATGTAAAGAACCTATTGTGATAGATAAGATTAAGTGGTTGGACTATTTCATTCAGGGAGATATGTTGTTCAAAGGAAGTCAGTTGTACATACCTAGAAGTTCAATGAGAGACAATTTGATCAAGGATAAATTTAGTGGTGGATTGGCAGGACATTTTGGCATTAATAAGATAGTGGCTTTAGTGAGTGAAAATTACTTTTGGCCTTAGATACATAAGGATATTTGGAGATTTGTGCAGAGTTGTAGAGTTTGTTAAGTTACAAAAGGGAGTAAGCAGAACACTGGATTGTATAAACCTTTGATAGTACCAGAGAGACCTTGGGAAGACATAAGCATGGATTTGATAATGGGATTACCTAAGACACGGAGAGGATATGATTCAATATTTGAGTAGTTGACAGATTTTCAAAGATGGCTCATTTCATACCTTGCAAGAAGACAACTGATGTAGTGCATGTAGCAAAACTATTTTTCAAAGAGATTGTGAGATTACATGGATTACCTAAGAGCATAGTTTCTGATAGAGACACAAAAATTGTTGGATACTTTTGGAAGACACTTTGGAAGAAGATGAAGATAGATTTGAAGTTCAGTTCAACTTTTCATCCATAGACTGATGGATAGATAGAGGTAGTGAATAGGAGTTTGGGAAACTTGTTGAGATGTTTGGTTGGAGAGAAGATAGGAAGTTGGGATTTGATTCTTTCAAAAGAAGAGTTTGCATACAATAATTCAGTCAATAGAAGTATTGGAAGAACACCTTTTGAGATTGTTACTGGAGTGAGGAGTTGCAGAATTAAGAGACATCAGTACAAAGGAAAAGAGAAGTGTAGAAGCAGAAGAATTTGCAAATCATATGAGGACAGTGCATAATTAGGTGAAGAAACATTTGGAAGACATGAATAGTAAGTACAAAGAGAAGGCTAATGAGAAGATAAGACATAAGGAATTTGAAGTTGGAGATGAAGTAATGGTGTACTTGAGAAAAGAAAGATTTCTAGTTGGGACATATAACAAGTTGAAGATGAAGAATTTTGGACCTTGTAATATACTCAAAAAGTTTGATTCAGGAAATGCATATGAAGTAGAGTTACCAGAGACATTGTGTATATCACCAATTTTCAACATTGCAGATCTACATCAGTATCATGAAATAGAGTTCAGTGACAACATGGAAGAGGACTTGAAGATGCAGTTACTACAACAAGCACTAGAGTAGATAGAAGACATTTTGGATAGCAGAGCTGGACGCAATAGTAGAAGAAGACAATATAAAGAATAACTTATGATGTGGAAAGGCAGACTAGAAGAAGATTCATCTTGGATTTCTCAGGCTGAGGTGGACTATCTTGGTTCTTCCCTAGCCCCAACAAAGTGAGGGAATCACTTTTTCAATAACCCTAGATGTCTAATGCAGGAACATCTCTGGTTCAAGAGCAATCTTGCATCAGCCAAAAATATTTTGCATTTTAGTTTGTTTGCATTTATTTATTTCATTTTCTAGTTCAGTTCAGGTAGTTCAGTCAGAAGAAGTTTCAGCTAAGGTTTGGTTTTAGCATTTCACATCTTGTGGATCTGGACTTAGCATCTATATTCATTCATCTACATCATATCAAGAATTCAGAGCATTTGGATTAGTTGCCAAAAACTTATCGCTATTAGAAGATCAACTATTTTCTCATAGCCGAACATTCTAACAGTTCCTGATAATCAGCTAAAGGAGAAGGCTTGTGGATCATTCCTTGACTTGAGGATCCTAATGACACATCATTCAATGATCCTTGGTTCATGGCTGTCCTTCCCTAGAGGTTCGTACATTGTTCCATTCATTTGAGGAAGTTTTCTATGCATTTAGGTCCGACCTATCTATGAACATGTTACATCTCTTCATTGGAGTTTGTGACCTTCTTTGGCTAACATAGAAGAATCTATTGGTCTAGAAATGATATATATTGATGTAATAGATCCTTTAGAAAGGAGCTAGCAATTGATTCATAATTGATAGTTTAGATTTGTGCGAAGGAGCCTCAAAGCTTTATCTTGCACATGTAAGTGATCAGGCCTTTGAGCCAGTTGTAAGCCCGCATGTTGCCGGCCAGATTGTATTTGAATTCTTTGATAAACTAAATGACTAAATATGCATTTATTCCAATTCTTGAGTTGTTTCCTTTGTGTTTACTCTTGTTGCATGGTCCAGAGAGTTCATTCTATGAACCCTCGTACCGTGACTGCACCACTTTATCTTCTCTCTACTCTATTTTCCTCTTCTATGTAGGATAGTCTCTTTTCTCATTCTTGCTTCTAAAAAATCTTGCAACATGTCCAAACTTATTGAAATTGTAGCATACCACATTCCTTTGTCAGTGATTCCTTCTATTGATTGGATTCATTCTTGATCTGCATTAGTTAGCCATATGCCCAAATCTATTGCATGCAAAGCACTTTCCATTGAAGGATTGAGTATTCCTTGTGTTATGGGAAAATTGGTGTAAATGAATAATCAATGCATATCAACAATACCCAATAACTCGACGAAATATAGAAACAAAGAACTTTAAACCTTTACAAACCTCTTCACTTCATGGATTCCATTGATTGTCTATCACAAATGATCTTGTCTATGAATATGGCCCTCAAAAGGTGCACTTCCTTGGTATTCCAAGATGTCAAGTGGGAATGGCTGTGATAGTTTATTGCAATGAAGATGAGCTTCACAACAACAATAATGGTATAGTAACAAGTTGATCGCAAACAATGAAGGAATGACTTGGGTGCCAAAGGCATGCTGTAATTCCTGCAGAGTAAGGGTACTAAAATCTTGGATGAATGAGATGGAAGAACAGGGTTCAATTTATAGACTCACGAGAGAGAAGATCAATGGTATAGGAAGAATGAGAAGATCAACGGTATAGAAACTTTGAGAGGATGTGCGTGAATAGAAAGAAGACAAGTGTCACACAAAAAGTTGTTTTGTTTGAGTTAACTACTTTCTTTTATAAAGATATGAATTGCTTTCATAAACTAGAAAGATTTTTTCTAATTTAAGAGATATTGATAAAAACAAGATTGATTGAGTTAGTTGACTCAACTTGTGATTTGCTTTTGCATGATTTGAGAGAAATTAAATAATAAATTATTTATGTTTGTGTGCATGAAGAAGAAGATTTATTTTTAGAAGATTTGGAAGATTTTTAGAAGATAAGAAATCAAATTAAATAAATAAATTTATTTAATTGTTTGTGCATGATTTGGAAGAATAAATAAAATATTTGATTGTATTTTATTTTTAGAGATTGAGAGAATTTAAATAAATTTGATTGATTTATTTAAATTGGAGGAACAAGTGAATTAATTAAATAATTAAGAATTATTTAATTGTTTGGAAGAATTTAATTAAATAAAGGATTTTATTTAATTTTGACTTTAGAAGAGGTAATTAAATATTTTGATATTTGATTAATTTAGATGAATATGAATTGAATAAATAAATTTGTTTATTTATTTATTGATAGAGGAATTAGAATGAAATCAATATTAAGAATATTTATTTGGACCGAGTCGTGTCATTTTTAGGCATATACATTTTGCCCCTCTTTGATGCAATGTGTTTTATCATGTTGCTTCAAAGAATAAGAATTTTTCTGATAATGATACATGCCCTAGTTTGCCCCTGGTATAGGCTACAATGGTAGGATGCCCCCTCGGGAGATTGGATGGGAAGAAGGGCAGAAGGATGTGAGATAGACAATCTCACGATGAAGAAAGAGAAAAGCAGGTTAGGTTGAGGAAAATGGGTCACGGTTCAAAGAAATGGGAAGAAACAGGCTTGGGAAGTAGTCACAGTTGCCACATAGCTAGTTAGGGTTCACTTGCTATATATAGGAGCTGAGTTCACAATATTAGTCATTTGCACACTTGGCTTTTGTTGATTGGTCTCTTGAGAGCTTAGGAGAGCATAGGAGCATAAAGCAATTAGTATAGAAATGGATATTCCAAGTGAGGAGCACTGCTTTGAGTGAGTTTGATGGTTTGATCAACTAGTTGACACAGGACCACCGGTATGTAGCTTGAAAAAACTCACCTAGGGTCATTTATTAGTGCAATAAATGCTAGGAAAGTTAGCTAAGATAGATGCACCGATTCATATTTTGGCGCATATACACTCCGATATCGCGCATATGTTATGTGTCAATGCATTTGCGTTATGGAGCGGCGCATATGACAAAGCTGCACATGCATGACATGAGTCAGCGCATACATTAGGAATTTGTGCATACGGTATGAGAAGCTGCACTTATGTAGAAACTACGCATGGGACACCTGTTTTGACACATTCATTGTGAAGCTACACTTAGGATATGGAACTGTGCTTTTACTCAATTTGGCGATGCATTTTCTAGAAGTAACACATTTACTGTGAAATGGCGCATGTACCTTCTGGTTCAGCGCATGTGTTTTAGATAGTTTACTTAATGAAATTGACTCGATTGGCATCTTTCTCAATGCATCAATCGATAAGCTATCGCTGAGATTGTAGGAATCTAGTCAAGAGATGTTGTATGTTGTTTTGATCAATTTGATATGTTAAGTAAGTGATATGATGCCTTAGATAGTTTTGAGCAGTTATGTAGTTTTAGTTGACACACTTTGACTTGCTTGATTGCAGGAGGACATTTGGGATGTACTGATGTCACGGGAGTAGTTTCCCTTGCCGTTGTTGCAGCGGTACATGCTCACAGAGATTGATCGAGAGGCTCTCGATGCTATGGGACTACATTATGTGTGCTTCATGCTCGAGGTTTGTGTGAACCCTTGTTTGCTGACTGTTGTAGTGGAGTGATTTCACAGTGAGGACGGGACCTTTCACCTACCTACTGGTGAGATGGTGATTACCTTGGAGGATGTCTATAGGATTATGCATCTAAAGATCTAGGGCAAGATCATGGAGTATGAGGCTCAACGTGATGCCGGATTGGTAGAGTGTAGACGAGTATTCGATGATCCAGAGTTAGGGGGGCAGGTTATCTCTTGGAAGGATATTCATGATTATTATGACTATTTCCCATGGATAGTGGCTGGATTGATCAAGGGTGTTGTCTACCCTAATAGGAGGTCACATGGCTTCCCTATTGGTTGGGGTAGGACCATGGAGAGGATGGTTATAGAGGGCACCTATTTTGCATGGGGTGTCTTTGTTTTGGTGCACTTATACCATGATATGCATCAGGTGGTATACCACAGGGGTGCCATCTTATCGACAGGTGTCTCATTACTTTAGTTTTGGCTATGGGAGCATATTGTGATTACTCGACCGATGTGCATCTTTTCTAGGTAGAGGGGTGAGCCATATAGATATGGATATGCAAGTGTTATTTCCCAGCACAAGTTGGG
This sequence comes from Cunninghamia lanceolata, assembly GCA_027924645.1. NCBI lineage: Eukaryota > Viridiplantae > Streptophyta > Pinopsida > Cupressales > Cupressaceae > Cunninghamia > Cunninghamia lanceolata. Next base: position 5,523,292 of record BSBN01000030.1, read on the forward strand.
AAATCTTGAGTACTGGAGACATGCATTGGACAATGTGGATAGAGTTGTCTGGTGTCCCTATTGGAGTGTGAGCCATAGGATGATGAGGATGATGAGCTGCCTTACTACTTTCAGACTCAATGACTGATTGGGAGGACTTGGTTCATATTAGAGAGGCAGATTATTAGCCAGGTTTAGAGACAATTTGAGAGGATATAAGGTCAATCGCAGGGGCAGGCGTTGTTTGCGTGGACACATGCAAAGCAGTTTAGATGGGGCCTGATTGCTTCCTATGAGGAGGCACTAGCAAAGTTTTAGCAGACTCCCTACATGGCCTAGCTAATGAGGAGGGAGGTGATAGATGTAGGGATGACTCCTAATTATGAGGAGTTGTTTGCTGCTCATCTATTCCCAAGATATTTAGGACCTGGAGAGTTGGTTCCTCACCTTGATGAGGAGGATTTAGATGATGAGGATGGTGTAGGCAAGAGGAGGAGGAGATGAAGGAGAGAGAGAGGAGGACAGGGAGATGGAGATGATGGAGGAGATGGAGTGGGTGGTGGAGGAGGTGGAGGTAGATAGAGGAGGAGAGCTAGGGAGGGATCCTCCCAGTAGCAGGTAGCACAGTAGGTATAAGTACCAGCACCACAGGAGGTGCCCCAGTAGGTAGTTCAACAACAAGCTGCACCACAATAGGTGTAGGGATAGGATCAAGCATAGTAGGTGCCTCAGTAGTAGGTTCCATAGGTTCATGCCTAGCCTGATCTACTGCAGCGGGCTGTGACTACCTTGTGGGGTCAGGTTAGACAACTTTGGGAATAGCTTAGAGCGATAGAGTCATGAAGGGAGGTAGACACACAGATCATAGCTAGGCTCACTGCAGAGTGGGATACAACATTGGTGAGGGTGTGGACCCTCAGAGTAGAGAGAGACTCAGCTTTAGTAGCCTTGGGTACCGATGGAACTACCAGTTTCTTAGTCACACAAGTGTTGTAGGCACAGGCTTAGCTTGCACAGATTCAGGCAGAGCTTTCTAGGGCACAGGCCTAGACTCTATATTATAGGGGTCTATACCATGGGGTTGTGCCAGTGGATCAGAGGACACCTAGCTTTAGGAGCCATTCGGTAGCTAGTACATCTCAGAGGGCAGGGGGTTCACAGTCTGTAGCCTCGGTGATGGGCCCACAATAGTTGGGGGCTAGTAGAGGTGGAGGTGGAGGGGGTAGTGTTGGGAGCAGTGCCCCACAGTAGCAGGGCTAGCCATTACACTTGTACCAATTTTGGCTTTATGTATACACTTTTTGATGGCTTAGATAGCTTGATATCTATATACTTGTATCATTACTTATGCGATGTATACACTTGTATGACTTGGCTCAAAGATGGACTTTGATATGTTGTACATTTGGACATATTTTATGTTTATTTATATGATGATGTAGCTATATGATCTCTATATGCAGTTGTGTATGCTATATTTCATGGATGCATTCTATCTTATGATGTTTCATATGTGATGCACATGTTTTACTTTTATGTCTATATGATGTGATGTGATGTTTCTATTAAATGCATATTACTTTTGATGTCTATATGATTTGATGTGGACTTTAGATGATTTCATGTATGCACTTAATATGCAAATGTGAATGGTATCTATATGATTATGGCACTTTATGAGATGATCTACATGTACTTGTCTATGTTTTTGGTTTTTTTGTTTGACATTATGTTATGCTGATGTAAATGGATATGGATGATCTAATGCACCTATTATGTATGCAAATGATTTAATCATGTTAATGACTATCTCATGTGATATGACATGCAAACTATGCTTTGTTTTTGTTATGTCCAAATTTACTCAATCGACACAAAAATGACACAATGATAGATAGAAGATTGACTGAAGACTGACTCAATAGGACTCACAAGCTTTTATAAACATTGATACTCTGCATTTTGGATCTTTATTGCATGGATATGGATGCTTTGTGGATACTGTTGGGATGCGAATGGATATTTTCCATCTTGATATTGCAAGTATTTTGAAGTGCTTATTTCATCATTGGGCAATTTTTTTGGTACCTTTTCCAGATGAATGTTATAAGAAAATACAAGCATCTAGGTATAATTAAACCGAGATGACTTGAGTATAGCTTACATGGATTTTGATTTAGCAAGTTAATACAAGCATCTAGGTATAATTGAACAGAGATGATCTAAGTATTTCTTGTGTATCAACAGACAAAGATTGCCACCTTTCATGTTAGACTCTTAAAGTCCTTGATGATCTTTTGTCGATCATGTTGTTAGACAAAAGTCGTCACATTACTAACGATTAATCCACAAATAGCAAACAAAAAAAATAATCATGCCCCCATCATAGCATCTCTAGCTTTTCGCATCCTTGAGTAGCATAGGAAACATGATAATAAAAATGAAGATGTAACTTAACTTGATCACAACCACAAAACATTCTTGCATTTAGATGTGTTTTTCTTGCCATAGTTTAGATAGAATCATTTAGAGTGCTTTAGGTCCTTGTTTGCTTTACTTTGGATAGGTTGATGTCTTGCCTCAAAATGTTTGTTTGAAAGCATGTTTTGCTTGTGCTTGCATACATGCTTGGTAAAACAGACCCTAAGGGATTGACCTAGTGCCTCGGGGACGCATTGCTAAATGGCCTTGCCTACGTAACAATGCAGAGGCAACATAGTTCAGGGACTTGGACCACGTGGATGGACTAGAGGATAGACAATAATATATGGGACGGACGGGAAGTGGATCCTTGGGGGCGCATTGATAATGGCCTTGCCTACATGATGATGCAAAGGAAATGTAGTTTGGGGGTTGACCCTATGATACTAATGATAGCTACTATGCTAGGCTGACACTGTGGATGGGATACTGGATAAGACCTTAGTTGATAAGGCGATAAAAGAGATAGAGTATCAAGCCATGATAGGTTATTATTAGGTTTTTATTATGAGCTAGATATGGATCAGATGAGACATAATGGCAGGAGGAATGGATGCACGGTGATTGGTTTCCCAAAGATGGAGAAGGTGGTTTATCACAAGTAATGCCCGTTTACCAGGTTTTCACCACTTGTTTTTATTTGCATAAAAGCTAAATGTACACATGACACCTGTTTGGTAGGTTTTCATCATGGTACCTATCTAAGGTGCCTATTTGCCAGGTTTTCACCAAAGGATGATTTTTTTTGTTATTTTTTTATTTTTTTTATTTTTTTGATATTTTTCTTTTTTTTATTTTTTTATTTTTTTTTGAATTTTTGTCCCCCTTACATTGGGGTTCTCTTAGGTATAGAATCAACGAAGATGCATACTATTGATTGGGTCATCGAACAACTCACCTTCTGATGTTGCTAACTGATATGCTCTTGATCTGTAAGCAACAATGATTACATAAGGACCAAGCCAATTGGGTTCAAACTTGCCTTTCTTTTCCTGATCCTGCTAATTGTGGGGATTTTCCTTAAGTACTAGATAACCAACATTGAAGACCCTTGGACAGACCCTATGATTGTATCTTCATGGCATTCTCTATTGATAGGTTTTGAGATGGTTAAAGACCTATTTCCTTCTCTCTTCTAACATCTCTAACTCTTGCAATCTGGAAACTTTGTAGTCTTCGTCAGTGATAAGACCTTTTAGCGACACCCTTAAAAATGGTAACTCGACCTCAATGGAAAAAATGGCTTATGATCCAAAGACAAGGGTGTAAGGGGTAGCACCTATGTGAGTGCGTATACTGGTTCGATAGGCCCATAGACTAGGATTCAGTTGTATGTACCAATCATGGTCGACATCGTTGACAGTTTTCTTGAGGATTTTCAAGATTGTTTTGTTGGATGCCTCTGCTTGGTCGTTGCCTTGTGGATAGTAGGGGGTGGAGAAATCATGTTGGATTTTTAATTTATCACAAAATCTCTTGGACATCCTAGTTATTGAAAGGTCTCCCGTTATCTGTGATGATGGATGAGGGAATTTTGTATTTGCAGAACGAGGCAATCTGTTTGCATGTGACATTTGTAAGTGGAATGACTTCAATCCACTTGGTAAAATATTCAATGGTGGTTATTATGAACATGTGGCTATTAGATGATGGAGGGTGAATTTTTCCCACAAAGTCAAGTCCCCATTGACAAAAGGGCCAAGGTGTCATTAAAGGTTGTAGCTCTTGAGCTGGTGCATGTATCAGGTTTCCATGTATTTGGCACTACTTGCACTTCTTCACAAACTGATATGAATCAGTTTCCATGTTTGGCTGATAGTATCCCAAATGCATGAGTTTCTTAGCTAAAGAAGGACTGCTAGAGTGTGTTCCACAAATTCCTTTGTGTATGTCACGTAAGGTAGTTTGAGATTCTTCCCATTCTAAACATCAGAGTAAAGTACCATCCAGACCTCGACAGTATACGGTGTCAGTGATAATGGTGTAATGGGAGATTTGGAGAATGAAGGTTTGGCATTGGTTAGAAGACAAGTCAGGTGGTAGGGTGTTATCTTTGAGGTAAGTGTTGATTTTACCATACCAAGGTGAATTAGATTCGACTAATAGGCATATGGAGTGTGTTTTTGGGATATCATAAGTTGGTTGCATAACTAACTCCACCAAGAACTCATACCATGACTTATTGTCTGGGATCTCAAGGAGTGAGGCAATGGTTACCATGGCATCTACTACTTTGTTTTTAGTATGAGGTATCTTCTCAAAGGAGATGATCACAAAATACTCTTTAAAGTCATCAACCATATGCTTGTATGGGATTAACTTGTCATCCTTGCTCTGATAGTCATTGTTGACTTGATTGATTACTAGTTGGGAGCTGCCATAGACATGTAGCTCCTTTATTTTCCATTCTGCTGCCATTTTGAGACATGACCAAGGCCTCATACTCTGCTATATTGTTTGTGCATGGGAATAGTAGATGATAGGACTTAGGTATGGTGTCTCTGTGAGGAGTGACCAATGAGATTCCTGCCCCCAATCCATGGTTTTTATAGGATCTATCAAAGTAGAGTTTCCATGAGTGTGCCATGATACTAAATATGGTTTCATCTGGAAACTTGAATGTCATTGGTGTGGTATCCTATAATGGTGCTTTGGCTAACTGATTAGCAATGATTTGACCCTTGATAGCCTTCCATTCTACATACTCAACATCATATTTGCTTATGAGCATTACCCACTTAGCTCGGTGACATGTGAGAGTTGCTGTACTTAATAGGTATTTTAGTTGATCTATCTTTGCAATAAGCTTGACTGGATGTGCTAGCATGTAATGTCGTAGTTTTTGGGAAGCAAAAACCATAGCAAGAAATAATCTTTCTATTTGGGAGTATTGTAGCTCATAGCCCACCAATGTGCGACTGATGTAGTAGATAGCTCTTTCTTTGCCTTCACAATCTTGTTGTGCTAATAGGGCACTGAGAGCTATTGGTGTAGCATATATGTAAAGTAATAGTGGCTTGCCTTGTATAGGAGGCATCAAGATAGGTGGATTCATAAGATATTCCTTCAGTTTGCCAAATGCTTCTTCGTACTTCTCATCCCATCTAAAGGGAATGTTTTTATGTAAGAGATGACTGAAAGGTTGGCACTTGTCTGCCAATTGTGATATGAATTGACAGATTGCTTGTAACTTGCCTTGTAGAGACTGTAGTTGAATGATGTTCTTTGGTGGTGGCATTTCCATGATAGCCTTGACTTTGGCAGGATCCACTTTGATCCCATTTGCCGATACAATGAAGCCTAAGAGCTTGTTAGAGGTGACTCCAAACACACATTTATTTGGGTTCAACCTGACTTTGAAGTGTTCCAGTCTTTGAATGATCCTCTCTAGTACATCTAGGTGGGATTCCCTTGTTAGTGACTTTGCAAGGATATCATCTACATAGTCCTCCATTGTGACGTACATCATATCATGGAAGATAGTAGTCATAGCATGTTGATATGTTGCCCTTGTATTCTTTAACACAAATGGCATGACATTCTAGTAGAAAGTACCCCATGGACAAGTGAAAGCTATTTTATGTTGGTCTTATCATGCTATCCTGATTTGATTGTATCCAGAGAAGCCATCCATAAGAGATAACATGGTATTATTGATCATGATGTTAGTCATAAACAAACATAGAATAAAAGTTACACAACAACCTTTACTCATCTTGAAAGATACGATGAATTTAGAGAATTCATGATCCCAAGTCTCCATTGATTAGTTCTTAATCTATTGACGTTACTTAGTGGTTGATGTGTGTTGATGTTTCCATTTTGGGGCCTTACGTTTGCTTATCAGTAAGATTCTGTTCCTGTAACAATGCTACATAGAAAGGTTGTTCTACATAGTATATTTCTACAAATGATGTGTCTACGCTTAAATATTTGCATGATATTTATCAATTGTACATGCTTTAACTTCAAATATGCTATGAATCTTCAATTATCTACAAGATATCTGCATATTTCATGTAATTTGCTTCTGATTATCTATTATTTGCAGTTGTGATGGTGAATTGTTCTGAAATTAAAAGAAATTGTAAAAGAATACTTCAAATTATGATGAATCTTTAGCTATTGAGCCACATACACACTTGATACTGTCATTAGGAGAAGAAATCAAACCATATGTTCACCAGGATGTTCCATAGCTAGATACAGATGATGCTAACTTCAAAGGATGGTGAATGAAAATAATACAGGCAGACTAATGAGCACTCCAAGGGGTGTAGCTAATCAAAGCATGTATCAAGAATCCAAACATAGATTATTCAAGATTTACTATGATTTGTAATCAAAATGTTCTTCTTTTTCATTAAGTATGCAAAAACATGTATGTATACAATAACTTTGAAATAGGTCCTGATATTTCAGCAAACAAATTTCAATTAAGCTTTGAATGTTTTAAAACAAGGCATCCCTGCACCTTTTATAGAACAAGGTGAGGGAGCAGTTACAAATGATCTACGATCAAGATTTATCAATTAGAATCAACGGTGCATATCCCTTTTGACTTGGTCAACTATTTCACTTGGCACAGGTTGCCATCTGGCAACCATCTGGGTAACTTATTTTCTTATAAGTACCTGATGTAGATTTTTCCCTTGTAGTGCATCTTCATCTACTCTTCTAGGTCTTCTTCTTCATCATCATGATCATCATGATCATCACTTTCAATGCCTTCATCATCCTGATGGATATCACCTTGTATATGGACCTGTATTATCGTCCTGATATTTTCATATGCTCCTACTACTCTTTCAACTTCCCCACCATCTTGAGTTCTAGCTTTACTTATGGCGTGCTTGTGGTCTTGAAATCTATCTCTGAGGGTTTCTAATTTATTCTTCCTGCTGCTTAATGTTTCATTATAGTTCTCCACCCTGACCTTGATCCTCATGATCTTATTCATTGCTTCTTCCATCAAGGGGGTAAGAGGATCATCAGCCATCGGCTGGAAGTTATCATGCAGAGCTTTTATGGCAAAGTTTGTGTCTTGATTCTCAATTTTTCCTTTTACTTTCCCCTCTAAAGCCTCTAGGACTTCTGCTTCAAAGGACATCATGCTATGTAGCTTCATACTGATATCTCTCAATTTACTGTTGCACTTCTTTAGTACATCACATTCAAACCAGATGTCCTTGTACCAAATATCTACCAACATGGTAGTGTTATTATCCAGCACCTGATTGTTTATTAGGACTTGAGGATTAATCCTCTTTATTTCACTCAGAGCACTCAAGGCTTTCTCTAATTGGAATGACCTTCTTCTGGTCTCAGTTTGCAATTTATCTACTTTCCTCCTTGAGATGCTCAAAGAATTCCACCTCTGCAAAGAGGCTTTCACTACTTCTTCAGCTCCTGTGAGTATGGATGACATCCACTTCCTCATGATAACTGACTCATGCCTCATGAGGTCCAATTTATTGACCTTCTCTTGAGAAATTACAGTTAATGGGACTGCCTGATCGGATACTGTATTGTCAGGGTTAATCAACCCTTTTATGTATGAGTGTAGCTGAGCAGTGTGCTCCTTATGTTGCTTATTCTTCTCCTTTTCTTTCTTCACCCTTTGGGTTAAAGAATCTATTATATCCTTCCCTTCCTGACCTTCTTGGTCTTCATTGGGAAACCCCAAATCAACTGTGCTAATCTGGAATTCTTCAAGGGTGATCTTGCCTTTTTCTTTTTCAACAATGGGAAGTGCTACCCGGGCGGTCCTTCTGCCTGTAGCAGGATCTCTCCTAATGGCAGATGTTAATCTGGCCTTCCTCTTAGGCATCATGATGGTTTCTGAGAATAATGTTGAAATATCAAATTCCTGAATCTCAAAACCTGATTCCATACCTATTTCTTTCTCTAGCCATTGAGGTATTTGGTCTCCAGATCCTTGATGTCAGTCATCATCATGTCCATCCTGATCTCTAGTGTCTATTTCTGTTCATGGTGGAGAGGGTGATTTCCTTGTTTCTTCCTCATGATATTCTTCGTGAGGGGGATCCTATGATACTTCCTCCTGTTGAGGAACTTCTTCTTGTGGAGGGTGATCATGTTGTGTATCTGCATGCTGGTCCTGGACCTGATCTTTCACTTCCTCCTTTTGTGTTTCATCCACTTTAGAAATTTCCTCATCCTGAGGTACACTGGTATCTGTGGATATCATTGTATTTGAACTAGGTACATCTAGCTGATCTTGGATCACATTATGATCTACACCTGATGTATCTACCTCTTGGATCTTTAGGTCATCATGACCTGAAATATCCCTATCACCTGAGGTTCCTTGAGTCTGGAGGGCATCATCACTTGATGTATCTTTTTCCTCCCCACCCTTTTGCTGGACTTCTACTATCTTGGGCTCAGTAGGTATTTCTTGTTGTTATTGACCCATATCTGGAGTACTATTCTCTACTTCTACTTGGTTGGCTACTTCAATATTTTCTGTTCTCTCAGGTGTACTTGCTTTATCTTCAAGATTCGGTTCATCCTCCCTATATGTTAGGTCTATCACTGCAGGGTTGGTTACCTAATCAACTAATTTATCAAGCCCTATTTGTTGAGTTGCTTTCTCTAGGTTGTTTTCTATCTCTTACTCTGCTTACTTCAACTCTTCTAATATCACCGTTTGTGCTGATGGGGTTCCTTGTGGGGTCACGCGAGTGTTAGAAGCAAGGGTCTCCATCTGCTGAGAGGCTACGTTTTCTACCACCTCATCATCTGATAGGTCCTTAGTCTCCTTTAGTGAGAAAGGACTGCCTTGACTTGCTCCAGTGGCTTCTTTTGCTTGCTCTTCAGCCTTCTCAATCTTAAACTAAATAATGGTAGGAAGTGGCACATCATGTTGCAATTCTTTCCTGAACACTTCACTACTTGCTCCCCTTAATACTATAGGGTCATGTCTTATTTCACCCCTCATGGATGTTCTCTATCTTTTAGGTGGTGATGCCACCAGGGGTGCTTTCCGCTTCCTTGTGACTTTCATGGTGTCATCTTCTGCAGGCTCTTTATTCACTGGGTCCTCCTCAATAATGGTATCATCTTCCTGATTCTACTGTGAGGTTTGGCCCTTATCTGGCACTCCTGCAGTCTCCACAGCTAGCCTTAGGATCCTTTTAGTACTTGATTCATCCATCAAAGGTTGTGTAGATAAGGCTTACGCCTGTCCTGATGCAGATACACCTTCAGCTAGTATATCAACTCTTTCAACTATTACCCCCTTAGGTTCATTATCATTCTTCTTCTTTCTAGGGGGTCCTTTGCTTTGTTTCTAAGGTGGCAACCTTTCTCCATTGGATTTTCTCTTCTCAACAAGAAAGTCATCATATTCTGCATCTGAAATCTCCTGCCTTTTCCTCTTATTATCTACTGTTACGACCACACCTTTCTTCTTCAATGTATTAATTTGTTCATTACCCATGCTTGGGTCAACTATAGCACCCCACCTATAAACTGATCTAATGAAATGTCTTCAGGTTGCATCAGGTCAGGGGCTGAAATGGTGTCATTATACACCTTTTCATCTTCATATTCATTGGATATGGTCATGCCATTATCTTTCTTCAATTGTGTAGGTACTGGAATACAATCAAATGCTCTGATCTGATTGAGAGTGAGTCTTTGACATTTTCTTCTTCTGACCTTAGCCTCATCCTCACAGTTTGTCCATAAATCCTCTAAGTTCTTTTTATGTATAGGTTGGCCTATGATCTTTTGCATCCTTCCATAGGGGTCATATGATCTAGCCAATGGGAATGGCTATAGGTTCATCATGTTCAAACCCGCTATGGCCTTCTTTATGTTTTCAGAATTAGGGCATATATACCACCCTATAGTTACTGGAAACAACACTGGAGGAATTTTCTTGTTTTCTTTATATGCATCTAGTATAGTTGATACCTAGCTCAAGAATTCCATCAGGACTACCCCATCAGTAGGGTACCTGGGTAGCATTAATGGATGTTCTTCAAAGCCTTCTATTCTGATGTAAGAAAATGTGGCAAATTGGATAAACCAGGCACCATGTCGGTATATCACTTTCTGAGCTTCCATGCTCAATCTTTTAGTTCTATCTTGCTCCATTGTTCTGACTAGATGCATAGAAAATGCATCATTCACTAATTTGTAATCAGGGAGATAGTTTGTTCTCTACAACTGAGGATAATGGTCCCATATATGGGCATCATTTAAACTGCCACTAATCTTTCCAACTGTGGTAAGTGCATCAAATGTACCCTTATAAGCACATGAATATACAACATATGAAGTCATGTAGAATGAACACTCCAAGCCTCCTAAGTTCATCATTTGTTCATCTAGGGCATCACTGATGATTTTAGCCCATAATGTCTTGTTATCTGTATAAATACACATCATGATGATCCCATACATCCAATCCTTGAAACTTCCAACAGTAGGCTGGCATGTCACTCTACTGAGTAGAGCGATCATATATTGATATTCATCATCAAAGTCAAATTTGTACAAGTGCACTGGTAATTTGGTAGAGGCAGTGTAAGGGCTATTCTTTGATCTCCACTGATATATCCTCTTCCTTGCAGTCTTCTTATTATTTTCATATTCAATTTCCAGTTTCTTTAGATCCATACTGACTACTTTCCTTCCAAGTGGGAGATTGAACGTAGTTGCAATTCCTTTGATGGACAAATTTGCATAAACCCTACCATGTTTTTCTACTTTCCTCGTCTGTGGGTTATAATTCTTGGTGCATTCTATTACCAACTCTAGAGCTTCCATGGCATATGGAAATCCAGCCACATACCACATTCCTGATACAAAAACGGCATCTAGCAGGGTACTTTCTTTATCATTATGCATTTTAGACGACCACGCTACTAGATCCGTGCTTCCCTGATGAGTGTCTCTGATGACACCATACTTGAACTGCACTCCCTCAGGCTGAGCAAACATAGGCTTAAGGAATTCAGACTCAGACTTGTTCCGCCTGAGGTCCACCATGGATTCCTGCAATGAACATGATTGTTCTTACCATTTGATTCACATGTATGCATACAACAGTATTATATGTTTACGACATCATGCACATTATACTTATTAATCTCTATTTCATCATGCTATGCATAATTAAAGTTTCAAACCTCATGAAAAATATACTACCTGGAGATGCAGAAAACGACAATAGGAGGGTTTTTAATTACTTACCTGATAACGCTTATCTCCTGGGTTAGGATGATGATTATAGAAAAAGGGGCTCAGATACCATTGATAATTACGTTCTACTATAGACTGTATGCGTCTAGAGGTAGCTCGTACAAGGGTTTGAGTGTCTTCTCTATAAAATCTCATTTCTTCAAAAGGTAAATGCATAATGACCTTGGAAATTCACTTTTAAACTCATTTATCAGGTCAATTAGGGCAAAATTAGATTAATTGATCATAACCATTGATCTTCTACACGAAATCCATGGATGTTGCCAGGTGTTCACATCGCATTCTCAATCAGCATGAACCCCCTACTGCATTTATGTTCATTAAATGTCACGCGGCAAGAGGAGGGGGGATCTTCAGAAGATCAGGTGATATTTGAAATATCGGGTGATATTCAAAATATGACCCCCTATGTGTAATATAACCCTCCGCCTTTGAGCGGGAAAACTGATGTTGAAGAAATCAGGTGATGTTGAGAATATCAAGTCATGTTTAAAATGTCGAGTGATGTTCAGAATATGAACTCCTAAAACTAAGGTGACCTCCTTTCGAAAGATCTGGATGACATCACCGTCCTATTATGGAAAAGGCTGATCGTTGAAAATATACCTTCGTGAGGTAAAAAAGAGGATGACATCACCGTTAGGGTGATTTTCTTTGTTCATCAGGATTGGATGACATTATTGGCATATTGGCTCTAGGGTGATATTTTGTGCCAGGGTGATATTTGAAAAATCAGGTGATATTCAAAATATCAGGTGATATTTGAAATATGACCCCCACAAAATATATGAAGCTGTTTGACTAGTAAATATCACTATCACTTAAAATTGATGTCTGAAGTTTCAGACCAAATGATTATCTGGTGATAAAATTGGATCAAGGTGATCTTACTTAAGATGACTAATGTTACAAAATATGACCCCCCTCAGAATATCAGGTTTGACCAGGACTTTGACTCGCCATAACTTTCATTCCCTAAGGAATATTGGGGTGATCCAAAAGGTAAACCTGCATGAAATTTTGTACTCTTTCCAACCATGAGGTTATTGACATGAAATATTAACTTTGACAAACTAACCTCATCATGATGACTTACCCAGCTCCCTTATGCAGGATCACCTGCTTGACTTACTTTTACCAAACTGCCGAAAAAGCAGAGAAAAACACAAGCCAAGCCAAGAAAAAAGTTGGGTCCCTATTTTGTCAAGTCAAAATGGGGTGTGTTGTGTAACCACATAACAGGTATGTCCTGCTGTCAAGTCAACTATGATGTCAATGTTAGGTAATGGAAAGTCATCCTTGTGGTAAGCCTTGTTTAGATCTCAGAATCATTGCACAATTTGACTCTACCATCATGTTTGGATATTAGCACGATGTTGGATACCCACTCTAGATAGTCTATTGCCTTGATGAACCCTACATCCAATAGTTTCTTGAGTTCCTCTTTTACTAGTAATGCAATGTGGGGATGCATCTTCCTGAGCTTCTACTTGACTAGTTTGACCCCTGGATCTAGTGGAAGATGATGTAGAATCAAATCTGGATCTAAACTAGGCATATCTACATATGATCAAGCAAATTTGACTTGCTTTTTCTTGAAGAATGGTACAAATTTAGTCTTTTCTGGTGGAGATAGAGACTTTGCAAAGTGAGTGATCTTAGGATTATCCTATGTTCCAATGTTGACAGATCTGTAGGTTCCACAACAATCTGAGACTTCTCCTAATACATGTCAGTGGGGAGAGTGTCAAGTCTTCCATCGTCTAGTGCCTCAGAGAGGTTTTCACCATCTGATGCTTCCTTTCCTTTTACTATTCTAGGATCTAATATTGCCGCAGAGCGGCATAACATTTTTGGTGCCCACCATGGGGCCTTGCCTCGATTTAATCTAAAAATTGAGTTTTTTGTACTAAGGTTCCATACATAGGAGGATTTGGCACATCTGATCAATTCTAACATGTGTCTGAGCTCTATTTCAACGCATTTGATCTTTTGGTGCATTTACCTCCTGAAGCTGCACATCTGTGTTTTAATATGGTGCATTTACTAAAACTATGCATATACTCTCTATTTATGTGCTTTTGACCTCTATCTTAGTGCTTTTGTAATAACTACACATTTGATCTATGTCTCTATGCATCTAATCTTTGTACCTACGCATCTGATTCTGACAGTAACTTTTACAGTTTTCTTGTGATTTTTCTAACGTTAACACATTTCGTAGGAAAATTCTCTAATCTACTTGTAGGTTAGGGGCTGGTTTATACATTCTAGTTGCATTGTTAACACACATCATATTTTTAAAGGATAGTAATCAAATGTTCATGCAAAAGCACATCTAGATCTAACTAGGAAGGATTGTAATTTGATATTGTTGCATCAAAAAATTGAATATAGTCCTAATGCTAGGAGGATAAAATTGAACCTTTGCTATCTTTCTTTCAAAGTGAACAACTCACGTGTGTGCCCAAGTAGCTTAACACATTTAGTCTTTTTCATTTTAATTACGGGAAAAGAACCACTATCTTTTATGTTTTTGGAATGATACTAGGCCTATACTCTCCCCTATCTTGGGTGACCAAAACACCAGACATATCATTTCGCATGTGTTAAACCCTTAGAGAGGCCTGCCCTTGGATATCCTTCCGTCCAAGTGGGAATGACCTTAAGTGGTAACAAGCTAAAGCCAAGCCACTATAAATAAATTATGTTTGGAGTGAAAGCTTCAAACAATGAGTGAAGTTGTGTCATACTGATAGCCAACCTCCCCCAAAACCCTCCAAGGTAGAACCCTTTAAGGCAGGGAGAGTCAATAACAGAAAGTAGCTTTACCGCATGTATAACCACTCGAATGGTTGCACTTACTAGTCATCCTTTGTTTTTAGTAGCCAAAAAACCCTATAAGCTAGTGCAGGGAAGGGAGATTATCACCTCCCGAAGATGCCTCATCTAGAAATAGTGAGAATTCAGTTTATATTGTCCCAGGTAGCCTAGGATTTGTACTTGCTTTTGAGTCAAAAAGTGTCCAAAAATTTACAAAAAAATATAAAAAAAATCATGAAAACTTCTTTGTGTTTGCTATGTTTTACTTGCCATAATTGAGAAATTAGAACAAAAGACCAACTTGCAACCAAGAAACCAAAAACATTGAAAAACATGCCAAGAAAATTGCAAAAACAATAAAAAACCAAAGCTGCACATATACCCTCTGAAGTTGTGCATCCATTTCAACTTATTGCACATTTACTACGACTTTCTACGCATTTATAACCTATTACTGTGCTTTTGTCATTCACCAAAGCTACGCATTTGCACCGACTTGCTGTGCATATACCTTCTATTTTAGCACATTTATTGCTGTGCATCTGCAACAGTGAGCATTTCCATATCTTTTGGGAGAAAAATTTAAACTTTTCTAGATACCCATTTCAGCCTTGTTCTAGTTTCTAAGATTAGATTTACCGTGCAGTCACCTCTTCCATATGTTTCCATAACTTACCCTCTCTTTTGTCAGTCGTCTCATCTTCTTTCTACTAGGTCTTCCAACAAACAAGTAAAAGTACCTATATCAGATTAGTGCATGACCTTTTTCGGATCATTTTGCATTCAAGTAACCCTAGTAGGTCACAGAACTTCACTAGTGGTCTTGGTGCAAGACTAGTCTATACATAGTAAATGGGTACTGACTATCCTTACTTGTGGCTATCATCTTGTGTCAATCAACTTACTTGGAATCATTGATCAAAAGAGTCCCTTGTTCAAATCTCGTCACCACAAGTATCCTTTTCTCAACAATCTCCACCAATACCTTACCAAAATCTCTAGTTTCACCCCACTTCTTCCACGTTGCCTTGCATGTTATTAAGCAAATTACAATAGCAAAAACAACTTGAAATGGCTAGAATATCTGAGAGAATTGTGTTCCCTCATGACAATGATGACAAAATCTCCCATGAGGACTACCAAGGAGCCCTCCAAGATAAAAAATTTTAGCACATGCTAGACAAAATGCTCAAAAAGGACCCTCAAAGATACTTTCTTCATCTTGCAAACCAAGGACTTAAACTCCCCTCAGACTTTGATATCAACAAACTAAAAGAAATTGTAGTGGAAGAAACTCATGAGGATCACACTAGTGAAGATAAAACCATTGACCAAGATAAAGGTAAAAAACACGCAGACTCAAATGTACCTCTAGACATATTAAAACAAATCAAGAGCCTCCGTAGCAAGTGACAGATCTCAAAACGGGGACACCCGCTAAAACTTATTCATTGGAGGATATCTCACCATACCCCTTTGACAAAAGATTGAACATGGTACCCTTCCCCTTTTGGTTTGAAGTTCCTAAGTTTGACAAATACAAAGGAAAAGGGGACCCAAGAGATCACATTAGGGAGTTTAGTGTTGCGTGCCTAGAAGTAGCTCACAATGAAACTTTCCTAATGAGACTATTCCATAGATCTCTAGGTGGTCAAGCCATGGAATGGTTCTCAAGACTTCCCCGTGTATCAAAACTTTTGATGAGTTAGTAAACAAGTTCATCGCGCACTTCTCATATAACATTGAACATGAAGTCTCCATGCTTGACCTATGTAATAAAAAGAAAAAGGGTGGTGAATCCTTCGCTGCTTTCTTACAAAGGTGGAGACAACTCATGAGCAAATGCTCATATGACATGCCTGAGAAGCAATTGAGAGAAATGTTTGTCCACAACCTTAACCCCGATCTAAGTTACCAAATCCAAATTCAATGCCCTACCTCATTTACAAAAGTCATTGAGATGGGATTATTTATCAAGAAAGCTATGATCACCAAGGGGCAAATAAAGTTATACAAGGACACCCCTAACTCTAACTACACCATGGACAAGTCAAAGTTTTGGGCAAAGAAAAAAAATGTCATCAATGATGGAGTAGTTGACGCCAAAGTGGTGGCTCCCAAACATCAACCAATCTTCACTCTCAAAGGAGAAGCAAGCAATGCTACACTAAACAAAACCTTCTCTCACAAACCAAAGCCATGGTTCACCTCCAATCCTAGATGAAATTTCACACCCCTAGGGGAGTCCCAAGAGTCTTCATTAAGAAAGATATTAGCCAACAATGAGATCACTCTTCCATGCACTAGCGATTACGAATCTTAAGTGAAATCTCATTATTGGAAAGATACTGATTTCTGTGAATATCATAGAGGAAGAGGCCATAAGACCAACAATTGTATCCATCTCAAACATGGCATTCAAGACATAATTCTAACGAGACACATGTGGCACACAAAGATTGACTCCTCAACCACGACAGGCTATACAACAAAAACAACAACCACAACAGGCATAATCAAAACAATAGACACAACAATGCTAACTACACAAGCATGCCATTCAATTATATTGTCAACTACATATCGGAACACATCCCATAAGTGAATGTAGTCACATTCAACCAACACTCAGGACCCAACAAAACTAATTATAGCATCATCACCTGCATTA
The DNA here is from genome assembly GCA_027924645.1 of Cunninghamia lanceolata. Classification (NCBI taxonomy): domain Eukaryota; kingdom Viridiplantae; phylum Streptophyta; class Pinopsida; order Cupressales; family Cupressaceae; genus Cunninghamia; species Cunninghamia lanceolata. Next base: position 5,540,483 of record BSBN01000030.1, read on the forward strand.
GTAAGGTCACGTTAAGCATGATTCCTCCAAGGTTGTCACCTTCTCCATCTAACTCCCATACATACAGTGTCATAGACCAACTTCGGAGAACTCCTGCCCACATATCTATCTTAGAGTTGTTGCATCTATCTCCCTCCCACAAGGAAATTCTTGATAAATCCCTACTAGAAACAACTGTGCCCACGAACCTAGCCCAAGAGAAGTTTCAAGCCATGGTAGGAAATCAAACCTCTTCACTTCATGGCTTCCATTGATTACCTATCACAAATGATCTTGTCTATGAATATGGCCCTTAGAAGGTGCACTTCCTTGCTATTCCAAGATGTTAAGTGGGAATGGCTATGATCGTTTATTGCAATGAAGATGAGCTTCACAACAACAATAATGGTATGATAACAAGTTGATCGTAAGCAATGAAGGAATGACTTGGGTGCCAAAGGTGCGCTATAATTCCTACAGAGTAAAGGTACTAAAAGCTTGGATGAATGAAATGGAAGAATAAGGTTCAATTTATAGACTCAGGAGAGAGAAGATCAACAGTATAGAAAGAATGAGAAGATCAATGGTATAGAAACCTTGAGAGGATGTGCACAAATGGAAAAAAGACAAGTGTCACACAAAAAGCTGTTTTGTTTGAGTTAACTGCTTTCTTTTATAAAGATATGAATTGCTTTCATAAATTAGAAATCTTTTTTCTAATTTAAGAGATATTGATAAAAACAAGATTGATTGAGTCAGTTAACTCAACTTGTGATTTGCTTTTGCATGATTTGAGAGAAATTAAATAATAAATTATTTAATTTTGTGTGCATAAAGAAGATGATTTATTTTTAGAAGATTTGGAAGATTTCTAGAAGATAAGAAAGCAAATTAAATAAATAAATTTATTTAATTGTTTGTGCATGATTTGGAAGAATAAATAAAATATTTGATTGTATTTTATTTTTAGAGATTGAGAGAATTTAAATAAATTTGATTGATTTATTTAAATTGGAGGAACAAGTGATTTAATTAAATAATTAAGAATTATTTAATTGTTTGCAAGAATTTAATTAAATAAAGGATTTTATTTAATTTTGACTTTAGAAGAGGTAATTAAATATTTTGATATTTAATTAATTTAGAAGAATATGAATCAAATAAATAAATTTATTTATTTATTTATTGATAGAGGAATTAGAATGAAATAAATATTAAGAATATTTATTTGGACCGAGTCATGTCATTTTTAGGCATATACACCTTGCATTGTTAAAACCATTCCTTACCAAACTTCTGTATTCATTTGATCTATGACCAATTTTCTTGCAATTGAAACATTGACCAGAGAATGATAGAATATTTTGATTCATTCTACTCCTACACTGGGTAGCCTTATGACCACAATTAAAACAATAGCCATTGAAAGATGGGTACCTTTGAGCATTTGGCTACCTAACCGGAGGTCTTCTAGGTCTTCTTATGTGATTTTAGAACTGGTTGCCTTTCTTTTTCTTCATCTTAATGTTTTCTTGACCCGATTTAGAACTTTCTCCTTTTTCAAATCCCAATCCTTGTTTGTCATCTAAACTCTTCTGACTTTCAATCAACTCCTCAAGCTTTGCAAAGATTATTTTAAATTTTTCTTTATAGCTATTAGCTGCTTCCAAATCATATTTTGAAAGTAACACATCTTTTCCCAAATTTTCACATTCCTCAAACTTATTCCTCATAACCTAATTTAGATACTCCTCAACTTTTATTTTTTCTTTAACCAACCTTGATAGACTATCTATGGATTCATGTGCTTCTTTCAGTTGCTCACTGTTGATGGGTGTTTTAGCACTCAATAACGTAGGTGTGATTGTTGGTTTCACACCTCTCTTGAAAAGTGTTCTACCCTAGGTAAGACTAATCCAAGGATAATACAACTAGCTATTAGCTTGCTTGGAATCTCTCAGTTAGAATGTACTAGCTATTCCTAAAAGGGGGTCTTACATGCAGTTGATATATTTAAACAATTTAGATGGTAGTTCATGCAAACCCTCTAAAATTTTAGCTGATAAGGCAACGTGAAATGCTGCTGAAAACCTAATCTAAGTAGTTGTTTTTGAAAGAAAATGCAAAAAGAGATAAGGTTTAGAGAAAATCCTAAGTGACATTCACAATGTGAAGACTATTGCAGGTAGACAAATGCTCTAAAATTTTACCAATTTTCTGAATAATCAAGCTAGCTAGATCCTGCAGCACTGCAGAAAATGATGCTATCTTCAATGGAGACTTAAAGATTTTTAGATTATATTCATTTTTTAAATACCCAAGTAACATCATAATTTAACTCATGAAATGCAATTGAACTTAGCACAAAATAATAAGACCAGGCTAACTTTGTACAATCACTTACAATTAGCAAGCAACTAAAAGTATGGACTAAGAACATGCATCAGATGCCATTTAACAAATCATTAACATTGCAAAAGCACAACTAACTAATGGAGATCAAGAAGCGAACCATGAAACTAAGTAAGGAACACAATGAACAAATTCTCAAGAAAACTATAGAAACTTGCTCTGTATTAACTTCAAATGGTAGAGCATCAACAATTCGACATCAAGAGTCTTCCCTCTCAAATGAGGGAAATGGCGACCCTTCATATAGGAGAGAAGTCATACTAAGTTTTTGAATGAAAGGTGAACATTAACTCAACACTGATGGTCTAGATTTAATATCATCAAATGCACTTACAATAGCTCATTGTATTCCTAGATTACAATTTGTCTCTTATGAAAAGGATGAAAAACAACCTCTAGATACATTGAACCTAGTCAAATTGACTACCCATTTGAATATATATAGAAAAGACCATTTCTAAGGCATAATAAAGACAAAATAGCATCAGATGACCTTCCAAATATAGAAATACATATTTGTGATGAGATTACATTTAAAAAAATATACTATTGATCTTCATCCAAATCTACTTTGTCTAACAATGTTGGATTGATATCGGCGAGATCTGAGTTCTTGATGTGGTTCACTTGGTATTTGAACATTTCTAGCTCCTGGCTGTATTGGATATACATTTTTTCAACATATTGTCTCCCTTTATGAAATGTAATGAATTCAGTCTGGAGATCACTAACTTTGTCCAATCTATCCACGACATCCAACTCAGTTTCTTCAAAAACTATTTTGTACAACTTATCCATACATCCCTGTACATCATATGGAGCCAAATCATCATAGCCCATTACAAGGCAGTCCTTTAGGGAGTCATTTATCTCATAGATAAGAGACTATATTATTATCTACTGCCTTATAAGCTTCCCTTATATTATCAAAAACTTCTTACCTTAGCTTTATCTATTGGTACCATGTCACTGCTTTATGCAATCTATCCCCTGTTAAGATATTTTCTAACAACAGTGTTTGGGCAGGCAGATCTCTTATCGCTTGCACTCAAGCGAACACCTAAAAATAGTACTCATCAAAAGGATCACACTCCTCATGCAAATCTTTCCAATGATCTCGTAGTCTGCATAAGTTCTTATGAAGTTCAGCTGCAAAATCAATGGCCTCACATCCTTGCTAACATATCTTAATTATCCATTTTTGAGTCCCAAAAGCCATAATCCTAACTTCATCAAGCTTTGCGACTTCATCTTTTGACAACATAGTAGGGACTGTCCTAAGCTCACCATCAGAATCCATAGGTTTTATTAAGAACTTCAAGTATGCTTTGAATTCTTCATTTTGTGACTTTAGTTCCCTTTCGGTAAGTTCATCCTTATCTAACCGCTCTATGATGGAGGAAATAGAGCCTTTAAACTCATCAACCTTTTGACTTCTCATAGCTGGCCCCAGGTTGATAGTTGTTATGGCATAATCCTTAGCTCTGACCTATTCTCTAACTACATCAGCCGATGGGACATCCACTTCTGCTATTCAAGATCTTGAGGCATCCTTATATATTCTGGATTGCACTTTAGCTATTTTCTATTTTCTTAGCTTCTTTGTCTATCATAAAATGACACTTAAGTCCAACTTCATGATCTCAACCTATGGCTCTGGATAGGCAATCTTGCTTTGCAGCCAATCAAGTGCTGTAGAGGAGGACTCTTTAGAGATATCAGTATCTTCATCATTTGTGTTAGATGGCTCCTTGACCAACTTTTTCTCTTGCTCCCGTTCTTTATTTACATCTTCTTCTTCATCTACAAGATTTCTCTAGTTTACTAATACCTCTTTTTGGCCAGCTCCCAACACTATTTCTGTTGAGTTCTTCTCTGGAGGGCTATCATAAATTTCTATTACTTCAGTGTTCATTACTTCAGCAAGAGGTTCTTCAAATGTGTCCTCAGGTTTTTGCTCCTAAAGGCCCAATTCTGTAAACACCTTTTCTATGCCTCGCAATAGTGGTACAATCAAAGGAGTTGAATCTTGAGCTATAGGGGTAGAAGATGATGTGGCTGTTGCAAGTGAAGACAAACTAACTTGTGTCAGGTTGGCAAAAGAAGTAATCCCCAAGGTAGATGGAATGGGAGAGGTCGATAAGATAGATGAAATGACAATAGGTGAAGTAATTGAAAAGGAGGGCATAGGGAAATATGGTGAAAGTATAGAAGAAATAGGTAGTAATTGAAGGGAAGTGGAGAGTGAAATAAATGATATGGACGGCAAGGCCATGGTAGAAATGGAAGAAAATGAAGGGGCCTCAATGGAAGAAATGGGACTACTTGGGGTATTTGAATCAATTGTCAATGGACAGGAGGCAATCGAGATGGTAATTGTTGGTGGAGTGATAAAAGTATCCTCTTGAGTGATTGTTATAGGGGTAGGACGAGTAGGAGTTGAAACAATAAGGGAAGATGCAGTAGTTGAATTAGTAGAGGAAAGGGTAGCACCACTTACTACTAGGGCAAAGGGAGGTAGAGAAGCTACTAGCAGATTTGTGTTGTTTGGAGTTGCAGCAGTGGAAGCCTCTATGGTTATGCCAATGCCCTTCACTTTAGTTTTCTTCATTTTCAAACCTTCTCTTGGCCCACTAGCCATATCTCTCTTCTTTGATCCCTTATTCTTGTAGCAGGAGGCATATCCTTCTTCTGTGCCTTAGGAGCAGCCTTTTTCACTTTTTTAGCCTTCTTTGCCAGTGGTATATGTTCTTCATTGTTTAATTTCTTGACAGGTCCCTAAGCTCGCTCTACCTCATCTGTTATCTCTATTGGTACATCTTCTTCTCCTCCAGATTCTTTTTTTGATTCAAGCTCAATGTATGTGAGTTGTACTCCTTGTCTCTCAAAAGAAACAATTTGACTCCTTACCCAACCCTTATTTAACTTGATTGGCTCTTTCATCACTGCATCCAAAGAACTTTCCTCAGCATTGGCCCAATTTAGCAAGGGAATTGGTTGGTGGTACTATGCCTCCCAAGTTCCTCTATGCATTACATTTTCATCATCCTCAAGTTGATCTGGGACTGCTATGATGTGGAACTTTCTTTTGAATGCCAAGGATAATCTTGAATGGGCCCTCTTCATTACTTCATAGTCATCTTAGTAGTTTGCCCATAAATCTTCTAGGTGCATCTTGTGGAACAACTTCTTACTCACAAATCTTTCCATCACTCTATTTGAATTAAATAATTTCTCTTTGGATGGTAATGAAGATTAAGTAGTTGGAGCTTTGTATCTGAGTGCTCAGCTGCCCCTAAGGAAGCACATGCATAGTTACCCCTACCTAACAAAATAGGAAATTGAACATTTGTCCTATGTAGATGTTTCATTTTTTCCACACAAGTTATTAGCTGCCTTGATAGTTCCAAAAGGACTACTTTATCAGTTGGGTAATGAGGCAATCTGTAGTCCATTCCTATGAAGTCTTGAACTCTCAGATAAGTAAACTTTTCAAACTGTATATACCACCTTCCATATTTTGTAACTTCATTCATGGCCTCAGTGGATGTTCTTAGGGCTATGTTCCCTTGTAGCAGTCTAGTTATGTACATAGTGAAGGCATCATTTACCCTTTTGAAATGGATAAGGGATTGGGATAATGTCAATTGAGTATAGCATTCATAAACCTTGACTTGGTGCTACTCATCATTCCCAACTTCTCCCACCTTGGATAGTCCAACATATTCATTCTTCCTTGCCAAGGCATATACCACGTAAGATGTCCATCTAAAAATTACTTCTCTTTGAAGTTACTAAATGCCTGATGTATGTTATCACTTAGTATCTGTGCCCAATGGAATTTGGTTCCTTTCAATATCTCTTCAATCACTAGGAACATCCACCCTTTGAAAGTTGATGTTGTGGGCAGTCCATATATTCTGCTGAGTAAAGTTACCAAATCTCCTATCTCATCATAAAAATTACTTCTGTATAAGACTTGGGGGAGATTGATGAGGGAAAACCTCTTACTTTTCATCAACTGCTCATTTATATGTTTCTTACATCCATCTACATCTTTCTTATATGTGTCTTTTGCACCTATTTTGTCTGGAATGGTCATCATTGGATGCCATGGGATGCCAAAGATTTCACCTAAGGAGGGTGGACTTAGATCTGCTAACACATCTCCATTGGGAGTCTATATAGTTTTGGTCATTATATCATATTTATCTACACAGGAAACTATCAATTCTGCACATTGGGCTGATGTAGGGAAAGCAACAGCCTCTGCAATCCCACTATCCTTCACTTTCTTGGCCCTCGAGTAGGATTGGGTCCAAATACTTGAAGTCCAAAATCATCTAAGTCAATATGACCTAGATCAGTGTCCCCTATGTTCTTCCATCTAGTGGAGATCTTGGTTTCGAGATGGATACCTTTGAACTCATACCTCATTGTTTGGGCCCTTGCAGTCATTTAATTTGCATGACTAGACCTCATAAGTCTTAATGCATTTGAATAGTTTTCCTAACTCCCAAGTTTTAAATCGATGAATATCAAGCCGACTGCTACACTAAGTCATGTTATGTAAAATGAGATCAATATGTTTCCAACTAAGTTACAAATGCATGCCTATGAAATGCACAAGTCTATAACTTACTAATTTATTGCACTTATTACATGATTGAAATGATGAATAACATTACCTTCTACACTAGCTCATGCAATAAATGCTTAAGTGATAGAAAATCCCCATTGAAATGTACAAAACATCATGATCCTACAAATGCAATTTTTATTTCATCAAAACAAATTATTCACCTTTGAAAATTTCTACCAGAATAATCATTTTGTGCATTTTGCACTAATTTCAGGTTTTATCAACCTATTGGGGGTAAAGCACTAGTTTGAGGGATTACTAACCCTATGCAAAATTCAGGGTGCTCCGACCCAAAGGATATACTTGTCATTTCGTCACTTGGCTACTTTGATGATTTACACAGATTTTATAATGGTCTGACCTTGTGAGGGATTGGGGTATGACTAACTTGGAAGTGCTCAGGAGGTCTCTTGGTCAAGTTTTAGGTGCAAGTCAGTGCGAGTGGAATTCTGTGCTGAGTGACTTCATCACCTTTTGCATGGGTTTTAGAAGGGTCAAACTTGGTGCAATTTTGCATGATAATGAACCAAGTCGGTAAGTAGGCTTTTAGTATGGGGTTGGTCAAAATAGAATTTGGTGCTAGATCACCTATCATTCTTTGTGGGAGTTTTGAGTCTTACCGACTGAGTAAGTTTTTGAGAGGTGTTGGACTTGGTCAGAAGGAGAAGGATTTAGTAAAAAATGGACTCAAGACTTTGCAGGATTTTTAGTCGATGCTGACTGACTCTAATTAGTTACGAAATCTTATGGATTGATCAAATATATTCTGGGTGCTGAGTCAGATGATTCTATTTTTAGCACAAAAATGATTTTGTAAAAAATTTAACTATGTTTGGTTCCATTTTTTGAGGATATCAATGCCGATGATCTTGAAAGTTTTTTCCAACATGATGTCCTATGAACTTTGTTTTGAGATTTCAACACTTGGGACATATCATTTTTCACCTATCCAACTTTAGTTCACAACTAGAGTTTTATACCAGAAGCCCCTTCTAACACAAAGAAAACCCTTTTTATTACCCCTAAAATACTTAAAGAAATTCATCATCTAACTGGCATAGTGGAAACCCTTTTACTTCACTTAAACACAAACCCTAGCTTTACAAATAAAACCCTAGGACCCGAGGATGGCATGCTTACCTAGTTTGCAAATATGAGGTACAATGAAGATGCGTGGGAGGTAAGTGGAAGATGTTGTTTTGGGTCAAATCCATAGGCAAGTTGCAGAAGATCAATTATATACTGTGTGGGAGAGCTCTTCAATCATTTATGGAATGCAAAATGATCTAAAAATGTGAAGAAATCCCTTTTATTTCTACAATTTGCTAGCCATAAATGCAAGTGTACAAAATGTCAATCAAGTGTACTATAGGGTCGATTTGAATTTTGCATGAGAAAGTGATGTCTCTGACTTTTGCGCAGCTTTTGAGGTCAGCCGACCTTGCTGATGAGGAGCGGACAATGAGAATTCAACAGTCTTTGCCTATCGGCAAGAACATTACCATCGGTTAGTTTCGAACTAGTTACTTTGACGTTGCAACTCTCCCTGATGGGAGACTCCACACTTCTCACTTGTCAGTGAGAAAATCACTATCAGCCACATTAGAATTAGCTTCACCAATACACCAACAACTAAAGCAATATTCCCTTTTGTCTTCATTGTGACCGTGTCAGCATGACTCAACTCTATCGGTGAACTCCTGTTTTGCTAGGCCAATACACCGATAGATTTTTCCATCGGTGTCACCCCTTGTCACCCCGATATAACTCGATCGGCAAGATTGCCACTATCAACTCAACGTCACATTATCTCCTTGATGGTTTTGTCACTCTGATATAACTACGATAAATTAACATTTGTCATCACAATTTCAACAAGACATATGCCTATCGGTGGAGCCAATAATTATTAACCTGATACTCTGATAACATCCCCTCTTTACTATTAGCTAGACTATCCTTATCACTCCAAGAGAGAAATATCTTCCCGATGGCCCCTGTCTCACCGACAATGACTTCAACTTCTCTGCTGCTTTGATGACTCATTTACTCTTCATCCAAACCCTACCACATGGAGATGCTAGATAGTCTACTGTGTGCACTCCTTAGTCTGGAACATCTGCCCCACCAAACAGGTAAATGAAAAGAAAAAAATAGAAATATGTACAAACCGATGCCATTCCACTGATTTCTTTGGAAATCCACCAGTGGAATGGTTATCTACTCATCTTCGACAATTCAGACTAAACTATCTCACTTGTAGAGAACAAAGAGCTATTATGAATAGTTAGAAAATATTCATGACACAGACCAAACACAAAAAATGATGGATAGAAGTTTTTATTACTCAGATGATTTTCGTATCACAATCTTTGATCTACTGAACCCTACTCAGTTGCTCCTCTATGCTTTTATTAAGACAGAGCTGGAAGATCAACAGTTGCTCGACAGTTAGGGAAGGCCAACTGTCCTGAATCCCAACTGACTCCTTGATCTTTTTAGATTCTATTAGTTACAAAATTGTGTCCATTACTTGCCAACTGGAAATACAAAGACTTCTAGGTTTTAGAAAACAAAACATGAACAAAATGACATGGCCAAATAGGCCTTATTGTAACATAGTAGATTTTACTATGGTGCCCCTACACCATACTCCTGAGAAGAAAAAAAATGTCTCAAGTCCTCTTAGAGACCAATTCTTGTACATCTCTGCCTTGTTTAAGAATGTCTTCCTCCAGCATCCATGTAGCTTCTAAATCTGGAAGCCCTTGCCACTTAACCAGATGTTCAAAGTATGTTTTGTGCCTTGTCTTCTTGGTTGTTATGCTTTCCAAAATGTATTCCATTTTTGGCAGTTCCCTAGAAGGTAAGTGCTTCAGCTAGACTTCATTTTGCTGGACAAAGTCTTCTATATTCTCCCCTATATGACAACTTTTGTACAATGTCAAATCAGCAATGTTAAATATGGGTGAAATGGGAATATCATCAGGAAGCTTAATCCTACAAGCATTTGGACTGTACTCCAAAATCAAATAGGGTTCAATCTTCTACATCATCAGTTTGCTATGGACTCCTTTTGACAACCTATTTTTGTTCAGATGAACCATGACCAAGTTGCCTACCTGATACTACACATCTCTCCTCCTTTATCCATTTGAGCCTTTGTCTTTTGACTATTCTGGTGTAAAGTATCTCTAACCTGTTGGTGTATTTCTTTCATGGCTTCTACAAATGCATCAGCATGACCACTCCATTTGTCCAACCCCTGGATGTCTCTCAATTCAAAAATACCCCTAGGGTGACTGCCATATACAATTTCAAAGGGACTCAGACTTGTGCTCATGTTTGTTGAGTCATTATAAGCATATTGTGCTTGTGGGAGTATCACATCCCACCTACTACCATGTTCTTTTATTAAGCATCTAAGGAGATTACCCAAAGATCTATTGACCACCTCAGTTTGCCAATCAGTGTGAAGATGATAGGATGAACTGAAAGACAAATTTGTTCCTAATCTTTTCCACAAAGTCCTCCAAAAATGCCCTACAAATTTGCTATCCCTATCAGACACAATACTCAAGGGTAGCCCATGAATCCTGACAATTTCCTTAAAGAACAAACCTGCAATGTAACTAGCATCATTAGTGGTGCTGCAAGGAATGAAATGAGCCATCTTGTTGAATCAATCTACCAATACAAACACACTGTCACAACCTACCCTTGTTTTGGGTAACCCTATCACAAAATCAATACTCAAACATTCCCAAGGCCTGTTGGGTATTGGCAAAGGTTGATACAATCCTACATTGGTCGAGACTCCTTTTGCTCTTTGGCATACTATGCAACTTTCAACAAATTTTCTAATGTCAGACTGTATTCATGGCCAAAAATAAAATCTCCTTACCAGATCTAAAGTCTTATTCAACCCAAAATGTCCACCTAAACCACCACTATGTTTTTCCTTCACAATATTATCCCTCATTGAGCATTTAGGGATACACAACTGACATCCTTTAAACAATAGTCCATTCTGCATTGTAAAATCTGAAAAATCACTATGAAAATAATTAGCAAATTCATTGCAGACCTTGTATATTTCTTTGAAATCCTCATCTTCTTCATATAATTCTTTGAGTGACTCAACACCCATGCTTTGCAACTGCACTTCTTGGACTGTCAACACCCTCCTGCTGAGAGCATCTGCCACCTTGTTTGCGACTCCTTTCTTATGCTTAATGGTGAAAGTGTATGCTTGCAAACTTTCCACCCATTTCATATGTCTGTGGCTGAGTTTGTCCTGCCCATTCAGAAAACTGAGAGCATGGTTATCTGTATACACAATAAATTCTTTGGGAAGCAGGTAATGTCTCCACTTTTTTAGAGCTTGTACCATAGCATACAATTCTAAGTCATAAGAGGAGTATTTTCTATTGGCTTCATTTAACTTTTCACTGAAGAAGGCTACTGGTCTACCTTCTTGGCTCAACACTACTCCAATGGCCAGCCCACTTGCATCACATTCAATTGTGAAAACCTTATTGAAATTAGGTAACACTAAGATAGGGAATTTAGCAACTTTCTATTTCAGACTCTCAAAGCTCCTATCTACTTCTCTTGTCCACACAAACTTCTCCTTGCAACCACCCTTGATGGTTTCCAACATAGGTGCATAGATGTCACTATAGTTCTTAATGAATTTCCTATAGAATGTGGCCAAACCATGGAAACTCCATACCTCCCCTGCTATCTTAGGTGTGGGCCAATTCAGAATAGCCTCTACCTTTGAAGGATCCATTTTCAAATCACCTTTAGAAATGACAAAACCCAAGTAGATCAACTCTTGTTTCATGAAATCACATTTGTCTAAGTTTATCAACAACTTCTAATCTTTCAGCCTCTTCAAGACTATCTCCAAATGTTTCAAGTGTTCTTCTTTGCTCTTACTTAACACCAAGATATCATCAAGGTAGACTACCACAAACTTCCCTATGAACTCCTGCAACACCTCATTCATTAGTCTGATAAAGGTGCTAGGGCCATTTGAAAGACCAAAAGGCATCACAAGCCACTCATACAACCCTTCATTGGTTTTAAATGTTGTCTTTCACTCATCCCCCTCTCTTATCCTAATCTAATGGTGCCCACTCTTCAAGTCTATCTTAGAGAAATAGGTAGCACCTGCCAAATAGTCCTTTAGTCTTCAATTCTAGGAATAGGAAACCTGTATATGATGGTTATCCTATTTATAGCCCTAGAATAAGTACACAGTCTCCATTTCCCATCTTTCTTTGGTGCCAAAATAGTGGGGACTACACATGGACTCAAACTTTTCCTTATTAACCCCTTGTCTAAAAGTTCTTGAACTTGCCTAGCTATCTCCTCATTCTATTGAGGGGTCATCTTATAGGTTGCCTTATTGGAAAGTACAGCTCCTGATATGAGATCAATCTGATGGATGATACCTCTAATAGGTGATAGTGAGTCTAGTATATTTGCTACAATTACTTCCTTGTAACTCTCAAGTAGTTCTCTGACCTCCTTAGGCCCTATCTCTCTCATATTTTCTCTTTTCTTCTCCTTAGGTTTCACAATCAAAGAAAAACCTACTCCACCTGATTCTTCTACTATTTCAAGGAATTCCTTCTCTCCTACCATCATTACACTACACCCTACATGTTGTGGATCCCTTTCTACCAGTGACTATATCCTATAAGTTACACCATCCTTTTGGAATGAGTAAGCATTATTTTCCCCATCATGATGAGCCTTTCTGTCAAACTGCCATGGTCTACCAAGTAGAAGATGGCAAGTATCCATTGGAAGGATGTCACACAAAATCTTGTCTCTATACCCCCCAATACTAAATTCTACCCATGCTTGTTCATTAATGACTATATGTTGTCCCTTGTTTAACCAACTGACCTTATATGGACAGCTATGGGGTATCTTATCTAATTTGAATTTATCTACTACTTCCAAAGATATAATATTGTCAGTAGAACTAGAGTCAATAATAACTTTACAAACCTTACCTTGGATCTTGCAGTTGACTCAAAACAAAGCCCTTCTTTGTGATGGTTCAACTTGTACTGGTTCCTTGAGCAACATCCTCTTGATCATCAGATTTTCTCCCATCTCTAATGCCAAATTCACTTTAGGAGATGTCACACTCCTTGCATCCTCTTGAATCAAAGTGGTTCTCTTCTCACCACCATGAGAAGTTGAGGCCTTCTCTGGACAATTGTTGGCCGGGTGTCCTATCTAATTGCAGTTATAACATCTCATATTGGAGAACTTGGATCCTCTACCTGATCCATTTGTCCCACCTCTTCCATTAGGCCTTCTTCCTCGGTAGCCTCCTCTACTGCTTGAGTCCCCAACTTGCTCTTCTTGGCTAGACTCACCATTAGGCCTCTGGTTAGGACTTCTTCCTCCAAAACTTCCTCTACCTCTAAAATTTCTTCCACCTCTTCCTCTACCTTGTTGTTCACCTTTTCTCTTTAGCTTCTCTTCAGCTCTTAATGCTACTTGAAAGAATTTTCCACTATTTCAGGGGTCAATAAACTTATCTCATCTTGAATATTGAACCTCAGACCATTTAGATACCTTTCTACCTTGTCTTTTTCATCCTCCATGTACCCACAACGAAGAGTGTATTTGTGAATCTCCTTGGTGTAAGTAGCTACATCCATATATTTTTGCTTGAGGTTCTACATTTTCCTATAAATCTGCACCTCATAGTCAGATGGAAGGAACTGAGACTTGATCTTCTCTAGTATTTTGCTCCAAAAAGAGATCATACTCTTCCCATTCTTCACCCTCTCTCCTTGGACATAATTCCACCATGTAAGGGCAACACCTTTGAGTTTAGTTTTTGTAAACTTAACTCTCTTACTTTCAGGAACTTCCTTGTATTCAAAGTAGTTGTTTAGAGCCTCAATCCATTCCATAACTTCGTCAGCATTCATCTTTCCATTAAACATGGGGACATCTATCCGAGCCTCTGAAGAGTCCTTTCCCATAGCCTTAATGGCTTCCAGGAATTGCTTTTGTTCAGTCGGTATCTTTGCCTCTTCTTGTTCCTCTTCTTCTTCCTCTCCATCAGATTCATCATCTGATTTCTTTCCTATCTTCAGTGCCTTCAACTCAGCTTGGAGTGTTTCCTTGACTCCAATTTTGATCATCTCTTCCATCTCTTGGAACTTTTTAAGCACTTCTACTGTCATCCCCTTTGGAGGCATGATGCTAGCCTCTCCTTCACTCTCCTCTACTGACATATACTATTTACAGACAGCACCCAAATGCCAACACTCTTGCAAATCTTCAATTCGACTTGCCACCCAAATATTTTCAGTGGCTCTGATACCAATATGATGAGGAGCAGACAATGAGAATTCAAGAGTCTTTGCCTATCAGCAAGAACATTACCATTGGTCAGTTTTGAACTGGTTACTCTGATGTTGCAACTCTCCCCAATGGGAGACTCCACACTTCTCACTTGTCGATGAGAAAATCACTATCAGCCACATTAGAATTAGCTTCACCGATACACCGATGGATTTTTCTGTCGGTGTCACTCACCCCTTGTCACCCTGATATAACTCGATCAGCAAGATTGCCACTAGCGACTCAATGTCACGTTATCTCCCTGATGGTTTTGTCACTCCAATATAACTATGATAAATTAACATTTGTCGTCATGGTTTTCGAAAGACATACGCCTATCGGTGGAGCCAACAATTATTAACCTGATACTCTGATAACATCCTCTCTTTGCTATCAGCTAGACTATCCTTATCACTTCGAGAGAGAAATATCTTCTCGATCGCCCTTGTCTTACTGACAACGACTTCAACTTCTCTATTGCTTTGACAAATCGTTTACTCTTCAACCAAACCCTAGCACATGGAGATACTAGGCCATCTACTGTATGCACTCCTCAATCTGGAACATCTACCCCACCAAATAGGTAAATGAAAAGAAAAACAAATAGAAATATGTACAGATCGATGCCATTCCACTAATTTCTTTGGAACTCCACCAGTGGAATGGTTATCTACTCATCTTCGATGATTCAGACTAAACTATCTCACTTGCAGAGAACAAAGAGCTATTATGAACAGTTAGAAAATATTCATGACACAGACCAAACACAGAAAATGATGGATAGAAGTTTTTATTACTCAGATGATTTTTGTATCACAATCTTTGATCTACTGAACCCTACTCAGTTGCTCCTATGTGCTTTTATTAAGCTAGAGCTGGAAGATCAACGGTTGCTCGACAGTTAGGGAAGGTCAACTACCCTAAATCCCAACTGACTCCTTGTTGATCTTTTCAGATTCTATTAGTTACAAAAATGTGTCCATTACTTGCCAACTAGAAATACAAAAGACTTCTAGGTTTTAGAAAACAAAACATGAACAAAATGACATGGCCAAATAGGCCTTATTGCAACATAGTAGTGTTAGACTTAGGGCACACAACTGAGAGGGGGGTGAATCAGTTGTTCAAAACTTCTTCCAATTAAACACTTAAGTCTTCTTAGTGATTAGCTGTATATTAATCATAAACCATAATGCATTCAAATCAAGAGCAGAAAACATATCAACACATAAGACACCAAGATTTTAACGTGGAAAACCCGGTTAAGGGAAAAACAATGGGGTGATTAACCTAAGATTGTATTCTCTGTTAGAAGAATAGAAAGAACAAAATGGCACATACCAATTAGGGCTCACTGCCTACAAGAGACACACAGTCTACAAAGAAATAAGTATCACAAACATGAACTAGAGAATAGCATCTTCACCATGCTTGAATTAGTTCCATTTGAGCCCAATACTCCTACTCTACCTTTCGCTCTCCTCCTCACTACCACACACTCATCACCACAAGACACACTTTGGAAAGACTTCACAATCCCTTATTTATACAAGGCATCAACTTAGGAATAATCATCTAAGTCAGCAAACATCTACTAGAACATCCACAAGATGCGTAATACATCCGGTCGGCCAGTCTCAGGAAGAACACCATCATCTAGTGGTTATTCTTTAAATGCACACTCTAACTTCAATGCGGACCACCAACATGAACTGAACACGATTCAAAGATCACCATAACTTTTCCAGGATCACCAAGAGCATCCCTACTTCATCTGTTTGCTAGAATTCTTCTCTCCTTCATCTGGAGCTTTAAGAACATGGTCTATCATTACTGTCATAAAGGAATAGGTACTTCCAAACCTTAAAACCACAAACCAATAGAGTTGACACTTCACAAGGACGTCCTCAACACTCCCTCAAATCCACAGAATGGGATAATGCATTTCTAGATCTCACCGGACCTATCTGTGTCACTCTATCACCTCTAAACACCTGCCAGAGCTGGTTCTACTTGAGCAGCCATAACTTCTTTAGATCTTCATGCAGACCTCTGAAATCTTGACTGGATCATCTCAAGACTCATATCTACAAACCCTTTGAACTGTAACCTCTGATCTGCATCTTAGCTGGGATCTCCACTTCACTGTCTCCATTGCTTCTCTCAGCTCATCTAATCCTTCTCATCAATGCAACATAAGTATGTTGACATCAATGAAAACACCGGTTAGGCCCATACTTGTAACAATCTCCCCCTTTGTCATTGATGGCAACATATGATGTGAAAAACCATCAAGACAAGAAATTCTCCTTACTGTCACAACTCCCCCTATCAGTAACAACCATTCACATGTCTTCTCTTCCTTTACAGCTCCCCCTTTGATCATCAACCACTTGTTTTTCATAGTCTTCTCTCCCCCTTTGATATCAATGGCAAAGGGCTCATACTTGCAATTCCAACACTAAAGAATCATACCTACTGCTCCCCCTGAGTAGCAGCTCCCATCAATCCGGATCACAAGATATGACTGTGATATCCACCAGACTGATGCACCTCAGTGCACCTTAGTTCATCACTGGAGGGGCAATAACCCCTAACTTCTCCCTGAGATACTCAAAAGAGTCCTTAGGTAGAGGTTTAGTAAAGATATCTACAATTTGATCCTTGGAGGGCACAAACTCCAATCTAACTTCATTCTTGTTCACTTGCTCTCTCAAAAAGTGAAACTTGATAGATATATGCTTAGTCTTAGAATGCAACACCAGATTCTTAGATATATTTATTGCACTTGAATTATCATAGAAGATTGTGATAGGCTCCTCATACTCTACTTTAATATCCCTTAGTATCTGCTTCATCCACAAAACTTGAGTGCAACTACCTGTTGTTGCAATGTATTCTGCTTCAGTTGTAGATAGGGATATTGCCTCTTGTTTCTTGCTTAGCCAAGAAACTAATCTCTTTCCCAAAAAGAATGCTCCACCACTGGTACTCTTCTGGTCATCCACATCTCCTACCCAATGTGCATCTATATATGCACAAAGAGAGAAATCATGATCTCTAGGATACCACAAACCATACTCAACTGTTCCTTTTAGATATCTAAAAATCCTCTTGATTGTCATGACATGAGATTCTTTGGGATCAGCTTGGAATCTAGCAACAAGACCAATAGCCTGCATTATATCTGGTCTAGTTTGAGTGAGATACAACAATCCTCCAATCATTGACCTGTACTTTGTTTGCTCTACCTTAGGAGAGTCATCATCTTTACTCAACTTACATCTGGTTGCCATGGGAGTATTCATTGGCTTTGAATCTTCCATCCCAAATTTTCTCAACAATTCTTTCACATATTTGTTCTAAGAAATAAAGATTCCTTTCTTTGTTTGAGTAATTTGCAGACCCAAGAAGAAATTCATTTCACAAAGCATAGACATCTCAAACTCACTTTTCATTTGATTTGTAAAAGTTTTACGCATACGATCTCTTCCTCCAAAGATGATATCATCAACAAATACTTCAACAATCAAGATGTTTTCATGATCAATTTTGAAATATAAGTTACTGTTAGCAGTACCTTTGTTGAAACCAATCTTCAAAAGATGCTTATCCAATCTTTCATACCAGGCTCTTGGGGCTTGCTTTAATCCATACAGTGCCTTCTTCAACTTGTAGACCATATCACCATGACCAGACTACTGAAATCCATCTGGTTGCTCTGTATACACTTCTTCTTCCAAGTCACCATTTAGAAAGGTAGACTTGACATCCATCTGATATACCTTGAAATCCTTTAAGGTAGCAAAGGCAAGAAATAATCTGACTGCTTCAATTCTTGCCACCAGAGCAAAAGTTTCTTCAAAATCAATTCCTTCTATTTGAGAGTAGCCCTTGTAGACCAATCTGGCTTTATTTCTGATTACTTCACCAACTTCATTTAGTTTGTTCTGGAAGACCCATTTGGTTCCAATCACATTCTTATTTCTTGGTCTGGGAACAAGATCCCAAGTGTGATTTTTCTCTATTTGCACCTACTCTTCCTCCATTGCTTTAGTCCAGTTTTTGTTGGTCATGATGTTATTCATAAACAAGCATAGAATAAAAGTACACATTAACCTTTATTCATCTTGAAAGATACTGTGAATTCAAGGAATTCAGGATCCCAAGTCTCCGGTGATTAGGTCTTAATCGTCTGACGTTACTCAGAGGTTAATGTGTGTTGTTGTTTCCATTTTGGGGCCTTACGTGAAATTGTGCCATCATCAAATGTAACATTTATCTCAGAATATGATGATGATGCCTCGCTGTATGTTTGTTCTAGCATCATCATCTCTAAGTATGTTTCACATGTCTTCTCTGAATGTGCTTCGTCGTGTAACCTGCACCATCCGTCAATCAAAATATCATTAGCCGGTATATTTAACAACGGACAACGTTTTACCTGCCTAGACAAATGTATCTCAAAATCTCTGAAGCAATCTATTTCATTCTCATTATCGGGATAATTATCAGTTTCTATGATTGGCATGTCCTCCTGATCATCATCATCATGATGATGATGCAGTTTAAGCATCATGATCTCTTCTATTTTGACAGTCTGCGGCCTGATGCAATAAACTCTAGGTTCTACGTTTACGTACATGATCTCATTTGTTTTGTTGTACTCAGTTATCATATGTTTCATTCTAGGTTCAGTATCAATCCTGATCTGATTAGGTATACCTTTCCATTGTAACCACATGTGACTAAAATCTGTAGACATATATCCATTAAGCGTTTTAGACCAATCACGGCTGAGCAACATCCCGTATGTATCAGGTATGTCAACTACTTGAATATCATTATAATACTGGATCCTAGGATTAGATGCTAGCTGCATGTGGATATGAGTTAATTCGCCTACTACACTTACTTCTGTTTTGTCCAACTGTGTGACTTTCTCTAAGGATTTAGCAGGATGTAGTCCTAAGGCATTGCATATTGACAAGGGCATAACATTCGTTGAGGCTCCTGAATCTACCAGACAATTGTGCAGGTTCTTACTGAACATTCTTATGGTAAGGAGGAATGGAGGTGATTCGGTTTTATCCCTATACAAGGTCATGTGGGAGGTTTCCACAGCTTGGACTGTAGCTGACACTTTAGGCTTGGTAATATTATCCTTAACAGCATGATCCTTGCTACTGGATTGGTTCGAAAAATGGCTATCCTCTTTGGGGGCAGGATCATCTAAGGACTTCATGAATGCCCTTTTGATGGCAGGGGTTTTCAGGAACTCAGACAGGGACAGGCTGATCTTAATTTTCTTCATTTCATCAGTGAGATAGCTGACCAACTTGTCAGATTCATGAGGTGTGTTCACAATCTTTGATACTATGTTTTGAGGTGACAAGTACTAAGCATTCACCTTACGGAACCCTGGGTTATTGCTAGCCTTAGGATCAGGAGGTGTATTGAAGTTGTTTGGAGGTAGAGATGATGTCAATGGACCAGCAGGTCTGTTGGCATTGCTCCTCAAGTTATAATTGTGCTTACCAGAATATTGCTGCTGATATGCATGTACTTCTTCACGTTCCCTTGCAGGCTCATTTTCATCTTCAAAGGGGAAAACATAGTTTGTTTCAAAAGCTAAGGCCGATTCTTCATATGCCTGGTTACAATTCTGACGAGGGTCATTTGTGTAGGCCTCTAGCACAAAAGCTGAGTTGTATCCACAAGGAACAATCTCATTTCCTTCTGCATGAGGTGGATTTCCAGAAGTGTTGGACACTTCAGTCTGAAAGATGCTAGCAGTAATTCTAAATTGTTGACAGTCTAACTCTGCATGTGCATTAGTATTGTGGATCCTACACCAATTAGTAAGAGTTGCCTCAGCAAGATTGACTCTAGTAGTCTGTTTGGCTTCAACAGGACGTTGATTGTCCAGGGGTGATGGCAATGAACCATTATTTGGCCTAGAATTACATACTCTGGGCTGTCTAGGTGGATTATTGTAACCATTATTGTTGAAATTATTGTTGTTATATCCTCTATCAGGATAATTTGGTCTGTCATTGGAATAATTTCTATTCTGACTGGACTGGGAATAAAAACCCTGATTTCTTAAGTGTGTCACTTCTGTGGTGAGTTTTCTTAATTGAGCAGAAATTTCTTTGATTTCCTCCTTTTCTTCTTGAGCTTTGGCTACTACATTTTCAGTCTGAGGCTTGAAGAAAGAAGATCCATGGTTATTATTGGATAGATCAGCACCCTGAGGTATCTGGGCTTGTGCAGGGTATTGTGGCACTTGACTATTTCCATTAGGAGGGGGCATGATGCTTAGTGGAGGTATTTGCAAAGGGGCAGGCATGACTGCTGGAGGTATCACTATTCCATTAGGATACTGCGCAGGATACTGCGAAGAATATTTTGCAGTATATGATGCAGGATATTGTGAATGCATGCCAGGCAAGGTAGGAAACACTATATTTGGAGTAGGAGCAGGTATCAACTGCTGATTCACTTTGATGGCTTCTTGAAAAGCTCCTGTCAATGTAGTGATCTCAGGATGTGTTCTCCTGATGAACATGGAAGTTAATGGATCCAGAGCCGAATAATAGATACTCCGGGCAGAGGCATCAGATACTACATATGGGGCAACTAACTTGGACAACATTTTCTGAAACCTAGCATTGAAATTAGCAATAGGTTCATGCTCAAATCTTTTAATCGTGGCAAACATATGGTAATTCATAGATGGATCAATAGGGACTTTGAACCTGTCAAGAAAGGCTTTCTCTAAGACATCCCATGAACCAACAGAGGCTTGGCCAAGACTAATGAACCAATTATAAGCATCTTCCCCTAAGGAAAAAAGAAATAACCTGCACACCACATCTTGATGTTCTATTCTAGCTCTGCAGCAAGCCTCCTTAAATGTCCTGATATGGTCATCAGCATCTTGATAAGGATGATATTTTGGACACAGTTTGTCTGGATTCTTTGGTAGCTCATGATATGCATTAAAGGTCAAAGGTGACTCCGCTGCAAAGAAAGACATTGCAACCAGAGGAGGTTGAGCTGATGTTGCAGCTGGCTGGGGTTGAACCAAAGGTACTCCCTGAGGCTGAACAGGAGGTGTCATAGATATCCCGGAAGGTACTTGTAAACCAACGGGAGTTACAGGAGGAGGTTCTGGTGAAGCTCCTGACGCACTAGACCCTGGAGTATGATGAATGTCTACGATTCTAGGTCTAAAACCTCTAACTGGTAGTTCCTCGAAGATTCCACTAGATCTAGACCTAGTATTTATCCTGTGAGCCAGGATTTCACAATTTTGAGGCAAATTGGCTGAAACTTTGCAAATATTGGCTAGATTTCACCGGATGAGGTGATATTTGCAGTCAGATGGCTAATCAAACTAGATATTTATGAAATATTTATGAAGAGACTGCAAGTATGACAGGATATTTAGGGTATAATGACCCTAGCACAAGATCTCAAGTATCTATAGCCTAAACTCTTCAAAGTTCGAACAGATTTACGGATCTTTGGCCAATATTAGTGAATTCGGAATGATATACTATAAAGCTTGCAATATTTATGTAAGATCTGGAAATCTTCACACGAAATGAACATATATGAGCTTCTTATAGTAAATATTTACGTAATATTTGAAATTCACAAACTATCTAAGGTTACCTTACTCTCTGCATCATAGAACCTGAAAATAATGATGATGAGCATAGTGTTCCAGATCATGCCCTCCTTCTAGCACCAATTTATGTTGGTCATGATGTTATTCATAAACAAGCATAGAATAAAAGTACACATTAACCTTTATTCATCTTGAAAGATACTATGAATTCAACGAATTCGGGATCCCAAGTCTCCGGTGATTAGGTCTTAATCGTCTGACGTTACTCAGAGGTTAATGTGTGTTGCTGTTTCCATTTTGGGGCCTTACATGAAATTGTGCCATCATCATGACATTCCTGCAGAAATTCTTTACAGAGAAGTCATATTATGCAGTTATTAGATGGAAAAGAGGTAGAAATACCTCAATTTTTGCATGATATTTTCAATTGTTCATGCTTTGCATTCAAATATGCTAAATATTTGTGATTACCTACGAGATGTCTGCATATTTGTGTTATTTACTTAAGATTATCAATTATTTGCAATTGTGGTAGTGGAATGCTCTGAAATTGAAAGAAATTAAAGGAATACTACAATTTAAAGTTGAATCTTCAGCTATTGATCCACATACATACTCGATACTGTCATGACGAGAAGAAATCAAACCATATGTTCACCAGGATGTTCCACAGCTAGATACAGTTGATGCAAACTTCAGAGGATGATGAATGAAAACAATATATGCGACATGATGAGCACTCCAAGGCACGCAGCAAATCAACGCACATATCCAGAATTCAGACATAGATTACTCAAGATTTACGAAGATGTGTAATCGAAATACTCTTCTCTTTCATTAAGTATGCAAAAGACACGTACATATGCAATAACTTTGAAATAAGCCCTGAATATTTCAGCAAACAGATTTCAATTAAGTTTTGAATGTTTCAACAAGGCATTCCACCACCTTTTATAGAATAAGGTGAGGAATCAGTTACAAAAGATCTACGATCTAGATTTATCAATATGCATCTACGGTCCTGATTCACTTGATTTTGTAAATCTTTACAAAAATGGCACAAGTTGCCAGCTGGCAACTATCTATACTACTTATGTTATTATCCCCTTCATGATGTATCTTCATCATGCTCTTCAGCTGATTCATGCGGCTCATCATCATGTGCCTCACTTTCAGAACTTTCACTATCGTGATGATGATGCGGCTGCATATGGGGCTGCATACTACTGCGAACCTGCTCGTATGAATGCACAACTTGATCTATCCCTCCGCCATCTTGAGTCTTTGCCTTTACAATGGCATGCTTATGTGCTTCGTATTTATCTCTGCTGTTGTCCAGCTTATTTTTCCTGTCCTGCAGTGTTTCTTTGTATTTCTCCATCTGGACCTTGATCCTCATTATTTTGTCTATCAATTCCTCTGTCAAAGGGACAGGTGGACCATTTGTCTCTACTTGGAAGTTGCTGTGTACAGCTTTAATGGCGGACTCTTCATCTTGATTCTCTATTTTTCCTTCCACCTTGCCTTCCAAAGCCTCTAGTATCACTGCCTCTTCAGCCATTAAATCTCGCAGCCTCATGCTGACATCCCTCAGCTTATTATTACACCTTTTGAGGACTGCGCACTCAAACTGAGTGTCCTTATACCAAATATCAATTAATAATGTTGTATTATTATTCAGTACCTGCTTACTGATAAGCAGTTATGGATTTATGTTTCTTATTTCCCCTAACAGGGTTAGGACTCTCTCCAGCTTGTAAGACCTCTTTCCAGTCTGCATCTGCAATCTATCCACTTTGGCCTTAGAGTCACTTAGGGTGATCCACCTCTTCAAAGAGGCCTTCATTATTTCTATAGCATCATCCAATGTGGATGACATCCATCTCCTTATTACGGATGCCTCATGCTTCATGATGTCCAATTTATTTACCTCCTCCTGAGAAATGGCAGTCAATGGGACTGCATGTTCAGTTGCGGTATCATCAAGATTGGTCAGCCCTTTGATATAGGCGTGCAACTGAGCAATGTGCTCTTTATGTTGCTTATTTTTCTCCTTCTCTCTTTTCACTTTCTGAATTAGAGAGTCAATGATATCTTTGCCCTCCTGACCTTCTTGGTCCTCATTGGCAAAGCCCAAATCCACTGTACTAATCTGAAATTCATCGACAGTGATTTTACCCTTATCTTTCTCCACCGCAGGTATGGCAATTTGCGCGGTCCTTCTCCCTGTTGCCAGGTCTCTCTTGATGGCCGAAGTCATTCTGGCCTTCCTCCTTGGCTTCATTATGTCCGTAGAGAATAGGGTGGAGACGTCGAATTCCTGAATTTTGATCTCCTCCTCAGCACTTACCTCTTTTGCCAACCACGGAGGCACCTGATCATGTTTCTCAACATCATCCTGATATTCACCTATATCTCCCGTTTCTGTCAACAATTGTTGTGGAGATGGTGACTTCCTCAGTTCTTCTTCTTGATGTTCCTCTTGTTGTTGATCTTGAGGCACCTCCTCCTGTTGAGGGATTTCCTTCTCCAGAGGAGCATCTTCATGCTGTGGGGAACCTTGTGGTGCATCTATGTGCTGTGGGGAGCCTTGAGGCACAGCTATGTGCTGATCATGATGATCATGACCCGCCTCTGTCATTATTTCATCTGTTCCCACTTCTTCTTCTTGTGGTTTATCCACTGCACCAGATATTGGGGACTCTGCCTGATGCGGTGAAGATTATTCTACAGCTACTACTTCTTCTGAGCCTACACCACCCACTTCTTGTACTTTGGCAGCTAGGTCCTCTAGTGTTTCTTTTTCACCAGCCCTCGCTTCCTGAACCTCTACTATAGCAGGTTCCTTTGTTGTATCCTATGGGCTTTGTTGGCCGGTTTCAAGAGCATGGCCTTCTGTCTCTGCCATCTCCATCTCTTCTGTTAGGTGACCCTTATCAGGTGATCCTGCTGGCTGTTCAGGACTTGCATCCTGCTTCTCTGTCAGATCCACCACTACAGGACTGGTCACCTCTGTGATCAATGTGTCTAGCCCTCTTTCTTGAGCTATTTGCTCTGGGCTCTTTTCTTGCTCCTCTTCTACTTGTTTCATCTCCTCAAGCACTGTTTGAACCATTGGAGGCTTGTGAGGAGTCACACCTACATCAGCAGCAAGTGTTTCCATTTCTTGTGCAGCCACATCCTGCACCACCTCATCATCAGACAAGTTTATTGTCTCGTCTAGCGAGACATGCCCTTCTGCTTGTGTCTGGGAGGTCTCTTTCAACTGCTCCTCAGCAAGTTCAGTTTTGAACTTGACAATGGTAGGAAGTGGAACATTATGTTGCAGTTCCTTATGCACTTCACTACCCTCCCCTTGTGATGAAGTAGGGGGTTGGCTTATTCCACCTCTCATGGAGGTCCTTTGTTTCTTTGGTGGGGAAGACACCAACACCTGTGGAGCTCTCCTCTTCCTTCTTATTATCAAAGGAGTCTCCTCCTCCTCCGGCTCTTCTTCTATGAGGGTCCCCTCTACTCCTAGTTGTTTAGAAGACTGACCCACTTCTTGGGTCTCAATGATTCCAGCTTCCGCTGTCTTACTTTTCTTGGGCCTGTCCTTTTCTGGAGAGGATGCTGATTTAGATCCTGACCCTGTGGCCTGCTTAGCTGCAAACACAGCCCTTTCAATTATAATCCCCTTTGGTCCCTGTTCCACATTCTTGCCCTTCGGGGGTCTTTCGCTCTGCTGCTGTGGTGGAGGGACCTTATCTCCCTTGGTCTTCCTCTTCTCTAACAGGAAGTCATCATATTCATCTGCGGGGATATCCTGCCCCTTCTTCTTGTTGTCCACCGTAATGGCAACACCCTTCTTCTTCAATGCCTCTACCTGTTCATCAACCCAAGCTTGGGTTAGGCATAGGGTCCTAGCAATGAACGGGTCCAAGGATATATCCTCCTGCATAGTGAGGTCAGGTACAGAGATGGTGTCATTATATATCTTTTTCTCCTCATACTCATTTGCCATTGTCCTGCCATCATCCTTCTTTAATTGCTGAGGCAGGGAGATGCAATCAAACGTTCTAACTTGGTTCAGAGTTAACCTCTGATACCTCCTCCTCCTGGCTTCTGCCTCATCCTCACAGTTAGCCCAAAAATCCTCTAGGTGCCTTTGGTGAATAGGCTTTCCTAGCACCTTCTGTATTCTGCCGTAAGGATCATATGGTCTGGTTATTGGAAAGGGCTACAAGTTCATCTTATTCAGGGTGACCATCACCTTCTTGATGTTATCAGAGTCAGGGCACATGTAATTGCCAATGCTGACTGGGAACAAAATTGGTGGCAGCTTCTTGGCATCCTTGTACATTTGTACTATGGTGGAGCCCTGCCTGATAAATTCCATTAATACCACTGCGTCGGTAGGATACCTTGGCAGCATCAGGGGATGTCCATCGAAACCTTCAACCCTAATATAGGAAAAGGTTGCGAATTGTATGTACTAGGCCCCATGCCTGTAGACTGCCTCTTGAGCCTCCAAGCTCAATCTTTTCGTTCTGTCTTCTTCCATGGTCCTTACCAGATGCATAGAGAATGCATCATTGACCAGTTTGTAATCTTTTAGGTAGTTGGTCCTCTGCAGCTAGGGATGATGATCCTAGATATATGCCGCATTTGTGCCTGTGAGCTTCCCATCTGTAACCAAGGCATCAAAAGTACCTCTATAGGCACAAGAATAAACAATATACGAGGACATGAAAAAAGCACAATTAGAACCTCCCAGGTTCATCAGTTGCTCATGCAGAGCATCACTTATAATTTGGCCCCATAGTGGCTTGGTGTCTGAATATAGACACATCATTATTATCCCGTACATCCAGTCTCTGAAACTGCCAGTATTAGGTTGGCCAGTTACCCTGTTCAGGAGTGTGATCATGTACTGATACTCCTCATTGAAAGAATACTTGAACAGGTGCACAGGAAGCTTGGCGGCTGCGTTATAGGTGCTATTCTCAGCCTGCCACGGATACATGTTCTTCCTGGCTGATTTCTTATTGGCCTCGCACTCCCTCTCAGACTTCTTCAAGTCTACACTTTTGACCTTACTTCCCAGCGGTAATCCGAATGTCTGGGAGAGACCTTTGATGGAGAGGTCTGCATATACCCTCCCATGCTTCACTACCTGCCTGGTTTGAGGGTTGTAATTGCGGGCGCACTCAATGACGAGCTCCGGAGATTCCATGGAGTAGGGAAAACCAGCGGCATTCCACAATCTAGATATGAACACTGCGTCCATCACAGGACTCTTGTCATGCCCATTGTTTAGCTTTGCTGACCAGGCTTCCAAATTAGTGCTTCCCTGATGAGTGTCTGTGGTTGCTCCGTATTTAAACAGGACCCCCTCTGAGCAGAGAACATGGGCTTGCTGAATTCTTCCTGACATTTGACTAATCTCTTCTCAGCCATGAGTACCTGCAATTAACGACAATCCTATCTCACAACAAGGTACATATATGCATGCATACTACAGTTGAATTTATAAATCATTATGCCTACTGTATGAATTCCAACATTACTTGATCATACGGGTGCATAAACCAGAACTTACATCATCGCACCAGAATAGAAACAATATGATGAGGGTTTATTCACTTACCTGGTTGTGCAGATTTCCTTTTTATACTAGTAGATTGCCGAGACGTTCTCAATTCAGCTGATGATCACCTCTTCTTTCTGCTCGTGAGCTCAAATCGCGCAACAGTAGCTGGTATGCAGATATGGAAGCTGGTGCTCTGTAAAACAAGTTTATCATGAGGTAAATGTGAAAATGGTGGTTGAATTACCTTTTAACCTCGCATTTAGGGTGCATTTAGGGCAACTCTGACAGATTAGATCATGTTCCTTGCTTATCCGTGCGAAAAATGCAGGATCTCGCCAGGTGTTTCATTGGGTTTCGGGGTCGACGGGAACCACCTACCATGGCTGCGCACATTAAATGATAATGGCGGCAACGGGAGCGGGAGAATATCCCTATGACAGGATATCATGAGGGCAGGATGATATTCGCAAATATCAGGTTGAGTTTCAATATCATCCTCCCTCGTATTGTCATTGTTATCGCGACAAGATTCGAGTGACAAAAACACCTTTTATTTCTACGTAGTACATCAGGAGGATATTTCAGTGTATCAGGTGATGTTTCAAAATATGATGATGACGAGACAAACTTACATCCTTCTCTCTTTTGGAATATCGGGGTGATGTCATCTTGATATTCGTTCTCTGTATCGGAAGTGCATCATGACGTCATCATCATACTAAGCTAACATGATCATGTTTTAGAGAAAATCCTGCGACAGTGTAAATGTGATGATGATGTCATCAGGATGTATGTTCTTCCGTTTATCGTATTAGGATGATGTCATCAGGATATTTGCTAAGGGTGATATTTGCGTCAGGAGGATATAAAGACACATCAAGTTATATGCGAAATATGATGCTCGCGATAGACAAAACTGTTTGACGGGTAGAGTTTGCCACCAATTAAAGTTGACGTCCGGATATTTGAACCGCATGACATATCGGAGGGGGTGTTTCAAATATGATGATGAACTTCAACAATATGACCTTCCTCTTATGAATATCAGGTTTGACCGAAACTTTGACTGTTCATAACTCTTATATCCTGACGAATATCAAGGTGATGTAAAAGGCAAACCTGCCTGAATTTCAATGCTCTTTCAAAATATAAGGTCACAAAGATGAAATACGAACTTTCACAAACTAACCTCATGGTGACCTACCTTATCAGGGTTTTGCACGATGATGCACTTGACTTACTTTTACCAAACCGCCCAGAAGCAGACGCACAAGCCAAACCAAAAATTGGGTCCCTGTTTTGCCAAGTCAAAATGGGGTGTGTTGTGTAACCACACAACAGTTTTAATCATTGCAAGCTTCATTCACTATCTTAGGTTCAATCTTTGAAATCAAACAATACTCTTCTGAATCTTGAGCAATTCTCCTTCTTGTTAGTACTCCTTTGCTTTTGTCACCTATGATTTGATCTTCAGACTGGTTCAGTCTTACATACCTAGGAACTTTAGGAATTTCTTGCACTTCTGATTATTGATCAGGCTCATTGAGACTCATTTCTTCTTCCTAGTTTAGCGGATTAGCTTGAATTTCACTAACAGATGAGGCTTGGGCTCCTTGAGTCAGAACACCATTCTGATCATCTTCATCATATTCATAAAACTTTAAGGGTTTCTCAATTCCCTCATCAACCTTCACATTTGTACTTTCTATCATCTTTCTCAGTCTTTTGTTATAACACCGGTATGCTTTGCTTTGAGAAGAGTAACCCAAGAATATTCCTTCATCACTTCTAGCATCAAACTTTCCTAGATCTTCATCTCTTTTAATGTAACATTTGCTACCAAAAACTCTAAAATACCTTATAGTAGGAGTGATGCCAAACCAAAGTTCATAAGGAGTCTTACCAGTATTGCTTCTGATTTGAACTCGATTGAGAGTATAGACTGCAGTGCTGATAGCTTCTCTTCAATAGATATGAGGAACATTTGCTTCCATCATCATGGTGCTAGAAGCTTCCTATATGGTCCGGTTCTTTCTCTCCACTAATCCATTCTGCTGTGGAGTCCTAGGAGTAGACAACTGTCTCTTTATTCCATGTTTCTCATAGAACTCTATGAACTCACCGGATATGAATTCTCCACGTCTATCAGACCTCAAACATTTCAATTTCAATCCGGTTTCATTCTCTACCATAGCCTTGAATATTTTGAATTTTTCAAAAGTTTCTAATTTCTCTTTCAGAGAAGTTACCCACATCATCCGGGAATAGTCATCAATTAGTAACATGAAGTATCTATCACCTTGCATACTCCTGATTCTTGACAGGCCACAAAGGTCAGTATGAACTAAGTCCAATAATCTAGTAGAAGACAGTTCCTTACTCTTGAATGTGATTCTACTCAGCTTACCCAACTGACATTCTTTGCACAAGCTATTGGTAGGTTTCACCAATTCTGGAAGATCTCTTACAGCATGAGTATTGCTTATCTTGATGATATTATCAAAATTCACATGACACATTCTCCTATGCCATAACCATCTCTGATCAACTTGAACAAATAAGCAACTTTTACCAGTGCCAACGAAGTGGAAGATATTACCTTTAGTTTGGGTACCGGATGCAATCTCTATTCCGGGGCTTTCAAAGATCTTGCATTTTCCATTCTTGAACCAGAGATCATAGCCTTTGTCCACCAATTGTCCAACACTGAGAAGATTGTGCTTCAAGCCTTCAACATATAGAACATTACCGGTTTTGTTCCTTCCATCAAAAGAAATAGTTCCTCTTCCTCTAATTCTACCAGCAGAATTATCACCAAACTTCACCACTCCTCCTTCATACCTTTCCAAATCTATGAACTTATTTTTGTCACCTGTCATATGGTGAGAGAAACCACTATCAATGACCTAATCATCCTTTTCTTCAACTTGGGTAGCTAGGGCTCTTTCTACAACTTTATGATTGATAGATACAGAGGATATTGGTTCTTCTTCCTTGATGGAAATAAACACCCATTCACTTCCAAATTTGTTTCCAGTCTCTGATTCATCATCTGTTACTCCTTCATTATCATATTCTTCATGAACATAGTAACAATACTTTTGGAACCTTGATCTGTTAGGATTTGGCCTTGAAACTATTTCTGGATGTTTTGAGGCAAAATGACCAATCTTATTGTAGTTAAAACACTTAAAAGGCAATTTTCCTTCATACTTACTAGATGCTCTTGGTAGTCTCTTTGCAATAAGGGCTTCAAGTTGAGCAGTTTCTACTTCTTCTTCCAAGTCTTTTCTTGCTTTTTCATACCATGATAGTTTCCTTGATGAGTTCTCTCCCGGATCAAACCTTTGTTTACCTTTTATAGAGGCACTGGCTTTAAATGCAAATTCAGTCTTGGGGGGATCATCTCCAAACTCAATCATTTCAAATTCAGCCAATTTACCAACCAATTGGTCTCTTGTGACAGTTGTATGGGCTCTGAATTCATCAATGGCAGCAACCTTGATTTTGTAAGAGTCAGGAAGGGATCTGAGAATTTTGCCAACAATCTCATTTTCATCCAAGACTCCACTAGCATTTCTAATTCCACAAACAAGCTCATTTACTCTTGGCATAAAAGTAGTAATATTTTCATCATCTCTCATCTTCAGTTTTTCAAATTTCCCTTTTAGACTCTGTAACCTTGCACATTTAACATACTGGTCTCCTTCATGCAAAAGTTCCAATTTTTTCCAAATATCAAAAGTAGTTGGAAGGTCAATAACATTTGATAGCTCTGAATCAAATAATGCGCTTAGAAGCGCTTCTCTAGTCCACAGATTCTTTTCAGCATCTGTGATTTCATTTGCATCTTTTGGACCACCCTTTGTAGGTACATACTGTGTTGTAACCATGGTCTAGTATGCTATTCTTATGCATTGCAAGTGACACTTCATGCGACCTTTCCATAGATTGAAATTGGTTCCATCAAACTTCAGACTATCCTTCTTGTAGGACGACATCCTGGATCTCCTCAAGTGGTTAAGCTCTTTTCAAGGAACTTAGCTCTAATACCAATTGTTAGACTTAGGGCACACAACTAAGAGGGGGGGTGAATCAGTTGTGCAAAACTTTCTCCAATTAAACACTTATATCTTCTTTAGTGATTAGCATAATATTAATCATGAACCATAATGCATTCAAGTCAAAAGCAGAAACACATCAACACATAAGACACCAAGATTTTGACGTGGAAAACCTAGATAAGGGAAACATCACGGGGTGATTAACCCAAGATTGTATTCTCTGTTAGAAGAATAGAAAGAACAAAATGAGACATGCCAATTAGGGCTTACTACCCGAGCACACTGCTCACAAGAGGCTCACTGCCTACAAGAGACACACTGTCTACAAAGAAATAAGTATCACATATGTGAATTGGAGAATAGCATCTTCACCATGCTTGAATTAGTTCCATTTGAGCCCAATACTTCTTCTCTGCCTTTTGCTCTCCTCCTCTCTACCACACATTCATCACCACAAGACACACTTTGGAAAGACTTCACAATCCCTTATTTATACAAGGCATCGACTTAGGAATAATCATCTAAGTCGGCAAACATCTACTAGAACATCCACAAGATGTGTAATACATCTAGTCGGTCAGTATTAGGAAGAACACCATCATCCAGTGGTTATTCTTCAAATGCGCACTCTAAATTAAATGCGGACCGCCAACATGAACTAAACATGATCCAAAGATCACCACAACTTTTCTAGAATCACCAAGAGCATCCCTACATCTGCTTGCTGGAATTCTTCTCTCCTTCATCCAGAGCTTTAAGAACATGGTCTGTAATTACTGTCATAAAGGAATAGTTACTTCCAGACCTTTAAACCATGAATCAATAGAGTTGACGCTTCACAAGGATGTCCTCAATGCTCCCTCAAATCCACAGAATGGGATAATGCATTTCTGGATCTCACCGGACCTATCTATGTCACTCTGTCACCTCTAAACACCTACCGGAGCTGGTTCTACTTGAGTGGCCATAACTTCTTTAGATCTTCATGCAAACCTCTGAAAACTTGACTGGATCATGACAAGACTCATATCTACAAACCCTTTGAACTGCAACCTCTGATCTACATCTTAGCTAGGATCTCCACTTCACTGTCTCCATTGCTCCTCTCTGCTCATCCAATCCTTCTCATCACTGCAACATGAGTATGTTGACATCAATGACAACACTAGTTAGGCCCATACTTGTAACAAGTAGATTTTACTATGGTGCCTCTGGACCACTTGTGCCACTTCAGTGTATGGCTAACTAAGTTAGTCGCATTAGATACCAACGCTTTGTAAGATGAGGATCTTTTTCGCACTTGGCACCAGTTTAACACTCGTCAAATTTTGTGTGAGTTTTGAAGTTCACTGACTTAGTTGAACATGGTCAATTCTAGTGCTAAGTCAGATGATCACCATTTTAGCACTTAGTCAGTTGAACAAGTTTTTAGCATAGGGGTCAGTTGGGCATGAAAGAAGCGCTAAGTCGGATGACTTGAATTTTAGTGCAAAAGTCAGATGAAGGGACTTTTAGCACAAATGACATTCATACTTGATTTTAGCGAAGGCAACTACTCAGATTTAGTTGATTTTTGGATGACTGAATGACCCTAATCTCTCTAGCATTGCAAGAAATGCAATTTTGATCATTTTTGACAACTTAGGAGGTGAAAACCTAACTGATACTCTAAACCAAAGCTTGAAAGAGGGGGTCCCTATTTTGTGAAATGGGGCATGTGTGCGAGGCACAACAAATGGCAACTTTGCTAGAAAATGATCTAGAGCATTTCAAAGATAAACTTTTAGTTTGAACCTAGAACCTCTATGTTTCCGACATGCTAGATAAGAAAACATGATATCCTATCAAAGAATCAAAGCTCAATAACTAGTGCAACCATTCATGTCCTAAAAACCTAAGTGTGTGTAGTTGCATTCATTCCCATCCCTTAGCAACTAAGCTCATCCTAGATCCTTTACATTAAGCTACATGATTAGTACACACCTTCTAAACTACCTAGACATTACCCTGCTACTAGCGAGCATCTATAGCCCTTACAGGTTTGTCTCAGAATTCCACTCAAGTAGAGCCCAATTGCTAGTCAGGCATCCATAGCCCCAGTAGAGTTTACTTGATTGTCCATCTAACTGAGTTATGGTGTGTGTAAGTGTGATTTTTCTTGGTATGTCTTTCTTTGATTGATTGATTGATATTTCATTGAGCTTAAGATGGTAGAGTACAATGCAATACCGCTACCTTTGTGATAAATCAGCTAGCTGGGTGTGGACTCCTGATGGCAGAAAAGGTGGACCTTAGATTTTTCACTTAATGCAAGATCACCAAGAATCACTTAGCTACTCCAAGATTATTTAAGAGTGTGAGAGATATATGGTTAGAAAACATTTTAGGTGCACCAACTAATGACTCCTTTCCAATTAATAGACATCATACTCCCTGGTATAATAGCGGAACCCATAGCAAGACCTAAGTAAAAACTTTAGTTTCTCAAAGAAAAACTTCAGATTATTCACCCAACAAAGAAACATTTGTAGGTTCGCATAACTGCCACCACATTCTAGAAACAAGGATTCCCAACAAAGCAAGAGCAGCAGGGCAAAGAAAAATAGGAAAGAAAACTAAACTAAGTGGAAGTGAACACCTAGCAACTATAGCAAACGAAAACAAGAAAGCATACTATTCTAATAGCAACCTATCGTAACCAAAAGCAAACAAGAAATCTAACTATGTACACTAATAGAAGGCAAAGCTGCCTCCTAAGCCTGGAAGTAGTGCTTTAGGAATTGTCCATTGACGGGAAAGGGAAGCTCCTCACTAGTAGGGCTCTTTAGTTGATACGTGTTATCACCAAGGATCTCATAAATCTAATATGGACCTAGCCAAAGCTTATCAAACTTGTCATGTTCACCCTTCTTTTCATGAGCCTTATCCCAGTACAGAACTAAATTAGAAATGTGGAAGGCCTTTACCTTAGCCTGTTTATCAAACCATCATTTCACTACACCTTGGTGTTTAGCAAAGTTTTTTATGGTGGTATCACATTTCTTTTCAAGGTGCAATAATTAGGCTAATCAAGAGGACAATTGGTCATCTAGTTCAAGACAATATTGCATGAATTGTAGCATGAGAATTCTTAAATGAATGGGGAAGATAGGCTTAGTACCATAAACTAAGTGATAGGACAATGTTCCTAGTGCTACCTTGCGTCTAATTCTATCAGCCCATAAAGCAAACTTAAGCTGGGTATGCCAATGTCTAGGATTCATCTCAAGCATCTTTTTGATAACATCATGTAGGTTTTTATTTGTTGATTCTGCTACCCCATTTCCTTGTGGATAGTAATTAGATGAAAACTTGAGAATAATTCCAAAATCAAATGCCCACTTAGAAAAATACAATGATGAAAAGGTAGGGTTGTTCTCACACACTAGGATAAAAGGGCGTCCAAACCTAGTAATGATATTCCTTTTAACAAACTTAATGGCTACCTTTGTGGTGCATTGTTTACATGCTATAGCTCTAGACCATTGAGTGCAATAGTTAGTAGTGGTTAGAATGTACTTGTGGCTTGCAGAGGAAGGTTGATTTACCATACCGATGAAGTCAAAGCCCCACTGAGCAAATGGTCATACCTCCAGGACTGGTTGTAATGGCATGGTAACATTCCATTCTCTAGTTGCATCTATTTGATAGGTATGGTAGGTCTTCACATGCACATGAGTGTCCTTAAATAGAGTGGGTCAATAGTAACCAGCCCTAAGAATCTGATGTGCAGTTGACAAGGCTGATTTGTAACCCATCCCAAATGTCTTGTGAAAGCTTGTCAAAACTTGGGCCACTTTTGTTTTGTCTAGACACCTGAGATAAATTCCTTCATGATTCATTTTAGATAACACCGACCCTTTGATCATATAACTATTGCTTTTCAGCATAGTGCTCTTCTTTGAACCAGATTCAATTGTGGTGGACAATGTTGATTAAGAAGATAAAACACAATGTCCCCATCCCATTCATCCTTGGAGATGTCTTCTAACATGTATTGCTAGGTGACTAAGCTTGGTCCAACCTCTGCCATTATTTTGGTTAATGCCTGTCCTCATACCAGTTTCATAGGCTATATCTCTATGTCAAACTCCTGTAGAATGGTAACCCATTTTCCTCTTCTTTCACCTAGTTCACTCTGCATCAACAGTGCTTTAACTATTATATCTGGCACTATGGAAATTACTTGGCTTCTTAGAATGTAGTGACGAAATTTCTTAACTACCTTAACTAGAGCATATGCTTTCTTTTCTATATTCAGATACCTCAACTCTACATCTTTCAATGGGATGCTCATGAAAATGATGGGTCTCTCATCATCTACTGCCCTTTTCTATGTTAGCATGGCTGCACAAGTATGTTCAGAAGCAAATGAGTAATATAGAATGGCAGCGAGTAGTCTGGACTTAACAACACTGGAGCATTGGCTATTGCTTGTTTAGTTTTGATGAATGTAGCCTTTGCTTCTAAAGTCCAATCTATCTTTGAATCTTTTTTCAACATGGTATTTAGCGGTTGAACAATTTTGGCAAAACCAGTGATAAATTTTCAGACAAAGTCGATCTTACCAAAATATGACTTGAGTTCCTTCTTGCTAGCTGGAGGCGGTATCTTGAGAATTGCCTACACTTGGTCTGGATCAATTGATATTCCTTGTTCGAAGATTACATGTCCAAGCAACTTTCCTTTAGTTACTCCAAAGATGCACTTCTTTGGGTTAAGTGAGATCCCATAGTCTTTACACTGTTGTAATACCTTTCTTAAGTCAACCACATTATCTTCTCGTCTCTTTGAAAACACCGAAAGGTCATCCATATAGATTATAATGCACTTTCCAACTAGCCCTTTGAAGGTTACATCCATTACATATTGGAATGTGGTACCAGCATTTATCAGTCCAAATGGAATTTTGTGGCATACGTAGATTCCCCATTTGCATGTAAAAGATGTCTTCAGCCTGTCCTCATAATCAACCATCACTTGGTTGTAACCCGAATACCCATCCAGAAAAGACATCATCTGAGAGGCATTGACAATCTATAGCACTCCGTCTAATGATGGTAGTGGATAGTTATCTTTCTCGGAAGCTCAGTTTAAATTCTAGAAGTTGACACAAAGTCTAATTTCTCCATTTTTCTTTCAATCTAGGACTAAATTTGCCACCTAGGATGAATGTCTGACAGGGAATATCATTTTGAATGACAGTAATTTCTATCCTTCTTTGAAAATCAGAGGTTCTAACAAAGCATTCACTAGCCACTACCTCTGTCTAAATGGTTTTATTCCTGGTTTGAGTGGTATGGTGTGAGTGATGATTGAGGTATCATATGTCTTGAGGTCTTCATAACTCCATGCTATAACTTCATGATAATCCCTTAATGCATGGATGATGCCTGCCTTTTCTTCTTTAGTACTGGCCTTTCCAATGAAAATGTTTTTAACTTCTTTTGTTGTCCCCAAATTGAAAGGATCGCATTGTCCTCCAAGAGATTCTCCTTCTTTTCTCTAGGTTTCAATCTTGTCTAAATCAAACAATCATTCCAATTCTACCATTCCCCATGGAATCGTATTCATCTTTAAATTTAGAACTCCTTCCAAGTCCATCTCAGCAGGCTCCATCTCCTCCTCATCTATTAGCTAGGTAGTGAAAATGTCTGATGAGGTGAGGAAATCAATTATGTGTTTGTCATCCTTGAAAACCTAAAAATTGGTGACAATATCTGGTACTAACAGAGTGGCAATGAACTCGATTGTAAACTTTTTTAATCCTGACATAGATGTTGGTTCCAGTGTGCTTGCAGTCTTTACCAAATCATCTGCAATGTGATTTTGTCTTTGTGGGATTAGTTGAATGTTGAAACCATCAAACACTCAATTAGATCCCATACTTGATTTCTGTATCTGTTCAACCTCTTATCATTAAAAGAGTACTGCTTTCTTACTTGTTTGACAACCAGTTTTGAATCACCAAATACTTGAATGACCCATACTTTCTTTTGAAGGGCCATCAACAATCCTTGCACTAAATCTTCATATTAAGTCACGTTATTTGTGCAAGGGAACTATAACCTATGTGATGCCAAATAAGAACTTCCAGTGGGGATGACTAGTTCAAAGCCTACCCCAGATCCTTGTCTACACCTAGATCCATCGAATCTCAAAGTCCAGAGGTGAAAGTCTTTACTGCTGTCATCTTGTCTTATCATTCCTTTTCCATTTAACTGAGGCTCTAGCTCCACCTTCTTTGTAAAATTTGGGTCTCCTTTGGAGCTATGGGAGTATTCAAGTGTTTTTGCACTTGCTCTACTGCTTCTTGAGAAAGTAAACATGTAAACTCAGAATGAGATGCATCATGGATGCGGTACCAATTTGGTAGCAACATTTCTTCCATCTGAATCTGCTTTCTCATATCTACTTGATCACTTATAAACTTAGCTACAAAGTCTCAAAATCCTTTGAATATTCATGGTTCTTCATCTTCTAAGGAGTTCCTTGAGTTTGATTGCACATATGCTTTTGTACTTTCTAGCTTTGCTACAAGTGGAGGATCAGGAAATCTGTTATAGTTTAGCATAAGAATCTCTTCTACCTGATCAACATGAGGGAGGTAGACTCCCAAATCTACTTCTAAAAAAAGTATTTCATTGGTTTGATTGTATTCTATATTATCATATGCTTCATGTTTGGCTCCCTTTCAATGCGGATCTGATTTGCTAATCCCTCCCATGGTAGCCACATGTGAGAGAAGTCTATTGTCATGTAACCGTTCAAAGTTCTAGACCAGTCCCACCTTAAGAGCATGCCATATTGATCTGGAATATCCAATACCTAAATGTCTATGTATTTCTATACTCTGGGATCAGAAGCTAATTGCATATGTATTCTGTTCAATTCACCCATTATATTTACCTCAGTCTTATCCAATTGTGTGACCTTCCTGGAAGACTTTGCTAGAGTGAGACCAAGTGCTTTACAGACTGATAAAGGCATCACGTTTGTAGAAGCACTCGAGTCTACTAGGCAATTGTGAAGATTCTTTCCAAATATTCTAAGTGTCAAAAGGAAGGGTAGACTTTCTCTCTTATCCTTATATAGAGTGACCTTCTGTTCAGCATCTGTCACATGGAATCTTTCCTTACCTTTTTCAGTGTTATCCTTTATGGGAGTCTCCTTTTGAGGAGAATCTATTTTGACACCTGTCCCCATATCCTAAAAGAAGGCTATCCTAACCTCAAGTATCTTAAGTAACTCATAAACGGACAAACTAACTTTCATTTTCTTGAGCTCCTCTACAACATACTGTCCCATCTTTGCTACATTAGACTATTGGAAACTTTCAGCAGTAGCCCCCTGATGCATCAACTGAGGTGTAACATTTGGGGGTTCAAGATTGATGGAGGCTTTTGGATCAAGCGGGATCTAATAGTTATTCAGAGGAATGGAAGTAGTAAAAGGCCCCTTGGGTTTTCTACTCCTTCAATTATATAGGGTCTTGTTATATTGTTGATAAGCATTTACTTCATCAAGCTCTTCTTCCTCAAGCTAGTTATCATCCTGAAATGGAAATGCGTAACTATCAAGGACCAGAGCAGTATCATACCTTTGAGATGGCACAAGTTCATACCCTGCTGGTGGATTCTCCTGTGTTTTAGCATTTTGGATCTCCATCTGGAAGATGTCGGACGCTATTTGAAATTCTAGACAGTCTAGCTTTGAATGAGCATTCATATTATGTAGTTTGCACCATGTGGACAATCTTGCCTCAACCAACATCATGCAACCAGGTGGGCGAGTATCATTACTCTAACTTTCCTAAGGTGATGGTACTCCTCCATTGTTGGGCCTAGTGTTCCAAGAGTAGTTTGATCGCTGAAAATTCTGATTTTGATACTGATTTTGATTTTGGAATTGATTCTGATTTTGATTCCTCTACTGCACATCTACATTTTGATTCCTCAGATGGGTGACCTCCATAGTGATCTTTTTCATTTTCTCATCTAACTCTCTAATATCATCTATGTCTTCCTTTGCCTTAGCTATTTAAGTAGATTGAAGAAAAGGCATCTAGGCTAGGGGCAATTTAGCTACTAGATTTCCTGGATGGACTACTAAATCCTATGTTGTAGCTAGAGTTGGAATGAGGTTCATTACATGGGTATGGCTGGCCAAGGCTTGGTTAATCATGGGTATTTGATTTGGCATTGCTACGGAACCCATGTGATTCAATGGACCTATAGCTATTTATCCTAGTAGAGTGTTCACAGTGACAACTTTAGTGTAGGCTTGAGAAAGATTAGCAGGGGGTGGGTTAGCTCGTCGTACAAACATAGATGTAAATCTATCCAAAGATGTATAATAAATTAGCAGGGTTGCATCTTGACCTATGGCATAAAGAGATTGCAAATGACTAAAATCCTTTTGGAATATATTAATAAAAGAACTTATCAACTCACCTTCTTGATAGGGGTACTTTCAAAATCAGACTAAAAACCTATTTATAGGAACCACAATCAAAGAGAATTTAGAATGAGTGATAGAAAACACAAAAATAGTCCCTTCATAATGGCAGGAGGTAATAAGATTGTCAACATAGATTTTAATAGATGATTACATATGACAGAAGAGATATATCTAAAATACGATTCTTATTATCAAAAAAATCATAATAGACAATGTTCACTCACATACTCTTCATGGTTCCTTTCCATTATCAACTAGACTTTGCGTACAACAAAAATATAGCCTCACATAATTAGCCTCTTACACAGACATAATATCAAGACCCTAATTCTAACTCCTACAGTTGTTTCTAAGCATTCAACTCTTCTACACAAACTTTGACTTCACATACTTTTGTTCCCCCATCGCTCCTTCTCTCCTTGAATTCAAAATTCACCCTCCCATCACTAAGTCACTATGGCCCCCTCCAAAGGCTAGCATCATCCAACATTTAAAGAGGTATTCGAAACTACCAGCCACCATACATGGAGAATAAAACACCATCACAACAGGAATAACACCAGCGAAGCAGGGAATATTGCTAGGAGTAAAGAGTAACACCAAGATGACAGAGAGCAAATGCTAGAAGGAAGCTCAAATAAACACTAATGTTAAATGCTAGCTAGATTTTTGAAGTGAAACACCACTATCATAAATTCTTCTTTATAATAGTCAAGCCACAACTATCAATTATGTTCTTTTCGTTTCATTATGTAACTGCTAGACAATGACAAGAGGATAGAAAAACCAAGTGATAGGAAGCTGCATGAACACCCAAACAAAGCAAAAGCTAACAAAACTACAGAAAGTAATAAAAATGCAAACCAAAAATTTGAGGGAATGTGATGCCATTGCATCACTTCTCCTCAATGAATTTCCACAAAAGACCTATATAAATTTGATGGGGTAGTTGGCATCCAAAATAGTCTAAGAATGTAATCTTCAAAGCTAGCCACGAATGTATAGAAGTTGGGGGAGATTAACAAACTAGTAGTAAGCCTTGTCCTATAAAGAGTAAGGAAACAACTGGCAGACTACATCTTGATGTTGTACCTAAAGCATAAACATGTTATTCTCAAAGACTTTGATATGTTCATCTACAGTCCTATCTGGATCATTTAAGCAGAACTTGGAGTAGAACTTGTTAGGGTTTTTTGGCATGTCATGGTAGGCATTGAACTAGAATGAGGACTGGTTATTTCCCAAGAAGAAATCCATGACTAGAGGATTGAGGGGGGCTACAACTACATTTCTTGGGACTGATTGAGCTCTTGTTGCTCTTGGAATCCCTTGATCCCTTCTTGTTCTCCTGAATTTTGTCAAGGACAACTCTTCTCCAGCTGAGCTAGATATGGCATGTCTTTGTCTAGTCCCCAGACTTGCTAATTTTATTAAGGGGAGTTTAACTTGGTTCAAGGCCTTCCTTCTAGCACCAATTTTGTTGATGGTTGTTTTAGCACTCAACAATGTAGGTGTGATTGTTGGTTTCACACCTCTCTTGAAAAGTATCCTACTCTAGGTAAGACCACTCCAAGGATAATTTATCTAGGTCTTAGCTTGCTTGGAATCTCTCAGTTGGAATGTACTAGCTATTCCTATTAGGTGGTCTTACATGCAGTTGACAGATTTAAACAATTTAGATGACAGTTCATGGAATCTGTCTAAAATTTCAGCTAATAAGGCAATGTGAAATGTTGTTGAAAACCTAATCTAAGCAGTTGTTTTTGAAATAAAATGCAAAAAGAGATAGGGTTTAGAGAAAATCCTAAGTGACATTCACAATGTGAAGACTACTGTAGGTAGACAAATGCTCTAAAATTTTACCAATTTTCTAAGTAACCAAGCTAGCTAGATGCTACAACACTACAAAAAATGATGCTATCTTCAATGGAGACTTAAAGATTTTTAGATTACATTCATTCATTAAATACCCAAGTAACGGTACAATTTAACTCATTAAATGCAATTGAACTTAGCAAAAAATAATAAGCCCAGGCTAACTTTGCATAGTCACTTACAATTAGCAAGCAACTAAAAGTATGGACTAAGAACATTCATCAGATACCTTTTAAAAAATCATTAACATTGCAAAAGCACAACTAACTAATGGAGATCAAGAAGCAAACCATGAAACCAAGTAAGAAACACAAAGAAAAAATTCTAAAGAAAACTGCAAAAACTTGCTTTGTATTAACTTCAAATGGCAATGCATCAACAATTTGGCATCAAGAGTCTTCCCTCTCAAATGAGGGAAATGGTATCCCTTTATATAGGAAAGGCACCATACTAAGTTTTTGAATGAATGGTGGAGATTAACTCAACAACGATGATCCAGATTTAATATCATTAAATGCACTTACAACAGCTTATTGCATTCCCAGATTACAATTTTTCTCTTATGAAAAGGATGAAAAATGACCTCTAGATACATTGAACCTAGTCAAATTGACTACCCATTTGAATATATATATAGAAAAGACCATTTCTAAGGCATAATAAAGAAAAAATAGTGTCACATGACCTTCCAAATATAGCAATACATATTTGTGATAGGATTACATTTACAAAAATATACTATTAACCTTCATCCAAATCTACTTTGTCTTCTTTTGCCCTTTTGTTGTGGTAGCTAACCTAAACTAACAATGTTGGATTGATATCAATAGGATCTAGGTTCTGGATGTAGTCCACTCGATATTTGAACATTTCCAGCTCCTAGCTATATTGGATATATATTTTTTCAACATCTTTTCTCCCTTTATGAAATGTAATGAAGTTAGTCCAGAGATCACTAACTTTGTCCAATCTATCCACAACATCCAACTCAGTTTCTTCAAAACCTATTTTGTGCAACTTATCCTTACATCCCTGTACATCATATGGAGCCAAATCATTACAGTCTTGTACAAGGCATTACTTCAGGGAGTCATTTATCTCATAGATAAGAGACAATATATTATTATCTGCTACATTATA
This sequence comes from Cunninghamia lanceolata, assembly GCA_027924645.1. Taxonomy (NCBI): domain Eukaryota; kingdom Viridiplantae; phylum Streptophyta; class Pinopsida; order Cupressales; family Cupressaceae; genus Cunninghamia; species Cunninghamia lanceolata. The sequence goes on from BSBN01000030.1 coordinate 5,583,691, forward strand.
AGCTTACCTAATATTATCAAAAACTTCTTTCCTCAGCTTTATCTGTTGGTACCATGTCACTGCTTTATGCAATCTATCTCCTGCTAAGATATTTTTTGACAACAGTGTTTGGGAAGGTAGATCTCTTATTGATTGCACTCGAGGGAACACCTAAGAATAGTACTCATCAAAAGGATCACACTCCTCATGCAAGTCTTTCCAATGATCACGTAATCTGCATAAGTTCTTATGAAGTTCAACTACAAAATCAATGTCCCCACATCCTTGCTGACATACCTTAATCATCCATTTTTGAGTCCCAGAAGCCATAATCCTGACTGCATCAAGCTTTGTGAATTTATCTTTTGACAGTAGAGTAGGGACTATCCTAAGCTCACCATCAGAATCCACTGGTTTTATTAAGAACTACAAGCATGCTTTGAATTCTTCATTTTGTTGCTTCAATTCCCTTTTGGTCAGTTCATCCTTATCTAACTACTCTATGATGGAGGAAACAGAGCCTTTAAACTTATCAACCTTTTGAATTCTCGTAGTTGGCCCCAGGTTGACAGTTGTTATGGTGTAATCCTTAGCTCTGACCTGTTCTCTATCTGCATCAGTCGGTGGGACTGCCACTTCTACTATTCGAGATATTGAGGCATCCTTATATATTCTAGATTGCACCTTAGCCTTTTTATGTTTTCTTAGCTTATCTATCTATGATAAAATGGCACTTAAGTCCAATTTCATGATCTCAACCTGTGGCTTTGGATAGGCAATCTTGCTTTGTAGCCAATCAGGTGTTGTAGAGGACTCTTTAGAGATATTAGTATCTTCATCATTTGTGTTAGATGGGCCCTTGAGCAACTTTTGCTCTTGCTCTAGTTCTTTATTTACATCTTCTTCTTCATCTGCAAGATTTCAATTTACTAATACCTCTTTTTGGGTAGCTCCCAAGACTATTTCTATTGAGTTCTTCTTTGGAGGGCTATCATAAATTTCTATTACTTTAGTGTTCACTACTTTAGAAAGAGGTTCTTTGAATGTGTCCTTCTTAGGTTCTTGCTCTTGAAGGCCCAATTCTATACAAAACTTTTCTATGCCTGGCAGCAGTGGTACAATCAAGGGAGTTGAATCTTGAGTTACAAGGGCAGAAGATGATGGGGTTGTTGCAAGTGAAGCTAAACTAACCTGTGTTAGGTTGGAAAAAGAAGTAATCCCCAAGGTAGGTGGAATGGGAGAGGTTGGTAAGATAGATGAAATGACAATAGGTGAAGTAATTGAAAAGGAGGACATAGGGAAAGATGGTGAAAGTATAGAAGAAATAGGTGGTAATGCAAGGGAAGTGGAGAGTGAAATAGAGGATATGGATGGCAAGGACATGGTAGAAATGAAACAAAAAGAAGGGGCATCAATAGAAGAAATGGGACTACTTGGGGTATTTGAATTAATTTTCAATGGACATCAGGTAGTCGAGATGGTAATTGCTGGTGAAGGAGTGATAGGAGTATCCTCTTGAGTGATTGTTACAGGGGTGGTAGGAGTAGGAGTTGAAATAGTAGGGGAAGATGTAGCAATTGAATCAGCAGAGGAAAGGGTAGCATCACTTACTACTGTCACAATAGGAGGTGGAGAAGCTACTGGCAGATTTGTGTTGTCAGGAGTTGTAGTAGTAGAAGCCTCTATGGTTATGCCAATGCCCTTCACTTTAGTTTTGTTCATTTTTAAACCTTCTCCTAGCCCACTAGACATATCTCTCTTCTTTGATGCCCTTTTTCTTATAGTAGGAGGCATATCCTTCTCATGTGCCTTAGCAGCAGCCTTTTTCACTTTTTTAGCCTTCTATGCCAAGGGTATATGTTCTTCACTGTCTGATTTCTTGATAGGTCCCTGAGCTAGCTTTGCCTCATCTATTATCTTTATTGGTAAATATTCTTCTCCTCTAGATTCTTTTTCTAATTCAAGCTTAGTGTATGTGAGGTACACTCCTTGTCTCTCCAAAGCAGCAATTTGACTCCTTACCCAAGCCTTATTTAACCTGATTACCTCTTTGATCACTGCATCCAAAGAACTTTCCTCAGCATTGGCCCAATTTAGCAAGGGAATTGGTTGGTGGTACTGTGCCTCCCAAGTTCCTTTATGCATTATATTTTCATCATCCTCAAGTTGATTTGGGACTGCTATGATGTGGAACTTTCTTATGAATGCCAAGGATAATCTTGAATGGGCCCTCTTCATTACTTCATAGTCATCTCAACAGTTTGCCCAGAAATCTTCTAAGTGTATCTTGTGGAAAAACTTCTTACTCACAAATCTTTCCATCACTCTATTTGAATCAAAATAATTTATGTTTGTATGGTAATGAAGATTAAGTAGTTGGAGCTTTGTATCTGAGTGCTCAGCTGCCCCTAAGGAAGCACATGCATAGTTACTCCTACCTAACAAAATAGGAAATTGAACATTTGTCCTATGTAGATGTTTCAGTTTTTCCACACAAATTATTAGCTACCTTGATAGTTCCAAAAGGACTACTTTATCAGTTGGGTAAGGAGGCAATCTGTAGGCCATTGCTATGAAGCCTTGAACTCTTAGATAAGTAAACTTTTCAAACTATATATACCACCTTCCATATTTTGTAACTTCATTCGCGGCCTTAGTGGATATTCTTAGAGCTATGTTCCCTTGTAGAAGTCTAGTTATGTACATGGTGAAGGCATCATTTACCCTTTTGAAATGGATAAGGGATTCGGATAATGTCAATTAAGTATAGCATTCATAAACCTTGACTTGGTGCTGCTCATCATTCCCAACTTCTCCCACCTTGGATAGTCTAGCATATTCATTATTCCTTGCCAAGGCATATACCATGTAAGATGTCCATCTGAAAATTGCTTCTCTTTGAAGTTACTAAATGCCTCATGTATGTTATCACTCAGTATCTATGCCTAATGGAATTTTGTTCCTTTCAATATCTCTTCAATCACTAGGGACATCCACCCTTTGAAAGTTGATGTTGTGGGCAGTCCATATATTCTGCTGAGTAAAGTTACCAAATCTCCTATCTCATCCTAAAAATCACTTCTGTATAAGACTTGGGGGAGTTTGATGAGGGTAAACCTCTTACTTTTCATCAATTGCTCATTTATATGTTTCTTGCATCCATCTACATCTTTCTTATATGCGGCTTCTGTATCTATTTTGTCTGGCATGGTCATCACTGGATGCCATGGGATGCCAAAGATTTTAGTTAAGGAGGGTGGACTTAGATCTACTAACACATCTCCATTGGGAGTCTATATAGTTCTGGTCATTATATAATATTTATCTGCACAGGTAACTATCAATTTTGCACATTGGGCTGATGTAGGGAAAGCAATAGCCTCTGCAATCCCTCTGTCCTTCACTTTCTTGGCCCTCAGGGTAGGATTGGGTCCAAATACTTGAAGTCTGAAATCATCTAAGTCAATATGACCTAGATCGGTGTCCCCTATGTTCTTCCATCTAGTGGAGATCTTGGTTTGGGGAGGGATACCTTTGAACTCGTACCTCATTGTTTGGGCCCTTGCAGTCATTTAACCTGCATTACTGGACCTCATATGTCTTGATGCATTTGAATAGTTTTCCTAACTCCCAAGTTTTAAATCTATGAATATCATACTGACTGCTACACTAAGTCATGTTATGTTAAATGAGATCAATATGCTTCCAACTAAGTTACAAAAGCATGCCTATGAAATGCACACATCTATAACTTACTAATTTACTGCACTTATTACATGATTTAAATGATGAATAACATTACCTTATACACTAATTCATGCAATAAATGCTTAAGCAATAGAAAATCCCCATTGAAGTGTGCAAAACATTGTGATCCTACAAATGTAGTTTTTATTTCATCAAAATAGATTATTTACCTTTGAAAATTTCTACCAGAATAGTCATTTTGTGCACTTTGCACTAATTTCAGTGTTTACTGACCTATTGGGGGCAAAGCGCTAGTTTGAGGGATTACCGACCCTGTGCAAAATTTAGGGTGGTCTAACCCAAAGGATATAGTTGTCATTTGGTCACTTGGCTACTTTGATGATTTGCGTATATTTTATAATGGTTTGACCTTGCATAGGATTGGGGTATGACTGACTTAGAAGTGCTTAGGAGGTTAGTTGGTTGAGTTTTAGGCGCAAGTCGATGCGAGTAGAATTCAATGCTGAGTGACTTCATCACCTCTTGCATGGGTTTTGGAAGGATCAAACTTAGCATGATTTTGCATGATGACAGAGCAAGTTAGTAAGGAGTCTTTTAGCGTGAGGTCGATCAAAACAAAATTTAGCGCTAGATCGCCTATCATGCTTTGCAGGAGTTTTTGAGAGGTGTTGGACTTGGTTGGAATGAGAAGGATTTAGCACAAAATGGAATCAAGGCTTTGTGAGATTTTTAGTCGATACTGACTAACTCTAATTAGTTACAGGATCTTATGGGTCAGTCAAATGTATTTTGGGTGATGAGTTGGATGATTCTATTTTTAGTGCAAAAATGATTTCGTAAAAAATTTAACTGCATTTCATTCCATTTTTCAAGGATATCAATGCTAATGATCTTGTAAGTTTTTTCCAGCATGATGTCCTATGAACTCTTTTTGAGCTTTCAACACTTAGGACATATCATTTTTCACCTATCCAACTTTAGTTCACAACTAGGGTTTTATACCAGAAGCCCCTTTTAACACAATGAAAACCCTTTTTATTACCCTTGAAATACTTAAATAAATTCATCATTTAACTGGCACAGTGGAAACCCTTTTACTTCACTTAAACACAAACCCTAGCTTTACAAACAAAACTCTAGGACCCAAGGATGGTGTGCTTGCCTAGTTTGCAAATATGAGGTGAAATGAAGACGTGTGGGAGGTAAGTGGAAGATGTCATTTTGGGTTGAATCCACAAGAAAGTTGCAAAAGATCAATTCCAGACCACATGGGAGAGCTCTTCAATTGTTTATGGAATGCAAAATGATCTAAAAATTCAAATAAATCCCTTTTATTTCTATAATTTGCCAGCCATAAATGCAGGCATGTGAAATGTCAATCAAGTGTACTGCAGGGTCGATTTGAATTTTGTGCAAGAAAGTGATGTCTCCAACTTTTGCATGGATTTTGAGGTCAGCTGACCTTGCACCACTTCAGTAGATGGCTCACTAAGTTAGTTGCATTAGATACCAGCGCTTTGTCGGATGAGGATCTTTTTAGCACTTGGCACCAGTTTAACACTCGTCAGATTTTACATGAGTTTTGAAGTTCACTGACTTAGTCAAACATGGTCAAGTTTAGGGCTAAGTCAGATGATCACCATTTTAATGCTTAGTCAGTGGAATGAGTTTTTAGGGTAGGGGTCAGTTGGGCATAAAAGCAATGCTAAGTTGGATGACTTGAATTTCAATGCAAAAGTTAGATGAAGGGATTTTTAGCACAAATGGCATTCCGACTTGATTTTAACGAAGGCAACTACTTGGACTTAGTTGATTTTTGGATGACTTAATGACCCTAATTTCTCTAGCATGGCAAGAAATGCAATTTTGATAATTTTTGGCAACTTAGGAGGTGAAAATCTAATTGATACTCTAAACCAAAGCTTGAAAGAGGGGGTCCCTATTTCACGAAATTGGGCGTGTGTGCGAGGCACAACACTCACTTAACTCTTTTCTTCTTTCTTGAGACTTCTTGACTTGCTCGTTTAGTTTCAGAATGTAATCATCAGCTTCTTTGATATTTTCCACCAAATCTTTGATATCTACTTTAGACTTGTCAAAATCCTCAAGAGAAGCTTGTAGCTATTCATTGTTAACATATATACAATCACCAATTTTAATGGTACCTGTCTGATTTGCTTCTAGAGAAGTGAGATATCCTTTTGTTACCATGTGTATGCCTTCCCAGATCTTCCTCAAGTTGTTAAGCTCCTTCCAAGGAACCTTGCTCTAATACCAATTGTTGATCACCAAGAATACTGAGAGGGGGGCTAAATCAGTATTCTGTAAAACTTCTCTTTCACACATTTATTAATCCATTTACCACTTTCAATAACATGAAAGAAAAACAAACATAAGAACAACAACCATAAAGACATAACACATAGACACCGAGATTTTTATGTGGAAAACCCAAAAAGGAAAAAACCACGGTGAGTGTTAGCTCACAATATATTATGATAACAATACCAAATTACATGAAGGCTCACTACCTTAGGGCTCACTGCCCAAGGACTCACTATCCAAAAGAAGTGCTCGCTACCAAGAAAATAGAAGAGAAGATAGAAGAAGGATTGGCTCACTACCAAGAGATGACTTCTACAAATGCATCTACAGAATGTTGAAGTGTGGTTCCATTAATAGCTCAGTATAGAGACTCAAATGTCCTCATAACGTCTGCTCTGCTTTATCTTCTCTGCTTCATATATACTTTGCTCTTATGTCCTTACTATCCTTTTCTGATCACAAAACTGCCTTAGATTGCATACACATTTAATTCACACTCTATTCGCACACATTCATCCATCCAAAGCTGAAATCTATCGAGTATATATATTCACATCAAGAATTTCCTCAAACTAGGTCGGTATGTAAAAAGATAAAGCTTGTATATTCAAGTTATACCTTGTCAGCTTGTTATTGTACCCAAACAACAATGCGGACCCAATCAATCATGCAAGACTCTTCATATGAATCTAGACATATTATAGAACCACTTGGATTAATGATTCCAATCATATATCTTCACTACATATCGATCTAACATGACTGTCGACTTAACCCTTAAGTGCACATCCAACTAGCTTGACTGTCATACCATAAATTTCAATGCAAACCATATGAGACTTTGAAATTCATAGCCAACATTCATTATAGACCTTTTAGCATACCTTCATAACCATGGAGCAAAATATTCTTTCATAGAGAAATGTGGATCTTGGAACTATTGTTTTGTCACATAGAAATACTATCAACTTGAAAGTTGATACTGGAGAACTTGTAAAATGTGAACTGGTGAACTTCAAGCTCCAAAAATCTAGATTTAGATGCTCATGACATGTATCTTCAATGCCTCAAAACCACAAATCAAAATATTCATCAGTGGAGGAATGCGGACTAGATTACTCAAGTACTCTACACTATTTCTAACTTAACTCTATTCACCCAAACTTAGAAATTTCACCATATGACTTCCAGTAACATACCAGAACTACATAAGAAGATCTTCAATTGCAGAGGAGTACAAACTGTATTATTGTTATTGTCACAATGTGTTGGCAATTCTTAGTCAATTTGGCTAAGTTAATATTTTCAAACCAAAATATTGTATACACCTTTGTCTCAAGAGTTGTCTCCAAACATATTAGGTTGTTTCCATTAATGACAACATCAGATTAGCAATGTCTCTTGACTATGTTGCCAACAAAAGGCACATGCCTTTAAAACAAAATTCACTCTACTGGGCGAGAAGGGACCATGACTTCATTAAAGGGCTTGACAAAAGCTTAAGCATAAGAGTAAAATTTTAAGCAAGGGCAATAAGCAGTGGTGCAAAAGGAGGGGGCCAGTAAAAGGACTACACTCCTAGACATCAAGTTGCGACTTAAAGGATCTGCACGGGCAATGGGCAATCAAATCAAAATTAGAGCAAAAGGTATTTTAGCGCTTTGCATAAGACTCTAGGGCTTAGGGTTTTATACCTTAGGGACAAGATTTTTTTAATATTTTGAATGTTAAACCCTAATAAAGACCTCCATGTTATGATGCTTGGAACAAGGTTGAAGGAAAGAACTAGGAAAATTTATTAGAGTCCTACGTAAAGTACTCATTCCATCACAAAAATTACTTGAAGTAAATAATCCACTTAATTACAACATCTCAAGTAAAAGATAAATCTCATAAATATGAATCAATAAAACTCAATAAATCCTACAAAATCATGTGCTCAATCTAGATGATAGCACTATAAAATAATATACAAAGTCCATTGGCTTTCATGTCATAATGCATCTAATTATAAGTTACAATAAATATGTACAACAAGTATAATAGATGAAACAACTCTCCAGTCGCCATGAACCCACATGGTTCTCCTACGAGCTGAAAGACATGAACATAGCTTAGGCACTTTTCCACCCAACAATGAAGAAATTACACTTCCCTGGATCCCTTCATAACACGAAGGAAACACATCCCTGCACAAAATGTCTAGCTACCTAGAAAGAATTGGCAGGTGGGAACACCCGATGCAACCTGATGTCTAATGTGTAATTCTAAATAATGAAATGTAGATAGTCTTACAATAGGATGTGGCAAAGATATATATCAATAAAGTTTACTAGACAAAATATTCATTTTTTTCAATGACTGCTCATTTAGATCTAAACATTTGAATAATAGTTTATTACAGGTTCAATTCCCAAAAAGAGGAAAAGCCATCTTTGATAATCCACATTCGACATTCTAGTCCAAAAGTAACCCAAAACACTCATAGCCAAAAATCAACTTTCTTTCAAGATAAATAAATAAATAAATAATTAAATAAATAACCCAAAATCACCTATAACCACCTCTAATCCCTTTCCAAAACATCAATCAAGAAAACACACTTTTCAAATAGGTAATAAAGAAGAACATCATAAATCATTTAGAAGCAATATAAATATAGATTTTGTAATCTGATTATATTCTCAATTCATATTTCCATGGTTTTAATAGATTGTAGAAAACTAATGATTTTACTTCATATCCAATATTGTTTCATAAATCAGCAATCATTCAAAATAAGACTTAATAAGAGTTTATGAATGGTTTTAGCATCAAATAGTCATAGGTAATAATCACAAAATCAAACTGTCTCTATTCTGTGAAAATAATATAACTATTTCAGAGAGTTTTACATGAAGCTACAGGAGCATAACATTCAAGCTATAGAAAATAGAGTATGTTTGCTATAGGAACTAGTAATATGGTGACAGAGATAATCAAAAATCTATAGGAACTTTAATAAATCAGGCTATAGAACTCATAAGAAGTCTGATACAACAAATATAATACTACAACAAGAACGTTCAAAAGAATTTCTAAACATTGGTAAGACACAAGCTACATGTAAGGAAATTGGGTTTACAGAAGTATGTTGAAGAATGGAATAACACTGACGAAAAACATAAAAATAGATCTCCAATAATGAATTATTTTCTACTGTATAAGTTTTATGAGGCTTCCTCAATAGCAAGGCCATTCAAATAATGCTAACTAACGAAAAATAACAAGAAAGGGTCGCTTCACCTTATAATAGAGAATAGTAAAATCAACACAGATCAGCCAAGAATTAACACCTAGCTACGACAGAGATTAATTTATCATAGTGTTAGGAAAGATTGTTTATTTTAAAGTTTAGCATGCTATCAATCAACAAGAAAAACAAGCCGAACAAGGTAAGAAGGTGGACAAATTTTAAAGAGGATTAAGAAGGTAACTCAAGCCAACACTATTGGTCAAGAAGGTCAATCCCAAAAGCATAAAATAGAGGTAAATCTACCACCAAGGTAGCATTCAGAAGGTAAAACATAGGTGAGACAGAGAAATCAAGACCGATGATAGAAATCAAAAGAAAAGAACTTAAGCGACAGTCAAAATAGGCTGACCAAGGGATTTATTACAAACTATAAATTTTAAAGGTTGCACAAAAAACTTTATGCAAGGAAAACTCAAGAGGAATACTTGATTACTTTGTCGTTAAGGGTCAATTTTGTCCCTACTGCTGTGCTTTTTCTCTCTCTCTCTCTCTCTCATGTTGCTGCTCTCTGTTCTCCCTTTTGTTGCTCAGAATAATGATGATCTTTCTCTTATTTCTGTTCTCTATTTTTATTCAGAATGCCCCTTAATCTTGGCATTCTTAATTTTAGATTTTTGAGCTTCTTTTGATAACTGAAGTTCGTATTAAGTTTGCATGAGATTTGGCTTTCCAAAAGCTTCCAAAAATAAAATTGAAAAAACTTATTTATTCTTGTCGCTTGCATGACAGAATTATTATTCTTTTAATTCTTTTATTTAGATTTCTAAATATAATAAGTATTATTAATATAATTTATTTATTTTCAATATAACATAATCACTTAAATCAAAACAAGAAGTATTTAAAATAATAACAAAGTTATTTATTACTCTAATTTATTTAATTATAGAAAATATTTATTATTATTCATTATTAAATAATATAAAATACATCATTTTAAATATAACTCAAAAGCACAATAATATTTATGACTAAATCATGCATTCAGAATGAACTTAATGTAGTAATTAAAAACACATATTTATTTACTCCTAAGATACCAATTGCATTTATTATCCATACAATAATTCATAATAAAACCATTCAAAATGCAATATGAGACTATGTGAGTGTGTGAGTGCATCAGGGTTATCCATCCCAAATAGTTCTTTCTGAGTGGCTAGACATCTCTACCTCAACCATGTTCTCATCTAAATGATGAGTACCTGCATTCATTCGCACTCAACTCGATGTTAATAGGTTAGTTCCCTAAAACATAGTAGAAGCAAAACATTATAATCACATCAATAATATTTAATATTTAAATCAACTTTCCAATTTACGCAAATATAACTTCATGATAATTACCTTCACACACGTGTAATTTACTCAAAGTGAAAACAATCATAGTAAATGTTCACTAATCTAGAATAATTATAGTCTATAAAAATGAGATGTGACATCCTTCCCCACTAGGAATAGACATTATCCCGATGACTTATTACACAACAAAAAAAAAATGTATCAATCTACCACTATGAAATGTATCCAAAGTATCATAAATCAACAATAGAAATTCAACGTATCATAATCCATGCATGAATAAGAAATCTATGCTATATCCTCAAATGAGGAAAAGATCTATCAATCTCCTCTGCATCCTCCCATTTGGTAATGTCCTCTAAATATTGGTCCCATTGGACCTTATACTGCACCACATCCCTGCTATGCAACTTAATGTTGTGCCTCTCCAAAATTTGAGTGGGCTCCACCAACACCACTCCTGGATCTTGAACTTGTAAAGCATGCAACTGATAGGTATTTGACACCTATGCCCATAAAGAGCTTTGAATGGTGCCATTTCCAAAGATGCATGGTATGAATTGTTGTATGCAAAATCCACCAATGGAAGATACTCCTCCCATTTGTACTGTTGATCCATACAATACATCCTTAGAAGGTCTTCTACAACCTGATTGACTCTTTCTGTCTAACCATTCATTTGAGGATGATATGTTGAACTAAAATTCAACTTGGTGCCCAATGCTGCATTAAGAGTTTTCTAAAATCTAGATGTCATGCGAGTGTCTCAATCTGAAATGATCATCTTTGGCACTCGATGTAATCAAAAAATCTCCTGAACAAACTTCTTAGCTAATACCAAAGAACCATCTAAAAGATTCCCTGGAATAAAATGTGCTACCTTTGTCAACTTGTCCATAACCACTAAGATGACATCATGCTGATTCTTAGACATGGGCAATCCCTAAATAAAATCCATACTTACTACTTGCAACTTATGCTCAAGAACACTATATGGGTACAACAATCCTGTTGGATGCACATGCTCAGCTTTGACTCATTGGTACTCCAAACATCGAGCCACAAATTCTATCACATCCCTCTTAAGTCTAGGCCAAAAGTATAAGGGTCTCAAACCTTCAACCATTTTGGTCACTCTAGGGTGCCCTGAATAAGGCACGTTGTGGATTTCCTCAAGCACTAACTTCCTCAACTCTCTTAAGTTAGGAATGTACATCCTTCCCTGATATCTCAAAAGTCCATCTGACTCAATCACATAACCATCAAACCTATGATCTAAGGGGTCTGCTTCACTCTTTCATAGTGCTCATCCCCTTGAAGATTCTAAATTACTTTCTACTTCAAATTAGATCTCGTTGTAACCATGGCAGCCAAATGTCTTCTTCTACTAAGAGCATCTGCTACTCTATTCTCATTTCCTTTTATATACTCTATTCCAAAGTCATACTCACTAAGGAATTCTAATTACCTTCTCTATCGTGCATTAAGGTTAGGTTGAGTAAATACATACTTGATCCCTAAATGATCTATCTTTAACTCAAAGGGCTCACCTAGAAGATAATGCATCCAACATCTGAAGTGCATGAACTATGGTGGCTAACTCAAGATCATGCGGCACATAGTTTAACTCATATTGCTTCAACATTCTTGAATCATATGCAACCACTTGCTCATTCTGCATCAACATTCCTCCTACTCCTTCACCTGAAGCATCAGTTATAACTTTGAAGTGACCAAGGATCTAGTATGGTCAAGATAGGAGCAATTATGAGCTTTTTCTTTAGCACTTGGCAGGCTTTCTCACACCTTTCTGTCAATTCAAACTTCTTACCCTTCTTTTGTAGTGAGGTAATCAGTGTTTCTATAGTTGAGAAACCTTCCATAAACTTTCTATAATAACCTGTAAGTCCCATAAAACTTCTAACTTCTGTCACACTCTGAGGTGCAGGCCATTCCATTATCACTTTTATTTTCTCAAGGTCAACTGCAATCCCTTCTACCTAGATCACATGACCAAGATAGTGTACTTTATCTTGAAATAATGTACACTTAGATAGTTTACCATAAAGCTTCTACTCTCTCAAGTGCTGCAAGACTATCCTTAAATGCCTTTCATACTCTTCAACTGATTTAGAGTATATCAATATGTCATTGAAGAAGATCAACACAAAATCATCTAAGCAATCACTAAATATGTTATTCATCAAATTCATGAAGGTTGTTGGAGCATTAGTCAACCCAAATGGTACCACTATGAACTTGTAGTGACCATATTGAGTCCTAAAAGCTATTTTAGAGATGTCCTTATCCTTAATCTGCAATTGGTGATAGATGGATCTAAGGTCTATCTTTGAGAAAACCGTAGCTCCTTTCATCTAATCGAAGAGCTCATCTATTCTTGGGAGTGGGTACTTATTCTTTATAATAGCTTTGTTAAGCATTCTATAATTAATGCATAACCTCAAAGTACCATCCTTTTTCTTTACAAAGATAACCGGTGCACCCCATGGTGACACACTATGTCTAATGAACCCTTGATTTAGCAACTCCTGCAATTGTGCTTTAAGCTCATACAATGTTGTAGTAGTCATCTTGTAGGTTGCCTTAGATTAAGGCTCAGTCCCTGGTAGAAAATCAATCAAGAAGTCAAATTCTCACTTTGGTGGTAACAATGTCAACTCCACAGGGAATACTGTTAGACTTAGGGCACACAACTGAGAGGGGGGTGAATCAGTTGTGCAAAACTTTCTCTAATTAAACACTTAAATCTTCTTAGTGATCAACAGTATATTAATCATGAACCATAATGCATTCAAATCAAGAGCAGAAACACATCAACACATAAGACGCCAAGATTTTGATGTGGAAAACCCGGTTAAGGGAAAAACCACGGGGTGATTAACCCAAGATTGTATTCTCTATTAGAAGAATAGAAAGAACAAAATGGCACATGCCAATTAGGGCTCACTGCTCGAGCACACTGCTCACAAGAGGCTCACTGCCTACAAGAGACACACTATCTACAAAGAAATAAATATCACATACATGAACTGGAGAATAGCATCTTCACCATGCTTGAATCAGTTCCATTTAAGCCCAATACTTCTGCTCTGCCTTTTGCTCTCCTCCTCACTACAACACTCTCATCACCACAAGGACAACATCAAATTGACTTCGCAATCCCTTATTTATACATGGCATCAACTTAGGAATGATCATCTAAGTTAGTAAACATTCATAAGATCATCCTCTAGATGCATAACTCATCTGGTCGGCCTATCTCAAGAAGAACACCATCATCTAGAAGTTATTCTTCAATTGTGAGCTTCAACTTCAATGCGGACCACCAACACGAACTGGACACGATCCAAAGACCTCCACAAGCTTGCCTGAATCACCAAGAACATCCACACTTCTTCTGCTTACTAAAATCCTTCTCTCCTTCATCTGGAACCTCAAGAACACAGTTTGTCATTATTGTCACAAAGGAATAGATGCTTGCGGACCTTCAAACCATGAACTAATAGAGTTGATACACTACAAAAACTTTCTCAGCACTCCCTTAAATCTGCAGAGCAGGAAACTTCATTTTTGGATCTCACCAGACCTTTCTTGTTACACTCTGTCACCTCTAAACACCTACTAGAACCAGTTTTACTTGAGTGGCCACAACTTCTTCATATCTTCATGTGAACCTCTGAAATCTCTACTGGATCACCTATAGACACATATCTACAAACCCTTTAATCTGCATCCTCTGATCCTCATCCTATCTTGGATTTTTTCCTTACTGTCATCATTGTTCTTCATTATTCCTGATTGAGACTAATTTTCTCAATATCCTTAGCTCACAGCTCATCCAAACCTTATCATTAATGTAACAGGAGTATGTTGACATCAATGACAACACCAGTTAAGCCCATACTTGCAACAATCTCCCCCTTTGTCATTCATGGCAACATAAGATGTGAAAAACTGTTTTAATCATCAAGACAAGAACTTCTCCTCACTATCACAACTCCCCCTATCAGCAATAACCATTCATATGTCTTCTCTCCTTATACTACTCCCCCTTTGATCAGCAACCACTTGTTTTTCACATGTCTTCTGTCCCCCTTTGACATCAATGGCAAAGGGCACATACTTGCAATTCTAATACTTCACAATCATACCTGTTTCTCCCCCTGAGTAGCAGCTCCCATCAATCTGGATCACAAGATATGACTGTGATATCCACTGGATTGATGCACCTTAGTGCACCTTAGTTCATCATCAGAGGGGCAATAACCCCTAACTTCTCCCTGAGATACTTAAAAGAGTCCTTAGGTAGAGGTTTAGTAAAGATGTCTGCAATCTGATCCTTGGAAGGCACAAACTCCAATCTGACTTCATTCTTGTTCACTTGCTCTCTCAAAAAGTGAAACTTGATGGATATGTGTTTAGTCTTTGAATGCAACACCAGATTCTTAGATATATTTATAGCACTTGAATTATCACAGAAGATTGTGATAGGTTCCTCATACTCCACTTTGATATCTCTTAGCATCTTCTTCATCCACAAAACTTTAGTGCAACTACCTACTGCTGCAATATATTCTGCTTTAGTTGTAGATAGAGATATTGCCTCTTGTTTCTTGCTTAGCCAAGAAACCAGTCTCTTCCCCAAAAAGAATGCTCCACCACTGGTACTCTTCTGGTCATCCACATCTCCTGCCCAATCAGCATCTATATATGCATGAAGAGAGAAATCATGATCTCTAGGATACCATAGACCATACTCAACCATCCCTTTTAGATATCTAAAAATCTTCTTGATTATCATGACATGGGATTCTCTAGGATCAACTTGGAATCTAGCAACAAGATCAACAGCTTGCATAATATCTGGTCTAGTTTGAGTGAGATACAACAATCCTCCAATCATTGATCTGTATTTTGTCTAGTCTACCTTAGGAGAGTCATCATCTTTGTTCAACTTACATCCGGTTGCCATGGGAGTATTCATTGGCTTTGAATCTTCCATCCCAAATTTCTTCAACAATTCTTTCACATATTTGGTTTGAGAAATGAAGATTCCTTTCTTTGTTTGAGTGATTTACAGGCCCAAGAAGAAATTCATTTCACCAAGCATAGACATCTCAAACTCACTTTTCATTTGATTTGCAAAAGTTTTACACATACTATCTCTTCCTCCAAAGATGATATCATCAACAAATACTTCAACAATCAAGATGTTTTCATGATCAATTTTGAAATATAAGTTACTGTCAGCAGTACCTTTGTTGAAACTAATCTTCAAAAGATGCTTATCCAATCTTTCATACTAGGCTCTTGGGACTTGCTTCAATCCATACAGTGCCTTCTTCAACTTGCAGACCATATCACCATGATCAGACAATTGAAATCCATCCGGTTGCTCTATATACACTTCTTCTTCCAAGTCACTATTTAGAAAGGCAGGCTTGACATCCATCTGATATACCTTGAAATCCTTGAAGGCAACAAAGGCAACAAATAATTTGATTGCTTCAATTCTTGCCACTGGAGAAAAAGTTTCTTCAAAATCAATTCCTTCTATTTGAGAGTAGCCCTTGCAGACCAATCTGGCTTTATTTTTTATTACTTCACCAACTTCATTTAGTTTGTTCCGAAAGACCCATTTGGTTCCAATCACATTCTTGTTTCTAGGTCTGGGAACAAGATCCCAAGTGTGATTTTTCTCTATTTGTACCAGCTCTTCCTCCATTGCTTTAGTCCAGTTTTCATCATTACAAGCTTCATTCACTATCTTAGGTTCAATCTTTGAAATCAAACAATACTCTTCTGAATCTTGAGCAATTCTCCTTCCTGTTAGTACTCCTTTTCTTTTATCACCTATGATCTAATCTTTAGAGTGGTTCAGTCTTACATACCTAGGAACTTTAGGAATTTCTTGCACTTCTGATTCTTGATCAGGCTCATTGAAACTTATTTCTTCTTCCTGGTTAACCGGATTAGCTTGAATCTAATTAACAGATGAGTCTTGAGCTCCTTGAGTTAGAACACCATTCTGATCATCTTCATCATATTCATAAAACCTTGAGGGTTTCTCAATTCCCTCATCAACCTTCACATTTGTACTTTCTATCATCTTTCTTAGTCTTTTGTTATAACACCGGTATGCTTTGCTTTGAGTAGAGTAACCCAAGAATATTCCTTCATCACTTCTAGTATCAAACTTTCCTAGATCTTCATCTCTTTTAATGTAACATTTGCTACCAAAAACTCTAAAATACCTCATAGTAGGAGTGATGCCAAACCAAAGTTCATAAGTAGTCTTACTAGTATTGCTTCTTATTTGAACTCGATTGAGAGTATAGACTACAGTGCTAACAGCTTCTCTCCAATAGATGTGAGGAACATTTGCTTCCATCATCATGGTCCTAGATGCTTCCTGTATGATCCGGTTCTTTCTTTCCACTACTCCATTCTGCTGTGGAGTCCTAGGAGAAGACAACTATCTCTTTATTCCATGTTTCTCACAAAACTCTATGAAATCACCAGATGTCAATTCTCCACCTTTATCAGACCTCAGGCATTTCAATTTCAATCCGATTTCATTCTCTACCATAGCCTTGAATATTTTGAATTTCTCAAAAGCTTCTGATTTCTCTTTCAGAAAAGTTACCCACATCATTCAGGAATAGTCATCAATTAGTAACATGAAGTATCTATCACCTTGCATACTCCTGATTCTTCTCGAGCCACAAAGGTCGGTATGAACTAAGTCCAATAATCTGGTAGAAGACAGTTCCTTACTCTTGAATGTGATTCTGCTCAGCTTACCCAACTGACATTCTTTGCACAAGATATTAGTAGGTTTCACCAATTTAGGAAGATCTCTTACAGCCTGAGTATTGCTTATCTTGATGATGTTATCAAAATTCACATGACACATTCTCCTATGCCATAACCAACTCTGATCAACTTGAACAAATAAGCAACTTTTACCAGTGCCAACCATGTGGAAGATATTACCTTTAGTTTGGGTACCGGATGTAATCTCTTTTCTGGAGCTTTCAAAGATCTTGCATTTGTCATTCTTGAACCATAGATCATAGCCTTTGTCCACCAACTATCCAATACTGAGAAGATTGTGCTTCAAGCCTTCAACATATAGAACATTACAGGTTTTGTTCCTTCCATCAAAGGAAATAGTTCCTCTTCCTCTGATTCTACTAGCAGAATTATCACCAAACTTCACCACTCCTCCTTCATACCTTTCCAAATCTATGAACTTATTTTTGTCACCTGTCATATGGTGAGAGCAACCACTGTTAATGACCCAATCATCCTTTTCTTCAACTTGGGAAGCTAGAGCTCTTTCTACAACTTTATGATTGATAGATATAGAGGATATTGGTTCTTCTTCCTTGATGACAATAAACACCCATTCACTTCCGGATTTGTTTCATGTCTCTGATTCATCATCTGTTACTCATTCATTATCATCTTCTTCATGAACATAGTAACAATTCTTTTGGAACCTTGATCTGTTAGGATTTGGCCTTGAAAATCTTTTCAGACATCTAGAGGCAAAATGACCAATCTTATTGCAGTTAAAACACTTAAAAGGCAATTTTCCTTCATACTTACCAGATCCTCTTGGTAGTCTCTTTACAATGAGGGCTTCAAGTTGAGCAGTTTCTACTTCTTCTTCTTCTAGGTCTTTTCTTGCTTTTTCATACCATGATAGTTTCATTGATGAGTTCTCTCCCGGATCAAACCTTTGTTTACCTTTTATAGAGGCACTAGCTTTAAATGCAGATTCAGTCTTGGGGGGATCATCTCCAAACTCCGTCATTTCAAATGTAGCCAATTTTCCATCCAATTGATCTCTTGTGATAGTTGTATGGGATCTAAATTCATCAATGGAAACAACCTTGATTTTGTAAGAAGCAGGAAGGGATCTAAGAATTTTGCCAACAATCTCATTTTCATCCAAGACTCTGCCAGTATTTCTAATTCCACAAACAAGCTCATTTACTCTTGTCATAAAAGTAGTAATATTTTCATCATCTCTCATCTTCAGGTTTTCAAATTTCCCTTTTAGACTCTGTAACCTTGCACATTTAACATACTGGTCTCCTTCATGCAAAAGTTCCAATTTTTTCCAAATATCAAAAGTAGTTGGAAGGTCAATAACATTTGAGAGCTCTGAATCAGATAATACGCTTAGAAGAGCTTCTATAGTCCACAGATTGTTTTCAGCATCTGTGATTTCATTTGGAGCTTTTTGACCACCCTGTGGAGGTACATACTATGTTGTAACCATGGTCCGGTATGCCATTCCCATGCATTGCAAGTGACACTTCATGCGACCTTTCCATAGATTGAAATTGGTTCCATCAAACTTTGGACTATCCTTCTTGTATGACGACATCCTGGATCTCCTCAAGCGGTTAAGCTCTTTTCGAGGAACTTAGCTTTGATACCAATTGTTAGACTTAGGGCACACAACTGAGAGGGGGGTGAATCAGTTGTGCAAAACTTTCTCTAATTAAACACTTAAATCTTCTTAGTGATTAGCAGTATATTAATCATGAACCATAATTTATTCAAATCAAGAGAAGAAACACATCAACACATAAGACACCAAGATTTTGACGTGGAAAACATAGTTAAGGGAAAAACCATGGGGTGATTAACCCAAGATTGTATTCTTTGTTAGAAGAATAGAAAGAACAAAATGGCACATGCCAATTAGGGCTCACTTCCCAAGCACACTGCTCACAAGAGGCTCACTGCCTACAAGAGGCACACTGTCTACAAAGAAATAAATATCACATACATGAACTGGAGAATAGCATCTTCACCATGCTTGAATTAGTTCCATTTAAGCCCAATACTTTTGCTCTTCCTTTCACTCTTCTCCTCGCTAAAATACTCTCATCATCACAATGACAATTTCAAACTAACTTTACAATCCCTTATTTATACAAGGCATTAACTTAGGAATGATCATCTAAGTCAGCAAACATTCATAAGATCAACCTCCAGATGCATAACTCATTTGGTCGGCCTGTCTCAAGAAGAACACCATCATCCAGAAGTTACTCTTCAATTGTGAGCTTCAACTTCAATGTGGACCACCAACATGAACTGGACATGATCCAAAGAACTCCACAAGCTTGCCTGAATCACCAAGAACATCCACACTTCTTCTGCTTATTGAAATCCTTCTCTCCTTCATTCGGAACCTCAAGAACATAGTCTGTCATTACTATCACAAAGGAATAGATGCTTACAAACCTTCAAACCACGAACTAATAGAGTTGATACACCACAAAGACTTTCTCAACACTCCCTTAAATCCGCAGAGCAGGAAACTTCATTTCCAGATCTCACCGGACCTTTCTTGTTACACTCTATCACCTCTGAACACCTACCGGAACTGGTTTTACTTGAGCGGCCACAACTTCTTCATATCTTCATGCATACCTCTGAAATATCTACTGGATCACCTATAGACACATATCTACAAACCTTGTAATCCGCATCCTCTGATCCTCATCCTATCTTGGACTTTTTCCTTAATATCATCATTGTTCTTCACTGTTCCTGATTGAGACTAATTTTCTCAATATCCTTAGCTCACGGCTCATCCAAAACTTATCATTAATGCAATAGGAGTATGTTGACATAAATGACAACACCAGTTAGGCCCATACTTGCAATAAATACATCTCAAAAATCTCTAAGGATTGGATAGTCATTGAATGTTGGTTCTTCTTTGTCAAGGTCCTTTACTTGGACGACATAAGTGACACACCCTTTCCTCTTGGCCTTCTTCAATTGCATAACCAAGATTTGTCTAATCTCTAAAGGTATCTTAGATCCATTAATTTCCACCTAATTTCCTAGGTCATCCAAAAATCTAACAACCTTGTCTTCATAGTTTACTAGAGACTAATGTTCAGCTATGTAATGTAGAAAAAGAGGGATTTTCAATTCAATGTAATGTGTGGTTAAATTCTCCTTTCACTACATACATTCAAGGACATTAAACTGAGTTGAATCACAACTTTTGCAAGAGGACTTAAATATCAGGTTTTCTATCACTTACAATGATAAGAAAATTTGGAATTTGTTAATTATTTGTTAAGCCCTAGATCAATAAATAGGTAAAACCCTAGTTCTACGGTAAATAGGGCATAACTTTCAAACCATGATAGATATGGACAAACCAAAAGAAGCACCGAGATCAATGAATAGAGGAGAACCTAATTCCTGAAGTAGAGGTGTTGAAAGATAATGATGCCCACGTCCTTATCCTTGGATTGAAAATAGGCCAATAATCAAAACTGAGAAAATGCTCTAGAGAGTGCCTAGATGACGTTTCTGAACTCTAATTTATTGGGAGGCCAATTGGAGGACACTGGTGAGGGTGCCCAAGTCTAGGTTGCTACATTTTTGTTAGATCTAGATTCCCTATGCTATGTACTTCACTCCTGCAACTCCTCTCTACAAGATTTGACACCTGTAACTTGCAATCACATAAGAGGGGTTGGGGGTTGTGGTGTTTAGGAGCTTGCCTCAGTCAAGCCTCGGAATGGCATTCAAGCCTTCCAAAATTGTTGTTAGATAGAACGTGCGTATCCTTGTAGGATAGAGGCAAAAATAATGATGAAATAGATTAATTAAATCACAAATAAATATCACCTTAGAGGTGTAGCTTGCATGAACATGAAGATGCTTCAAATCATGAGAGGATGAAGCCAAATCTACAATAACAAACACAACAACAATATTCTACTTTACAACAATGAATGCTTTGAATGCTCTAAAATCATAAGTTTGCCAAAATATCATAATCATCCTCTAGTTTGCAAATTAAGCCCTAAACATGCTTATATATGCAACTAAACACATTCTCACTAAGAATTTTGTAATTCAAACTTAAGATGTTGGCATGGGACGTAATTAATAGTCACAAAATTGACATTCAAATTTAGGACCTGCCTAAAATAGGGTAGGGTTAGGGCGCAAGTGCCCAAGTCCTTAGGTCCTATTTTAGGGTAGGGTTAAGCCCATAGATGACCCTTAAGCCCCATTTGACATGGGTTTTAGGCCAGTTTGCATCAGGAGTTAAAATGAACATGCATGATAAAACTAAGGGACACCGGGAGATAAACTTAGGAGGTAAAAGTCTTAGGAGGATATTTTATGAGATAAAATTTAGCCACCACATTAATGTATGCATGAATTCATGGCCCATACATGCATTAAAGTACAGTCAAAACACAACAAACACGCTAGGCACTTGAAGATAATACATACACAAAGATGGAGGAACTATTTCTAGCCCCCAGTCTCATGTAGACATTAGAGGAAACACATTACAGGAACATAAAGCATGGAGAAGATAGTATTAGGCACACAAAACACAGAGAAGATAGTATTGAAGACAAACAAAACATGATGAATACACTGATATAGCATTGATATAACATTTTCATAATATATCCCTAACATCTTCATATGCATATGCATGGAAATAAAATTGCAACACAAAATCCCAAAGGGGAAGACACACCAAACAAACCTCAAGTGTAGGTGGAGACCATCACTACACGTACACAAGAGGGAAAACATGCCATACAATTCCCAAGTGGGGGTTAATCACACAAGGGGAAAAACACACGGAAGACACAAAAAACACGAGTGCCATATAGTATGCCAAAAACATACTATACGTCTAAAACATGACAAATAAGGTGATGGAAGGAACTTATTGCTAATCCCCCACCATCTCAAGCATGCTATAGGAATACCTGAAGGTTTGGCTTATGCCACAACAACCACCAAAGACACTCTTAAGAGAGGATAGTCTTAGATCCAACCTGGCCTACTCGAAGGACTTTTGAAATAAAAGGATGTTCACTAGCTCAAGAGATACACCATCTTGCCTCACACAAAGGGATTTAAATAAAAGGATATGCATGATATCTCACCTCTGTAGAGGGCTTAAGGATTGCAATATAGAATAAAGATGTGCACTCATGCCAGAGATACAACATTCTACCTTTGCAAAGGGCTTACAAACACACTTCGTTAGTACCAAAATCATCAAACTTACCTTATATGTCCCCACCTTAATGTGGTTGATGTAGTGTACCAATATCAAGCACATTAATAGAGAGGAAACACACAAGGGAACAAGAACTTTCACAAAGCCCATGCCTCCAAACGTGACGTGCTCACGATCACCAAATGTTCCCAAAAACACATTGATTATGCTAAGATAAACAACAAGATTAAGATATGAATGAAAATAATCACATAAAAGGCCAAGGCTATACTACAGGTTCAAAACTAAGTATAACTGTTGGGATATACTTTAGGTGCCTTAGAACTGAGTGTAACAATAAGACAAGATACAAGATAATCAAAGTGCACAGAGCGGATGTATTGTTATTATTTCTTAGAGAGATAAGACAACATCAAAATATCACATGGAGTGATTCTACTAGCCAAGCATCGGATATATATATCAACCCCATCATCATGTATGGACTAGGTCTATTTTTGCTTACTCGCTGAAGGGACATATGGTCTGTATTAGTATTATTTATTTTTCATCATCCGCTAGCTAGGTAGAACCACTTTATGAAGGTAAACAATAAATAAAGAGGGGAGAACAAGTGCCTTAGGATTGTCAAGTAGGAGGTGTTGATGATTGCTTTTACACACTCATAACAAAAGTTAAAATTCATAAATGAACCTAACTATCTTGAAAGATATGGAGAAATCAATTAAGATTACTCAATCCCAAGTTTCCTTATTGGTCAGGTCTTGACCTTTTGGACCGTTCAGTAGGTTATTATGAAGCTGTAATGTGCAAGGGGCCTTATGTGATTTAAAGTGAGTTTGTGACTTACTGGACTCCTATTATGCAAACTAATACAAATATCAACTTTCCAATCATTCATTTGCATAAAATTGTTACTGTACTTCAAAGCTTTACAAGATTTATATTCAAATGTGCTTTGCTTTTAACTGATTATGAAGATTATCAAATATCAACTTATTGCTCTTAAAGCCTTTCAAATGTTAGATAATCCCCTTTGGATTTCAACATTTAAGCTAAGTATTTCAAAATTGTTGGGAAAAGTTAGAGAAATTTAAATCTACCATCATTCACTACAGGATCTAAACGTTCTATTATGCACACAGTAAGAAATATAGTGAATTCAATTAACTCAGCAGATCAAATCATTAAATGCAAATGTTTTGAATATTTTCACAAACAAGCATTCAAGATTGCGAGCTTTAAGAGAAACTATTTAAAATATAACGAAGAGCTAGAAGACACTCAGAAAGTAGATGCAGACTTCCAGATTCATTTATGTTCAAAACACATAGCCATATAAGGTTTACAATGTATGTATGACTCTTAGCTTTATTAATCAAAATTCACAAAAAACTCAATGCTTTACAGATACAGTAAAAAAGCTGGATGTTTCCACGCATTCCTCAATGTAGACAGCAGGCGACCTCCTCTAAACTAAAATATTCTACTCAAAATTCTAAGAAAGAATTACAATTTCTATGCTATTTCCTATAAATCCCTGTGTAAACTTATATACAAGTAGCACGCTCCTTATATAGAATTTGAGTTCCCTCCCATGCTATGGTTAAGGTCTTTTTATTATTGACCAATGGTGTGCCTTCATTTCATAACCGTGTGCCAGTCCACTACTTGGCATCTTTTCTCTCAAAGGATGCGCTTGGAATCTTTACATAAGATTCCCATTTTATGTGAGCTTTTCATGCCAAAGCTCTTCATTTAATTGCTTCTCAAAATTCTTTACTCCTTGTCTTCTCACTTTTTCAAGTATTTCTTGAAATTATCAAGCACACCCTCCACAAAGGTGCGGTCCCCTCCTAGACTTTTTGCTGAAATGTATTCTTGCATCATCACCTTTTCTTTCAATTCCTTTTCTTCATTCTCTAAATTTTCTCTTCTTTTCTTCTATTTCTTTATTTTGGTCTTCTCTTCAATTAATGTGTCTGTCATTTGTTTGCTAAGGATTGCATCAGGATTTTCTGTACAGGGTGTGAATATCGCCTTGAATTCTGTCAATGCTCTGTCTAAGTTATACGTTGGCGTTTCTGTACATTCATGTTGCAGGAGATTTTCTATGATTCTCTTGTGCATTTTTATCATTTCTCCTGCTCTTTTTACCAGTTCCTGCATGACTATTGCATTCCTTTTGAGGTTATCTTCCTCAAATTTGAGTTCAAAAATTATCTTTGGCACTTGACTTGCTAATGTGACACTGAGTGCCCCTTTGTTTATCAATTCCTTTGCCCTTCTGTCAATTTCAATTAATTGTTCAATTTTAGATCTGCATTCCTCTACTCTTGTTTGACAATTATTTATTAATCCCATACTTTTGTCCCTTTCTTCTGTGGCCACTTTCCAGCTCTTCATATCTTGCCTTATGGTTTGTTCACCTTCTTGCAAAAAAATCATGAAACCATTCATCAAAAATATTGGCCTTGAACCTGTTGGTTATTTCCCTGACTGGATGCTCATTCCCAGATTTCCCTACAAGGTAGCCATCGATGATCAATAGGATCTCTGGGCCAAGGGCCAACAGTGTAGGATATAGACTCTATTTTTATCTCCTCTTCTTCTTCAGGCTTTGCAAAACCTAGGGGGGTATTCCCTATTCAACACCCATGAGAATATGCTTGTGAGTTGGCTTGGGATGTTGATACAAAGCGGATAAATCCTCCTATATGAAAACCAAAACTATGGGATAAGTGCAAAGGGGCTAGCTTTGGGCTTATGTTCAGTTGTGAATCAGAGGATCTTGGTCCTAAACTACTTCTAAGGTCCTAATGGTTTGATTTGGAAGTATGAGTTTGATTTATGTGTTTGGATGCAAAACTAGGACCTAGTGTGTAACCTCAACACAGAGCTAGATTGGTGCCTATCCAGGGCTTGGAGTCGGTAGACATACACCTATGAATGATCAGCATGAACACACTAAAACTAGATTTCAAGGGGGGGATGTAGTATCTGCCTTACAAATACCTCCCAAGACAGAGTGTTAAGTTATCTCTACTTATGGCATCCCTATTGCAGTATATCCTTCCCAACACTTAATCTGAAAACACTTTAATCTACCCCTTGAGAAGAAGTTGAAAGATCAAGCATTCAATACAAGAATTCTATATTCTAGAATACTAGACACCCCTTAGATATCTAGATTCAGAAGAAGGACACATGCAATACTAGAGACAGAATTAACAAAACACATGCAAATACAGCATTGCTCATATAAAATCAATCATGAAATCAGTAGATTCATGCATGAGACATACAACAAGAGATACATAAACTCACAAGACCTCTTGCACAGAGTAACCAAAACCAGTTGTATCTTATTATAGAGCTAGATATGTCCAGTTTTCAACAACCTCCAAATGAGCAATACAACTTGCTATATATAATAGGAAGGTCCTCAGCATTAATTACATGGCAAAAGTAAAAAATCCACCAGATGTAGTTCATTCTAAGAAAATGGCGCTCAACGCATTGAATACAACAGGTGGGAGAGGAGACAAGGAGAGATCTCGAGCCTTGCACTGTTGCCCGTGGATGTACATCTTTAGTTAGGTACTAGATCTATCCACGCCATCGCCCATACCTCTGCAACAACCGCCATTAATGGTGCACCAACTCGTGGCCTTGGGAAATGTATAATACTATGCATCGCAAACCTTTCCTACCAAAATGTATCATCCTGATATTTCAAATCATGCAGGATCAAAATATCCCACATGTACCCCGCGGCAACCTCCTCATCACCTTATATACTAGGTCGTGAGCATATATGATGTCGGTGCTTTTGCTCCCGACGACACTAGTATAAGACCCTCATCATCATCATATTGGGGCAGGGTAATATTTGGAAGATCACCGGATGTTTGAAATATCACCCCCCGGAAGAATATCAGGTAGCACTGTAGCTCCATGAAACATCGGGGTGATGTTAGAACATACCTGATATTTGGAAATATCACCCCATCCTTCGGAATATGATGAAGCTGACAGGCGGATATCACCCTGATGTCAGCATCATCATGATGTTGGAACAAACATAAGGTGATAAAATAACATTGGGGTGATCTTAACAAAGATCACCAGATATTCAAATATGATGACCCTACAGAATATCGGGTCATACTTAGCAAATTCTCAACACCAACATCATGATGATCTTGAACTAAGATCACCCGATGTTAAAATATCACCTCTAGGTAGGATTTCAGGTTGGCAAAAACATGAAGCCCCCACAAGATATCCGATCATGATGAGAAATGACCCTTGCAAGGAACATCAGGTGGATGCATGGAAACATGATGATGATGATGACCTCCTCCAAAGAAAAAATGATGCTGTAGTTGAAAAATGCTGAGGAGGCTGAAGACTTAGGACTTCTTTGGATTTTTTGGGAAGGTGCCTACATGATACCCCAAACATAAATTATTACTAACATAGGCTTCGTCTGGGGATGCATGCCTCTTGCAGGCATGGTGAGAACCTCAGATCTCTAGGATGCAGACCGGTCCCCCATCCATTGGGCAATAGAGTCATGAAGTTATATTGATCTGCATCATCAAACACATTATTTTCAAATATTATTTTAGCGGCCCCAGGTAGCCAAAAAGGAAGAACCATAACTTTATCCTGTCAAATGCCTGATTCCAAACTGAAAGATCCCAATCCCAACTGAAATGATTGGCATAATCTACCCATAATGTCATCTGCTCAATTAGATATTCCACCACTTTTGAAAGCTTGCCACTATCATTTTCACCTCTATCATTTTGGATTTCAAAATTAGACATATAACCATACACATAATATTCTTCAACATTAGGCAACACATGTATGTTATATCCCTCAGATAGTACATCATACTACTCTTGGCATTTTTCATCATTTATCTGGTTGCTGCACACCATCAAGCACTCATCCAGCTGATCCAAAGACTGAAGACATTCAAAATAAATGAGACCCTCATCATCACTTATATCACTTATGGATAATAATAACAAAACCTGATCTACACATCCATAATTGCACATGTCTAAACCAACTGATGATGAACATTCATTATCTATAGTTTGCAAATCCACATCATCATCTTCAAACAAAGGGTTAATCCTGCACCAATGAAAATCATGACTCACAACACCAAATGTATCTGCAGGCTCATCATAAAGAGGATTCATGCTCATTGCAAAGGTCTCTGCTTCTTCTTCATGACAATCCAATTCTTCTTCATTACTATCAGATCCAAAGTCATAAGAAAAACAAACTTGATCCATGCACTGGTCATGGATATCATTTTTATCATCTGATTGCCCCACATACAAGATTGTTGCTACTTCAATGTAATCTGAAGTTGAACTATCTACATCACTTTCCAGCCCTCTAATACTTTCTAATGAAACTGATATTGACTGTTGATTCACATGATCACAACTTTGCATAACTAGATCATTTAAACATGAAGGTTCCTTGTTTAGGAATGGCATACAAATATTACTTGAAAAATCATTATTTTCATGTTCATCTAATGGGTAGATCAAGACATCCTCCTCTATAACAGAAACATCATCAACTTGAAATGATGCAAAAACTGGGACAGCAGGGGTGTGAGTGCTTTGACATTCATTTTCAATTCCTGAAATAAATCTTTCATCAACATTGGGGGTTGCAGGACAACAAATTTTTTTAGAAAAATAACCCTTTTGAATACCATATCTCCAATTGTTTTCAATATCAATTGCAAACTGATGTACTTGATGCAATGTGGTGGGCTCCTTATCTCTCAATCTATAACTCATTTTCTTATCAAAGGCTCCCAAATAGACAACTAGGCACAATGCATCATTAGGTCTCATACATTCTGGTATTCTGTTAAATGCCTTCATAAATCTGAGGTTAAAGGTTGGGATCAACTAATCTTCTTCAATATGGATGTACACAAAGTCACTAATGACTGCATATTCAGAAATTCTTTCACCATATTGCTCTAAGAATACAAATTTGAAATCTTGCCAAGAGCTGACAGAGTAAGCTGGAAGGTAGGAGAACCAATCCCTTGCATCTTCATCTAGAGATTGAACAAATAGCCTCATGACTACATCCTCATGGTCAATCTCAAAGTCATCCATCACATTTCTAAACTGTTGCAAGTGTCTCTCAGCTGATTCATCCTTTATACCACTAAATTTAGGCAAATATCTTCTAATTTTAGGTGGAAGAGCATTTGGATAACCACAAATGCCACTAAAATTTATGGGCTTATATCTATCTATGTTGAAACTTCTTTTATTACATGGTTGGGACTGACTACTATACATTATTGCATTTGACACCTCACAAGGGTGCATGGGCTGACAATACATCTTTTTATGCTTTTGCAACCCTCTTCTCTACTCAGATTTTCAATCACAATATGACCTTAGGCCCTTAAAATACAAACTGCTATTTCAACCTGCCTAAAGTCCTCTATATGAGTCTTTTGAACAACATTGCATGCCCTTTTGAAATACAGAGTAAGTTCTAACAAAAGCATGCAAGCTTTGCTTTCACCAATGTTTCCCTTTTAACCAGTGCTATTTCACCAAATAGGGAAGTTTTCAAAAACTTGTACAAATACCTAGATATGTTATAGCTGCTGATAGGTTCATTCAACAGAGTCACCACCTCCTTGGCAGAGGAATGAGCTTCAAACAGGCTGAAGCTGAAAATTGATTTCTTTCTTTCTGGGTCATCCACCAGCAGAGCCACATATAAAACTTCAAATCTGCTGCAACAAGGCACTTCTAGGCCTAATTCTTCAATCTTTTAGACTCACACCTTCATGGATATGACATTGTCCCCAGTAGAGTCACCAAATCCTGTTGGTGACTCAGATGGGCCACAAATACATTCTTTTTTCATCAATCCTCCCCAGCAGAGTCGCCAATTCCTATTGGTTATTTCCCTGATTGGATGCTCATTCCTAGATTTCCCTACAAGGTAGCCATCGGTGATCAACATGATCTCTAGGCTAGGGGCCAACATTGTACGATATAGACTCTATTTTTATCTCCTCTTCTTCTTCAGGCTCTGCAAAACCTAGGGGGGTATTCCCTATTCAATACCCATGAGAATATGCTTGTGGGTTGGCTTGGGATGTTGATACAAATCAGATAAATCCTCCTATATGAAGACTAAAACTATGGGATAAGTGCAAAGGGGCTAGCTTTGGGCTTATGTTTAGTTGTGAATCAGAGGATCTTGGTCCTAAACTACTTCTAAGGTCCTAATAGTTTGATTTGGAAGTATGAGTTTGATTTATGTGTTTGGATGCAAAACTAGGACCTAATGTGTAACCTCAACACAGAGCTAGATTGGTGCCTATCCAGGGCTTGGAGTCAGTAGACATACACCTGTGAATGATCAGCATGAACACACTAAAATCGGATTTCAAGGGGGGGTGTAATATCTGCCTTATAGATACCTCCTAGGATAGAGTGTTAAGTTATCTCTACTTATGGCATCCCTATTGCAGTATATCCTTCCCAACACTTAATCTGAAAACACTTTATTCTACCCCTTGAGCAGAAGTTGAAAGATCAAGCATTCAATATAGGAATTCTATATTCTAGAATACCAGACACCCCTTAGATATCTAGATTTAGAAGAAGGACACATGCAATACTAGAGACAGAATTAACAAAACACATGCAAATACAGCATTGCTCATATAAAATCAATCATAAAATTAGTAGATTCATGCATGAGACATACAACAAGAGATACATAAACTCACAAGACCTCCTGCACAGAGCAACCAAAACTAGTTATATCTTATTACAGAGCCAAATATGTCCAGTTTTCAACAACCTCCAAATGAGCAACACAACCTGTTATATATAGCAGGAAGGTCCTCAGCATTAATTACATGGCAAAAGTAAAAAATCCACCAGATGTAGTTCATTCTGAGAAAATGGCACTCAACGCATTGAATGTAGCAGGTGGGAGAGGAGACTGGGAGAGATCTCGAGCCTTGTGCCACCGCCCGTGGATGTACATCTTCAGTCAGGTACTAGATCTGTCCATGCCATCGCCCATACCTCTGCAACAACCGCTATTAATGGCGCACCAACTCGCGGCCTTGGGAAATGTAGAATACTGTGCATCGCAAACCTTTCCCACCAAAATGTATCATCCTAATATTTCAAATCATGCAGGATCAAAATATCCCACATGCACCCCACGACGACCTCCTCATCACCTTATATACTAGGTCGTGAGCATATATGATGTCGGTGCTTTTGCTCCTGACGACACTAGTATAAGACCCTCATCATCATCATATTGGGGCAGGGTGTTATTTGGAAGATCACCGGATGTTTGAAATATCACCCCCCGTAAGAATATCGGGTAGCACTGTAGCTCCATGAAACATCGGGGTGATGTTAGAACATACTTGATATTTGGAATATCACCCCGTCCTTCAGAATATGATGAAGCCAACAGGTGGATATCACCCTGACGTCAGCATATTCATGATGCTAGAACAAACATAAGGTGATAAAATAACATCGGGGTGATCTTAACAAAGATCACCCAATATTCAAATATGATGACCCTACAGAATATTAGGTCATACTTAGCAAATTCCCAACACCAACATTAGGATGATCTTGAACTAAGATCACCCGATGTTAAAATATCACCTCCAAGCAGGATGTCGGGCTAGCAAAAACATGAAGCCCCCGTAGGATATCCGATCATGATGAGAAATGACCCTTACAAGGAACATCAGGTGGATGCATGGAAACATGATGATGATGATGACCTCCTCCAAAGAAAAAATGATGCTGCAGTTGAAAAATGCTGAGGAGGCTGAAGACTTAGGACTTCTTTGGATTTTTTGGGAAGGTGTCTGCATGATACCCCAAACATAAATTATTACTAATAGAACCTTTTATTTTCCATGTCCTGCACTTCCTCTTTAGATACTATTGCTAGGTTAGCAGGTAAGTCAGGCATTGTGGCACTAGGGTCAAATATCCCCATAATAAATTGCTGGAGTTGGATAATGTGTCCTTTAAATACCTCCTACTTATTTTTGTCTTTCCTCAGTATTTTTGCTGTCACATGGTTCATATCTTTCCACTCAGCAATGTGTTGTTCCCTTGTGGAATGCCCAAGGTCAAGATTTAGTATCTTGTATTCCTCCAAGGTAATTTCACCTTTTTTCTTCTCCATTTGTGGTATAGCTAGGTTTAAAGTTTTGGATCCATCTGGATCTCTCTATATTGTAGACACCATCCTAGCTTTTCTCTTTTCTTTCCTTGGAGTAGTTTTCTCACCTAATAGGCTCTTGATGTCAATAGGAGCTAGCTGTATTTCCTTCTTCTCCTTCCTTATCTCTCCTTCTAGCTAGGTAGGCACCTCCTTTGTGCCCTCTAAAGCTTTCTCTGCATCAATCACCTCTTCATGAGGTTTATCTATTCCAATTTCCTCTTGTTGCTACTCCTGATGTTGTTGTTGCTCTGGTTGTTGTTGCTGATCTTGTTGTTGTTGATCTTGTTGTTGTTGTTGATCTTGTTGTAATGGAGTCTCCTATTTTTTTGACTCAACTTCATTTTCCTCCTCCTCTACCTCAGTATCTCCCCCTTCTTGATCTTCTTCATCAGGAGCCTCTTCTGCTACTGACTCCTCAAGTTTATTCTCATCTATTTTTTCTTCTGCCTCTATATTTCCTATCTGTGGTAGCTTTGGAGGTATTGCTAAACTGGCCTTTACCTCATCTTCTTTTACTTCCTCTCCTCGGGCTTTTAAGTTTTTTGTATTTTCCTCTTCTTCACCTTGCTCCTCATACATATTTAGCATATCCAATGCATCCACCTCTGAGGTGTCCCCTCATGGTGCCTATCCTTCTATGTTTACCCCTTTAGATGATTTGTCCTTTTCAACATCTTTGATCTTATGTGCTTCCTCTTGCACATCTCTTATGATTTCTGGTGGTACTAAAGTACCAAATGGATCAACAGATCCTATTTCTACCTGCACCTCCTCTTCTTCACTGAGGAAATCACTTGATTCTTCCTCTATGTCGATCACTTTTCCCCTATACATTATCTTTTCTTCACTGTCACTGCTCTCAATTTGCATAGTTTCTACAGTAGTAGGTTTGGCCTTACTAATTTCTATACCTTTATGAACATTTGTCCTGGTTCCATTGGAGTAGAAGTACTAGACATACTTCTCATATTCTCCCCCACTTATTGGGCTCCAATTGTATCTTTTGGTTTCGAGGACTCACCCTTAGACAAACCTATTGGGATTGCCCTCATGACTGATGGTCCTGCTGCCCCTTTTGCAGCTTGTGCCTCTTCTTCACTAATCTCATGGCTCATGGATTTTGCATCAACAAAAGTTTCAGATGCAACTGCAATTGTTATGCCCAAGGCATATGGATCCATTAATGTGGCATTTTTGTCCTTTTCGACAATTTTAGCTTCAATGAATTTTCTCTTCCTCTCATAAAAACATTGCAGGTCCTCACTGGGCTCTGCCTTTCTCTTCCTTCCCCTCTTTGGGAATGTAACTTCTTTTCCTTCAGCTTTAAGCTATTCTATCCTATCTTTAAGCCATGTCTTTGAAAATAATATCACCGGCTTTGTCAAAACATCCAATGATGTGTTCCAAGTTTGCGACCAATCGGGCTCTGTAATGGGAGCCAGCCTAGCTTGTGCATAACTCTGGTGTAACAATTAATCATCCTCCCTAACCTCTGGAGGGACATATATATTGCCAATAGACCTCATTTTCTCCACAGTCAACCTTTTGTGAGCCCTTTTCCTTACCTCCTTGTCATTCTGGCAATCAGCCCAGAAATCTTCAATATGTACTTGCTATTTGTATTTCTTGTCTACAAAATTCTGAATTATGTGGAAGGGGTCGAATCTCCTTGCTAAATCAAACTCTTTGAATCCATAATATGTCAATTCTTGCTTTGAATAACTTGCCACCTCCTCATTAAAACAAGAATATCTACCAATTGCCCATGGCAGTTTTACATTTCCCCTATTGTTAAATTTCCTCTTGTACATCCTAAAAGCATTCAAATTCTACCTCAAAAACTCAAACACAATTAGCTTGTCAGAAGGATACCTGGGAAGCATGAATGGTTTACCCTCAAAACCCTCAGTTCTTATATAAGTAAAGTGTTCAAACTATATAAACCATGAACTGTGCAATCCAATTATGCTCTCAGCATCCTTGGACAATCTTTTATCAGGCTCTTCCCTTAATATTCTTACCAAGTAAGTATAAAAAACATCATTGACCAAAGAAAAATTCTTTAAGCCATTCTCATCCTACAAGACAGGGTAATGTTCATACACTAGCCTCTGATTAGGGCCATTTCCCAAAACACCAATCCTTTCTATCCCATGAATAAAAGGCCTAATTGCTGCAGCACAGGAATACAACACATTAGAAGACAAATAAAATGGCAAGCCCTTTTGCTGCCTCAACATGGCTTGTCTCCAAATAGCCGTACTAATATCCTTAGCCCAATGAATTTTCCCTTGTTCCTTTTCACCTGCTCTCAAGTATTCTATGACAATGAACATCCAGGGTTCACATTTGGTGGCATCCCTCAGTCCAACCAGTTTGCTCAACATGGTGTTAGATTTAGGGCACACAACTGAGAGGGGGGTGAATCAGTTGTACAAAACTTGCTTATAATTCAAACACTTAAATCCTCTTTGTTATTTAGTAGCATATCAATTAATCACATATGAAAGCATAAAGCATAAACACCAGAGCAAATACACATCAACACATGAGACACCAAGATTTTGATGTGGAAAACCCAGTCAAGGGAAAAACCATGGGGTGATTAACCCAAGGATTATTCTCTATTAGAAGAATAAGAAAAATAGATGGCACTTGCTAATTAGGGCTCACTTCCTGAGCACACTACTTACAAGAGGCACACTGCCTACAAGAGACACACTGTCTACAAAGTAACAAGTATCACAAACTTGAACTGGAGATTGACATCTTTACCATGCCTGGATCAGTTCCATTTAAGCCCAAAAACTCCTGCTCTGCCTTTCGCTCTTCTTCTTCGCTATATCACACTCATCCACTCCAAGACACACTTCAAAATGAATTCACAATCCCTTATTTATACAAGGCATCAACTTAGGAACAATCATCTAAGTTGGCAAACACCTACAAGATCATTCGCAAGATGTGTAATACATCCGGTCGGCTAGTCTCAAGATGAACACCAATATCCATGGTTATTCTTCAAATGCAAACTCTAACTTCAATGCAGACCACCAATAAGAATTGTACACGATCCAAAGATCACCAAAACCTTTCCTGAGTCATCAAGAACATCTGCACTTTATCATCTAACTGGAACTCTTCTCTTCTTCATCTGGAACTTCAAGAACACAATCTGTCATCACTGTCATAATGAAAAAGGTGCTTTTGGACCTCCAAACCATGAATAAATCTAGTTGTCACCTCACACGAACTTCTTCAACACTCTCTCCAATCCGTAGAATGAGATAATGCAGTTCCAGAGCTCACCGGACCAATCTGTGACACTCTGTCACCACTGAACACCTGTCGAAACCAGTTCTTCTTGAGCGACCATAACTTCTTCAGATCTTCATGCGGACCTCTAAAATCTTGACTTGAGCATCTCAAGACTCATATCTACAAACCCTTTAAACTACATCCTCTGATCTTCATCTTATCTTGGACTTTTACCTTAATGTTATCACCGTTCTTCACTATTTCCGATTGAGACTAATTTCCTCAATATCCTTAGCACACAGCTCATCCAATTCTTCTCATTAATTCAATATGAGTATGTTGACATCAATGACAACACTGGTTATCCTCATACTTGCAACAATCTCCCCCTTTGTCATTGATGGCAACATATGATGTGAAAAAAAAATATCAAGACAAGAACTTCTCCTCTCTGTCACAGCTCCCCCTACCAGCAACAACTCTTCACATGTCTTCTCTTTCTTTACTGCTCCCCTTTGATCATCAACCACTTGTTTTTCACATGTCTTCTCTCCTCCTTTGACATCAATGGCAAAGGACTCATACTTGCAACTCTAACACATTAGAATCATACCAACTGCTCCCCCTGAGTAGCAGCTCCCCATCATCAATCCGGATCACAAGATATGACTGTGATATCCACCAGACTGATGCACATCAGTGCATCCTAGTTCATCACTAGAGGGGCAATGACCCCTAACTTCTCCCTGAAATACTCAAAAGAGTCCGTGGGAAGAGGTTTAGTAAAAATATCTGCAAGTTGATCCTTGGAGGGCACATACTCCAATTTGACTTCACCCTTGTTCACTTGCTCTATCAAAAAGTCAAATTTGATAGATATATGCTTGGTCTTAGAATGCAACACTAGATTCTTAGAAATATTTATTGCACTTGAATTATCACAGAAAATTGTGATAGGATCCTCATATTCTACTTGAATATCTCTTAGCATTTGCTTCATCCACAAAAGTTGAGTGCAACTTCCTGCTGCTGCAATGTATTATGCTTCAGTTGTAGACAGGGATATTACTTCTTGTTTCTTGCTTAGCCAAGAAACCAACCTTTTTCCCAAAAAGAATGCTCTTCCACTTGTACTCTTCCTATCATCCACATCTCCTGCCCAATCTACATCTATATATGCATGAAGAGAAAAATCATGATCTCTAGGATACCATAGGCCATACTCAATTGTTCCTTTTAAGTACCTAAAATTTCTTTTGATTGCCATGACATGAGATTCTTTGGGATCAGCCTGGAATCTTGTCACAAGACCAACAGTCTGCATTATATCTGGTCTAGTCTGAGTGAGATACAACAATCCTCCAATCATTGATCTGTACTTGGTCTGATCTATCTTAGGAGAGTCATCATCTTTGCTCAACTTACATCCGGTTGCCATGGGAGTGTTCATTGGCTTTGAATCTTCCATTCCAAATTTCCTCAACAATTCTTTTAGATATTTGTTCTGAGAGATAAAGATTCCTTTCTTTGTCTGAGTAATTTGCAGACCCAAGAAGAAATTCATTTCACCGAGCATTGACATTTCAAACTCACTTTTCATTTGATTTGCAAAAGTTTTACACATATTGTCTCTTCCTCCAAAGATGATATCATCAACAAATACTTCAACAATCAAGATATTTTCATGATCAATTTTGAAATATAGGTTACTATCAACAGTACCTTTGTTGAAATGAATCTTCAAAAGATGTTTGTCCGGCCTCTCATACCATGCCCTTGGGGCTTGCTTTAAACCATATAGTGCCTTCTTTAATTTGCAAACCATATCACCATGCTTAGATAACTGAAATCCATTCGGTTGTTCAATGTACACTTCTTCTAAGTCACCATTCAGGAAAGCAGATTTGACATCCATCTGATACACTTTGAAATCTTTGAAGGCAGCAAATGCAAGAAATAGTCTGACTGCTTCAATTCTTGCCACCGGAGCAAAGTTTTCTTCAAAATCAATCCCTTCTATTTGAGAGTAGCCTTTGCAGACTAATCTGGCTTTATTTCTGATTACTTCACCAACTTCACTTAGTTTGTTCTAGAAGACCCATTTGGTTCCAATCACATTCTTGTTTCTAGGTCTAGAAACAAGATCCCAAGTGTGATTTTTTTCAATTTGCATCAACTCTTCCTCCATTGCTTTGGTCCAATTTTCATCATTGCAGGCTTCATTTATTGTTTTAGGTTCAATCTTTGAAATCAAACAAAATTCATCTGAATTTTGAGCAATTTTCCTTCTAGTTTACACACCTTTGCTTTTGTCACCTATGATCTGATCTTTAGAGTGGTTCAATCTTACATACCTTGGAACTTTGGGAGTTTCTTGTACTTCTGCTTCTTGATCAAGCTCATTCAGGCCTATCTCTTCCGCCTGATTTATCGAATCAGTCTGATTCAGACTTTTAGAGGAGGATTGAGCTCCTTGAACTAGAGAACCATTCTGATCATCTTCATTATATTCATAAAACCTTGAGGCCTTCTCAATTCCTTCATCAACCTTCACATTTGTACTTTCTATCATCTTTCAAGGTCTCTTATTGTAACACCAGTATGCTTTGCTTTGAGTGGAGTAACTGAAGAAAATTCCTTCATCACTTCTAGCATCAAACTT
Organism: Cunninghamia lanceolata; assembly: GCA_027924645.1. NCBI lineage: Eukaryota > Viridiplantae > Streptophyta > Pinopsida > Cupressales > Cupressaceae > Cunninghamia > Cunninghamia lanceolata. The sequence continues at coordinate 5,621,590 of BSBN01000030.1, forward strand.
TCCTAGATCTTCATCTCTTTTAATGTAACATTTGCTACCAAATACTCTGAAATATCTCACAGTAGGAGTGATACCAAACCAAAGTTCATAATAAGTCTTACCGGTATTGCTTCTGATTTGAACTTGATTGAGAGTATAGACTAAAGTATTGATAGCTTCTCTCCAAAACATCTGGGGAACATTTGCTTCCATCATCATTGTCCTAGATGCTTCCTGGATGGTCTGGTTCTTTCTCTCTACTACTCCATTCTGTTGTGGAGTCCTAGGAGCAGATAACTGTCTCTTTATACCATGCTTCTCACAAAATTCTATGAAATCACCGGATGTGAATTCACCACCTCTATCAGACCTTAGACATTTCAGTTTTAATCCGGTTTGATTTTCTACCATAGCCTTGAAGATTTTGAACTTCTCAAAAGCTTCTGATTTCTCTTTTAGAAAGGTAACCCACATCATCCAGGAATGGTCATCAATCAGTAACATGAAATATCTATCACCTTGCATACTCTTGATTCTTGTCGGACCACATAGATTAGTATGAACTAATTCCAATAATCTGGTAGAGGACTGATCCTTGCTTTTGAATGAGACTCTGCTCTGTTTACCTAGCTGACATTCTTTGCACAAACTATTTGTAGGTTTTACCAACTTTGGAAGATCTCTTACAACTTGAGTATTGCTTATCTTGATGATGTTATCAAAATTTACATGACACATCCTTCTATGCCATAACCAACTCTAATCAACTTGAACAAACAGACAACTTTTATTTGTACCAACTAGATGGAAAATATTACCTTTTGTTTGAGTACCGGATGCAATCTCAGTTTCAGAGCTTTCAAAGATCCTGCATCTTCCATTCTTAAACTGGAGATCATAGCCTTTGTCCACCAACTATCCAACACTGAGAATATTGTGCTTCAATCCTTCAACATACAGTACATTACCAGTTTTGTTCTTTCCATCAAAAGAGATAGTTCCCCTACCTCTGATTCTACCAGCAGAATTATCACCAAACTTTACCATTCCTCCTTCATACCTTTCCAAATCTAAGAACTTGTTCTTGTCACCTGTCATATGGTGAGAGCATCCACTATCAATAACCCAATCATCCTTTTCTTCAACTTGGGCAGCCAAAGCTCTTTCTACAACCTTATGATTGATAGATTCAGAGGATATTGGATCTTCTTCCTTGATGGCAATAAAGACCCATTCATTTCTGGATTTGTCTCCTATCTCTGATTCATCATCTTTTACTCCTTCATTATCAGCTTCTTCATGAACATAATAACAATTCTTTTGGAACCTTTGTCTATTAGAATTTGACCTTGTAGATCTTTCTGGACATCTTGAGGCAAAATGACCAATCTTATTGCAGTTGAAGCACTTAAAGGGTAATTTTCCTTCATACTTACCAGATCCTCTTGGCAGTCTTTTTGCAATGATGGCTTCAAGTTGAGTTGTTTCTGCTTCTTCCTCTTCCATGTCTCTTCTTGCTTGATCATACCATGACAGCTTCCTTGAAGAGTTTTCTCCCAGATCAAATCTTTGTTTGCCTTTCATAGAGGCACTAGCTTTGAATGCAGATTCAGTCTTGGGGGAATCATCTCCAAACTTGGTCATTTCAAATGCAGCCAATTTGCCAGCCAATTGGTCTCTAGTGACAGTTGTATGGGCTCTAAATTCATCAATGGCAGCAACCTTGATTTTGTAGATAGCAGGAAGGGATTTGAGAATTTTGCCAACAATCTCATTTTCATCCAAAACTCCACCAACATTCCTAATTCCACACACCAGCTCATTTACTCTTGGCATAAAGGTAGTAATATTTTCATCATCTCTCATCTTCAGTCTTTCAAATTTCCCTTTAAGACTCTGCAGCCTTGCACTCTTAACATACTCATCTCGTTCATGCAGAAGTTCCAGTTTAATCCAAATCTCATAGGCAGTTGGTAGGTCAATAACATTTGAGAGTTTTGAGTCAGTTAATGTGCTTAGAAGAGCCTCTTTGGTCCGCAGATTATTTTTAGCATCTGTGATTTCATTTAGAGTTGTCAGACCACCCTGTGGAGGTGTACAGGCTTTTGTGACCATGGACCAGTATGCCTTTCCCATACACTGCAGGTCACATTTCATGCGACCTTTCCAAAGAGAGAAGTTGGTTCCATCAAACTTCAGACTATCCTTCTTGTATGACAACATCCTAGATCTCCTCAAGCGGTTAAGCTCCTTTTAGAAGAACCTGGCTCTGATACAAATTGTTAGATTTAGGGCACACAACTGAGAGGGGGGGTGAATCAGTTATACAAAACTTGCTTATATTTCAAACACTTAAATCCTCTTTGTTATTTAGTAGCATATCAATTAATCACATATAAAAGCATAAAGCATAAACACCAGAGCAGATACACATCAACACATGAGACACCAAGATTTTGACGTGGAAAACCCGGTCAAGGGAAAAACCAAGGGGTGATTAACCCAAGGATTATTCTCTGTTAGAAGTATAAGAAAAATAGATGGCACTTGCCAATTAGGGCTCACTACCCGAGCACATTGCTCACAAGAGGCACACTACCTACAAGAGACACACTATCTACAAAGTAACAAGTATCACAAACTTGAACTAGAGATTGACATCTTTACCATGCCTGGATCAGTTCCATTTAAGCCCAAAAACTCCTGCTCTGCCTTTCGCTCTTCTTCTTCGCTATATCACACTTATCCTCTCCAAGACACACTTCAAAATGAATTCACAATCCCTTATTTATACAAGGCATCGACTTAGGAATAATCATCTAAGTCAGCAAACACCTACAAGATCATTCGCAAGACGTGTAATACATCCGGTCGGCTAGTCTCAAGAAGAACACCAATATCTGTGGTTATTCTTCAAATACAAACTCTAACTTCAATGCGGACCACCAATAAGAATTGTACAGGATCCAAAGTTCACCAAAACCTTTCCTGAGTCATCAAGAACATCCGTACTATATCATCTAACTGGAATTTTTCTCTTCTTCATCTAGAACTTCAAGAACACAATCTGTCATCACTATCATAATGAAAAAGGTGCTTCTGGACCTCCAAACCATGAACAAATCTGGTTGTCACCTCACACAGACTTCTTCAACACTCTCTCCAATCCGCAGAATGAGATAATGCAATTCTAGAGCTCACCGGACCAATCTGTGACACTCTGTCACCACTGAACACCTACAAGAACCAGTTCTTCTTGAGCAACCATAACTTCTTTAGATCTTCATGCAGGCCTCTGAAATCTTGACTTGAGCATCTCAAGACTGATATCTACAAACCCTTTAAACCGCATCCTCTGATCTTCACCTTATCTTGGACTTTTACCTTAATGTTATCACTATTCTTCACTGTTTCTGATTGAGACTAATTTCCTCAATATCCTTAGCACACAACTCATCCAATCCTTCTCATTAATGCAATATGAGTATGTTGACATCAATGACAACACTGGTTATACTGATCTATATCAATGTCTGTCATCTTATCAGTGATTTCCAACCCAAAAGTGTTAGCAATCCCCTCAGGAGTCAAATCAGCAATTATTTTATCATAGAGCATGATGCAGAGGAAAAGATCATTCATCTTCATGCAAGGCAAAGTTCATAAAATGGGTGTCAATCCATTAGGCTCTACAAGCTTCAATAGGAATCTTTCACAAAAACAAACTGAGTATCATCATCTCTGACCTACACAAGGTTTCACAAGGTCTTCTTCCCTCTCAACAACTTAGACACAACCATACCAACCTCTCTTCCAAGTTTGCAATCTTCATTCATCATGCTTTGCTCTCTAGCTACCACTGTCCTAGTAGCCCTATAAAAAGGACTATCAGCTCATAACTTCTCTCTCCAGTACTAAAACCCAAACTTCTTTACATTTTTGGACACCCATTTCTAAGTACTAAAACATATTAAACATGCACCCTAGGTCACTTTGGACCAACACCCTTAAAACTTTGTTGTTACACTACTTCAAGAGCCCCAAATAGGCCATATTTCCAAAGGAACCCTACTCAAAACTTCTCCCTAACCCCAAAACTCAATTGGACAGCAATCCTAAGATGTTAAAACCCCCTATTTTATAACTTTTGTTCATGGGCTCGGTTCCCAAGGTGCCTAACTCTAAAGCCCTTGTTTCTAGGCCTTTTTAAAAGGGTTTAATAGAAAACTATACTCCAAACCCCCAATGGCTCTGCCACCACTCCAAGCACTCTTCATTTCACCTGCACATACTCAATCATCCATTACATGGACTTAGTTTGCCTTGTTTTGTCGGTTCCCTACCTCCAACCTCTCATTTTCAATGCAAAATTGTATGAAAAGGCAATGAAAATGTTTTACCACCCACTCACATCATATTCCCTACACACACAGGCATACACATCTCTGATTCACATTGGTCTGGACCCATCCCACAAGTCACAGTAACCACAAAGAGTGGGATGGGTCAGGTTAGCTCTTTAAGACCTTCAAAACCTCTAAATCAAACCCTTGTAGCCAGTCATAGCAAAAATCAGATAAAATGAGTAAAAATAAACGAAATTACCTCCAATCACTTGCAGAAGGAAGTTAACACAGACCTCTAACACATGCATTGAATTTCAAATCATGATGGTGTCGTACAGCAGTATAGTACGGCTGAATACAGTGACTGAAAATAGGAAAAAGCAGAAAACAATTTTCTTTATGTTATTCCTCCCATATCTATTGAATGTCTCTTCATAATGGATCCTCTTTGGCTTCAAATAGCCTTCTACAAAGCATGGAGGGGGTGGGGGTCGATACAACTGCCCCACCATCGGACTTCCATCTTGATTTGTAACTGCTATTTTTTCGAAACTATTTTAGAAACTGTCCTAGAAACTGTCCACCGACTATTTTATCTTTAGAAAGATGCTTTGCTTAATATTTAACCTTGGACAAAGTGTTAACCCATCTCCTAACCTTTGACATGCCTTGGAAGGCTTTACAAACATGGAAACTTAATGACTTGAATGACTGCCCCCCTACAAATAGACTGTCCTCCTTAGGACTACAACATAGATTCTAGATATTTGGACATAGTCCAATTACAAACATGGCATTAAGCCTCATTACAACATTGAATGGTCTCAAGGACCTCATTAAACGAAATAAACAACTTGAAGATCAAATAAAACCCTGATGTGAAGGTGCTCTTGCACCAGAGCATAACCATCCTGGTACTTGGGTTATACATTATTACACAGTCTAAGCACATATCCCTAGCTTCCATCGCCAATGGGAAACCTGCAGCTCGGTATAACCCACTATCCCAAATGCATTTCATATCGGGAGTAGCATCTACAGCAGTAATCCTTTTTAGTACATCTTCTACATCATAGTTTCCTATGTTAGTATCTATCCCCACTCCATTCGTGCTGACCAGGGTCGGACACCCTCTGTGTATAGGTAATTCTTCTTTCTCCACCTCTTTCCATGGTTTTCTTTCATTTTTTGTATCTTCCCCTGTATCTTTCTTTGGTTTAGGGGCCATCCTGTAGAAGTATACATGTCTCAATTTTTGTTTTCACTTCATATCTAGGGTTTTACTATGAATGCCTATTTTCTACTATTTACCCTAACTTGTAACCTCCTTGAATTTGTTAAGCTCTATTTAGCTAATTAACAGTTAAAATAGTAACTTTAACAAATGCATGCATTTTGAAAGTGAAATTATTGGAATTAACAGTTGTGCTTTACCATTCAAAATTTAAACGGGGTTTCAAGATAAATACCTATTTCTGTGACCGTTTAACCTTTGATGTTGACTTACTTTACCTTTCGCTTTCACCCAGCAACTGTAACTTCGCTAATTCAGTAAATTCCGTTCGATTTTACTGTGATAGCGCCTTTTTTGCAAAATTCAATGTTTAACAATATATCTTGAAAGCAAAAATAACAATAATTCTGCCCTAACCCATGTTAAATTCCATCTGATTGAGTGTTAAATTCACATTAATTACAGCCATTAATGCGGCGTGACCTTCAGCTTTCCTTTTCTGTGTTTGAGAGTTTTGAACTTTTTGACCGTTAGCTTAATTGAACATGCATTTTCTTTTGTATATTTCGTTGTATGTTTTCCTTGTATCTTTTCATTGTATATTCAGACATACAACACCTTATGCATACAATTGAACTAAAGCCCCCCTTTTCCCTTTTACCTTTTCCGTACACTCCTTGTACTTCCTGCTTGTATATTTCACTTGTATATTCCATTATATAACCGCATATACAAACACACTATACAAACATTCCTTACCTTTTGCTCCTTTGCAATGCCCTTTGATCCTTTGTATATCGGGATTGTATATTATAAACATACAAACACCAAATATACAAGGACCTCTCCGTTTTTAACTCTTTTCTGGCATCCGACTTGTATTTCTGCTTTGTATCTCTGAATGTACATCATAAAATATACATGTTTATTATACAAGCTGAAACATTCATATAGTGGGGTCCACTTTACCTTTTTACTTTGTCACTTCCGCGATGCCTTTAATCTTTATTGAGCTTTCGGACCTTAAACCATTGTAAACTGCATTGTATATACCCTCAGCTCCGTAATGTATAAAACCTTATATATTTTGCTTTGTATACTCCGAAACATACAAAGACAAAACATACAACAAGTTAGTCACATTTCATAATGATTTCAATTCTAGCCATTGTATAAAGTGAAATGTGCATTGCAATACACATCAAATCCAAATGCATCATTTATACTGCATTTTAATTTCCTTTCGATTCCGCGTTGTATAAAACTTAATGTAACTCTCGATTGTATATTTCGCATCTGCCAAAAATACATGTGCCAAACATACAACAATTTAACGCTATTCCATAATATCTTCGGTTCCAGTTTGTATAAAGCGCAATGTCTATCGGAGTTGTACATTATGAACATACAACACCAAATATACAAGGACCTTATTATTTTTTATAACTTTTCAGTTCTGCATTGTATATGATTCCTTGTATCTTTTCTTGTATGTCTTCCATTTGCCAAATATACAAACCAGAAAATACATAGCGGATTTCAATCATTTATTCATCTCAACCTTAACCTTTTCAGGTCTGACTTGTATATTAAAGATAAAACATTATCACAGAATGTATACAAGTATAAGATTATATAAAACCCGATTACCCTTCCTTTTGCGACTAACACCAAGACCCGATATACAAACACATTTGTATATGAGATGACCCTGCATATACAAAGAGGTTTGTATATACAAGGCACAAACCCTCTACTTGTACATTTACCAAAAACATCAATAACTTGCAAAACACAGTGAATTTTAAAATAATTCAAAAAGCAACCCCTGTTTACTTTCAACAAGGAATTCACCTGTACTTTGACCTGGTACTCAATGTTATTTTTTCTCTATTTTCACCAAGGTTTGTATTAAACCTGCCCTTTTCCCTTTACCACCAAGCAAAACCCACACACAAAAGCAACCAAAAGCCAGCTACAACAGGGGTCCTCATTTTGCTAAGGAGTAAAATGGGGCGTGTTGTGAGCATCACAACAGGAGGGTGCCCCTAGGTCACCAACCACAATGCTATGCCCCTAAGGTGTGACACACAACAATAAAAATAGAGGATCTAAGGAAGATAGAAGAATAATGATACAAATAGAAGAATGATCACAATAGAGGTGATCTCCCAGTATCCTTGACCTTACACTTGAGTATCAAGGGTCATCGTAGGAGGCCTAAACAACATATAACACATCCTAGGGGAACACAACACAAGAGGGAAGGGTTAGAAATACTTACCTGATACAACCCAATGTTAAGAACATATGTATCTAAGAGGAGGCCACCCTTGAGAGAAACTATAATAATTGCTACGAGTGTGGCTAAAAGAGGGATAAATACTTACCTATTTCAATGGGATATTTCCTGGTGGACAATTCTTGTCTATCAACTCAGAATATCTCGCATGTTGATTTGGTCTTGTTGATATTGTGTTAACATTGAGTTTAGGACAATGAGAGGCTTTAATGGGTTTCAAAGAGTGGTATCCAATACCGGCTATGTAGTTAGTTCCAGGAACCTGTAAAGGTACTCTGATTCCTTGTTGATTTACACCGCAACCCTTACCTACATAGTCATTATTTTTGTACAAAATCTGAAATCTGCGACCATATAGAGAGTCCATTTCTTTAGAAGAAGGTGAAGCCTTGTAGATATCATAATTTGTAGTATAATTAAGAGTATTGTCTTTATTTTCTACCAAGGATGCTTTAGATTTATTAGGTGTTTTCAATGATTGCTTTGATGAGATCGATGTGACTTTTGATGTGTTAGAGTTATTAAGTTTATATTTCCCACACCACAAGGAGTAAAATCTAATGAAGCTCAATTGTCACAAAAAAATGCATTCGATGGTGTAGAGTCTTACATAGCATTATCTGTGGCAAGAGGCATTGATGAATCCACTTGTAAGTTGTTTAGACTTTTATGATTGTTAACTAGTTTTTGCATTTCCATATGTAAACAACTATCCGGTTTAGGATCGGCTTCCACAGTGTGGAGCTTGTCTTGTTAAATAAACTTTATTGATCTATGAAGGGTAGACGGAACTACCCCCATGGTATGAATCCATGATCTATTGAGAATAATATTATATGAAAGCGAACTAGGCATGACATGAAAAAGGGTAGATAATTTCATGGGTCCAACCTTCACGAGTAAAGTTATAGTACCCACTGATGTTCTACCAATGTTATCAAAGCCACAAATGCTAATAATATCCAGTTTGATTAAAGGTGTGTCAATCTTGATTTTGTGTAGTAAGTTAATGCCACAAATGTTAAGAGCCAATCTATTGTTAGTAATAACTTGTTGTACCAACTTTGTATTTATCAATGCAAATATTATAAGTGAATATATTGGTTTTGAACTTCAATTGATGGTAATTCATGTGGTTGAAAGAGAATATCTATTCTTATCGCATGCATACAATCTAACAGAGCTGCTACATCATTCAGCTTAATAGTAGGTGGCACAATCACCTTTGTAAATCTTCTTGGAGCATTCCATGGTATGTAGGTGATGTTTGTATTAAATCCCAAAGAGAGATCTTAGCAAGAGTAGCACAAAGCTGTTTGATAAGATCATATTCTTGACCACTTTTACAAGTAAGATGAGGTGATGGAGGGAGCATAGGTTGAAAACATGGAAGAGAGACAGGCACATGAGGTGCTTGCTTACTTTCCTTCTTATTATGGGTGTTGTATGTGAACAATAATGGGTTGTTGTGGCACATTTGAACACCTTGATTTCTTTGGGTGATTTGTTTTGCATAGTTTAGGATGTAATCTGGTGGTCTAGGTGGTTTTCAATCTCCTCAAACTATTATAACTAGTTTTAAGAAAGAAGGTGCATTAGGTGCCCCTGTACTACCATCTTAGGAATATTGCTACACTTTTCTAGGAACCCCTTAGTGGGTGGGATAATTCTATTAGTGAAGATTGAATTAACATTGTTTTCCTTTTGATTAATCTCACCATCTATCCCTAAAGGATTTAATGTGGGAGACCTTTTCTCATCCACTAATGCTTCATCTTGGCTAGGAAGAGGATTGGAATGAAAGAAAGGTAAGGTGTAGCTAGGAAGGTTAGGTGTTGTATCATTAATAGAGCTATCCATAGTCTTATCATCTAGGGTTCTTGGACATTCAACTATAGGAGTAGGATAACTTACAGAATCATCATCATCCTCCTCATATAATTTAGCTATTAGTTCCAAAGCATTAATAGAACTTTCACTCATCATTGTCAATGTGTTTTGCTAGATCTTATACTACCGAAGGGTATGTATTCATGAGAGATGTAAAGTTGTCAAAATCATATACATAGTCAAGAATTTCAAATGAAGAGCATTTAAATATATCCTTGTGATACATAGCTTGTATATAAGTGAGAACATGAGCATTCATATTAAGAAATTTGTAAAAATTCTTGAAGTATATATGCATGTAAAGATACCAAAGATAAATGAGATGAAGATACCATAATTAAATGTCTTGAAACATAAATGTCCACTAAGATCTAGTAAGACAAGACATGCAAAGTTATAAGATACTTAACACACCCTAGATGTGTGACTATTTCACTCCTAAGCACTTGTTTGAGGGAAAGGGATAAAAGGACACACCAAGTTCACAACAAAGACAATGGACAAGAGGAAAACAATACAACACAACAAGACCCAATTGATGATTTTATGTATTTAAATTGAATGCAATGAAACAACACAAATTATGCTTGTTTATGCACCTAAGATGTTCACTTTTTTCTTCTTTCTTATATGCAAATGACTAAAAGATGAAGTTTTGTAAGGAAATTGATGAGGGGAAGTTAATAATAACCTTTGTAACATTCTAATAATGCAGCAATATCCTTCATAACACACATATGATGCAAATCTATATGGATGATAAGTCAAAATCTAGTGAAAATGCAAGATTTTTAAACCCTAATTATGAAATTAAGGCATAAATGTATGCAAAATGATGTATTAATTCTTTCTAATTAGATTTATGATGCAAAATAACTTATATCAGATCTAAAAATGAATTTAAAACCCTACAATGCTCAATGCAATTGTAATTTTAATGATAAATCAATGAAAAATGCTAGTTTTTGTTGAAATTGAGTGTGTAAATGCAAATTTTTGAAATATGAATGCAAAAACACACGAGAATGCAACACTACATACAAAATCAGATTTGAATGAGTGCCTAAGATGAGTAGTAAAATTTAGATCAAGATTTTAACTACAAACCCTAGTTTTTGAAATTACTAGGTCATAAGGAAAAAATCAAAATTTCAAACAGACCCTAGCAATTTTAATATGAAAAATGCAATGAAAAAGATTGTAAGATGATGATTTTCTGTAATTTATATCAGATCTAATTTAAAAATCAGAAATTAAATGAAAATTAATTCAAATTATGTCAAACTGCAAGCTAAAATGCTAATTTCTTCAAAATTTTCAATTATTTTCATAAATTTTCAAATGCAATATGAAAATTATGAATTAAATGAAAATGAATTCAAATCTAATGTAAAAATTAGAAATTAAATGAAAATTAATTCAAATTATGTCAAAATGTAAAAGCTAAAATGCCAATTTTTTCAAAATTTTCAATTTTTTTTGTAAATTTTCAAATGCAATATGAAAATTATAAATTGAATGAAAACGAATTTCAAATATAATGCAAAAATCAGAAATTAATTGAAATTTAATTCAAATTATGTCAAAATGTAAGCTAAAATGCCATTTTTTTCAAATTTTTTTGTAAATTTTCAAATGCAATATGAAAATTATAAATTAAATGAAAATGAATTTCAGATCTAATGTAAAAATCAGAAATTAAATAAAAATTAATTCAAATTATGTCAAAATGTAAGCTAAAATGCCAAATTTTTCAATTTTTTCAATTTTTTTTGTAAATTTTCAAATGCAATATGAAAATTATAAATTAAATGAAAATGAATTTCCGATCTTATGCAAAAATTAAAAAACTAAATGAAAATTAATTCAAATTATGTCAAAATGTAAGCTAAAATACCAAATTTTTCAAAATTTTCAATTTTTTTGTAAATTTTCAAATGCAATATGAAAATGATGAATGAAATGAATGCAAATTTGAAGTACAACACTCAAAAAAGTGTAACATTCAAATAAAACACGGGTTCACCAAAATGTAATGTAGAAAAAGAGGGATTTTCAATTCAATGTAAGGTGTGGTTAAATCCTCCTTTCACTACATACAATCAAGGACATTAAACTGAGTTGAATTAAAATTTTTGCAAGAGGAATCAACTATCAGGTTTGTTGTCACTTATAATGATAAGGAAATTTGGAATTTGTTAATTATTTTTAAAACCCTAGATCAATAAATAGGCAAAACCCTAGTTCTATGGTAAACAAGGCATAACTTTCAAACTGTGATAGATACAGACAAACCAAAAGAAGCACCAAGATTAGTGAATAGAGGAGAACCTGATTCCTAAAGTAGAGGTGTTGATGGACAATGGTGCCCATGCCCTTGTACTTGGAGTGAAAATCTATCAACAATCAAAACTAAGAAAATGCTCCAGAGAGTGTCCAGATGATGTTTCCAAACCTTGATTTGCTGGGAGGCCAACTGGAGGACACTGGTGAGGGTACCCAAATCTAGGTTACTTCTTTCTCATTAGATATAGATTCCTTATTCTCTGTACTACGCTTCTACAACTCCTCTTTGCAAGATCTAACATATGTAACCTATAATCACAAGAGAGGGGTTAGGGGTTGTGGTGTTTAGGAGCTTGCCTCAGTCAAGCCCCAGAATGGCATTTAAACCTTCCAACACCATTGTTAGATAGAGAGTACATGTCCTTGCAAGATTGAGGTAAAAGAAATGATCAAATAGATAAATCAAATCACAAATAAATATCACCTAGGAGGTGTAGCTTGCATGAACATAAAGATCCTTCACATCATGAGAGGATGAAGCCAAACCTGCAATAACAAACACAACAACAATATTTTGCTTTACAATAATGAATGCTTTGAATGCTCTAAAATTATAAGTTCACCAAAATATCATAATCATCCTCTAGTTTTCAAATGAAACCCTAAATATGCTTATATATGCAACTAAACACATTCCCACTAAGAATTTTGTAATTCAAACTTAAGATGTCGGCATGGGACCTAATTAACAGTTACAAAACCAACATTCAAATTCAAGACCTACCTAAAATAGGGCAGAACTAGGGTGCAAGCACCCAAGTCCTTAGGTCCTATTTTAGGGTAGGGTTAAGCCCATAGATGACCCTTAAGCCCCATTTGACATGGGTTTTAGGCCATTTTGCATCAGGAGTCAAAATGAACATGCATGATGAAAAACAAGGGACCCTAGGAGCTAAACTTAGGAGGTAAAAGTCCTAGGGGGACATTTCACGATGTAACAAGCTAACCAATTGATTCCTAGAATTACATCATAAGAAAGGCGCTACATACAGATTAAATTGCATCTAAAAACTTGGAAGCTCTATCGCTAGACATGAGTCTACTCTCTTTTCTGTTCTATTGCCATATTGTACCATCCAAGAGTTTTTCATATGCCTAGGTCTAATAGATAACTTAAATACTACTCTAGGATCTAGAAAACATTATGTGGAACAAGCATCAATCAAAATAGAAACAGGTAGTCCATAGAGCTTACCTTGAAACTGTATAGGTGCTACTTGAAAGTCAGCTTGCCAATTGTCCACTGCGGCATGTATCTGATGTAGAGGTGCTCCTTGCTAAATTCTATTTCCTCTTCCCATTGATCTCTGGGGACATGAATTAGCATAATTCTCTCCTCCACAAACATAGCATCTAGCCTTAGGTGCTTTTGGTCCATCAGTCCTTTCCCATTGGTTGTTGTTTCGGTTGTTATAGCCACCTCTTTTGTTTCCTCCATGCTAGTTTCCACCATTTCCATCCTGAGAATTATTACCTCTCTTCAAATTCCTAATTTGTCAATTGCCATTACCTTGATTGTTATTCTGATTATAATTCTGTTGGTTATTCTAAGGTCTCTTATTGGAAAACATTGCATCTCTCTGCTTATGGTAATTGGCTACTTGTTGCAACTTCTGCTCTTGTTTAATTACTTTCTCAAAAACTACATCCATAGTGAGTTGATTATGAATGCCTACCTCTTCTCCAACCTGGGGTCTTAAGCCTAATATAAACTTTTTGATTCAGAATATCTTGTCCGTCTGGTACTATGGAACATACTTAAGTAGATGTGAGAACCTTTCCTAATAACTGGTTACGGACATACCTCCTTGTACCAAATTCTAAAACTCTATCATCTTCTTGTTGAAGAAGAGCTACGGTAACCATCTTTTCCTAAAAAGCTACAAGAAAATTTCCCAAGTTATTTCAGCAGGTAATAGTTTTTTATATGCCTTGTCATTATCCCACCATGTTGCTACTTCACCAGTCAACTAATATGATCCCCACATTGCCTTTGTGTGATCTGAAAAGTTTTAGAGCCCAAAGTATTTCTCCATTTCTATGATCCATGCTTCAACTCCATCTCCAATTGTCTTTCCATCAAATATAGGTGGTGAGACCTTCTTGAGGTCTTTTCCCATCTCCTCTGCAATCCTTACTTGATTGTTAGCATTAACTCCAAACTCAAGAACTTGGACTTCTATCCTTGGATTCTCATTCTATGCCTCAGCCCTTGTGTTTTCATTCACATTCTGCTCTCTAGGATTCCCTCTGATCTCCTACTCAAGAGCATTCATCCTCGTATCTTGTTGGGTCAAGAGAGAAATAATACGGTCCAATCTTCCATAATGATCATTATTAGTATCTCCACGATTCCTTGCATTTTGACCAATACTTGCACCTCCATAGTTTCTTCTATTTTGACCTCTTCTTGATCCTCCACTATGATCAGTGTTTCTAGTATTCATGATGAATAATCTACATCAAGTTCACAACTTAGCATAATAGACCTGAAAAGAGGCCCTAGTGTTCAACCTAGAGCTCTGATACCAAATGTAAAGTACTCATTCCATCACAAAAATTACATGAATTAAATAATTCACTTAATTTTTTTTATTTATTTTTTTGATTGGTAAAAGGCCGAGGCCATTAATATATAAAATCAGTAATAAAATACAGCTCTGTTCAGTGCAGGCACTAGTAGGAAAGAACAGAGCAAAGAAAACCTCTGGTCTAGCCTGGGACTTTTGCAGTCTAGTACATATTTTTTATTTATAGAACTTATACGGGGTCAAGCCCAACAAAGATACATCCTTTCTTATACAATTTCTGAGATACAAGTATAGACATTGCCCTTATCCATGGCCTTTCTTCTGATATCCTCTTGCTGTATGTCTTTTTGGTTCTTCAGCTCCTAGGATGTCCTCCATGACATATATCATTAGATCAGCTATATATTATCAAGTGAAGGGGCTTCTTCTATCTTGCTCCTACTAGTCTACCTGTCTAACCTGAAACCACAGGAAAAAATTTCCACTTCTTTTCGCATGTTAGCTATACAAAAGGGAGATACATATAATTCATTTTCTTACAGACATCTGTTAGTTCTCTAAAACTTTTGCCTAAGAGGAAAGAATAAAATACTTGCTCTTGCCAAGCTTATCATAAATATTGAAACACACTTGCTTCAATGTTAACTTAAATCCAATTGCATGGGACATCTCAAATTGGTTGACTAATCCACTGTATATACTAACATCTATATATATACTTGTATAAATACAAATATATATATCTAAATGTGGGCATAAGTAAGTGATCGACCATTTCACTAAATAATGTTGATAAACCAAAATTTCCCATTCCAGCTAAATTCTAACCCATCATAGAGAACGTTATTACCTGTCAAATCATATTAGTTATATCTCTCAAATGAGCTGAAATGATAGCCAAAGCTAGAATCGAGACCTCATTATTGCCTTTCTCATTTCCTACCTTCTCACATGATAGAAGTGATTCAAGTTTCAATCAAAGCATCAGTAGTTCTAACCTATTCATCAAGACAATCTGCTTCGCATATAATGTCATTATTAAATGATTATGGTGATCAAATCATATCTTAAACTCTTCTTGCTTGGGTCTTGAGCCCCATGCTGACGGGAGTCGTGCATATTTTGAAAAAAGTATTTATTGAGAAACTTAGAAAACTCTTAAGCCTTGAATCTATAGATATACATCTATCTATATATATATATTATATATATATATTATATATATATATATATATATATATATAAATAGATATATAAATAATAGACAAGAAAGGTGTTACCTTAGAAGCATGTAAATAGAGGAGGACCTCAAGCTTAAACATACATGATTGAAACTATGTGCTTCAATTAAAGTTGTTCAGTAGAAGAGACAGAGCAAAGGAATATCACTCTGGTTTCCTCTTCCAACAAACCAATGCCATTTCAATTTAGAGTTGTCTTTATAGCTGAAGCTGTTACTTGTGGAGGGATGGAGACCCTTGTACGATTGATAAGCACCAAACGTCAGATGGCATTCCTTGGCCCTGTCACTTTACTTCAGTTGTAATGAATGCTCTACCGATCTGATGAATTAATGGTTGGAGCGATTCGAATGAATGTTGGTAGAAGGTTCATGGGAAGGGCTGAGAGGTATAGAGTTGATTCTGACATTTCTTCTAGGGTACTAGCCATGTTTCTTGAGTTGGAGATTGACAAAGAAGCAGTGAGGCAGATGATTAAAGGCTTATTCAATCCTGAACACTTAGGGGATTTGGATGAAATCCTGGATGCTGCAACTATCAGTGTTGGGGTGCCATGGCCGAGGGATATGGATTCGTTGGAAGATCTTGATGCTATTCAGAAGCTCTATCCTTTTATTTTAGATCTCAGAGGACCAGACCTCATGATGGTCAAAGAAAAGGTACAAATAGCAATTGGATTCATCCAAAGGGTCCTTCGTCTGGTAGAAGAGGATGGGTATGGATGGGTAGCTTCTTTCAATCTTCAGTTACTTGAGTATGATAAGGAGTAAGTTAAAAAAGAACTAAAGTTTTGTTATCTTAATGTGGATTACCGGTCTGGAGGCTTATAATATGCTCCATAGTAGATACCTTTTGAATGTAGATACCAAGAGGGGTCCCCCTTAGTGGAGAAAACCATATGATCAATATATATCTATTATGAATGGACCCTGCGAGGTCTCTAAATCTTCCTCTGTTATTACAATTTCAGCCAAACTTTTATTATGAATATGGCCAAAACTCAAAACCCTGATTCTAAAAGCATTAATAGTTTGAAATGATAGAATGATAGAAGATCTAGATGAAGATCAAAATGGTTTAAAGGAAAAAAAGATAGTTAAGAGAATGCATGCCTATACATTCCTTCATGGAGAAATTAAGTAGATAGCTCTTCTTTTAGACTTTAAATGTAGATTAAAATTGCTTTCTCTAAACTAAGTTCTGTAAAAGATTTCAAACCCTTTGTTAATGTCAATATGGGAAAGAAGTAGTCTAATTATAAGTTTAATTATATCTACCTTTCGATTGTTTGAACAGAAGAAAATATTATTATAGAGGAAATCAAAGAAATACCCTACGAGGTCCCTAAGTCTTTCTCTATTGTCACAATTCTAACAAGCTTTTGTTAAATGTAGCCATAAATTGAAATCTCTACTTTTGTAAGAGATGTAAAGGTTTGGAGTGAATATAAGTCATTTGAGCATGTGAATAGGTAATAATAGCTAAGTATGAGAGTAGAAACAAGGAGTTGAAATCACGTTCAGGGGATAGAGGTTTAATGTTTCTCCCCATCATTGTGTAATATTGTTTGGGCAATTTGGGATTTGAAATTACAAGAGTTCTTAATATGCTCTACCACCTATTACAAATAAGTTTGAATTTAACTCTTAGTTAATTTGAATGAATAGACTTCCAATCGCTGTCAGACTTCAAATCTTTAATTTGGAGTTATCTACAACTAACTTGATAGGGTCTGAGATCGACCCAGCCGGTTGGGAATTTGTGAAGTGTTTTTAATTGTTCCTTTATACTCCAATGATGTCTTAAGGGTAGAAAATATGTAGGTGCTCAAAGTTTGTTCAATCTCTAGGGTGTGTCATTAGAACAAGTGAAGAACTGATTGGCCTTAGATCAACTTTCCTCCATTGTTTCAGTTTGATTTTCATAATACTTCATTGGTGTTAGCTATAGTAGATAAGAAGAAGCCATCAGCCCCTTTGTTGGCAAGGGAGTCCACTTTACTATTACCCTCTTTGTAGGTGTGATTGAATGTGCACCTCCTGAAAGAAGCAATGATGTTAAGGGCATTAGCCAGTAGGGAATTCAGTCTCTAATTAGGCATGTTCCCTTTCCGTAAGCCATTAGTGACAATCATGGAGTCTCCTTCGACCTCTAATTTTTCAATTTTCAAGTCTTTGCAGATTCTTAGACCTTCAATCAGGGTGGTTAATTCTTCTATATTGTTTGTTGCTTCTCCTAGGTGTTTGGCTAAGGTTGCAATTTCTCTAGATTTAGAATCATAGATTACACAGCCTATTCCTGCGACTCCCAGGTTGCCCCTAGATGCCCCGTTGAAATTTAGCTTGAACCAACCTTCTTTAGGAGGTTGCCACTTACATTCATGTCTCTTGTTGGTGGTGTTGTGGTTACCTGGTCCCACAAAGGATGGCAGTTTTAGTCCTGCCCATCTCCCCTACATCTTTTCATCCTAGTGAGTCATTGTGGATTCTTTTTTGGAGTAATTTAGAATCCTACTGTTGACTATCTCTGTAATAATGCCCTTAATCTTAATAATTAACTGTCTAAAATTTAGTTTTCTATCTTTAAAGATTCTTCTATTTCTTTCTTTCCACAGCTCCCAAACCATGATCAAAGGGGTAATTGTCCATAGCATATGGTACATGCTTTGTTTGTGAGTCTCAGGCCAGCATTGGAAAAGGTTCAGAATGTTATTAGGCATGGCAGTAATCTATCCCATCTTATTGCTTAGCCAGTTCCAACATTTATTAGAAAATTGACAGTTGAGAAGAATATGGTCTGTTGTTTCTTGATCCTCTTCACAAAGAGAACATCTGCTAGGCCCCTCATATCCCATCTTGGTGAACCTATCTGCAGTTACGATTTTTTTTTGTAGGGCCATCCAAGCAAACAACCCAGCCTTTGGGAGATAGTTCTTATCCCAAAAAAGTCTCAGTGGTAACTCTATTTTTGGTCTTAGTTGTTATTTGATTAAAGTTTTGTAACCATCCTTGGTTTTATAATTTCCTAATTTAGCCCCATCCCAGACTAATCTATCTGAGTCTCCTTTAAGAGATACCCTCCTTTTGTTAAGGATGTCAACTAATTTCTTTTTCTCATTATCTAGAATGTTCATATTATCCAGGGGTTTCCATTTCTAACCCTTATTCTCCTCATGATTGGGAAAATCTATATAATCTTTTACATATTTCCCCCAATGGGATTCTAGGATCCTTTTGGCATTCTCTAAGTTATCCAAGCTGCTTATCACCTCAAACCCCCCCATGAGTCGTCCCAGAAAAGTGCTTGGTTACCGTCTCCTAGACTCCAAGTTAGTTTGTCCATTATGAGCTTCTTGCAATCCATCATAAAATTCCAGAGGCGAGATCCTTTAGGGGGGTTAGCCATTCTAAAAAGGAATGCCAATTCCTCCCCTCTAAGATATTTGTTTCTAAGGATTTTAACCCACTTTGAATTGGGCTGCTGATACATTTTCCATACAAGTTTAGCGCCTAAATCCTTACTCTATTCTCTAAAGTTTTTTAAGCCCAGGACACCTTCCTCTTTTGGTCTACAAATCTTGTCCCAAGCCATAAGTGCCATTTTCTTTTTATCCTTCAATCCTTGCCATAGGAAAGTTCTTAGAGTTTTGTTGATTTCTTCCTGTTTATCTACTAGAAGATTCATACAGGATAATTGGTATATTGGGATAGCTGAGAGAACCAATTTTAGCATTGTCACTTTGCCTGCTGAGGAGAGCCATTTGCCTTTCCAAGATTCTACTCTATTCCTAATCTTGGAAGTAATATGATCCTAGAGATCATTAGTCTTATTGCTTTTACCCAAAGGTATGCCTTGATATTTACAAGGCATTTCCCCTTTTTTATAAGACAGGATTATGCATATTTCTTTTTTAGTTTGAGGATCCATGTTGAAAAAATAAATTGCTGATTTATCAGCATTTACCTCCTATCCAGAGGCCCTACAGTAGGAGTTCAGGATATCTTTGAACATCCTAGCTTCTTCTATGCTCCCCATACCAAAGAGCATAGTGTCATCTACAAACTGTTGATGAGTTGTAGGATCGACACCGGAAGTAATTTTGATTCCTTGGATCTTTCCTTCTTCCCTAGCCTTGGAGATCATTCTCCCTAATACGTCTGCCATTATAATAAAGAGAAAAGGGGAAATAGGGTCCCCTTTTCTCAATCCTCTTGAAATGCTAAAAAAACCTTTCAGTGTTCCATTGATTAAGACTGAGATCTTAGGATTAGAAATACATGCATAAATGAGGTTTATTAACTGTTTAGTAAAACCAAAAGCCTCTAGGGTTTTGCAAAGCAAATGCCAGTCTACCTTATCGTAGGATTTACTAATATCTAGTTTAATTAACATACTAGGTTTTTTGTTTTGCTGTATGGTGTGGATGGCTTTTTGGGCTGTAATAACTCCATGAAATATAGATCTACCCAGAACAAACCCTGTTTTCTCATCACTTATTATGTCTAGAAGAACTGTCTGAATCCTATTAGCCAAGGTTTTAGTGAGGATTTTATAAATAGTATTACACAAAGATATAGGCCACAGATCCCCTAGACTTTTTGGCTTCTCTTTTTTTGGAATGAGTGTAAGAAAAGTATTATTTACCTCTTTGAGAATACTTCTTGAATTTCTTACCCCTTCTAGTGCTTCAACTACTTCATCTCCTATGAAGTTTCAACATTTTTGGAAGAAGGCTGGGAAGCCATTAGGATCAGGTGCTTTATTTGGTTGCATTTGAGAGATTGCCAACTCTACCTCAGTTTTGGTGAATTTACCATTGAGATCTTTGTTTTGATCCTCTGAAATAATCCTTGGGATATCTTCCAGAATGGTTTGTTGGTGCAGGCAATTAGATCCCTCCTGATTATTAAGAATATTTTCAAAGTACCTAACCATTTCACGTGCAATTTGTTGAGGATCTTCGATCCAGACATTATTCGCATCTTTTATTTTGAGGATTCTATTTGCGTTTCTACATGCTTTGGTGTTGTTATGAAAGAACTTAGTGTTCTTGTCTCCCTCTTCTAGCTAGGTTTCTCTTGACTTTTGACACCAAAATATTTCCTCTTTGGCTAGGATATATTCATATTCAATTTTCAATTATTTTTCTTTTGAGTATGAATCAGCATCCATTCCTCTGGTAATCACATTTCTGTTTAGGTTTTCTAGTTCTTCTTCTAGCTTAGTTTTGGACTCAAAGATATTACCAAAGTTAGTTTTGTTCTAGCTTAGAAGCTTACATTTAATAGTTTTCAGTTTGGCTACTAAACAAAAAAGCTTAGATCCAGATATTCTAGTTTCTTTCCACCATTGCTCAATTAGGGTAATAAGGTTGTTATCTTTGACCCATATTTGTTCAAATTTAAAGAAGTGGCATTTGGGTTGGCTATCTTCTAAGATACTCAACTGAACTGGGTAGTGATCAGAGCCTGAGTATGGTAATATCTCTACCAACAGAAAATAAGGAAATTGGGCCCAATTACCTCTTAACAAGAATCTATCAAGTTTTTCTACAATATTGCTAAAACCCTCTCTTCTATTGTTCCATGTAGAACCTTCCTGTGCAGTTTTAATTTCCACTAAATTGTTCTTTTGAACCTAGTCTTTAAAGTCTTTCGCTGCTATAGATAACCTTACATGACCTCCCAGTTTTTCTTTAGGATACAATATCGTATTGAAGTCTCCACCCAAAATGCATATTTGATCTTGTAAAGTTCCCAAGAATTGTTCTATTTCTATCCAGACTACTCTCTTATCTTGGTTCCAAGAGGGGCCATAAATGTTAAGGAGAAAAAAGTGTAGGTTGCTTCTGATGCTTTTGACATTCCCAGCCATCCAGTTCTTCCTACAACTTATCATTGAGAATGAAACCACTCTAGGATCCCAGATTACCCCAAGGCCTCCTGAAGCACCCTCAGCTGGAACTCCTGCTAGCTCCCATATTCCTAGCTTCTTATTTAGAGCATCTATCTCATCTTTATTAAGTTTAGTTTCTTGTAGGATTAGTATATCTAGTTTTGTGTTGGTTATACAATGTTTTATGAGTCTTTGTTTGTTAGGGGCATTGAGACCCCTAACATTCCAAGTGCAGACTCTCATGGCACCTCGAGAAGGTACTTCCCCTTCCCTGCATTAAAAAGTGTGGTTATCTTGGTTTGATTAGTTGCCTCGCCTGCTTTCTCTCTTAGTTCTAGAAGTGATTTCCTACCCCTTTTTTATTGCTTTTGGCACAATCTGGGGTCTCCTTACTGAAATTGGTTATTGCAATTCCCAGTCGTAGGTCTGCTTCCTCTAACTCTCTATCTCCCTGTTCTTTTGGGTCCTCTTTATTGTTCTCCTACCTTTTCTCCCATTCTTTAAGTTCCAGGATCTTGGAGATTAGCTTTTCCTTCTCTTTATTCACTTCCTCAATTACTACTTCCTCTAATGCCTCATCGAGGATCTCATTGCATATCTCTTCTAGCTCCCTATGGCTGACCTTATCTATGGTTATCTTTTGATATCTAGTATCTTTATGTTTTTCCTCTGTTTCATAAGTGTTAGGGACCCATTCTAGGGTCTCTAATGCCTCTGGTTCTATATTACCTTCCTCTGCTAGGGGAATATTATTTTTGTTTTCTTCAACAGGGACTTCTCCCTCTTCAAGTTCCTTCCTACCTTCGTCTATCTAAGGTTTATAAATGTACTATGGAGACTTAGCTACTATGTATGTTTCTTTGCTTGTGCTTTCCTGTGTGAGGTTAAATTTCTATAAAATGAGATCATGATTCTAACTCTAGGTATTTCTTATGGTATTTTGAGAGGGTTTAGGGCTTTTTCTGGGCTGAGCTTTTACCATACTCAGGTTCTAAGTTTGTCCAGCCAAATCCCTTCTACCACTAAGGGATGGAGGGCTGGTCCTCTGATAGTCTACTATAAATCTACCCTTGTTATTATTAAATCTAATGTTGACACCCGATGGCTGGGGATTGGGATTCTTGTTTGTTAGTCTTTTTGAAATACTATTGATTGTATTGCTGGGGGTGGGACCCTGGTGAAATACTGGCTAGATATAGTAATCATCCATATTAGTGTTAATTTCAAGAGGTTCAATGTTTTTAATGCTTATATCCATTTTTACTGACAAGAGAACATCTGAATGGATTAAGAAGTCCTTCTCAATTTTTATGAATTCTCCCAGGTGATTACCTATCTCCCTTAGGATTTTGTTGTGGATGAGCTCAACTAGGAGATTTGGTAATTTAACCCATCTGACAACTTCAAGCTTCATTTTGTTGGGGTCAAAATTTGGTTGCCAGTCTACATATTCAAATTTATACCCTTTGAAGAGCAATCTTTTCCTATTTAAAATTTCTTTTTTAAGGTCTACACTTTTGCAATCAATGAAAATGAAATCTTCAGAAGTGATAGTGATACTTACCTAATCTTTGAGGAGGGCTTGGACCCAATTCGCAATTTCCTTCATAGGCTACCCAATCCCACACCATCGTATAAAGAAGCCATGGGTTCTACAATGATTCCCCAGACTGTTTGAGTAGATACTACTAATATTTACCAATGCTTTCTTACCCAAGGTCTCAGAATTTTGATACTTCCTTGAATTCATTTGTAGCCTTGAGCAAGGGGATCTAGAGATTGCCTACTCTTGAGTTGCTAACTGGTTATTGTCCCTCCCCTGAATGTTGGTCGCGTTATTTTGAAATTAGGGTTTTGGGTAATTTATCGATGAAGGGGTGCTCTTGGATTCACCGTATTGTTTAAAGAAGGCTTCGAATGAAAGATCCTGGGGGCCAGTTTTGAGAAACCCTCTGCAACTTTTTTCCTTTGAAGGAGAGGTTGAGAGATAGCAGGGGGAATTAAGCATTATGGCTTCTTTCCCTACCTATTAAAGTATGGTTTGCTCTAGTTGCAAATGTTGGGATTGCTGAAGTAATTGGGATAGCCCAAATCCCAAAAACCCTAGCTTGGGCATTCCTTCTTGAAGCATTGTCTGCCCTAATTCCCCTATGTAATTTCCTTCTCCTCACAACTTGCCAGCCTTGTTCCATGTGGGGTTGCGGAGGGGGAGCCCAGCCCCCATAAACCATCTTCTCCTTCCATGACAAATCACTGCTAGGGTGCTCTACCCTATCTTCAGATTTGATTCTATTGTCATTGTAGTTTTGGCGGGAGTTCTACTCTTTTTTGCATTTTTCAATTTTTCTTCGCGTTTTATTTGAGGATAAATAATACACTTAATTACAACATCTCGAGTAAAAGATAAATCTCATAAATATGAATCAATAAAAGTCAATTAATCTAGGTGATAGCACTATAAAATAATATACAAAATTCCATTGGCTTTCATGCCATAATACATCCAATTACAAGTTACAATAAATATCTACAAGTATAATAGATCAAACAGCTCTCTGGTCACCACGAACCCACATGGTTCTCTTGTGAGCTGACAGGAATATGGCTCAAGTGCTTTTCCACCCAATCATGAAGCAATTACACTTCCCTAGATCCCTTCATAACATGAAGGAAACCTAACCCTGCATGAATTATCTATCTACCTAGAAACAACTAGTAGGTGGGAACACCCAATGCAACCTGATGTCTAATGTGCAATTCTAAATAATGAAATATAGATTGTCTCACAATAGGATATGCCAGAGATATATATCAATAAAGTTTACCAGACAAAATATTCATCTTTTTCAATGATTGTTCATTTAGATCTAAACATTTGAATAACAATTATAGGTTCAATTCCTGAAAAGAGGAAAAGCCATCTCTGATAATCCACATTCAGCATCCTAGCCCAAAAGTAACCCAAAACACTCATAGCCAAAAATCAACTTTCTTTCAAAATAAATAAATAATTAAATAAATAAATAAATAGACCAAAATCACCTATAACCACCTCTAATCCCTTTCCAAAACATCAATCAAGAAAACACAATTTTCAAATAGGTAATAAAGAAGAACATCATAAATCATTTAGAAGCAATATAAATATAGATCTTGTGATCTGATTATATTCTCAATTCGTATTTCCATGGTTTTAATAAATTGTAGAAAACTAATGATTTTACTTCATATCCAATATTGTTACATAAATCAGCAATTATTTGAAATAAAACTTAATAAGAGTTTATGAATGGTTTTAGCATCAAATAGTCATAGGTAATAATCAAAAAATCAAACTATCTCTATTATGAGAAAATAATATAATTATTTCAGAGAGTTTTACATGAGCATAACATTCAAGCTACAGAAAATATAGTATGTCTTCTATAGGAACTAGTAATATGGTGATAGAGATAATCAAAATGCTACAAGAACATTAATAAATTAGGCTACAAGAACTTATAAGAAGTCTAATACAACAAATAAAAGACTGCAATAGGAATGTTCAAAAAAAAATTTGGACAGTGGTAAAACACAAGCTACAGGTAAAGAAATTAGGTTTACAGAAGTATGTTGAAGAATGGAATAACACTGATGAAAAACATAAAAATAAATCTACAACAATGAATTATTTTCTTCCATCTAAGTTTTAAGAGGTTGCCTCAACAACAAGGCCACTCAAATAATGTTGAATAATGAAAAATAACAAGAAAGGGTCGCTCCACCTTATAATAGAGAATAGTAAAATCAACACAGACCAACCAAGAATTAACACCTGGCTATGACAAGGATTAATTATCATAGCGTCAGGAAAGATTGCTTATTTTACAAAATAAAGTTTGGTAGGTCGTCAATTAGCAAGAAAAATAGGCCAAACAAGATGAGAAGGTGGATAGATTTTAAAGCAGATTCAGAAGTTAACTCAGGGCAACGCTATTTCTCAAGAAGGTTAATCCCAAAAGCAAAAAATAGATAAAAAGCCACCACCAAGGCTACGTTCAGAAGGTAACATGTAGGTGACAGAGAGAAATCAAAATTGGTGATAGAAATCAAAACAAAAGAACTTAAGTGATGGTCAAAATAGGTCGACCAAGGGATTTAATACAAACTATAAATTTTAAAGATTGCATAGAAAACTTTATGAAAGGAAAAATTAAGAGGAACACCTAATTACTTTGTTGTTAAGGGTTGATTCTAATCTTGCCACCATGTTTTTTCTCTCTCTCATGTCACTGCTCTTTGTTCTCTCTTTCGTCGCTTAGAATAATGATGATCTTTTTCTTGTTTATGTTCTCTATTTTTATTTAGAATGCCCCCTAATCTTGGCATTCTTAATTTTAGATTTTTTAGCTTCTTTTGATAACTGAAGTTCATTTTAAGTTTGCATGAGATTTGTCTTTTCAAAAGCCTTCAAAAATAAAATAGAAAAAACTTATTTATTCTCATCGCTTGCATGACAGAATTATTATTCTTTTAATTCCTTTATTTATATTTCTAAATATAATAAGTATTATTAATATAATTTATTTATTTTCAATATAACATAATCACTTAAATCAAAACAAAAAGTATTTAAAATAATAACAAAGTTATTTATTACTCTAATTTATTTAAATATAGAAAACACTTATTATTAGTCATTATTAAATAATATAAAATACATCATTTTGAATATAACTCAAAAGGACATTAATATTTATGACTAAATCATGCATTCAAAATGAACTTATTGTAGCAATTAAAAACAAATATTTATCTACTCCTAAGATACCAATCACATTTATTGTCCATACAATAATGCATAATAAAGACATTTAGAATATAATATGAGACTATGTGAGTGTGTGAGCGCATCAGGGTTATCCATCCCAAATAGTTCTTGTCGAGTGGCTAGAACATCTCTACCTAAACCATGTTCTCATGTTCAACGACCATTAATTCGCACTCAAATTGATGTTAATAGGTTAGCTCCCCAAAACATAGTCGAAGCAAAACATTATAATCACATTAATAATATTTAATATTTAAATCAACTTTCCAATTTACACAAATATAACTTCATGATAATTACCTTCACACACGTGGAATTTACTCAAAGTGAAAACAATCATAGGAAATGTTCACTAATCTAGAATAATTATATAGTCTGTAAAAAAGATGTGACATCCTACTAGTGGCTCATGTTCAGGGGCGTTTGTTCAACATGAACAAAGCAAGATCCCAGAGAAACTCTCAGTGAAGTAGACCAGACCGAATGTAGAGAACAGAACCCCAACCAAACAAGACACAAAGAACTAGATCACAAAAGAGACAGACACATTATTTACATAGACATACATATGGTACATTGTACATGGAATATAACATACCTCAAGAGAAGTATGGCTTAAGGAATTTTCCATCTACTAACAATTCCAGAAGTTCTCTTGTCAGAGATTGCAAAAAATTTAAGTCTTCTCCATGGGCGTTGCTGACCAAATAAGGGTCTAACCATAAGGCATCAAATTTTCCATGTTTTCCCTTATCCTCAATCCTAGCACTCCACATCAAGACCATGTTTCCATTCTCAAACTTCCTATGAGAAGACTTCTTGTCATACAATTTCTTCATCTACAACTGCAACTTTAAATTTCTTTGTTGTGCATCTCTTCTTAATTCATCTAGCTCTATTAGAACATTGATTCTCTATTGCCTTTCATCTGTAATATTTTCAGTATACTCTTGGATGAACTTATACACTTACAAAAAGTTATTGGTTGGCATTCTAGCTTCCATGCCATAGACTAAATTGAATGGAGGTTGTCTTGTTGCCTTCTTGATAGTCATTATGCTAGCCCAAAGGGCTTGTCTCAACTTTGAATCCCAATCCTTCTTGTTTTTCTCTATCACCCTTTTTATGATATTCATTAAACTTTTATTACTAGATTGAATCTATCCATTACCTTGTGGGTGATAAGGGGTTAAGTAAATATTTGTATTACATACTTATTATAGAAACCTATGAATTATTCTAATCTAAAGCACATAGCATTATTTGATACTATCTTTTCTGGCACACCAAATCTGATCAGAATGTTATATTAAGAAATCAATCACCACCTTGCTGGTAGCCTTCCTTGTTGAAATGGATTCAACCCACTTTATGAAACAATTAGTGGCTACTAGGATCCAAGAATGTACACCACTAGATTTCTTTGCAATTTCTCCTATAAAGTCAATTCCCCACTGTTGAAATGGTGCTTGCACCGTGACTAGTGTAAGAGGCAAATTTCCTGAGAACTTCAACTTTCCTAAAAATCTTTGACAAGCATCACATGTCTTTACCAATCTATGTGCATCCTTAAGTAATGTGGGCCACCAAAACCCAACCCTCAATATTTTATGTGTAGTTGTTTTGGCCATATAGTGGCCACCACAGGCACCATTGTGTATCTCAGTCAAAATTTCCAGATCTTGCTCCTCATTAATGCACTTCAACAACACTCCATCTACATTTCTCCATCACAACTCATTTTCAATTATCACATACTTCACAACTTGTAGATTGAGTGTCCTTTTTTATTATTAGTCATCCCTTCAGGGAATGACATATTTTGGAGGTAATACACAACATTCCTATACCACCCTGTCATTTGTATATCTCAAACAGGGGATACATCAGCAACATCAACATGGTTTACCTGGTTGGCTTCTAAATTTGTCTCTGCCATCAACTTGGCCAATCCTTGTCCTCTAACTAATTTAGTGATTTGTACATCAATGTTGAATTACTAAATCCTATTAATCCATCTGCATCTCCTTCCAATGACCTCCTACTGCGTAAAAATGTCTTTGATAGCAACACTTGGAACATAAGAAACAATTGTTGCACCCACTAAGTATGGTCTGAAATTATTAACTGCCTTCACTAGAGCATAGGCCTATTTTTCAATCATGTCATACTTCAACTTAGCTTCTTGTAATGACTTACTAAAAAAGGCAATAGGTTGTTCATAGCCTTCCTCATTCTTCTACAGTAAAACTACAACAATTGTGTGAAAAGAAGCAAAAGAGAAAAGTTGGAGTGGTTTTGAAAAGTTTGGGGACTTTAAAACTAGGACCTCCTTGATGGCCTGCTTTATACCTTTGAAAGCTTCACTTGGTTCCTCACTCCAAGATACCTTTTCTCCTTTCTTCATCATTTTTGAGATTGGCCTTGTAATGTCTGCAAAGTTTGTCACAAACCTTCTCAAGAAATTAACTTGTCCAAAGAATGATTGAATACCTTTGACATTTTTCAATTGTGGTATTCTATCAATGGAAACAACTCTTTCAGGGTCAATTCTTACTCCCTCTTTGGACACAATATGTCCTAGTAACTTCCCTTCAGTGACCTCAAAAGTGCACTTCTTTGGATTAAGAGATATCCCATATTCTAAGGCTCTGATAAAGATCTTTTCCAAGTGCATACAATGATCCTCTTCCTGTTGGAATTAGGGCAGATAGCTGAGAGGGGGGGTGAATCAGTTGTCTTTAAAACTTTAATACTTGCTATAGTTAATTCTTCTTTGCCACTTCTTAACTAATTAATGATATAATCATAAAAAGTAAGAATCAATAACACATGAGCAGAGACACAAATAACACACTTGACACCAAGATTTTCAAAGTGGAAAATCGGTTAAGGGAAAAGCCACGGTGGGGGTTAACCCACAAAGATTATACTATGTTAAAAGTATTACAAAAGGAGAAGGCACATGCCTTTGGGCTCACTGCCTACAAGAATGATTACAAAAGGATTGCAGATTGTTTGAACTGATGAATAGCATGTGCCAATGCAAGAATTTAGTTCCAGTTAAGCACAAAATACTAATCTTACACACTTCATCTTTACTCTGCCCTATTTGTTGCTCTTCCATAATTCAAACCTTAGATATCTTCTCTTTCCAACTTCTTATCTTCCCTTTTCGCACTTACACCATATTCGCACAACAACATCACTCAATACACTCGAATACATTGGCTATATATATCTGCCTCAAGAAATCCAATCACTTTTTTGTTGACCTTATGAATAACTTAACAAATAATACAAGTACTCTATTCTTTAGGCTGAAATCATACACCAATATTGATGTGTACTAGAAATAACACTTGTAGGTCACCATACATGTTGGCCACTAACATTATATCCCATACGCAACTCACCAAAACACTTCTACTAGATCCGCACAAGGATCTAACATAAGTCGGCCTGTTCTTCACTAAATTATTCTATCATATTAGACTCGGTACTCAAATGCACATAACTTTTAATCCTTTTGATACTCGTAGTTAAAATCTGGGATATAGATTGTGTTGGTTTTTTCCCAGACTGGATGCTTATTACCAGATTTCCCTACAAGGTAGCCATCAATGATCAACAGGATCTCTGGGCCAGGGGCCAACAGTGTAGGAGATAGACTCTATATTTTATCTCCTCTTCTTCTTTAGGCTCTGCAAAACCTAGGGGGGTATTCCCTACTCAACACCCATGATAATGTGCATACTAAGGATGGGATGCTGACAGAAAGCAGATGAGTCCTCCTGTAAGTAGACCAAAATTGAAAGATAAGAACAAAGGGGCTAACTTTGGACCTATTTGCAGTTGTAGACAGAGGACTGAGGATCCTAAAACTAATGCTAATATCCTAATGGTTGTTTTAGATTTCAATTTTGACTTTAAGTTTGGATGCAAAGCTGGACATGGTTGTAACACAAACACAAAGCAAGATTGGTGCCTATCCAGGGCCTGGAGTCAATAGACATACACCTATGAATGAACAGCATGAATAGCTAAAACTAGATTTCAGAGGGATATATATGATACCTGCCTTACAGATATCTCCCAATACAGAGTGTTAAGTTATCTCTACTTATGGCATCCCTACTGCAGTATACCCTTCCCAATGTTCAACCTGAAAACAGTTTAATCTACCCCTTGAGCAGAAGTTAAAAGATCAGACATTCAACATAGGAATTCTATGTTCTAGAGTCTCAAATATTACCCAAATATCCAGATTCAGAAGAAGAATACATGCAATACTGGAGACAGAATTAACAAAACACATGCTAAGATAACATTTCTCATATAAGATTAATCATGAAATTAGTGGGTTCATGCCAAAACGTACAACAAGAGATACATAGACTCACAGGTTTAGCTGTACAGAGCAACCAGATCAGCTTGTTTTGAATTACAGAGCCAAAAAATCTTCAACTTTCAACAACCTAAAAAATGGTAACACAGTCTGATTATAACAGCCAGAGAGTGTACCACAGCAATTAATTACATGACTGTTACAAAATTCGCTAGATATAGATCCTTCAAAGGAATGGCGCTCAAAATTTATTGCTGCAGAGACAGAAGGAACCCTCGAGCCCTGCGCCGCCATCTGGGAGTCTTCATGCCAAAGATCAGGTACATGACTGTCCAACAACTTGCCCATGCCCCTGCTACAGTCGCCATTAAGGGTCTCAACCACCCGCGGTCGCCTAAAAAACTATCGCTGCACTCAAAAAGGAATTCCCGCCAAAATGCCTCTTCGCAGGTTCAAAATAATGCAAGGGGAAAAATCCCACATGCATGGCGTGGAGAGCCTTTCACTACCTTATAAGCCTGATCGCATACACATCAAGTGTCGAGCGCTTTTGCCGCGCTCGACACACATGCCTTCGTCAAAAACCCATCGCTCAGACCTAAGCCATCGGCTTACCTCAAAAATCTCCCACCGACAATAGTAGTCTGGCTGATCGCAAACTCCACATTCCCTTCATCAGCCAGAGAAAGACCATCGGCCCATCCAAAAGATCCCTCACCGACTCTAGTTGTCTCGCTGATGCCTATCGTAATCCCCTGTCGGCCAGACTCCTCGCTCCCATCGGCGAGATCAACACTATCGAAGCAACTGAACACTTCTTTGCCGACCTCAAGAGTCTTACCGATAACACCCAGGCCTCCCACCTCCGTCGGTGTGACTTACACCGTCGAAGCAACACCTCAAACCTACGCCGACTCCAAAAGTCACGCCGATGCCCATAGGCTAATTACCGCCTATCGGCCAGACCCATGCCATCGGCTCAATCAAAAACTCCCTCGCCGACATCACATGTTACGCCGATACAGCTCCATCGGCCAGAGTACCCCTGTCAGCCCAACTCTCCACACTCGCCGATGGCAACTCCATCGGCCAGACCTGCGCCATCGGCCAACAATCTGCCCGTTCACCCAATAGCCAAAGTCTTGGCGATAGCACCCCAAAACCCTCGTCGGCGAGACCCAGTCCGTCGGCAAGCCACAAAACACCTTCGCCGATAGGTAAAGTCTCAGCGATAGAAGATAACACACCATTGGTACCAAAAAGATCGCTAAGACACATGCAAACTCATGCCGATGGAGAAAACAAGAAGACCACCTCCTTCAAGAAAGATGATGTGGATGTTACAAAACACTAAAGGGGTGCCAAAAATGGAAAATTTTTTGGATTTTTTGGGATGGTGCCTGCATAAAAATTGCTCAAGAACTGACAGTCAATTCAGGCACCAACAGTGGCTCTGATTGGGGACGTGCAGGTGCAAGACTGCAGCGAGAACCCCAGATCTCTGGGATGCAGACCAGTGCCTTATCCATTGGGCACAGAGTCATGAAGTTACAATGATCTGCATCACCAATCAAACTTGATGGCCTAAGGCCACCAAGAAAAGGAGAACCAATATTTCCCCTTATCAAACACCTTATTCTCATCTACATACACTGGGTCAAGCCTGAGAGTGCTACCATGATCTGACGATAAACAAACCTGGTCATCTGCACATTCAACCTTCTGATTTAGCTTGTCACTGTCATCCCTGTGCAGATAACCTTTAGCATCTGGCAACAAGTGGATGCAGAATGTATCAGGCAATGCATACTCACATGGCATAGAACACAGGTTATCATTTGTATCAGCATTATGCATTGCAAAATGATCTCCTAGCTGGACTGAAAACTGAAAACACTCAAAGTCCACCATGCAGCTAGGAAGATCAGAGCTCATCTCATATGCTGGCCTCTCAAAAGAAAAGCTTTCAAATTCACAATTGTATACATTATGCACACAACCAACAACAACCTCAAACTGGAAAAGATCAGGCTCTAGCACCTCTTTCAAATTAGGCACATTTTCATAGTCAATTACCTGATGTATGTTGTTTCCTCTTTCATCAGGATGAGAAACAGAATCCAAACCAAAAACAATGTCTAGATCCTCACCATACTCAAATAGATCCTCATCACCATATGTGTCAAAGATGGGTGACCCAGGTACATAAGCTTGATCATAATATGCCATTTGTTCATGGGCAGCAGAGCACACATCTTCATCACCAATGGATTCACTCTGTGGAGGAGTATCAGCCTGTGTGTCATAAGCAAAACAACCATCAAATGAAAAACAATCATGCTCTGAACTAGCACTTGTTTCAATCCCTGACTGCTCTTCATGATCTCCATGTGTTTGAAAGGTAGGCAATGGGTCACACATAGGACTGCTTCTTTGTTTGCTTATATCTTCTCTGTCTTGAGTACAATACTCACAACTGTCTCCACAGGTCCATTCCAAAAATTGCTCATTGCTGTCCACAACCTCATTATTGTTTTCATGGTCATATGCCTCATCATTGCAATGGGAATCCTCACTAGTCCTTTCACTGGCATCCTCAACTGGTGAACAATCCAGTTGAGCAGTATTGTTAGCATTATGTTCAAATACAGCAGTCTCAACCTCTATGCTTTCATTTTCATTTTTATCTGCACATGATGCCATAATCATTTGGTCATTTGCAGCTTCACAACCCATTCTCACACCAAGGCCTGGGGACAGGGATATCAACAGGCGCCCATTTCTAAAATTTTCTATATTTTCAGCAAATTTGTATGCCATCTGCATACCTGTTACCTTGAAATCCCTCAGTATTGCACTAGAGCCCTCCTCAAAAGCCTCAAAGAATATGCCAACACAGGCTGAAATATCAGGTCTGAAGACTTCTAGGATCTGTGAAAGGGCTACTGCAAACCTATGACTGAAATCAACACATGGCTCTTCATCTTGTTTTCTGATGTTCATCAATTCTGCAACAAGATCAGCAGGTTCTCTTGTAAATTCTTCTTTGAAACAATCAGCAAGCTCATCCCAACAGGCAAAAAATCTCTTTGGAAGGCTCAAATACCAGTCTTTTGCTTTTGCATCAAAGGACCTAACAAAAAACCTCATCCACATATCCTCATCTCTGAATGAATGTTTTCCCATAAAACTGTGAAAATTTTGGATATGTGCATTCCCATCACATACATTGTGACCACTAAATCTAGGCATCTGACAGTATATCCTAGCAGGCATAGTTTCTACTTTATAATCCACCCATGACAAATCCAGTTGGTCATACAAAGGATCAAAAGGGCTGAGAAGAGGTTTAGCCTTCTGACTGGCAGACACAACAGGGTTACTGCTTTTTAACTGGGCCTGCTCAGCCTCTAAGAATATCAACCTATTTCTTATCTCTTCTATTCTTTTATCCAACATTTCACCGCTGAGTATGGGATAATTCATACTTGGATTCATGAAATTTCTATTTTCAGACATCCCTTGCATTCCTAAGACCTGTAACCTCCCCTGGCATCTAACCTATGTAGCAAAATGGAAAATATAAAGGGGAAGGAACAAGGTACCTTTCTTATACAGATGCTGAAGTCTAAACAGCACATTTTCTGTCACAACACACACATCAACTTTTCATGTGCACTTGAATTTTTTGCAAAGTCGCCACCTCTCCAAAGAGGACAAAATTTACAGCAGCTGAAAGCTCATCAAATATGTTTCTGAGTTCATTCCACCAGCAGAGCAAAACTTCACCAGAGACTGCAAGATATCACTTTACATCAACATCCCCAACAGAGTCGCCATTTTCTGTTGGTGACTCGGATGGGTCACAAATGTATCACCAAGGATGA
This sequence comes from Cunninghamia lanceolata, assembly GCA_027924645.1. Classification (NCBI taxonomy): domain Eukaryota; kingdom Viridiplantae; phylum Streptophyta; class Pinopsida; order Cupressales; family Cupressaceae; genus Cunninghamia; species Cunninghamia lanceolata. The sequence continues at coordinate 5,656,399 of BSBN01000030.1, forward strand.
CTAGATATTACTTTTGATCAATCACATCCCAGTCCCCAGTAGAATTGCCAATTTCTATTGGTGACTCGGATGGGTCGCAGATATATTACTGGAGATGATTAGATAGTACTTTTTACTTCTCAGTCCCCAGTAGAGTCGCCAATTTCTGTTGGTTTTTTCCCAGACTGGATGCTTATTCCCAGATTTCCCTACAAGGTAGCCATCAATGATCAACAGGATCTTTGGGCCAGGGGCCAACAGTGTAGGAGATAGACTCTATATTTTATCTCCTCTTCTTCTTCAGGCTCTGCAAAACCTAGGGGGGTATTCCCTACTCAACACCCATGATAATGTGCATACTAAGGATGGGATGCTGACAGAAAGCAGATGAGTCCTCCTGTAAGTAGACCAAAACTGAAAGATAAGAACAAAGGGGCTAGCTTTGGGCCTATTTGCAGTTGTAGACAGAGGACTGAGGATCCTAAAACTAATGCTAATGTCCTAATGGTTGTTTTAGATTTCAATTTTGATTTTAAGTTTGGATGCAAAGCTGGACATGGTTGTAACACAAACACAAAGCAAGATTGGTGCCTATCCAGGGCCTGGAGTCAATAGACATACACCTGTGAATGATCAGCATGAATAGCTAAAACTGGATTTCAGAGGGATATATATGATACCTGCCTTACAGATATCTCCCAATACAGAGTGTTAAGTTATCTCTACTTATGGCATCCCTACTGCAGTATACCCTTCCCAATGTTCAACCTGAAAACAGTTTAATCTACCCCTTGAGCAGAAGTTAAAAGATTAGACATTCAACATAGGAATTCTATGTTCTAGAGTCTCAAATATTACCCAAATATCCAGATTCAGAAGAAGAATACATGCAATACTGGAGACAGAATTAACAAAACACATGCTAAGATAGCATTTCTCATATAAGATTAATCATGAAATCAATGGGTTCATGCCAAAACGTACAACAAGAGATACATAGACTCACAGGTTTAGCTGTACAGAGCAACCAGATCAGCTTGTTTTGAATTACAGAGCCAAAAAATCTTCAACTTTCAACAACCTAAAAAATGGTAACACAGTCTGCTTATAACAGCCAGAGAGTGTACCACAGCAATTAATTACATGACTGTTACAAAATTTGCCAGATACAGATCCTTCAAAGGAACGGTGCTCAAAATTTATTGCTGCAGAGACAGAAGGAACCCTCGAGCCCTGCGCTGCCATCTGGGAGTCTTCATGCCAAAGATTGGGTACATGACTGTCCAACAACTTGCCCATGCCCCTGCTACAGTCGCCATTAAGGGTCTCAACCACCCGTGGTCGCCTAAAAAACTGTCGCTGCACTCAAAAAGGAATTCCTGCCAAAATGCCTCTTCGCAAGTTCAAAATAATGCAAGGGGAAAAATCCCACATGCATGGCGTGGAGAGCCTTTCACTACCTTATAAGCCTGATCGCATACACATCAAGTGTCGAGCGCTTTTGCCACGCTCGACACACATGCCTTCGTCAAAAACCCATCGCTCAGACCTAAGCCATCGGCTTACCTCAAAAATCTCCCACCGACAATAGTAGTCTGGTCGATCGCAAACTCCACATTCCCTTCATCGGCCAGAGAAAGACCGTCGGCCCATCCAAAAGATCCCTCGCCGACTCCAGTTGTCTCGCCGATGCCTATCGTAATCCCCTGTTGGCCAGACTCCTCGCTCCCATCGGCGAGATCAACACTATCAGAGCAACTAAACACTTCTTTGCCGACCTCAAGAGTCTTACCGATAACACCCAGGCCTCCCACCTCCGTCGGTGTGATTTACACCGTCGGAGCAACACCTCAAACCTACGTCAACTCCAAAAGTCACGCCGACGCCCATAGGCTAATTACCGCCTATCGGCCAGACCCATGCCATCGGCTCAATCAAAAACTCCCTCGCCGACATCACATGTTACGCTGATACAGCTCCATCGGCCAGAGTACCCCTGTCGGCCCAACTCTCCACACTCACCGATGGCAACTCCATCGGCCAGACCTGCGCCATCGGCCAACAATCTACCCGTTCACCCGATAGCCAAAGTCTTGGCGATAGCACCCCAAAACCCTCGTCGGCGAGACCCAGTCCGTCGGCAAGCCACAAAACACCTTCGCCAATAGGTAAAGTCTCAGCGATAGAAGATAACACGCCATTGGTACCAAAAAGATCGCCAAGACACATGCAAACTCATGCCAATGGAGAAAACAAGAAGACCACCTCCTTCAAGAAAGATGATGTGGATGTTACAAAACACTGAAGGGGTGCCAAAACTGGAAATTTTTTTGGATTTTTTGGGATGGTGCCTGCATAAAAATTGCTCAAGAACTGACAGTCAATTCAGGCACCAACAGATTGTCCTAACATTCTTCTACACTCCCTCAGATTTGCAACACACAATGATTAATTGGAGAGATCCACTGACTAAAATACTGAACTCTGCCATACCATGTTCCTATCTATCTAGACTAAACAAAACTTGGAACTGACTTCCGGTATGATCTGATACTTCACTGTGGATGTGTGGAATGGACTTAGTTGCCATCAATGACAACACATGACATGCCTTGTAGTGTCTCTTGCCAACACTTCCGGTATGATCTAATAATTCACTATAGATGTGTGGAATGGAATTAGTTGCCGTCAATGACAACATATGGCATGCCTTGCAGTGTCTCTTGCCAACAATCTCCCCCTTTGGCATTGGTGGCAACACTTAGTAAAAAATGGCTAAGTGTCATGACTAACTCCCCCTACTGTGTACACTTATATATTCTTCCACTACCCCCCCTTTGATGGATTCTTCATTTTCTTTCATTTTTCATTGTCTCTCACTCCCCCTTTGACATCAATGGCAAAGGGTGGGATCTGCAAACCAAAATTTATACAAGAAATCTGTATACAAGGCCATGTATGTCCAAATAATCCATGTATTATAATTACATGAACTTGAGAATATCTACAAAAATATTTTTCAACTACACAAGTTCAGAGGCCCAACTTCTTTTCATGCCATCCAAAATTGAGATGTGTCCACTTAGTAGGAATGCATGTGTTTCTGCTTCAAATCTAAAGGATCACCTATCTAGACTGCAACTTGAGCTTCTGATAAAGTAGTAAACATTATTTCTAACTTGGGGGCAATCAATCCCCTGAGCTCACACATTCTCTCCACAATATTGCTCTTTTCTATAACAAGTTTCTTTATTTCATCAATCAAGTTGATTGCTTGACACTCCTAACTTACCAAAGAAACTATTAGAGGATCAAAATTTTGAGATAGATTCAACAAATTTTGTTTCCACTCCTTTATCTTCTTCTCAATATCCTCAATAACTTTGGGCCAAGATAGACAAAATTTGTATACATCACCTCTGTCATTAAGAGCATTTTGAATACTCTTTATACTGATATCAAGTACCTTTCTATCATTTCCTATTAGGCCCTTCAGCTCACTAAATCTCTTATCCAAAAATTCATTCTAGACTTTAATCTTTGTAGACTTTTCAAAGGACTCAAAGTGTGTACTTATAGAATCTACAAGGTTCTTTAGATTTCTAGGGGGAGAATCAGATGGATTTTTCTAGAAAGTTGGTATTATCTTCTCCAATAAACCAGATGCAAGGTGTAATAGCTCACTATCCTCTATGTGAGATTTCAATTTCTTTTCTCTTGCCTTGTCTTGTCTGAAAGATCTATCTTCATCATTTGGACCAGAGAGAGAGCATCCAGGTTGATTGGTCCTTAAATCAGTTATGGTTCATCAAACTCTAGCATTTCTTTACTCAAGAAACTCTTCACTGCATCTGTAGTGTCTCTTGCCACAATTTCTAGAGCACCTTCCTTTCCTTGAGTTTTCTCAGAGTTAGCATCAGGACTATTTTGTTTGGGTGTATCAACATTTACACCATCTTCTTCTACTTTATCTTCCTTATCATTGACTTCTTCTTCTTCTTCTTCGTTCTTAGCCTTTTCTATTTCATGCTCTTCAATTTTCAATGAATCCTCTTCAATTTGATCATCTACTTTTGTATTCATCTCTATATATTCTTTATCAGAATGATCCAGAGGAGTTAGAGTACCTCTTGCATCAGCAATTTCGTTTATTCTTTTTACTTCTTCCCTACTTATTGCTTCCTCTTCTAGGACAAAGGAATCATCCATTCTAAATTATTGCTCATCCTTCTACTGCTCTTCTTCATCCGAGACTAGTGTCATTAGTAGGTTGATCTGACACAACAAAGAACTTGTTCTTGTCCAATGCTTTTCTCAAAATTTGTTTAATTTCTTGGACTATTTCATCTATCTCTCCAATCATCAGTTTGTTCATTCTTGTCTTACTCTTGAATTCATTTTTGACCTCTTTAAAAATGTTATCTACTTCTCTACTGGAGATCACTGGACATAGACTATTTAACACATGTTCTCTCAACTCCATATCTTTTGACTTGGCCACTTCTTTTCTTATCTCCAAGATGTTTCTTAAGTCTTTTGGAACTTCTAATAGAATTTCCACCAGTGCTCAATTGAATACATTCAAGTACTTGATAGTGGCTTCTTCCAAAACTCTGTTTTCAACATCATTGTAAATATTATAAAATTTAGTCAATGGTTTTAAATTCCCATCAACAGTGATTGTCTTGACAATATTTTTCACAAAGGGAATTTGCTTCTTGCCATTAGCCTCTGATCTCTACCTCTTATTTGTCTTCTTGCTTCTGGAAGGATTCTCTTTAGATACTTTAACAAATTTAGCACCTATGGCCTTTAGTTCCTTAAGCCCATCATCTGATTCTATCTTCTCTGCATCCTCCTTTTCCAAACTATCATGTGATCTCTTTTCTTTTACTTTAGTTCTCTTCTTTTCCTTACCAGATGATATGTCTTCTAGTTTCTCAGGATTGGCAGGTTTTGGGGGAACAGGGGTAGCAGCAGAGCTCCTAGTAGTCCTTAGAGTGGATAAGGATTCTACTAGAGTATTTCCTTGTTTCTTATCCTACTTCTCCTTCTCAACTTTTTCTATTCTTTCTCTGTTCTGCCTCACAACTTGCTTTATTATCCTAATGCTTTCAGTATACATTTCTACTTGCTTCTGAGATTTTCTCTTAATCTCTAGCTTCTGAAGTTCAACATGTAGATTTTCATCAGGCTCTTTATAAGTCCCAAACCTCTCAACAGAGTCATACTTGGGTTTTCTCAAGAGATGTTGAGCATACATTTCCAAAATCTTCTCATCAACATCATAACCCATAGGCATAATCCAAACAGTTCTAGGTTCTACAACTTCCATTAGGCATTGATCAGTGTCCACCATGAAACATATGTCATTCTTGTATTTTTCAACAACTGATTTAGGGATCCTTTCCCTAGAATGCATCATACTTTAAAAAAATTTAAAGTATCCCTAGATTACCATTTTCTATGCATTAGAGTCTCCAATGCTATGTAGATGATTTCTTATTTGAGTAGCAACTGGCCTGTCACTAGTCTAGTGCACACCTTTTACACCAGGCACTTCATTCATGAAGTAGAAGAACAAACATATAACCAAAGAACCATATTTGAAGGTGTTTTTCTTGTCCTTCTTAATTTTGTTCAAGTTCTTAATTATTTGGTTCTGTAATAATTCACACAAGTCATAATCTATATTTTTCTTTAACATTTTGTATGCAACATATATGGTCGTTCCAAAAACAAAGTTCTCCCTGCTGGAATGATAAATTTTGTAACCAATTACCATTGAAGAAAACTTGACATCTAGATCAATAATATCATTAATGGTCATTGCCCTTTTGTTGAACTTGGCACTGGTTGCATCAGTAATAGTCTGGTTTTCCATAGATTTCAACATGGGTAATCCACTGGTTGAATTCAACCCAATCACAATTCTGATAACATCCTTTGTAATCTTGAAAGGTTTCAATAGCCATATGAACTCATCATGGATTCAACTCAAGATGTAATGAACCCACTCACTCTCATCAAATGTAAAAAATTCAATGACTTGTAGAAAATGTTTGCTCTCTAGGGTTTTGAATTCTGGTTTCAAATCATGGTTATCATCTTTTAGATGGTTCTTAAATAATTCCAGCAATCTCAGATTTCCAAATTCATCCACGTTGTAATGGATGTATGCCCTAATATCTTCTACATGCAGTACTCCATATGGGACACTATAAAATGCACCTAACGGTTTGACTTCAACTAACTTGTAAGGATGCTTCTTAAATTTTGGATGGGGCCTTTCAGTAATATCAACAACAAGAGGAGTAGCCATCTTGATGAAGGGGGTAAATCATAAAACTCACAACAACAGAAATTGCACATAGAAAATAGAACTGTCTTTATTGATTTGGACAACTTATTACATTATAGAAGCTCAAATACAATAAGAGGAATCAACCCTCCACAGGCTGCAACACATTACAGCCTCCTATTCCTAGACTCTAAAATCATCTGCCTTCTGTAACCACAAATCAGATAGGTTTTAAATTTTCCCACCTATTCTTGACTCTACACTTCCCCCTTAACTCTACTACCACCCAAGGTTCCCAAAAATGGTTAGTAATAGCCTTTTTGGTGACCAACAACCTAATTTTGAAATTTCCATCTCCCTCCAAGAATAGGTCAACTTCCCGGAGCCATAATTTTTGATCTGGGTATTTGATTGAGAAACTACTTTATGTGTCAGAAAGATCACAGAGTTCTCTATGCAATAAGAACCATCTCTACCAATTCTGGCCATTTTCAGGCCTGTACGGGGCCATTTAGTGCCTCAAACCTGAGTTTGAATAATTTTCAGGTGTTTTTCAAGAAATAGAAACTTTAATATCTTTCAACTCGCAAATGATCTTTGCATGATTCCTTCACCAAATGTCTTATTTTTTAGTTACGAAACTTCTTGTAAATTTTGACTTCATTCCATGCCCAAATGTAAACTTTCTAAAAATAGCAAGTTGCTATTTTTAGTAGTTTGGAAAAACTGAAAATTCTACATCAATATTCAAGCGATTATGGAATTAGAACCACAAATTTTGAAAAGAAATGGAAAGAACATCAACAATTTTGAAACACATCTTTTTTGGGGTGATACAAGATTGCCCTTACACCACTAGATGCTCCTGCATCGAACAACCAAGGTAATTTGAGAAGTGACCTTGTCACGTCTCATGTGTTTGTATGAGGAAAACCCAAATGGTCAACCTCTACCTTAGACAACCAAGAAGAATCTTTGAAAGGCCTTCATTTCCATTTCACCAGATATTCTTCATATTGTCTGTTCCAAATACTTCTTCCCACATGGCTATCCAAGATCTCTTCTATCTCCTCGGTTGAAGTAGATGTCAGAATACTCCATTGTTCTTCTGTTGGTCCATCCTCTATTCCACCATTATATTCTAATAAATCAACAATGTTGAAAACAAGGGAAATATTGATCCCACTCGACAGCTCTACCTTATATGCATTTCCTAAAACATGTTTCTTCAAAATTCTGCATGGTCCAAATTTCTTCATTTTTAGCTTATTGTATGTTCCAATTGGGAACCTTTCTTTTCTCAAGTGAACCATGACTTCATCTCCTACCTAGAATTCCTTATATCTCCTCTTCTGATCTGCCTTAGCCTTGTACTAAATATTCATCTTATTAATGTGCTTTTTCACCTCTTCATGCAAATTCTTCATGGGTTATGCAAAGTCTTCAGCCTCGACACTTGGCTTTTCTCCTTTGTCCAGATTCCTTAACTTTGAAGCATTTCTTGGACTAGTCCCATATACAATCTAGAATGGTGATTTATTAGTACTCCTATTGATAGAATTGTTGTAAGAAAATTTTTCTTGTGGTAAAATCAAATCCCATCCCTTAGGCTTACCTCCTACTAATCATTGTAGCAGGTTACCCAAACTCCTATTCACCACTTCAGTTTGTCCATCAGCCTATGGATGGTGTGTAGAACTGAACTTCAAATCTATCTTCAACTTCTTCCACAATGTCCTCCACAAATAACCAACAAACTTGGTATCTCGATCTGAAACTATGCTCTTGGGTAGACCATGTAATCTCACCACCTCCCTGAAAAATAACTCTGCAATATGAACAACATCATTAGTCTTCTTTCAAGGAATAAAATGTGCCATCTTCGAGAATCTATCCACCACCACAAAAATAGAATCATGTCCTCTCTGTGTCCTTGGTAAACCAAGAACAAAATCCATACTAATATCATCCCATGGCTTCTTTGGTACAGGTAGTGGCTGATATAACCCTATATTCTGACTTGTTCCTTTTGCCATCTAACACACTCTGCAACTCTATACAAATTTCCTCACATCTTACTACAACTATGGCTAATAATAATTTTCACCAACAATAGCAATGGTCTTATCTCAACTAAAGTGTCCAGCCAATCCTCCACTATGCTTCTCCTTAATCAGGTTCTCTCTCACGGAACTCCTTGGAATGCACAACTTGCTTTCTCTAAACAACATGCCATCTTGGATTATGAAATCCAACCATTTTGTCCTGTCCAAAGTAACAGGTTCCAAACAAGCTTTCCAGGCTTCTACAAAATCTAGATCTTCAGGATACAAACTTTTGAGTTCATCGAACCCAACAACCTCTATCTTCATTTCCGTCAAAAAATTTTGCCTTCTACTCAAGGCACCTACAACTCTATTGGACTTTCCACTCTTGTGATTCAAAACAAAAGTATAGCTCTACAAAAACTCAACCCATTTTAAGTGCCTCTAGTTCAACTTTCCTTGACTATTAAGATACTGCAAAGCCTAATGATTAGTATATAAAATAAACTCCTTTGGTAACAAATAATGTCTCCATTTCTTCAAAGCCTGAACTATTGCATAAAACTCCTGATCATAAACATAATACTTTTTCTTGGCATCATTAAGCTTCTCACTAAAATAGGCAATGGCCTTACCTTCTTAACTTAAAATAACTCCTATAGCACTACCACTAGCATCACAATCTACCTAAAATACCTTATTGAAATCTAGAAGTGCCAAAACAGGTTGCTTTGTGACTTTCTACTTCAATGTATCAAAGCTTTTGTCTGCTCCTTTAGTCCATCCAAACTCTTTTCTATCCCCTCTCATTGTCTCCATTAGGGGTCCACAAATGCTACTAAAATTCTTGATAAACTTTCTGTAAAAACTTACCAAACCATGAAAAGACCTTACCTCAGAAGCACTCCTTGGTGTAGGCCATTCAATGATAGCCCTCAACTTCTCTGGGTGCATCTTAAGACCTTCTTCTAAGACAACAAATCCTAGGTATACCAACTCCTTTGCAAAACTACATTTCTTCAGATTAATCAACAACGTATCTGCTCTTAGCTTCTCTAAAACTCTTCTAATATGCATCAGATGCTCATCCCAAGTCTTATTGTAAATCAAAATATAATCCAAATAAACAATAACAAAACTTCCCAAAAATTCTTTCAATACCTCATTCATGAGCCGCATGAATGTGCTCGGTGCATTGGTTAGCCCAAATGGCATGACTAACCACTCATACAAACCTTCCTTTGTCTTGAAGGCTATCTTCCATTCATCTCCTTCCCTAATACGGATCTGGTTATACCTATTCTTTAGGTCAATTTTCATGAAGTACTTGGCTCCACTCAAACAGTCCATTATGTCATCCATTCTTGGCAATGGAAACATGTACTTGATCATGATCTTATTGATGGCTTGAGAGTTTGCACACATTCTCCACTCTCCATATTTCTTTGGTGCTAGTACTACAGGTACCACACATGGACTTAGGCTCTCTCTTATCAATCCCTTCCTCAACAACTCCTGAACTTGTCTATTCAACTCTCCACTCTCTGCTGGAGTCATTCTATGGGCTACCTTATTCAGAAAACTAACTCCTGGTATCAAATCCATTTGATGACTTATCTTCCTCACTGGTGGTAAACCTTCTAGTACATTATTAGAGACAATATCTTAAAATTCTTCCAACATTTCTAAGACTTCTGCTAGTACATCTTCACATTTCTCTTGACTAATCTTAGGAATCAATGCAAAGTAATGACGCTCATGCTTCATACCCTCTAAAAATTTTCTATCATCTTCCAAGAAAATTCTGGCAGTACTACATACCTTTTCTTCCACCTCCTTCAAGGGCTTCAACTTATGACGAACTCCATCCTTTGTTAGGGAGTATGTGTTTGCACGGCCATCATGGACAGTGCTCCTATCATACTGCCATGGCCTCCCCAATAGCATATGACATGTGTCCATTGGTATGATATCACATAGCACTTCATCATGGTAGTCTCCAATCTTGAACTTCACTAAACACTGCTCATTAACCAAAGCTCTATGGTCCTTCTGCAACCATGCAATCCGATATGGATGTGGATGCTTTCTTCTTGTCAACTTTAACTTATCAACCATCTCCTCTAAAACAAGATTGTCAGTGCTTCCACTATCGATAATAATATCAGAACACGTACCTTCACATTTACACCTTGTGTGGAATAAACTCTTCCTCTGCTTGGGTTCTTTCTGCTCATTCAACAAAGTTCTAACAACTAGGGTTTCTCCCCTTTCAGCATCTTTAGAGCACTCAGATTGCACATCTTCATCAACATGTGCAACTCGTGCATTACCTTCAAGTCTTCTATTTGTCCTTCCTTGATGTTGTGGACACTCGTATGCTCGATGCCCTTCTTCTCCACATTGGAAATAGGTTCCTCTAAAACCTCCTCTTCTAGGTCCTTGCCTAGGTCGGCCTCTTCCTCTTCCTCTTTGCTCTCCATTGTTTTGGTCATGAGGGTGGTAGGTATTATCTCCTCTCTAATTTCTACTGGTGCCGACTTCTTCACTTTTCTTTGAATCTTCATTTCGCCCCCCATAGGGTCTTCCACCAGCCCTTTTGTCTTGACCTCTTCCCCTTTTATTGTTGTCAAATCTTTTATTCAGCTTCTCTTCCACCTTCAAGGAAAACTGGTATGCATCTTCTATGGTGGTCATTCTAACCAAGCTCAGCTCCTTTTAAATACTCGGCCTCAACCCATTAATGTAACGGGCCACCTTCTCCTTTTTGGGCTAAACATGGCCTGTCCTAATAGTAATTTTATAAAACTCTTCTGTATACTCCTTAACAGACTTGTTACCTTGCTTCAATCCTTCCAGCTTCTTCAGCAACTCCATCTCATAGTCCATAGGAATGAACTACTTCTTTAGTTTCTCCACCATCCAATCCCATCTAGTGATCTTTCCTTTTCCTCTTCTATTCTTCTCTAATTGGACCTCCTTCCACCAAATACTGGCATGGCCCTTCAATTTTGTTTATGAAAACTTGACCTGATCTGGGTCCTCCACATCTTCATACTCAAAATACTCCTCCATGTCATTGATCCAATCAATAAGCTATTCTGGATTCAATTCTCTAGCATATGTAGAAACTTTGATCCTGGGCCTCTTTCCAATCTTAGAAATGGCCCTCAACAACCTAACTTCTGCAGGATCTCCTGTAGCTTCTTGTTCTTCCTTAGATTGCCCTTCTTCAGCTTCATCCTCACTCTCCTCTCTTATTCTCAGCTCCAACCCTCTTCGCAGCTCCTTTTGCAATGCATCAGTTTGCCTTTGGAGGCTCTAAAACCCTCTTCCTTCAAAGCATTCCTCCCAATATGATTTCTTCATGGAGGCATCTTAATCTCCGTGGCAAACCCACAACCTCAGGTCCTGGCGTAAACTACCTCACGGTCGGTGATCTGTCTACACACTCAGGAACTTGGCTCTGATACCACTTGATGAAGGGGGTAAATCATAAAACTCACAACAATAGAAATTGAACACAGAAAATAGAACTTTCTTTATTGATTTGGACAACTTATTACATTACAAAAGCTCAAATACAATAAGAGGAATCAACCCTCCACAGGCTGCAACACATTATAGCTTCCTATTCCCAGACTCTAGAATCATCTGCCTTCTATAACTCTAAATCAGCTAGGGTTTAAATTTCCCACCTATTCTTGACTCTACATTCCCCCTTAACTCTACTACCACCCAGGGTTCCCAAAAATGGTTATTAATAGCCTTTTTGGCGGCCAACAACCTAATTTCAAAATTTGCATCTCCCTCCAAAAATAGTTGAACTTCTGGGAGCCATAACTTTTGATCTGGGTGTCCGATTGACGAACCATTTTATGCTTCAGAAATCTCGCAGAGTGCCCTACGCACTAAGAACTAATTTTTCTAGTTCCAGCCATTTTCAGGGTGGTACGGGGCCATTTAGTGCCTCAAACCTAAGTTTAAATAATTTTCAGGTGTTTTTTGAGAAACAGAAACTTTAATATCTTTCAACTCGCAAATGATATTTGTGTGATTCCTTCACCAAATATCTTATTTTTCAGTTATGAAGATTCCTGTAAATTTTCACTTCATTCTGTGCCCAAATGTAAACTTTCTAAAAATAGCAGGTTGCTATTTTTAGCAGTTTGGAAAAATTGAAAGTTCTACATCATTATTCAAGCAATTATGGAACCAAAACCACAAATTTTGAAAAGAAATGAAAAGAACATCAACAATTTTGAAACACACTTTTTTTGGGTGATGCAAGATTGCCCTTACAACACTGGATGCTCCTATATCACATCTCAACAAATTACAGATTCAAATTTTCACAAAAAAGTACCTTTTTGTTCCGCAGAGTTAGGGTTGCTCAATTGTCAGTCAAATTTGTTCTTCATGCTTCAATCTTTGGATTTTTAGTTTAGATGCTCTTCTTCTTGTTCTCTTTGAATGGAAAGTGATTCAAATGCTTGATTGATTGACCTTTATCCTTCGTAAAACCTAATTTGTCATTGTAATAAATGTGTTGCCCTAACTTCATCTGGTTATTCAGTTTCTTGATGCAGTTTCTCATGAATCACTCCGCAAATTGCCATATCCACTTCCTTTCTTCTAAAAATTCTTTCAGAAGATCTATAATAGCCCATTTTACCTTTACTTATCATGCCAGATTCAGGCACCCATTTACTAGCTGGGGGAATTAGATTTTTATTACAGCTCCCCCTGAGCCAGAGATCCTAGTTTAATTATCGGAAGGATTAATAGCACCTGAATCTGGTGTGGACCCATCACCACTGTTCATTACACCTTTCTGCACCCCAATTTTATTCATTTCACTTTGAATCTCATCTGCATCCACTTTGCCCTTTTCTTTATCTTTTTTTTGATCTTTGTTTACCGGACCTCTTCCATCATTGTTCCTACTTCTACAGAACCTTGCAATATGACCAGATCTATTGCAATTAAAGCATAGAACATTTCTTTGTTTATTTACTTGATTTACTCTTGATCTACATTGATTTTCCATGTGTCCAAATCCATTGCATGCAAAGCAGTAGCCATTAAAAGAATTGCCATTTCCTTTATTGTTAGGGTTATTCATTATCATACTTCTGCATTCATTGGATCTATAACCATACGTCTTACAATTGAAGCATTGACTGGAGAAGGATGGACTACTTTGATTCACTCTACTTCTGCATTGAGTAGCACTATGACCAAATTTATTGTACTTGAAACCAATTTCTATTGAAAGATAGATACCTTTGAGCATTAGGCTATCTTACTAGAGGTCTTCTAGGTCTATTTCTTCCATTCCTTAGTTAAAAATTTCTTTGTCCGGATCCAGAGCTTTCACCTTTCTCATACCCAAGACCATGCTTGTCATCAACCTTCTTCTGACTTTCAAGTAGTGCTTCAAGTTTAGCTGAGCTTATCTTGAACTTCTCCTTGTATTAATTTGTAAATTCTAGGTCATGTCTGAGAATGACAATTTTCTTTTCAAGTTCTCTCTTATTGTTGCTGCTTTCTTGTAGATCAGACTCTAGATGGCCAGCTATTTTGTCCAATCTACAACATTCTTCAGTTCTTTCTTTTAGAGTTTGATTTAGGTCTTCTTCAGTTTTCTTCCTTTTCTCAATTTCTTTGGTTAGTCTCATCACCTCAGATTCCATCTCATGTTTTAGAACAAAAACTTCTTTTCTCATCTTTTCACATTCCTTTGTTTTTTCTTCCAAAGCCTCATTCATGTCATTTTCTTCAGTAAAATTAGCTAGCTGGAGAAGTAGCTCCTTCTTTTTTTCCATAGATTTATTTAGTTTATCTTTTAACATCTCAATGCAATCATCAGCATCTTTAAGATTTACTTTCAAGTCCTCTACCTGTGCTTTGGACTGATCAAGATCTTCTATAGCCATTTGAAGTTGTTCCTTGAGTGAACCCATTGAAACTCCTTCCTAGATCTTCCTCAAGCTGTTAAGCTTCTTCCAAGGAACTTACCTCTGATACCAATTGTTGGAATTAGGGTAGACAACTGAGAGGGGGGTGAATTAGTTGTCTTTAAAACTTTAATACTTGCTACAGTTAATTCTTCTTTACCACTTCTTAATTGATTAATGATATAATCATAAAAAGCAAGAATCAATAACACATGAGCAGAGACACAAATAACACACTTGACACCAAGATTTTTAACATGGAAACCTAGTTAAGGGAAAAACCACAGTGGGGGTTAACTCACAAAGATTATACTCTGTTAAAAGTATTACAAAAGGAGAAGGCACATGCCTTTAGGCTCACTGCCCAGAGCTCACTACTCAAAAAGAGTCTCACTGGCTACAAGAATGATTACATAAAGATTACAGATTGTTTGAACTGATGAAAAGCATCTACTAATGTAAGAATTCAATTCTGGTTAAGCATATAATACTGATCTTACACACTTCATCTTTACTCTGCCCTGTTTATTGCTCTGCCATAATCTAGACCTTAGATATCTTCTCTTTCACACTTCTTAGATGCCTTTTTGCAATTACACCATATTCGTACATCACTCAATACACTCGAATCCATTGGCTATATATATCTACCTCAAGAAATTCAATCACTTTTCTGTCGACCTTGTGAAGAATTTAACAAATAAAACAAGTACTCTGTTCTGTAGGCTGAAATCATACACCAATATTGATGTGTGTAGACATCCAAAATTGTCCCAAATTTGTCCATGTCTTGCAACACCTAGTCAAATACCTTATTAAGACATCTTGTAGCATTTTGTCATAATCCCACTCTTAATCCCACTAATCCATTAAGCCAATTAATTAAATAAATTTTATTTATTTAATTAATTTCACATTCATAATCCCACTTTCCAACTAATTAAATAAATTTTATTTATTTAATTAATTTCCCATTCATATCCCAGTCATGTCCTAATCATCTTCCCAATTAATTAAATAAATTTTATTTATTTAATTAATTTCCCTCACATATGCCAACTAATTCAAATATTTTATTTGAATTAAGTCCTCACCTCTCACCACATTTCGACACTTGTCCACCTCTCAATTGAATCATGTGTTGTAGCACAACTTTTATTTAAAATCCTTCACATGTACAACTAATGGGACCTAATTTTAGTATTTATGTACACAATCATGCATGAGCCCTATCCTTCTCCTTACACTTATCACATGACCACAACTCCCTTGAAGAGTGGGAATAACTAATCAATCCTAGCCATCCACATCAATCATTTAGCTTTTTAATCTCAACCATCCATTTGAACTAAGCCTTTCCTATAAATCAACCCCCTCACAAGCCATTTGCAAGATGCATTGAGCCTCAAGTACCCTTATTCTATCAAATTTTTAAAAGGAGGCATTAAGTTGGAGTATCCTTATGCTGTTAAAATCACATTAGAGCCTTTGCATCTATCATCATCATCTTCCATCTATCATCTCAATCCTATGCAAATGTTATGCTACTAATTTGTGAGCAACCAACATATCAAATCAATCAAACAATTCATCTTGCATCTCTTGAGGTATTGAATGATTTGGGTTTAAGTTATGCATTTCCATTTACAAATCCAATTTTTTTGATATACATTTTGGCATGCTTGGTGGCACTCACGTCCTTGATTAACCTCCTTGTTTGAGTTGTTTTTGTAAAATTTAGATCTTTTGGAGCATCAATCTTTCATTTTTGGAAGCTTTTGTAGCAAAAATTTATATTTTTCTAACCCTATTTTGTAAAGATTTGGATAAAAATGTATTTATATGATCTCTTAGCTCAAATCTAACCTCACCATTGTGTCCGAGGGGCCATTTCCATAAATTTTGAGTATAAATTTGCCTAGATTTCATGAAAAATGGAGCGTTTGGCGAAGAAAACAACAACCGGTCTACAAAAATTCGCCTCTGGTAAATCTGTTCACTTTTGATCAAAAACCAGTCGCCTCTGGTAATTCAGCTCTCTTTTGATAAAAAACTGATCACTTTTGGTAAAAATTTGCATCACTTTTGAACAACAGTATTTAGCTTTTGGTAAAATTCAGCTCGCTTTTGATCAAAAATTGATCACCTCTGGTAAACTTGGTTGCTTATGGTAAAATTCAGCTCGCTTTTGATCAAAAATTGATCACCTTTGGTAAACTTGGTCGCTTATGGTTAATATTTACATTCTGCCACCTGAAACTTTCCAGATCACTTTTGGGCTATTATTCGTTGCTTTTGGCCTTTTCTTATTCGCATATGAGCTATTACCTGCCGCTTCCATCCATTTTTGCATCGCTTCTAAGCACGCAGTGATCGCCTCTACGATTTTTCATGTCGCTTTTAAGCTAAACATAATCGCTTTTAGATCTTTGAGTCACTTCCTGCAAATTAGGGCTTTTCTATTTATACCTACTTTTCACAATTTGCAATTGCTTTTGAACTCTAATCATTCACTTTTGGCTTTTATGCGTCATTTTTAAGCTATAGCCACTCACATCTGGTCTTATCTAGGTTGCATCTAAGCTATAGCATATCGCCTGCAGATAAATTCAGATCGCTTATAATCAACAATTGGTCACATCGGGTAACTGTAACTTGCTTTTGGTTGCTGTCATTGTGCATTTTGGTGTTTCTATCATAACTTTCACATACAGAGGCCAAATCACTCAAACAAGGACTTGTTGGAAAGCTGAGAGGATGAACTACATAGTGGAGTAGGTGTTATCAGGTGACTGTATCATTTTACCATTTTTTTATCAGTCAAAGTCAAAATTTAAAAAAAAATTCAATTGAGCATATCTTGAGCACAATCAATCAAATTTCAACAAAATTTCTTTTCAAATTGCTTAGAATCTTCTTAACTTTTTGTTCAAGCAATCCATTTTCCTGTATCAGGTCATATTAATTAGAATTTTTTTTAGATTTCATCTTTTTCACATAGCCTTCTTCTATGCAAGTTTACTTGTTTCTTTTTGGAATTGGTGACTTGTAGGGGCATCTAAGGAGCTGGAGCATCATTGGCATCAACATCTACAACAATTTGGATAGCAAATTAACCAGGTGCAATCATTTCATCTCTTATCTTCTAATCTTGTTTGCAAACACATTTCAATTTCGGCATAAAAAGAACAACTTGTTTGCAATCACATCAAAAAATTGGGCTAAAACAAACCATTGTTTTCCATCACATTTTGATTTGGGCTTTAAAATGAACAAGTGCTTGCATTGTATTCCACACATTGAATTTCTAAGGTTAATGAACCCCATGTGAGTGTGACCAAGTAAATGTGTATGCTCTCTCCTCACATCTTAACATGAACTTGGAGATCAAAAACATTTACTTGTGTTGCTTTTGTTAAACCTTAGAGAGGCCTACCTTGGTGGGAAAAGAGGTACTCACCCCAAGGGAACAACCTCAAGTGGTACTTTCATCTGGTCCACTATAAAAAATTAGAGGATAAGGCAAAAGCCAAGTCTAACCGGTATCAGCGCTCACCATACAGTGCTAACTCAAAAGGAGGTTGACCTTTGTGTATATTAAAACTCCTAGTAGGGTTAGTTAAAGTCTTAAGTGGCTTGCTGGATGCTTGTGGGGTGTCGGTCCCCCAGATTTTCACTAGAACCTCCTTGTGATAGTGGCCTTGCCTTGAGTTGACTAAGACTTGTTGAATTTTCTTCACGTGCTTGCTTAACCATCATCACATTCTTCCAAACTAACAACTTGCTTATGTGTCTTGTGTGAGTGATTCGTGTGTTTATATACATAATCATTTGTTTGGATATTGCCACATCAAGCTCTAAACACCCAAATACATAAAGACAAGTCATCCTACACATTCTTCCAATAACACTCAAACCCAATCACTTTCATCCCAAACATAGCCTAGTCATCATCCAACCCTTCATAGCCAAGTCATTCAAACCATCATAAAATTATCCTAGTCACATCCCTATCCTAGCCAAATCACTTTCGCCACATCATCAAAATCCCTCAACAAGCACTTGCAAAAATCACTTAAGACAAACACTTGGGTGACAACATGTTTACACCAGAGGACCCAGAAATCAAATTCCAAAGATTCCTCTAAAATCTTTATCAAGGATCACAACCCCTAAACCAAGATGCCATTGAAACATTACAACTCTTCATCCAAAGAGCTCAACCCTACGTAATCCAATCACCTCAACTGCAACACTTCATAGCCCAAGTCCAACACCTTTTAGCCACTAGTCAAGCTCGACAAGTACATAAATCCTTAGCCACTCCATATCAACCTAATCCACCTATCCACCAAGTCAATGCCACATCAACCTATGAACATCCACCTCAAGCTTATCCAATTTCTCATGCCACCATTCCAACACACCACCAAAACCATCCACAAGGAAACCAAGTGTCCTCACAAGAACAACATGCAAGTCCAAATAGCCCTTTGTACATAAATCAAGCAAGTCCAAGTACACCTTTTCAACAAGACCACCAAGCACCATTGATAGACCTAAGTCCACATTTCCAACAAGAATCGTATCCAAATCCAAGTGACCTCTTGTACATAAATCAAAGCCCAAGTTATCCTATGCAAGATTTAATTACCTTTGACAAGGGAGACCAATCTAGCCAATGCATCCTATGAGTGGCCTTCATCATCCAATCACATGCCAACACATGAGCCTACTAGCCCTATCATAAGACCACCATATGATCCTACCCCTAGTCCATTGGTCCACCAACCTTCATCACCTTCATCCTCATGTTCTACCAATCTTCCACCACAAGATCCCTTGGACATAACCCTACAACAATTGGTTCAAGAAAATTTGATTGAGCTACCACTAATAGAACCTTTTGAACCAATCTTTAAACCACCTTAGTATAATGCAAACCATTATTATGCATACCATAGGTATAAGGGCCATACAAGAACCAATTGTGTCAAACTTAAGAGATTGATCACAAACCTCATAAATTGTGGTAAGATTATCCCTTCATCGAATCCAAATCCTAATCCACCCAATCGAATTAGTCCCCAATCTAATCCTAATCCTAATCCAATGTCATCTACCCCTATCATCCATCCATTATATTTCCCATCCACCCATACACTTGCAAAGGATGTGATCCATTGGCTACTAGCTAGGAATAAACTACCCCCATATCAAACACCCATTCATGAGCCTACCAATGAACTTCCAAAGGTCATGTCCAATCCTGTAATCTCATCATGTGACTTACAAGCCAACAAGTCTATTCAAGAGTCTCCAACCACAAGCCTAAGTCACGAGCCATCATGCCCTCATGTTGATAACCATAAAGAGTCTATCAAGTCCACTCAAGAACGTTCCACTTTCATCCAAAGTCAAGAGGTATGTCAAGAGCATAATCTTAAACATGTGGAAATATTAAACCCTAATCTTAATCAAGATCAAAGAACCTCTAAGTTCCACCTATCCATGACCTACATATGGTTTTCCCTCAAGCTATTAGCCATCACCATGACCCTATTCATGAGCAAATTTGTCTCTTTTATAGCCCACTTAATCCTATTTTTGCTCATATTTATGATCAAGGTTCTATCTAAGATCATGAAAACCATGATGACCCTTATGGCCAAACTTTATCCATCTCATGATCAAGATGATATCTATGATGAAGAACCTATTCAAAAGCACCTTGATCCTATCCATAATCCCATAACCATCTGTGAGTAAGATATCCCAACTACTCTTATCCATCCTCCATCTAGCCCTATCCATAATGAGCAAACATCCACTTGTCATAATGAGACATGTGCCTCTCAAGAACACATAAGCATAGAAGATCAAACAATGAACTTGGATCTTAGTGAACACAATACTAATCAAGATCCTAATGATCCTCCTTCCACATCCATTATCGATTCCACTTCAAGTCCACCATCATGTCCACTTGGTCTTACCACCCTCATCCATGAGTGTTCTTCTTTAGGACAACAACAACCTTTGTCCTCCACTTCACCTTCTACATCCAATAAAGAACTCAAGTCTAATGTTCAAAGCACACCTAGTCCCATTGTCCATCGCATACTCAAAAACATGAGCTACCAAGGCAAAGGCCTAGGTCTTTATGAACAAGGTATTTTGGATCCAAACCATGTCAAGATTCCCCCACACTCATATGGCCTTGGGTACACACCCCAAGGTAAACAAGGCCAATATGTTGGTAATCCCTTCATGCATCCTAAACCTACCACTTTCCATCACACCCCCCATCATCTACCCAAAACATATGTAGCCATTCCACCTCCATCATCCTATAAATATCAAAAGCATGTGACCGTACACCTTCCGCCATCCACTTTGCCTCCAATTTTACCAACTCCAAATATCCCTCCATCCACCTTGCCACTATTTCTTCCAACACCTAACATACCTATCATTCATAAGTATCCTTACATCCCTAATCATGGCACTATAAAGCTAAAAATCCTACCAAAAATCCTAAAGGTCTTCATACCGTAGGACATAAAGAATCAAACTCAAAGCAAAGTTCATCTAAGTAGCCATTAAAACCCTTACCTCCAAATGTAAAGCCCAAAAGCAAAATGGTTTGGGTTCCTAAGAAAATAGCTAGCAAAGAGAATGAGGCATCCTCATCCTCATCTCAAGAATCCCAATTAGCTATCTCCATCCAAAAGCCTACTTCCATCCAAAACTTCCATTCCCTTCAAAATTCCCACAAGCAAAACAAAAGCACTAAACATACTAAATCTATGTGGGTTCCTAAATCACTTCATCAACCATCTCCTAAGCAAACCTCTCCATTGCTTCCTACACTACCTTCCCATCAAAATCTTCAATGTTTATCATGGTGTGTGCAACCATTGGTCATGGTTCCCTTCCATTCCAAAACATTCCCACATACCTCCATCTCCCCAACCTTCATCCATTACCCTACATATCTTCCCCATCACCTTCATATGGTCCATGCTTTTGCATAAGCCTTTCATCCTAAGTCTGACATAATCCACTATCCCCTATCCTTCCATGCATAAGCCTTCCATTATCCACATCATCATCCACTATCTACCTAATCCATCTCCCATCCATGCAATCCCTTATTAACATCTATGAGCATAATGACATGGTCCATGCAAAGACATCATCCATCTCTAATGGGACACTATCACCTTTCATAGCACTAGACATTTGAGTCCCTCCTATCCATTACCATGGTGAAAACCTGGCAAATAGGCACAATGTGTAATTATCATCCCATCTAAAAGATAAATAAAAAAATCAAAAATTAAAAAAAAAGAGAAAAAAAAGAACAAAAAAAAAAAGTAAAGAGAAATCCCTTCGTCCAATTGTGAAAACCTGGTAAACAGGTGCCTTAGATAAGTACCATGATGAAAACCTGGCAAATAGGCGTCATGTGTAGGTTGATCTTCTATGTCACTCACACTTGGGGGCATATTATCTCATCCATATCACACTATCATTTTCAATCCTAGCATGCCCTATCATGCTACATTCTACCATCCTTAGCCATTACACCCATACACCTATCCTATTGAGTCTATTCATCCACCCTTCCTCCTTTTCATCTTGATGAAGATATGGGGGCAAAATGTTGAAACATGCTTTGATATCTCTTGACATACCCCTCACCCTTTCCAAAGAATCCTATCATTATCCACCTATTAGAAGCACCATGTACAACCCAATCTTATCATCCCATTGTCATGAGCCTTGTCATGTAAAAATCCTAAGTATTATACCTAGAATGGGGGCATGTTGTTCCTATGCGACATAGTCTTTGAAGATCACATCCTAGCTCCATTATGAGGTATACATCCATCCACTATAACATATCCTTTCTATCCACCCATTTATCATGAGCCTTCCATCCCTTGTTGCCCATCCTTTTATCCATCCAATCCCATTCATCCATCCTTTCATCTAGACTTGGTTTTCCCTTGTCATTGGTATCAAGCACAAAGGCTACTCAAATTGTAAATCCATTGGCATTTTCCAAAACATTTCAAAACAAAAAAAAAACAAAAGACAAAAAAATCAAAACAAAAAAAATCAAAATATCCCAAAAAATCCAAAAAAAAAAATCAAAGTATGTCAAAAAATCCAAAAAAATCAAATATCCAATGAAAAATCCAAGCAATAAGATCAATTCAATCATCAATCCAAAACAATCCACTCCACAACATTCAATCAAAATCAAATCATCATCATCAATTCTTCTTATCAATAACATTCATTCATCCATTTCAATCAATCACTTCTTCCAATCATATCAATCAAATCAATCTAAGCAATAATCTTAAATCCAAGTCACACTAATCCATTTCAAACAAGCTAATCAATCAAGGAACATTATCCAATCAAATCAACAAGTTTTTGATCCTAATCTTGTCATAAACATCATCAATCATCATCAATGGGATATAGCATTCCCACATCCTTGTGTTGATCTAGGGATATAGCTTTCCTTGCAATGACAACACTATCATTAATCAATCAACACAATCAATCATTGGTTTATGACTTGACAAGGGAAATACCTTGTTTGTTTTACATCCTTTGAGCACACTGAGAACACTTGCTTATTCTTAGATTGAGTGGACACTCTAATCATCACACCATCACTATCATCATTCAAAACAATCCAATCATCAAAACAATCGACCTAGCAATAGCAAACATCACAACTAAAGCACATCAAGTCAACCATCAAAACAAATCCTATCAATCATCAGCATCAACACCAAATCAAATCAACTCAATCACATCAACTCCAATTGGAAAAAATCCAATCACTACAATAAATTAGAAGCAAATCATTCCAACACATATCATCCCATCATCAACATTTCATCAATCAATCTCAATCCATAACCAATCTTTGATCATCATCAATAAAACACAAATTAGAACTACATCTTATTTCCATCGTTAAGTGCCTTGATCCCATGGATACAAGGTATGTAGGCAATTTGAAGTACGAAGGAAGTGCCCAGATTTAGGCACAAATGATTTTCCTCTTTCTCCTCTCATCATTTCTTCTATCATCTATCTTCTACATCATTAATAAACAACTTCTTCCAATCAATCTATCATTTAGTCAATCCATTTCCTTAAATCAATCAATCATCAATTCACACCAATTCATTTTCATCAATCTTCATCCATCATTTCATCATCATCAAATCAATCCAAACAATGATCCAAGTGCAAGTCAATCCTTAAAGCTATACCAATCAAGTTAATCAATCAAGCCAAGTTATCCAAGTGCAATCAATGGTCTTGATCCTAGCCTTGTTGTAAGCCAAATCAATCAGCCAATCAACCAACCAAATTAGCAAACAACCTTATGTTGTTCTAGGGACATAGCTTTCCCCACCATGATAACACTCTCAACTATCATCATCAAACAATTAATCATTGGTTTATAGCTTGACAGGGGCAATACGTTGTTTGTTTTTGTATCATTTGTGCATGCATGCATGCTTGCTTGTGTGTGTTATCTTTTAATCTTGCATTTGTATCACATCTGTATCATTTCTAGCTAATATTCATATGTTGTGTATGTTGGAATAGATTCTTGCATTATCCTTTGCATCTAAGGTCCTATCATACCTTTTGTG
Organism: Cunninghamia lanceolata; assembly: GCA_027924645.1. Lineage (NCBI taxonomy): Eukaryota > Viridiplantae > Streptophyta > Pinopsida > Cupressales > Cupressaceae > Cunninghamia > Cunninghamia lanceolata. The sequence goes on from BSBN01000030.1 coordinate 5,680,382, forward strand.
CATTAGGACTTCAATGCTCTAAGTCTACTTCCTCATACAATAGACAAGGTTGTATTACGCTAGGGCACGAGACACATCATCACCCTGGTCCTTATACCTTGGTGCATAATTTCTAGTGCTATATCAAACATCATGGTTGCTCACTTTGATTGCAGCATAACACATCATTCATCTCTTCTATCCATTCCCTTATATTTCTTTTTTATCCAATCCCTTTCATTTCGAGAGCCTACCCGTGTTTGTCCAACCCACCTATCCTCTCGAGGGGGCATCATTCCATCATCATCCTATCTTTTCCTCATCCTATCCTACATCATCACCATCATTTTCCTCTATCCATACCATAGCTTCTTTTAAATGATGTTACTCGACATAAATCTTATCATCTTGAACATCATCTCAAAGAGGGGCAAAATGTAGACACCCAAAATTGTCCCAAATTTGTCCATGTCTTGCAACACCTAGTCAAATACCTTATTAAGACATCTTGTAGCATTTTATCATAATCCCACTAATCCATTAATCCAATTAATTAAATAAATTTTATTTATTTAATTAAAATTCCATCTTAATCCCATCCTTATCCCACTTAGCCAATTAATTAAATAAATTTTATTTATTTAATTAATTTCCCTCACATATCCCAACTAATTCAAATATTTTATTTGAATTAAGTCCTCACCTCTCACCACATTTCGACACTTGTCCACCTCTCAATTGAATCATGTGTTGTAATACAACTTTTATTTAAAATCCTTCACATGTACAACTAATGGGACCTAATTTTAGTATTTATGTACACAATCACACATGAGCCCTATCCTTCTCCTTACACTTGTCACATGACTACAACTCCCTTGAAGAGTGGGAATAACTAATCAATCCTAGCCGTCCACATCAATCATTTAGCTTTTTTAATCTCAACCATCCATTTGAACTAAGCCTTTCCTATAAATCAACCCCCTCACAAGCCATTTGCAAGATGCATTGAGCCTCAAGTACCCTTATTCTGTCAAATTTTCAAAAGGAGGCATGGAGTTGGAGTATCCTTATGCTGTTGAAATCACATTAGAGCCTTTGCATCTATCATCATCATCTTCCATCTATCATCTCAATCCTATGCAAATGTTATGTTGCTGATTTGTGAGCAACCAACATATCAAATCAATCAAACAATTCATCTTGCATCTTTGAGGTATTGAATGATTTGGGTTTAGGTTATGCATTTCATTGTTTGATCATTTCCATTTGCAAATCCAAATTTTTTGATATATAATGCATACCAGAAACAACACTTGCAGGTCACCATACATGTTAGACACTAACATTATATCCCATATGCAACTCACCAAAACACTTCAACTAGATCCGCACAAGGATCTAACACAAGTTAGCCTATTCTTCACTGAACTGTTCTGTCATATTAGGACCCGGTACTCAGATGCACATAACTTTTAATCTCTTTGACACCAGTGGCTGAAATCTTAGATTTAGATTGTCCCAACATTCCTCTATACTCCCTCATATTTGCAACATACAATGATTAACTGGAGAGATCCACTGACCAAAATACTAAACTCTACCATACCATGTTCCTATCTATCTAGACTAGACAAATCTTGGAATTGACTTCTGGTATGATCTGATACTTTACTGCAGATGTGTGGAATGGACTTAGTTGCCATCAATGACAACACATGACATGCCTTGTAGTGTCTCTTGCCAACACTTCCTTCTTGGAGAATGTTGTAAGGTCATCTTGATACACTACCATGATGATATTAATCAGGTCAGAAAAAGTTACATCCATAGCTCTCTGAAATGTAGTACCAACATTAGTCAGACCAAAAGGCATCCTGACATACACATAAGTACGCCAAGGATTTGTAAATGTTGTGTTGAACTGCTCAGACTCCTTTACTTTCACCTGGTTGTAGCCTAAAAACTCATCCATCATAGACATTAGCTCACAATCGGTGACTTTTCTGTAGCATTGCCTCCATATTTGGCAATGGGTAATTATCTTTCAATGATGATAGGTTGAGATTTCTAAAATCTACACAAAGTCTAATATCACTATTCTTCTTTCTAATAGGTACAAGGTTAGATACCCAAGTTGAATGTTTGATTGGCTTTATAATTCCACCCTCTATTAAATTTGTCAGTTCTTCCTGCATTTTGGGCATTAATGTTGGGTTTATTGGTCTTTTCTTCTACTTGAAGGGATTTGTATCTAGTTTAAGAGGTATCTCATGCTGAAACAAATCTTCTCTATACACCTTTAGATCATCATAAGACCAAACAGACACATGTCTATATTTTTTCAATAAAGAAATCAACATTGCTTTAACTTGAGGCTTTGTTTTCTTTCCTATATAAACTTTCTTTGGAGGATTCTCAGTTCCTAGATTTATTTCTTCTAGGTCATCTAGATGTGTTGAATTTTGCTTAACAACACTTTTATCAAGTCCATGAAAGACCCTTTCCAAAGCCACAAGACCCCTAGGAATTTCATTAGTCTTGATCTGGATTACCTCACTCCCAAACAATGTTTCCTTTCCATCATTTTCCTCTACAAATTCTCCAAAATCTATCTCTTGGCTTTCATATTGGTCTACGCATTGCATGAAGCTCAATATATCCTCATCATTATTGAACACCTACCAATTATAAATGTTGTCAGGGCTAGAAGGCCTTGTTTGCATCTCAATCTTTGAGATACCTACAAAGGTCATATCATTAGGTCTTAATGCTATATTGGTCATCAAATCTTCCATAGCATTTTTGTTTCTTTCTAGCCAATCAATGTTAAAAGCATCCAAAATTTCTATTGTGTCCCAAAGAGCATTTATGTCTTGCTTTAATCTGCTATTCTTAAACATAAATACTGATCGTGCTTGAGACACAATTAATTCTAAGTCACCTAAGACTCTTAACTTTCTTATTTCATGTTTGTATGCAACTTTCAACCCAAGTAATAAAGCCTCATATTCAGTAACATTGTTTGTGCACACAAAAATCAGTGAATATGAGAACTTAAAAGTTTTACCACTAAGAGAAATAAGGATAACACCTACACTAGATCCTTCCTTGGAACAAGCACCATCAAAATACATAGTCCATAATTCATCATTAGATGCTTGTTCCTTTACATCCTTTTCCAAAGGTACATGTTTCTTGTCTTCTTCTTCTTGCAACTTCTCAACCCTGAAATTATCAATGTCCACATCAACAAAGTGAACATGTTCCTTGGGTTCATCTTCCACAACTATATATGGGGCTAGAGGCTCCCTATGAAGTTTAACATCCTTGCCATCAATGGAGATAGTGGCAAAGGACATGTCACATTGCATGTTTCCTCCAATGGCAGCAGACCACTTTATAGATAAAAGCATCCCATAAGTGGGAGGGATATCTACCACAGTTGCAGTCATCACAAGCCCTTTATCAAGATATGTTGCCAACCTGTAAGGTATTTCCCTTATGATCCCTATGACTAGGACTTCTCTATTATCCATTGCATAGAATTTTCCATAGGCCTTAGTGATTTTTAAACCCAATGCTTACATGACTCTAACCAGCATGATATTGGAAGATGCCCCAGAATCAGTCATACAATTTTTTATCATCTTGTCATTTATGATCAGGGATACATAAAAAGGGTCCACCTGATTAGGACATGCAGTAAGTGTGGCACCCAAGAATACTTGAGGGTTATCACTATTGTTCCCCTCAATGTCCTTTTCTTTTGTCTTCACCTTGTTCTCTTCAGGTTGAATGTTTTCTTTTTTCTCATTGTAGGTTGTATCTACACCATTGATGAAGGCTACTACCTTATTTTTATGCTCTTCAATCCTCATCATCTCAAGAAGTGGGATTGACACTTTTACTTGTGATGATAATTGGAACATGTCAATAGGGGTATACTTGGGCACATCGTATGCTACCACAAGGCTGTCCTCAGATTATACATTATTATATCAGATGTTCTAACCCCTTGAACCACATTCCCTTTCTTTTCTTCATCAATCTTCAACTTTTGAGGCTTGATCAAAGTTGATGGAGAAACAAATGTGTCATCAATATGTATCCCACCAAGTTTATTTCCCCATACTTTGGCATTATTTGCTTTTGGCTCCTCCTTTTTCTTAATTGTTTGATTCTCCTTAATGAACACACTACCAATTTTGCCTTGATCATTGTTTACAACTTTATTTCTCGAATGGTAATTACTTTTAAAATTGACTACAACAGCTGCTATAAGTTTCTTAATTTCTTCCTCTAATGGCCTTCTCAAGGTTATATCAGTTTCCTCATTTTCAAGAGTATTCACATTACAACTCTCTTCATCTTCATCAGAAAACACTTGTTACTAAAATGCACTTACTGTATGTCTTTGATTATCAACATCAACTTCATTAGCCTCTCCATCAAAAGAACATTCTTCATCAGCAAACATCATATTAATTACCCCATCATGTTCATGAGGCAAGTCACATTTACCACGTGTTTTGGTCTTCTTCCAAAGATTGTGCTGCTACACATTGATGTGGTGAATGGAGTAACTAGCATGTCAGACACCATGGAGTATCATTGACAAAATTTGCAGAGGTTTTCTTCAATGGATCAAGGGGATCTTTACTCTGCAACTTTCTCTAATTATTAAGAATGGACTTACCAGTATGCCAATTGGTGTTATATGGTTGATCATGCATCCTTGGTGTTGGTCTCTTACAATGACTTAACAACTAAGTTCTTAAAACTGTAACTCAGAGATTGGACATCTGAACTGAGTAGCTATCTTAATCACTATGGAGATGCATTTCACTTGTCAACCCAGGGACGTGAACTTGAAATGGGTCAGCACAGTATGTGCACTAAGAACTTCAAAGTAGCCATGTTCATTCTATAACTATGAAAGACGTAATACTGAAGATAAACTGCTAAAAAGTAAATAATAGGAGTACTGAATGTTAACCAATAGCTATTCCAAAATCAAGTACATAACACAAAGTAACAATCTAGACGAACAAATAGGAAACTACTTTGTCTGCTTTGGCTGTAGGAATAGACATAGAATAGAATTCTAGTGGCTGCAGGAATATTCAATGCCAGATTTACTAAACACTTAACATAAAATGGAACTAAACTAAAAGGTGGAATTCTCACCAAGTGGGCCCCCTTGGATGAGTATTCCCTAAAACAAATGTAAACTCAGAAATATGAACTCACAACTGTATTTTATTCATTCAAAAAGATGAGTACAACTGAACATGATAACTGTATTACTGGAAAACTGGATAATGCAAGTACACTCTTTGAATAATCAACAACACAACAACCCCCAAAAGGGAGTATGAGTCTTATTTATAGAAGAAAGACTACTAACTAGTAGGGCGGTCAACTCCAACAGAATAGGAAGATGCCACATTATGGAAAACATAGAAAGTAGAAGGAAGTTACGCATGCCAGGAAATCAGGTCAAGCGAGTTGCTTTAACACTGATTTAGCATAATTATAACTCCTAAATTCTCTCAATAGATATTTGAGATCAGTTACAAAATGGTTGCTTTCTGTCTATTTGATATTTGAATAGCCACCACCTTTGACTTTTATGGTGAACGACCATCCAACAGAATCTTCCTCACTTTATGGATGCCATTTATATCTACAAAATAATGTTAGTACACACAAATAATTGCTCATTCGTAACCACCTTGAAGTAATATTCATTAACCATATGCAACATTAACATAGATAGTTCAAATAGCATGTCATTTGTCATAACAAGATATAAGAAATGACCTATGCTCAACAAGTTAGAGTTTTGGGGGTAATGACATAGAAAGACCAAGAGGAAAGTATAAAAGTCCAAGATAGCCACACCAATAGACAATAAAGTTTAACAAAATATGAGTCATAAACTAGACTCATCACTTGGTGGCCTCTCATTTCTTTGGAAATTGGGCCTCTCATTTGTCAGACCCTTTTCTTGTCTAGAAATCTTATAATTCAAATCATTCAAGGATTTCATAACCTTATCCATCTTATCTTCTTGTGTTGGTAGCTTTTCCTAACCTCTAGGGTTTTCAACAGTTTTACATCTTCCATTTTCCCTACTTTCCCTAAGGCCCTTATGTTACTTTCAATGTGTAGAATAGTCTTAAATGCCCTCTAAGACTTTGAGGGTCTTTGTCTCTTAGATAATAACTCAACTTTGAATCAAATGCATTGAAATATGAGACAAGGTAGACTTGTTCACTTGGTCTCAAACCAACATGAAGCCTGAACATTGCCTTCTGGAACCTTGTGTTGAAATCAAAAACCATTTCATTATGTCCTTTACAGATGTTATTAAACTCATTTAACATAAACTAGGGGTTTGTTTTATCACCATATGGTTCTCTAAACACCCTTTTGAATTCCTCCCAAGAACCAATACTAGCCTCAAGTAGACCTCTGTACCAATCTCTAGCATCCTCAACCAGTGACTATATAAACAATTTCATGACAACATCCTCATTCTTAACCTAATAATCATCTAACAAGTTCAAGAAGGCCCTTAGGTGGTCTTCACCAGACAATGCATTATTTCTAGTAAACTTAGCCAACATATTTCTATCATCATTTGGAATAGGATTAGGATAACTGGGTATCCCATCAAAAGACAATTGCTTATACCTCTCCATTTGTAAGGGTCTTCTATGAAACTGATATCTTTGATTGTTATGCTACCTATTGGCACCACTTCCCCCTACACCAAGACTTCCTTATTGTCTCATATTGTGGCCTTCAAACTGAATAAGCATATGAAAACTGGGGTTGGACTAGTTAGTAGAAGATAAAACATTTATATCAATGGGTGAAAAAATTAATGGGTTGTGAGAAACAGAAGTTGCAAGATTCCCAACAGAAGATTTTAGAAATTTGATCTTCCTCTACATTTTAGCATTTGCAACCAATATCTATATTCTTTCCAACTCCTTTTGTAATTTTTCATTTTCCTTCTTCAACTTAAGATCTAATGAGTTGGACCCCTTAGATGAAGGAATCTTTTGAGGTGATCCACCTTCATTAATACTTATTCATTTTGAAGGATTCTTCCCTTTATCACCATGCTGAAAAGAAGGCTTGGAGATAGAAGTAGCCACAATAGTGGTAGTAACAATAGAACTAGTCCAATTATTGGTAGGGGTAGTGTTTAGTGGGAAATTTATAGTATTTTTGCAAAGTATTTGGGAAACTACTGGGCCAGTGGATATGACAGACACAGGTTCAAGTTTCTCTTGACTCAACAACTTCATTAATTCTAGCTTATCTTCAACATATCCCTTTCATCCATAGCATTCCTAATATTCTCCTTTCTTTCCTTAGCCCTTTTCATGCTCAACTCCTTAACTCTTTGAGTTTCTATTTGCAACTCGTTAATTTCCTTCATTAATTCTTCTTCATCAGGAAATGTACTATCTAAATTAGAAGTTTCTAGGGCACTATCCAAAATATTTGAAACATTCATATGGAAATGATGGGTAGGTGGCCTACTAATAGGATTACTAAGCATATCATAATATATGGGATTAAAGGGGCTTGTCACTCGAGGAATCAACTGCTTATTAGCTCAGAGATTTGAATGGGCTTGTTCTCCTTCAACAAACTCCCTCAAAATGGAGTTATCCTCATTTGTAGCAGGCATACCAAACTCATATGATTTTTGCAAATTTTAATTACTACTAGAAAGAATATGCCTAGATCATATTGAAGGAGGGCAAATGTCAAACTTATTAGTATCTATAGTCTTCTTCCAAGATTGCTAAGTGTTTTATGGCAATTTACCTTCCAGATTCTGCTCAGGATGATTCTTCATTTGTCCTCTGGTTCTTCTCATCTTTCTATATTTTCCACCTCTTTCCTCTCTTATCTCTTTAAAATAATCCTTACACCAGCATAGGAGACTTAGAGTCACCACCCAAAATATGGGAATATGAAAATATTTAATCAATCTTTTGAGAAAATGTAGATGTAGGAAAAACCCAACAAGACCTATGACAAACTTAAGGACAAGTTACACAAATATGAACAAAGGATTCAAGGCCTCAAGGCTTTAACACTTCTTAACTCTAACTGCTACAAGAATTTTTTGTATTTGTAAATAGGAGATTATAAGACTCAGGATAAGACACAATTCTATAAATATTCCCCAATAAAGTCACCAATATGTTGGTGTTTTTTAATTCCCAACTTGATCTCACTAATAACCTTTGATTTAGCCATTTTCAATACTTAGTTATTATGGGGGTTGGCTAATGAGTAGGTGAAAGTTAAAATAACTTTCCCTCTGCACTTCAAGCTCTACAAAACCTAGGAGGGTGATCCCTAACAATATTTATAATATCATGTGTCAATTATTACAAATACTGTGAATAACAGATGTGTTCTATACATATTTGCTTGGGGATTATGAAAATAAGAAGATCTAACTTAAATAATTCACACTTTTACATTCTCAATACCATAGAACAATATGAAACTTCATTTTGACAAACACTTACAACTGAATTTAAAGATTTAAAAGTATTTGGGTGCGTGTTTGATTTTGGGGTTTGAAAACTAGACACAAAGGCAAGAGATCAGTGCCTTAACCTAGGGCAATGGAGTCAACTAAATGTAGTTGGAAATCAATAACAACATTCCATCTAAGCATCAAAGAGTTCTATAACACTACCTTACAATATTATACTCAACCTTCTTAACAAACCATACTTATCAGATCCTCGTATTCATTGACATAAATCTAAATTTCCATTAAAGCATCTAACCTATTCTTTGAATAAGAGCCTTAATCAAAAAGATACATCCACAAGATTTTCATGGAGACAAAATAAGTAGTCCTTGACTTATTTATTCATAATTTGCACAAACCATACATCAGGAGAAAATTTTCTTCAGAATTCTACTATTGTATTCAATCAAGATGCTAGTACCACTATCAGTTTCACAAAAAATATAATACAGACTGAAAAATCCTAGAATAAGACAAGACTTCTATTATCTATGTTTTTACCACAAAAATTCTCTAAGAGATCAGCTAACCACCCTTGGAAATGGCCTTGAAATCCATTTTATAATGCAATGGAGCAACAAGCATCGGGCCATTTACACATCACTAATTCATTTGACAAATGTTACATCAATTCAGATGCAAATATAACTGCTTTTTAACTAGTAAGAGATGAATTTGTAAAAAATTATCTCCTCCAGTAGGTAGAGATAGCCATTTTTTTCCTTTATGCTTCATTGCTTTTGGTGCAGGAATAGGCAATGACACCAATAGAAGGTAGTTTGCTAGATGGTCTTTTGGTTCTGCCACTTTTGATTTCTAGAAAATTGTCAATAAGACAAGAATCCATTGCTTCACTTCTCTATCCCTAGGCACAAACATGGGTATCCCTACAAGGACCAAAGGAACAAGGAAACCAAAGTTCTCTTCCTTTTCTCATGCTCTAGACATAGGAAGGTGACTCCTCAACTACTGAGGAGAAGTCTTCAACCATTTCAACCCTCAAGAAATTCAAAGAGGCCACATATAGCGGGCATTAGTAGCACCAAAATCCCAATCAAGCAAGAAAAACAAGAAAGTGTTTGTTTAAGTTAGACAAAGAACTAACCGTTATTATCAAATCAATTTCCCCCCCCAACTTCCACTTGTTTCATCTAGAGGGGCAACACTCCTTCAATTACAGCTGAGCCTCTGTTAGAACCCATCATGCAAAGGAAGAGTCTAAAGAGGGAAAAATAAGTCCTTGTTTCTTCCACTCCCAATCTAGAAACTCATAGTAATAGGGAGTTAATGGAGTCAGCAGACTGGGACTCAAATCCCTCACTAGGATAAAAGCAAAGGGAAACCAGGGTCTGACAAGAGCTTAATGCTTCCTGGTTGGCTCCTTGAAATTTGCCAAAACGACCTGTAACTTAGATTGAAACACCTCTAATTCCTTTACTCTATAATGACACAATACCAACTAGGAAAACAAAGAGGAATCTCTAAAGGAAAGAGGCAGTAAAGGCAATATATTACACAGAAAACCTTCTATTTCATCTACACAGAGAAAAAGATAGACACAAATAGCAACATAGATAACTATTTATCACTGAATTGCAAGGCTCCCACATTCTTGGTTCTTTCATGATCAATTTGTTTCAACACATAACATGGCACATTAGTCATAAATGGAAATCCTTTAATGATGTAGCAATGCTTCCAGAAGTAGAAATTGGAGGTTGTACTTCATTACCACATTTATGCCACATAACCCATGATACCTACAAATGTCAATTCCACATGGTGGCTACCAGACTCAGTTCCTCAATCTTAGGATTTTATTTATTTTGAAAAGCTAAGCTTAGCAGACTCTGTCGTGACATCCAGCAAGACATCCCATCAAGTGTGCACACAAATCTCAAGGACTCATTTCGTACCCTAGCAATCTCTATTTGAACTCATTCCTTGTAAAAATGGAAGTGAGGAAATATTGATGTCAGGGTGAGTGCAGGATCATGATGGGACAAACACTACCCCTAAGTGGCAATGTAAATGTGAAAAATAGACTTAAGTAACTTCATGTCAAAAATTAAATGAGTTATCTACACAATCTAGAAAAAAGATAGTAATAAAATTTGTGACAAATTGAATGTAGTTTATGGGCTACTAATTTTTTTTTGAAAATTTTAAAAATAGTTTGGTGAAAACTAGATATTTCAATGAAGCACTACTAAAATTTTCAAAAAAACGTAAAAAGTATGTGTCATTATGGCCAACCTAAGTATGAGAAAAATATAATATCTTTCTTTCGTTATTTGGATTTAAGTAAAGGACACATGAGTGGATGTGACACATGTTTTTTTGAATTTTTTAAGTAAATAAATAATTGTTTATGATTTTTTTACTATGACTTTTTTAAAATATTAAAAATTATTTTTCTAGCCAAAGTAACTTTGTCAAAAATATATGAGAATCAAATCTTTTTAATTTTAATGTATACCCAATAAATCCTAGAATGTGATGCATCTTTTGGATTTAAAAAAGGATTAATATGTTGAAAGTTATGGATGTTTTTTAATGTGTATATCTACCTAGAAATCAGACATAGCTTATGTAGAAAATTAATAATAATTACCTATTAAAATTATTATGAGGCATATATTATATTTTTAGAATCTTAATAGCTTCCTCTATAAACCCTTTTCATTTGATTAAATTTAGTTACAAAAAAGTCTGTCAGCCTCAAGAATGAAATCGTGAAAAATTTCAGGATCACTAAATGGGTGGTTTTGCAAGTTTCTTTTTAAGTTTTGGGACTCCCACTTTCTTAAATATTATGTAATCCCAAGGTATTTTTGTAGGGAATCCATATTTGAGCTATAAATATTAACATCCTTTCCATCCAAATCTATATATTAGTCTAAATGTTTGCACTTTTTCATCCAGCAACTTTTTTATCAATTGCCACTATTTGGCCCATCATGATCTCGCACTCACCTCTCAGCACATGCTTGAAAGAGCCACCACTGCACAGGTTCACTATTTATTATGTGCCACCACTTTGTTGTTTCCTTTTGAAAAGGAGTCATCGATCACAACACAAATCACTTAGATCAATGTTGTATATAAGTTCAATGAGATGAGAATCCCCATCACACATGAAGAGAAGTCACAAACCAAGAAGAAAGTACCACCTAGACTACCACCTCATATACACTATTGAATGTCCACAGAGTCCACATAGTCCATAGAGTGAATATACCATAGATACATCCACCTCAATTATGTTGGGAATTTGTAACATTGAAAAATGTCCCCTTGGGGGCTTTTCCATCATAAGGTATAGCTCCTAGGTCTGTAGTGTGTATTTAGGACATCTTACTTCATAATTTGGCATCCCAATGGAATGAGCCCTAGATAACATGACAAATGGGTCCTAGTAGGACCCCTTGAGCTTGACCCTACCCAAAATAGAGGGGGAGGGCTTGGGCACCTGTGCCCTAATCCTGCCCTATTTTGGGGTAGTCCCAACTTTTGGGTGTCATCTTGTAACCATTACTTGGGTCCTATGCTGACATAGTAAGTTTGAATTTACAAAATCTTGGTGGGAGTGTTTGTAGTTGCATATAAAAGCATGTTTAGGCATTCATTTGTAAACTAGATTTCAACTAGATGGCAATTGTGATGTTTATGCATTCTCAAGGTGATTCAAGGCTTTCATTGTGTTGCAAGAGAAGAATTGCGTTGTTTATGTGTTTGTGTTTGTAGATTTGAGCATCCATTTTATCATGGAATGAAGGGCATCTTCCTCCCATGAGATCTTCACTACAAGGTGACATTATATTGTGTTTTCATCATCATTTCCTTTGGCTTTTGCCTCTGCCTCACAAGGGCATGCACTCTCTATCTGAAAATGGTGTTTGAAGACTTAAGTGTCCTCTAGGGATTGACTGAGGCATGCCTCTAAACACCACAACCCCCTCCCAATGTTTTGTGATTACAGGTTATAGGTGTCACATCTGGAAAAAGTGGAGATGTAAGAAGGATAAATAAACATCAAGGATTCAGGATCTGAAGAGAAGCAGGACACCAGAGCCTTTTTGGGACTTGGGCTCTAGTCCCTGTGTCCTCTGCAGTTGAATTCCTAGAAACAAAAGTTACGGTGCAGATCAGTGTCGAAAGAAGGTCAGGATCTCGCAAAGAAATTGGCACCTTGGACTTGGGCACCTGCTCCTTAGTCCCTGACATTTCTACCTCAGAGCCTTGAAAATAGGTATTCTATGATTTGATATTTTACTTCCCTCTACAAGAGCTTTTTCTATTATTCTTTCATTTACAGTCCTATTTGTGAAATTAGGGTTTTAATGGTTAATTGAGCATATGAGAAGGAAAATTGATATTTAAACACCCTAATCCAAGCTTCCCTACATCTCACAATGACCTAGGGTATGATAGTGCCTAGCCACTCGACCCTAGATCCTTAAATGTTAAAGGTGAAAGGAGGATTCAAACATCTAACAACTAAAACATTAAACAAATCCAATTTTCCCCTAAACATTTTGTTGAATCCATGTTTTTGGACTTAATTACAACTTGTTGAGTGTTTGTCTTTAGATTTGGATTGATTTCATTCATTCATATAGTCATTCATTTTATTGCATTGAGAAAAATTCAAAAAAATTGAAAAATCTAAAAAATTCAAAAAAATTGCATTGTTAGGCTTACTAATTTGTATCAATTCTTTCTAAATTTCCCTAATTCATGATCTTTGCATCAGATCTGATATAAATTACATAAAAACACAAAAAATCAATAATTTTCATTGCATTTTCATCATCAATTTGCTAGGCTTTTGTAGAAATTTTGACAATTTTCATTAAACCTAGTAATTCCAAAATCTAGAGTTAGTAGGCAAAATCTTCTTTCAGATTTTTCTACTAATTTTAGAGGCTCATTCAAATTAGAATTTGGCTATAGGCTTGCATTTTAGTGTAAATTTGTATTTAGATTCAAAATATTTGCATTTTGTTACCTCAAAAATTTGAACCCAAAAATTTTCAAATTTTAGTGCATAGGGATTGATGTGATCATCTCTTTGCCCCTGTCCGATCATTTTCCATCCCAAAAAAAATTTAAGTCTTGAAAGCATTTGTATGAGTCTTTTTCATCGAGTGTTTTTGAAATTCTTGAATCTTTTTTTTTCCTAACTTATGTTCCTAAGTGCAAAAAATGGCCAACTTCCTGATTTCTCCTTTATGTCAGGGAAGTTTAGAGTTTTTGAAAGTCACTCTAATAGTTCAAAGGATCATAAGAGCTCTGACACTCCAACCTCACTCATTGTCAGGAATTTTCAAATTTTGTGAACTCCTTCTCAAGGTTCAAAGTTTGGAATCTCCTCTGACACTCGACTAATCAGCATTTTTGCGATGCTCATTTTTCAAGATATTGTCATCTCATCAGATTACTCGTGTGGTATGCAATGAGAATGTCTTTTCAAGAGTTATGAAATGTGAGATCAATCTTAAGACTTGTTCTTCAAGATACAAAATCAATGATGCATTAATTACCTCTTAAATGACAAGTGTAACGAAGCTCTCTAAGGTGGTAGCACGACATTAATAAGTTTAAAAACCATCATTACTTGCTGGCATAACTAAATAAACTTGACTGTAGAGAAAGGTGACAGTGCCCTCTAATTTTAGTCTTTCTTGTTGACCAAGTCATCTTTTAGAATGGGACTTCTTGCGAATAATGAAATTTGGGATGATGAGCCTATGCCTATTCTACAACCTGATTTGTATTGACTCGAGGAGGAGCAAATTGATATCATCTCCCAGCTATGCACAGTTGCTTGGAAGGAGAAAACTAGTTATGCTGAATACCATAGGGCAATTTTCATCCTGGAGAAGGAAGAAGAACATACTAAGTTGCGTCAACTTTTTATGGAGATATGCTTGGAATTGGGGGCAATTTAATGCCACTTGTCTTGCATGTATGAAGTTCTTTTGTAATTAGTGATGATAATTACAATTTTGGTATAATGTAACCATTTTCATTTTTGAGGTCACTTTCTTGATAACGGTTACTCAAAAAAGACCGTTTCGAATAGTTATAGTTTTTGGGAAAGTTTTGAAAATTTATATAAGGGGAAGGGCTTTCGAAGGGAAGCATCTTTTTCTAACTGTCTGTGAACAGGGGAAGTATCTTTTTCTGACTGTCTATGAACAAGGGAAGGAGAGCAATTTTATTCTATTTTACTTTCCAGTTATATGTTTCTTAGCTTAGCTTATGTATAGAGGCATTGTAGAAACTTTGAGTTTTGTTATATTGAAGAAATGAAGAATTACTTATAGAACTTTGTGTCTCTAAGTATCTTCTATGATTGCAATTATTTTTGTGTCAACTTGTGATCTATCTTTGATATTGCTTCTTTTATGTTGGCATGTGTTAAGGAGGAATATAGCTGTATGTTTAAATCAATTTATCCTTGTTTGTGAATGTTGGATAGGTGGGTTGTGTATCATTTATCTACATTCATTTCTTTCCAAAATTGGTCATGTACATCTATTTCACAGTGATGGGTAGATGTTAAAGCACCTTTCATGCTTTCTGGTTAAAAGCACACCCCATATTTTTATTCATTAGATATCTTAGGAGGGAGCTATACCTCTTAAAAATTTAGAGGAAGGTTGTCAACCTAATGACAACTTCTCTAGCTGTTAGTATTGTTTGTTCTTCTTCTTAGGCATCTTGAGTCATTTTCTGCATTTATTTTCGAAGAACAAATATGTTCACTAATAGATTTTGGTGACTCTACTGGGGATCAAAAGTGAAAGACCAATGTTCCCAGAAATATGAAGGTGCCTCCCCAAGGATAGAGGCTGGTAGCTCTATACTCAGAAACATTCTATTCTAGGGAAGACCTATGCTGATTTAATTACACTATGGCATTGATTTCCTCTCAACCATGGGGAAATCATTTTGGGCCTCTTTCTTTGCCTATATATTCACTATTTCTTGAAGGATCAAGAAAGCATTTTCTGAAGTTCAGTGGAGAAGACTCTCAAGATGCTAAAAATCACATTCTTTCATTCACGGTTGCATGCAGAGTTTTGGGGGTAAGTAAAGAAGATGTTTTTATTTGGCTATTTATCGAATCTCTTATTGGGCTTGCAGTAGAATGGTTTCATCATTTAGAAGTAAAATGTATAACTAATTGGGATTCATTAAAGACTAAGTTCTTAGAAAGATTTAAAAGTCTTGTTGATGGGGCTGCTCTATTGTGTCAATTCTTCAATGTTCAAAAGTAAAAAGATGAATCCATTAGAGATTTCGTGGATAGATTCAACCGGCTGCTCAAAAAGATTCTAGCTCCTCTTCAACCAAGTGAGCAACTTTAGCTTTGCACTATTTTTTCCTCTTTACATTCAGATGTTCAATTTGAGTTGAAAAGAAGTAAAATAAATGATATTAAAGTTGCTCAATAAGAGGCGGTAAAGATTGAAGATGATTTGATATTAAGTGGTTTATGGAAAACTCAGATTATGAGTAATTTGAATAAGATGCCTATTATGTACAAATAGAATTTTCAGCCTATAGATTTCCATAATACTCAACCTCCTTCTGTTGAATGCTTCAATCTCTCTATTTTTTATTCCAAATATTTCGGTAGAAATGAAGTAAGTGCCGTAGAAATTAAATCTCATGTGGATAGGAGAGTTGAAGCTTATTATTTGCATTATGAGGAAGACAATGGTAAATCCATAGGTTTCCCATGTAATGTAGAAGATGAACAATCCTTGCATGGTGTAAATGGTAGAAAAGGTTATGCAAATTGCATTGTTTTGGCTCCCTTGTCTACTACAGAGATAGAATCATTTACTTTTTTAAGAAATAAGGAGAAGCATAGGATTACAAAACATGAAGAAAAGGCATTGAATACCTTTTCTCCAATGTCCATGCAAATTGAACATGAAGGCTTCACATTTCTTGAGCCAATTAATATAGAGGTATGGCTGCAAGAAGAGGTCATAAATGCTAAAAATTTTAAGCAAGATTTGAAAGCCACTTGTGTTTCCCCCAATAAGAAAGAAGCATTTGATAAAGTAGACAAGGAAGGGCCTAGTGAGGAATATACTTATCCTATCAGTAATGATGAAGACTTCACCTCTTATGCATCTATATCTCAAAATAATCAGCTACTGGATGATCCTATGCAAGTAAGATTTTTGAAGGGTTTTTATAGTAATATGCATTTTCAACCCAATACGGTGCAACCATCTTTGCTTGGTAAAGAATCTCATGCCACAATGCATCATTTACAAAAGGAGGACAATGATATGGAGGCTAAAAATTCTTTTGAAATGCCTTCTGAGGAAGCAGTGAAATCATGTGAAGAAAAAGGTGAAAGTGAAACTATTTCTTTAGGGCACACATAGTCAAAGAGTGAGGATAAAGGTTCTAGTTTGATTCTTCCTCTTCAAAATTCTCTTTCTTTTGGGAGTTATTCATTTGAGTTTGCACAAAATTGTATCAAAGAAAAAGATCCTATTGTGTTTTCTTGTGATGGTACATATAAGATGTAGGATCAGAAAGAAGAATTCAAAGAGACAGATCACTTCAAGTGTGATAATGAGGCTGAAAGTATATATTGCAAATCAGAATCAATGTGTAGGTTGTCTAATCTGGGGACTAGTTTCTCTGTGCTTGTAAAATCATATGCATTCTGACATTATATATGAGGTCATTCAGACAAACGCTATTAATTATATGTTGGACGATACTGATATGAGTCGTCCATTTGAAGAAGCATACAATGAAAAATGTCTTTTTGGGAATCAAGACACATCCAAGGGGTTTTTTTGTGAAGTCATTTTTATCAGTTTGATCATGTTGGTCACTAGTTGGCAACTGGTTTCCTGTGGACTATTCACTCATCCGGTATTGTTTTGCATAGGCAACTATTTCTCCCAGTCGGTTAATGGTTTTGCATAACCATTCCGGAGTCATATGGAGCTAGGATCTTCCTGCCATGTACATATTAGGAGTTTTTATTGTGTTGGTAGTCTAGTTTTCTATTCACCCTATTTTTGGCTTATTCTAGCTTCTTTGTCCCCTATGCTATCTAACTCTATTGCCCAATGGTTAAGGTACTAGTCCACGCTTATGATTCTGGGTTCCTTGCTTCATCCTTTGCAGTCCTCATCCCTAATGAGAGCCTGTTGTTAGCCCAAAAAATTGAACCCAAAAATTTTCAAATTTTAGTGCATAGGGATTGATGTGATCATCGCTTTGCCCTAGTCTGGTCATTTTCCATCCCAAAATTTTTTTAAGTCTTGAAAGCATTTGTATGAGTCTTTTTCATCGAGTGTTTTTCAAATTCTTGAATCTTTTGTTTTCCTGACTTATGTTCCTAAGTGCAAAAAATGGCCGGCTTCATGATTTCTCCTTTATGTCAGGGAAGTTTAGAGTTTTTGAAAGTCACTCTAATAGTTCAAAGGATCATAAGATCTCTGATGCTTTGACCTCACTCATTGTCAGGAATTTTCAAATTTTGTGAACTCCTTCTCAAGGTTCAAAGTTTAGAATCTGCTCCAACCCCCAACTAATCAGCATTTTTGTGGTGCTCGTTTTTCAAGATATTATCATCTCATCAGATTACTCATATGGTATACAATGAGAATGTATTTTTAGGAGTTATGAAACATGAACTCAATCTTAAGACTCATTATTCAAGATACAAAATCAATGATGCATTAATTACCTCTTAAATGACAAGTGTAACGGAGCTCGCTAAGGTGGTAGCACAGCATTAATGAGTTTAAAAACTATCATTACTTCCTAGCGTAATTAAATAAACCTAACTATAGAGAAAGGTGACAGTACTCTCTAAGTTCAGTCTTTCTTGTCGACCAAGTCATCTTTTAGAATGGGACTTCCTGCAAATAGTGAAATTTGGGATGATGAGCCTATGCCTATTCTACAACCTAATTTGCATTGACTTGAGGAGGAGTAAATTGATATCATGTCCCAGCTACACACAGTTGCTTGGAAGGAGAAAACCAGTTATGCTGAATACTGTAGGGCAATTTTCATCCTAAAGGAGGAAGAAGAACGTACTGAGTTGCAGCAACTTTTTATGGAGATACGCTTGGAATTGGGGGCAGTTTAATGCCAATTGTCTTGTATGTATGAAGTTCTTTTGTAATTAGTGATGATAATTACAATTTTGGTATAATGTAACTATTTCTATTTTTGAGGTCACTTTCTTGATAACAGTTACTCGAAAAAAACCATTTCAAATAGTTATAGTTTCTAGGAAAGTTTTGAAAATTTATATAAGGGGAAGGACTTTCAAAGGGAAGCATCGACTGTTTGTGAATAGGGGAAGCATCTTTTTCTGACTGTTTGTGAACA
This sequence comes from Cunninghamia lanceolata, assembly GCA_027924645.1. Classification (NCBI taxonomy): domain Eukaryota; kingdom Viridiplantae; phylum Streptophyta; class Pinopsida; order Cupressales; family Cupressaceae; genus Cunninghamia; species Cunninghamia lanceolata. The sequence goes on from BSBN01000030.1 coordinate 5,699,337, forward strand.
AGGGAAGGAGAGCAAGTTTATTCTATTTTACTTTCCAGTTATATTTTTCTTAGCTCAGCTTATGTATGGAGGCATTGTAGAAACTTTGAGTTTTGTTATATTGAAGAAATGAAGAATTACTTACAGAACTTTATGTCTCCAAGTATCTTCCATGATTGCAATTGTTTTTGTGTCAACTTGTAATCTGTCTTCGATATTACTTCTTTTATGATGGTATGTGCTAAGGAGGAATATAGTTGTATCTTTAATCAATTTATCCTTGTTTGTAAATGTTGGATAGGTGGGCTGTGTATTATTTATCTACATTCATTTCTTTCCAAAATCACTCATGTATGTTTATTTCATGTTTCTGGGTAGATGTTAAAGCACCTTTCTTGCTTTCTGGTTAAAAGCACACCCCATATTTTTATTCATTGCATATCTTAGGAGGGAGTTGTAACTTTTAAAAATTCAAAGGAAGGTTGTCAACCTAATGAAAAATTCTCCATCTATTAGTACTATTTGTTCTTCTTCTTGGGTGTCTTGAGTCATTTTCTATATTTATTTTCAAAGGACAAATCTGTTCACTAACACATTTTTGCATAGAAAATTTCAACAAAAACTAGCAATTTTCATGCATTTTCATTAGATTTGCATTGGAATATTAAATCTTGGAATTCATTTTCAGATCTAAGAGTAATTCATTTTCATCATAAAACAGACTTCAAAACATTCATATAGCATTTTGTGCCAAAATCTAAAACCTAGGGCTTCAAAAACACTAATTTTCACTAAATTTGGCCTTATCCACTCTAAACTTACACCATAGGCGTGTTGTGAAGGGTATTTTTGCATCAATTGGCTATTAGTAGGGTAATCATTTTTTCCCCTCCTAAAAATCTTCACAACACCCTTTTAACGGGCTCTTGTTTTGAAATTTTGGTGAAAAACTACACATTTTGACTATTTTTGCCCTAGGGTTTGACCTAGTTTGGACTCCAACCATGTTGTGATCAATTTTATGGATTGAGGTGACTCATATCATTGATTTTATTTTATTCACCTCCTCAAATTCATTACAACACCCCTTTTTCTAGGTCTTGGAATTGAAAAACCGTGAAAAACAACCTATTTTTGCTATATTTTCACTAGGGTCTTACCTTAAGTGGCACTAAAATTGTGTTGTGGTGGGAATTTTGACATTAAGTGGCTTTTATTACTGATATAATTTGATTTCCATCATCACTTTTCTCACAACACCCTTTGTTATGCTCTTTTACATTGAGTTTTGGTGAAAAAAGTGTTTATTTCAACATATTTTCACTATAGTTTGACTTGGCATTATCTTGGATTTGCATCAAGAGTGTGTTGAGAAGGATCATATTGCTGTTTTTGACTGATCTCAGACATATATTTTTTTTCCCTTGACTAAAATCCTTACAACACCCTTTGTCTTATTCATTTGCATTGAAAAAGTACAAAAAATCAAGCATTTTAGGCCATTTGTGCATATAGTTTTGCACTTGTCTTTGACATACTTTTGGAAAGCTTTTAAAATATGATATTGCATTGATTTGAAGAAATATATCATGCATACTTCTTTAGAAGAGTTGTTTGCATACATCGTAGACATTGATCATTTCTCTAAATTCACTAATAAACATCCTCAAGTCTTGGAACAAATAGCACACATTCATGATGTTAATCTCTCTATATGCTCCACATATGAAATCCTTTGTTATATATCTAATGTTGATAGCTTAACAAACTTCATAGGAATATACCCTTGGATATTGGATGATCTCACTAAATTCATGGTCAATAATATATATACAAGTGATGATCTTAACATGTTAGATGAAGCCTTAGATGACTTTATGGAACATTCTACTATGACACCTATTGCTAAAACATGTGATGATAACTATGGTTTACCTTATGATCCCTCTCCAAAGGTTGTTCCTCCTCATGAGGACAGTTTGATGCAAGAGAATGATTTCATTGACACATCTTTTAACATCATACCACCAAATCTTCATTCTAATGCTCACTCTGGCTAAGATGAAGCATTAGCAAATGAAGAGCCATCACCACTTTGCCATTCTGATGCTCTCCCTAGCCAAGAGGAAGAATTAGTGAATGAAGAAATTCCTTCAACAAAGAAAATTCCATGGGTAGACAATGAGCTTTCATCTAACAATAAAAACTCTATCATAATGCATGAAACCTCTATGGATCATCCTAGCAACCTTGTTCCTTTAGTTGATTGCTCACACACCTTGGATTTCAATAAGGAAGAGAAGACCTTTAATGTCCCTCCTTTGATCAAATATTCAAGTCATTTGGACATCACTAAGGGCATAGCACTAGTGGATGAGGAGAAGTCTCTCACATTAAATATGGATGTTGAGATCACTCAAAATAATTTGTTTCTCCCACCACCTAAGAGGATAGAGCATATGTGTACTAATGAACTTCAACAAGAACACATTCCACCTAACATTGAGACAAACCAAGAAGTATTTAAGAATGAACAAAAGAATAATGACAATGACTTGGCAATTATACCTTATGTTTGGGAAGATGACAATGATTTTCTTGATGACAAGACTTAGCACGAAGATCCTACAAGTAAGTATCTCTAATCTTTTATCTCTCATGTTGTGCTTCCCCCGTAATGTGTTATGTGTTCTTTAGGCCTCCTGAGATGACCCCTGATTTTCCCGTAAGGTCTGGGATACCAAGAGACCACCTCTGTTGTGACCTTCTTCTATTCGTATCATCTCTCTCTAATTTCATTATTGTGTGTTGTGTCTTGTGAACATAGCATTGCAATTGGTGACTTGGGGGCACCCTCCTACATGACTGTCCCTAAGACACTTGTTTCTCCTCTCTAATTTATTGTTTCCCTTCCTCTAGTGCTTCTATCTAGCGGGTGGATGATGAAAAACATTTATACTTATGTGGACCTAGTGTCCTTTTTGAGAGCAATAAAAAAATGTACTTAGTTCCTAATATGATGATGGGGTTGTATATCTTATCTGACACTTGGCTAGTGGAAGCACTCATGCTTCCGCGTAGTGACTATGATGATGTTTTTATCTCATTTACAAACCTTAACAATACTACTTCGCTGTTCACCTTTGTTTGTCTTTGAATCTAGCCTTGGCGGTACTCGATCCAGAGAGCTTCGTGATATAGCCCTATAGTTATCCTTGAACTCTGAATTTGTGGTATAACCTTGGCTCTTTGTGTGGTTAATCATATGCATTGATGTTGTTGTTTATCATGATTTTGTAGACACTAACATGTTTCTTGCAGGGATGTGTTTGTGGGAACATTTGGCAATCGTGAAGTACATGTCACCTCCGGGGGGCATGGGCTTTGCAAGAGCTTGTGTTCCCTTAACGTGCTTGATATCAATGCATGATATCAACCACCTTAAGGTGGGGGCATATAAGGTAATTTGTCTGTTGTAGATGTTAGCAATGTCCTTGTCCTCAGGTGTAGTTTAAAGACTAGCTTGATGAGTGCTTCTTGCATCCTGAGTTTGTTTTCAATCAATCAATCATGTAAGCCCTCTATAGAGGTGGGATATCACATATATCCTTTTTTATCTTAAGTCCTCTATAGAGGTGGGGATGGTGTATTTCTGGGAGCAAATTGCATCAATCTGTCATTTTCAAAAAGTTCTTTGTGGAGGCAAGGAGCGATTCTGTGACTAACTCAACCCTTAAGCGTGTTTTTCAGTGATTGTTGTGGTGAAGCCCAATCATTGGTGTGTGCCTATAATGTGTCTGAGATGGTGTTGGACCTAGAAATAGGTACACTCCATCGCTTGTAAGTCGTGTTTTCTCTATGTCTTCAAGTGTGTGTGTTTGGCCTGCTTGCTTTGTTTGGCGTGTTTGTTGCCCCATATGCAGTCTAAAGACTTGCTTGATGAGTGCATCCTGCATTTTGGGAGGTTTTGCATGTCTTCCATGTATGTTGCCCAATATGCAGTCTAAAGACTAGCTTGATGAGTGCTTCCTACATTATGGGAGGTTTGTTTACTTTCCAATACTTGCATTTGCATTTCATATATATGAGAAAAAGAAAAAAAATAATCATGCCTGTCTTCTATGCATTAATGTGTCTTCTATGCATTTAGTGTCTTCTCCATGTTCTACATGACTATAACTATCTTCTTCATGTTTTATGTGCATGTTACTATCTTCTATGTGATTGGTGTGTCTTCTCCATGCTTGGCGTGTTTGCTGTGTTTGTGACCTTAATTTAATGCATATATTGGCCTTGCATTTATACATACATTAAAGTGGGGGATAAATGTAATGTTAGAAAATGTCCCCTTGGGGGCTTTTCCATCATAAGGTTTAGCTCCTGGGTCTGTAGTGTACATTTAGGACAACTTACTTCATAATTTGGCATCCCAATAGAATGAGCCCTAGGTAGCATGACAAATGGGACCTAGGAGGACCCCTTGAGCTTGACCCTACCCAAAATAGGGGGAGGACTTGGGCACTTGCACCCTAGTCCTACCCTATTTTGGGGTAGTCCCAACTTTTGGGTGTCGGCTTGTGACCATTACTTGGGTCCTATGCCGACACGGTAAGTTTGAATTTACGAAATCTTGGTGGGAGTGTTTGTAGTTGCATATAAAAGCATGTTTAGGAATTCATTTGTAAACTAGATTTCAACTAGATGGAAATTGTGATGTTCATGCATTCTCAAGGTGATTCAAGGATTTCATTGTGTTGCAAGAGTAGAATTGTGTTGTTTATGTGTTTGTGTTTGCAAATTTGAGGATCCATTTCATCATGGAATGAAGGGCATCTTCCTCCCATGAGATCTTCAATACAAGGTGACATTATATTGTGTTTTCATCATCATTTCCTTTAGTTTTTGCCTCTGCCTCACAAGGGCACACACTCTCTATCTAACAATGGTGTTTAGAGACTTAAGTGTCCTCCGAGGCTTGACTAAGACAAGACTCTAAACATCACAACCCCCTCCCAAAGTTTGTGATTGCAGGTTATAGTTGTCGCATCTAGAAAACATGGAGTTGTAGGAAGGATCAGCAGACATCAAGGATTTAGGATTTGAAGAGAAGTAGGACATCAAAACCTTTTTGGGACTTGGGTGCTAGTCCTTGTGTCCTCCGTAGTTGAATTCCCAGAAATAGAAGTTACAATATAGGTCAATGTCGAAAGAAGGTCAGGATCCTGCAAAGAAACTGGTATCTTGGACTTGGGTGCCCACTCCTTAATCTTTGATTTTTCTACCTCAAAGCCCTAAAAATAGGTATTCTGTAATTTGATATTTTACTTCCCTCTGCAAGAGATTGTTCTGTTATTCTTCTGTTTACAGTCATATTTGTGAAATTAGGGTTTTAATGGTTAATTAAGCATAGGAGAAGGAAAATTGATAATTAAACACCCTAATCCAAGCTTCCCTACATCTCACAATGACCTAGGGTATGATAGTGCCTGGCCACTTGACCCTAGATTCTTAAATGTTAAAGGTGAAAGGAGGATTCAAACATCTAACAACTAAAACATTAAACAAATCCAATTTTCCCCTAAATAGAATTAAGGTGTCTCAACCTTGGTAATTCCTTGCACTTATTATTTGTAATATATTTATTTATTTAGCCTATGTTGTATTTTTGTTGTACATCCTATTTTGTCATTTAGTGTGAAGTGGCACGGTGAGTTGTCACTCCACTTGTAAGATGACTAGGATGGTCAACTCACTCCACGTGGAGATAGGTGTCCCCTTTGTGTGGTAGAGATTTTCTACCATGTGTTGACATCTTGACTAGTGTGTAAGTGAATCTTGACTGAAACAGTTATGATAGATTCCTATGATAGAATCTACGATGCGTAAGAGTCAAAAATGGAATGTTCTATGACAGGTGAAGACATGTGTCACAAGGCATCTTGGAAGAAGGCATCTTTGGGTGCCCCAAGGAGGGTTATGACATGTTGTAAGAGAATATGCTATTTTTAGCCTGTGTATAATAGATTCTCTTACAACTATAAGATATGATAGCTATGACAGATTCTATGGCAGTTGTAAGAGTTGTAAGAGTATCTGTTATAGTCCAACTTGGGAATAGGTGACTTCTTTGGGATGGGGTGATATGAAAAGTGTCACGAACACCCTGCAATGTTGGACAAGTGTCCATAGGCATGGATTTTGGGCCATGAGGCCATGTTGGACGCCCATCTCACTTGATAGGCTCATTTTTGCCTTGTAACTTCTATATAAATAGGTGCTTTGAGAGGAGATGTATTATGTGATTGACAGGTACTGTTATGCTACTGGATTATCTCTAGATATGAGTGTCAAAGACTATTGCAAGAGCATTGGCTCTGTAAGTATATTATAAACCTCATTGTTTAGATAATACATTTGAGCTGTGTTTTGGAGTGTGGAGTTTTTCACCCATAAGGGTTTTCCCCACGTATATCTTGTCTCTCTCTTCTTCTGTCTTGCATTCTTGTGTTGTGTATTGCTATAATACGTCTATTATTGGATTAACAACTTTGTAATTATAAAGGTTGAAAAGAATTTGCACTCATCTCTCCTCATTAAATTAGTGTAGGAAGCGATTTTCGTACACCTGGCTTCCTTTCAAGTTACCAGCGGGACCCACAACAAAGCATGGTAGAATAGTGTGTCCAACTAACACATGGCACATTCCACTATCTTCATACACCATAGAAATAAAACATACATTTTCCCAATAGAAGACAGGCTAGGACATGTGGAGCGATGGTGCAATTGGGAAGGAAACTTGCTCTTGCTTTTGTTTAGAATTTGCACCAAGCTGACACATGGAGTGATGGGACAATGTGGGGAGAGTATTGCTTTATTTTTCATTAGTTGTATCAAGCCAACCCATGGAGTAATCTGCTGCTAGATACAAGATGCAAAGTATAAAGGCACATACCTTTAAAACAACACTCACTCTATTAGGTGAGATGGAGCCATGAATTCATTAAAGGGCTTGACAAAAGCTTAAGCATATGAGTAAAATTTTAAGAATGGGAAATAAGTGGTGATTCAAAAGGAGGGGGCTGGTAAAAGAATGACACTCCTAGACATCAAGTTGTGACTTAAAGGATCTACATGGGAAATAGGCAGTCAACTCAGAATTAGAGCAAAAATGGTGCAGTCATGGTTAGGAGGGTCCACAAAGTGAACAGTCCAGGACGTGCAACAAGAGTAAACATAATAGAAAAAACTCAAGAATAGAATGCAAATGCAGATTTAGTCATTCAATATTTTATAGATTCAAAATACAAACATGTTGGCAACATGCGGACTTAGAGATTAGGGCTCTTAAGCTTGATTCTCTAGTTACAACATATGTGCAAGATATAGCTTTAAACTCTTAGGTATGAATAACTGATTATCTTTTAACAACATATCCTCTTGAATGAAATAGTCCAACAACTTACTTCTATCTATCACAATAGGTTCCTTACATGCTTTCCAAGGTTCTGCAAAATCAATTCCTCATACATGTTCTTCAATTCATCAAATTCTAACACTTCAACTCTCATCTCTATCAGCAAATTCCTTCTCCTACTCAATGTGTCTGCAACTTTGTTTGATTTTCCAATTCTATACTTTAGTACAAAAGTGTAACTCTACATGAACTCTACCTATCTCATATATCTCTGATTCAACTTTCCTTGACTATTCAGGTACTGCAAAGCTTGATGATCTATATACAACACAAACTCTTTAGGTGACAAATAATGTCTCCACTTCTTCAAGGTTTGAATTATGGCATAGAACTCCTAATAATAAACTAAATATCTTCTCCTTGCATCAGTCAACTTCTCACTGAAATATGTTATAGGTATAACTTCTTGACCTAATACTGCTCCAATTACATTTCCACTTGCATCACAATCTACTTGAAATACTTTGTTGAAATCTGGTAATGCCAACACATGTTGCTCCATTACTTTCTACTTCAATAATTAAAAAAAATTATCTACTCTTGATGTCCACTTAAAGTCCTTTCTATCACCTCTCATTGTCTCTATCATAGGGCTACATACTGAACTAAAATTTCTGATGAACTTTTGGTAGAAACTAGCTAATCCATGAAATGATCTAACTTCTCCAATGCTCTCAGGTGTAGGCCATTCAACAATTGCTATAACTTTCTTAGGGTCCATCTTCAATCCTTCCATAGAAATTACAAATCCCAAGTATACCAAGTCTTCCTTCATGAAACTACACTTCTTGATGTTTATCAGCAATTTCTCTTCTCTCAACCTCTGCAACACTTGTCTCAGGTGCCGCAAATGTTCTTCTTTCATCTTACTAAAAATTAGAATATCATCCAAATATACAATAACAAACTTATGCAAGGATTTATTCAAAACTTCATTCATCAATCTCATAAAAGTAATTGGTGCATTAGTCAATCCAAAAGGCATAACTAACCACTCATATAATCCTTCATTTGTCTTAAAAGGAGTCTTCCATTCATCTCATTCTTTGATTTTGATCTAATGGTATCCACTCTTCAAGTCTATCTTTGTAAAATATTTTGCTCTACTCAAACAATCCATAATGTCATCCATCCTAGGAAATTGAAATCTATACATAACTATGATCTTGTTGATTGCTTTGGAGTCTATACACATCCTCCATTCTCCATCCTTCTTCAGTGCTAACACTACAGGTACTCCACAAGGACTCAAGCTTTCTCTAATTAAACCTTTCCTCAACAACTCATGTATCTATCTATTCAGTTCTTCATTCTCTACTAGTGTCATTCTGTGTACTACTTTGTTAGGAAAACTAGTTCTAGGTATAAGATCCATGTGATGACTAATACTCCTGATTGGTAGTAATCCTTCAGGTACATTATCTAATATTGAAAGGAAACTAGGTGTGCAGAAATCACTTCCTACACTAATCTATTGAGGAGAGGGCTATGCAAATTCAAATATATCCTAACTATTATAGAAATGTTAAACCATTGACATGAGATATTGCAGCAAAACACAAGAACCGAAAAGTAGACAGAAGAAGAGAGACAAAGATTTACAGTGGGGAAAACCCTTATCGGGTGAAAAACCCCACACTCAGAAACCTGCACAATGTGTTAACAAATCTGAAAGAATGTTTACAGTACACTTGCAATGCAAGCTTCAATGGTCTTCAAAACTCATGTCTAGAGTCAATCTGGTAGCATAACAATACCTGTAAACCTATGATACAAACTCCATCTCCAAGCACCTGTTTAAATAGGAAATACAAGGCAATATTGGACCTTTCTTGGAATGGGCATCCAACATGACTTCATGGACCAAAACCCATGCCCAAGGACACTTTGTCAGCATTGTAGAATGTGCCTGACACTTGTCCACAACTCCCATCTCAAAGGGGTCACCTATTTCAAAAATGGGCTATGACAGATGCTCTTACGACACTTACGACCGTCATAGAATCTGTCATAGTGGTTACAACTTACAATTGTAAGAGAATCTATCATACACATGCTATAAATAGCATATTCTCTTACAACATGTCATATTCCACCTTGGGGTGCCCAAATATGCCTTATTCAAAGATGCTTCATGACACATGTCATCATCTGTCTTACAACCTTCTATTTCCAACTCTTACATGTCATAGATTTGTCATAGGAATTTGTCATAACTGTTTTGGTCAAACATTCCTTACACAACATGGAAGATGCTGACACGTGGCAGAATATTCCTACCACTAAGTGGGACGCCTATCTCCTCATATGAGGACAAAATAACAAGTTGTCATATTCCATGTGGGATTGACACATCACCGTGCCAGATCCCACAACATGACAATATGGGATTTCCAAATATTTACAACATAGGCAATTAAATAATAAATACAAACATTACACATGCAGAGAATTACCAAGGTTGAGACACCTTAATTCCCAACATTCTCCCACTTGTTGAACACCTTGTAAGAGCCAATAGAAAAATAGGATTTAACTGCTATAGGCCGAGAGGCCCATAGACTCTGAACACCATTTGAACTTCTCTATGCTCACTGGTTTTGTCAATGCATCTACAACATTCTTCAAAGTATCTACCTTCTCCAAATTTACCTTTCCATCCTCAACCATGTCTCTCACAAAGTGAAACTGAACATCCATGTGCTTGGTTCTAGCATGGAAAGTTGGATTCTTCTCAAGGCAAATTGCACTCTGACTATCACAACTGATCGTGATCTGACCTGCATCAACACCAATATTTGAACACAAACTCTTAAGCCAAATGACTTCCTTACAAGCATGAGTTGGTGCCATATACTCAACTTCTATCATGGACAAAGAAACAACAGGTTGTTTTCTCATCCAACTAATAGCACCACCAAATAGTGTAAACACATAAGCACTAGTGGATCTCTTGCTGTCAATGTCACTTGCCCAATTTGGATCTACAAATCCATCAATATCAATAGAATGCAGAGGTCCTGAAACATTACCATGATAGAAAATGGAGTACTCGGAAGTACCCCTCAAATATCTAAACACTCGCTTAACTGCATCCCAATGAACCCGTCCAGGATTAGCCATATATTGACTAAGGACTCCCACTACTTGGGCAATGTCTGGTCTTGTGCAGACCATAGCATACATCAAACTGCCAACAACACTAGCATAAGGTACTCTACTCATGTCCTCCACCTCACTAAGAAATTTTGGACAATCCTCAATAGACAACTTTGTCCCCAAAGAAATGGGAACACACAATGGTCTACAATCTGCCATGCTGAATCTGTCCAACACGGTCTTCACATACTTACTTTGGCTTAACCAAAGTTTTTTGTTGGTTCTGTCTCTTCTAATTTCCATTCCTAGAATGTACCTAGCTGCCCCTAAATCTTTCATTTCAAACTGTACTAACAACTGAGATTTAAAATCAGAAATCATATTCTTACCTTTCCCAACAAGAAACATATCATCAACATACAGTGCAACAATGAGAATATGATCACAATCAAATTGATAGTACACATAGTGATCTGATTTCGATCTCACAAATCTAATTGACAACACAAAGGCATCAAACTTCAAGTACCATCTCCTAGGGGATTGTTTCAAACCATACAAAGACTTCTTAAGTTTGCAAACCAAATTTTCTTTACCTTTCACCATGTAATGCTCTGGCTGTGACATGTAGATTTCTTCCTCCAAGTCACCATGAAGGAAAGTTGTCTTCACATCCATCTATTCTACCTCCAAGTCATAAGCTACTACAAGAGATAATAGGAATTGAATGGATGTTAGCTTTGCAACAGGAGAGAAGATCTCATCATAATCTATACCCTCTACTTGTGAATACCCCTTCGTAACCAATCTGGCATTATACTTCTCAACACTGCCATTTGCACCAATTTTCTTCTTGAACAACCATTTGCATCCAACGGGTTTCCGTCTAGGAGGCAAAGGCACCAAGTCCCAAGTTTGATTCTTTTCCAAAGAAGCCATTTCTTCCTCCATGGCCTCCTTCCAAGAACCTGTATCCTTCATATCCAAAGCCTCTGATACAGTTCTAGGTTCATCACTATTAGTAAGCAAAGCATAAGCACAACTAGAATCAAGCAATGTAAAACTAAACCTTTCAAGTTACTTTCTTATCCATGTAGACCTCCTCAAGAGCTGAGGTTGAGGTGTTGGATCTAGGGCATACAACTGAGAGGGGGGGGGTGAATCAGTTGTATAAAATTCTTGTTCTTTCAACACTTGATTCTTTGTTGTTAGTTAGCAGCATATCAATTAATCATCCATGAAAGCATAATACATAAACACAAGAGCAGATAAGTATCAACACATTGAACACCAAGATTTTGATGTGGAAAACCCGGTTAAGGGAAAAACCACGGGGTGATTAACCCAAGAATTATTCTCTGTTAGAAGAATAAAGAAAAATGAATGGCACATGCCAATTAGGGCTCACTGCCCGAGCACACTGCTCACAAAGAGGCCCACTTCCTACAAGGAGACACACTGTCTACAAAGTGATAAAAATCACAGTCTTGAACTGGAGAATGACATCTCTACCATGTCTGGATCAGTTCCAATTAAGCCCAAAAACCTCTGTTCTGCCTTTCGCACTTCTCTTCGCTATGCCACACTCATCCACACACACCACACCTTGAAATGAACTCACAGACCGTTATTTATACAAGACATCGACTTAGGATCAAACATCTAAGTTGGCAAACAATCATAAGAGTATCCGCAAGATGAATAACACATCCGGTCGGCCACCACTAGAACATTCGCAGGATGAACAACTCATCCGGTCGGCTAAACAGAGCAAGAACTTCATCCGGAAGAATAACTTCAATTCCGGGCTCTACTATCAATGCGGATCAACAACACAACCTCAACACGATCCAGAAAACTTCACAAGCCTGTCTGAATGACCAGGTACGTCCGCATTTCCTTTACTTACTGAAATCTCTTATCCTCCTTATCCGGAACTTCAAGAACACAGTCTGTCGCCACTGTCATAATGCAAGAGGTACTTCCGGACCTCCAAATCATACACAACTCGAGATGGCACATCACAAGGACATCCCAAATACTCTTTCCAATCCGCAGATTAGGATTGTACAATTCCAGACCTCACCGGACCTTTCTGTGATCCTCTGTCACCTCTAAGCACTTGCCGGAACCGGTTTCACACAGATAGCCATAACTTCTTCAGGTCTTCATGCGGACCTCTGAAAACTTGACTGAAGCATCTCAAGACTCATATCTGCAAACCCTTTAATCCACATCCTCCAGTTTTCAACCCATCCAATATATTTGCCTTCTTCTCATCACTGTTCTTCACTGTTCCTGACTGAGGGTAATTTTCTCAATATCCTCAACACACAGCTCATCCAATCCTTCTTGTCAATGTAATATGAGTATGTTGACATCAATGACAACACTGGTTCACCTCATACTTGCAACAATCTCCCCCTTTGTCATTGATGGCAACATATGATGTGAAAAACCATCAAGACAAGAACTTCTCCTTTCTGTCACAGCTCCCCCTATCAACAACAACTTTTTACATGTCTTCTCTCCCCCTTTGATCATTAACCACTTGTTTTTCACATGTCTTCTCTCCCCCTTTGACATCAATGGCAAAGGGCTCATACTTGCAATTCTAATACATCAGAATCATACCAGCTGCTCCCCCTTAGTAGCAGCTCCCCATCATCAATCTGGATCACAAGATATGACTGTGATATCCACCGGACTGATGCACATCAGTGCATCTTAGTTTATCACCGGAGGGGCCATGACCCCTAACTTCTCCCGGAGATATTCAAAAGAGTCCTTGGGAAGAGGTTTTGTAAAGATATCTGTAATCTGATCCTTGGAGGGAACATACTCCAATCTGACTTCTTCCTTGTTTACTTGTTCTCTCAAAAAGTGAAATTTGATAGATATGTGCTTAGTCTTAGAGTGCAATACCGGATTCTTAGAAATATTAATTGCACTTGAATTATCACAGAAAATTGTGATAGGCTCCTCATATTCAACTTTGATGTCTCTTAGCATCTGCTTCATCCATAAGATTTGAGTGCAACTACCTGCTGCTGCAATGTATTCTGCTTCAGTTGTAGACAGAGATATTGCATCTTGTTTCTTGCTTAGCCAAGAAACCAATCTCTTCCCCAAAAAGAATGCTCCACCACTAGTGCTCTTCCGGTCATCCACATCTCCTGCCCAATCTGCATCTGTGTAAGCATGAAGAGAGAAATCCGGATCTCTAGGGTACCATAGACCATACTCAACTGTTCCTTTCAAGTACCTAAAAATTCTTTTGATTGCCATAACATGAGATTCTCTAGGATCAGCCTGGAATCTTGCCACAAGACCAACAGCCTGCATTATATCTGGTCTAGTTTGAGTGAGATACAACAATCCACCAATCATTGATCTATATTTTGTCTGATCTGCCTTTGGAGAGTCATCATCTTTGCTTAACTTACATCCGGTTGCCATAGGAGTGTTCATAGGTTTTGAGTCTTCCATACCAAATTTCCTTAACAATTCTTTCACATATTTGGTCTGAGAAATGAAGATCCCTTCTTTTGTTTGAGTAATTTGCAGACCCAAGAAGAAATTCATTTCACCAAGCATAGACATTTCAAACTCACTTTTCATCTGATTTGCAAAAGTTTTGCACATACTATCTCTTCCTCCAAAAATGATATCATCCACAAACACTTCATCAATCAATATGTTTTCATGATCAATTTTGAAATATAAGTTACTGTCAGCAGTACCTTTGTTGAATCCAATCTGCACAAGATGCTTATCCAACCTTTCATACCATGCTCTTGGGGCTTGCTTCAATCCATACAAAGCTTTCTTCAACTTGCAGACCATATCATCATTATCAGACAATTGAAATCCATCCGGTTGTTCAATGTAGACTTCTTCTTCCAGATCACCATTTAGGAAGGCAGACTTGACATCCATCTGATATACCTTGAAGTCTTTGAAGGCAGCAAATGCAAGAAGTAATCTGACTGCTTCAATTCTTGCCACCGGAGCAAAAGTCTCTTCAAAGTCAATTCCTTCTATTTGAGAGTAGCCTTTGCAGACCAATCTAGCTTTGTTTCTGATTACTTCACCAGCTTCATTTAGTTTGTTCCAGAAGACCCACTTGGTTCCAATTACATTCCTGTCTCTAGGTCTGGGAACAAGATCCCAAGTATGATTTTTCTCAATTTGCATCAATTCATCTTTCATTGCTTTGGTCCAGTTTTCATCATTGCAGGCTTCATTTATTGTTTTAGGTTCAATCTTTGAAATCAGACAACATTCATCCTGATTTTGAGCAACATTCCTTCTAGTTTGTACACCTTTGCTTTTGTCACCTATGATCTGATCTTCAGAGTGGTTCAGTCTTACATACCTTGGAATTTTGGGAGTATCCTGCACTGCTGCTTCTTGATCAGGCTCATTCAAACCTATCTCTTCTTCCTGATTTACCGGATCAGGCTGACTCTGTCTCACCGGAGAGGATTGAGGTCCTTGAACACTATCTTGGTCATCTTCATCAAACTCATAAAATCTTGAAGGCTTCTCAATTCCTTCATCAACTTTCACATTGGTGCTTTCTATCATCTTCCTCAATCTCTTATTGTAACATCGGTATGCTTTGCTTTGAGTGGAGTAACCCAAGAAAATTCCTTCATCACTTCTAGCATCAAACTTTCCTAGATCTTCATCTCTTTTAATATAACACTTGCTACCAAATACTCTGAAATATTTCACAGTAGGAGTGATGCCAAACCAGAGTTCATAGGGGGTCTTACCGGTGTTGTTTCTGATTTGAACTCGATTGAGAGTGTAGACTGCAGTGCTGATAGCTTCCTTCCAAAACATTTGAGGAACATTTGCTTCCAACATCATTGTCCTGGCAGCTTCCTGAATGGTCTGGTTCTTTCTCTCAACCACTCCATTCTGCTGTGGAGTCCTAGGAGCAGACAACTGTCTCCTTATACCCTGCTTCTCACAAAAATCAATGAACTCACCAGATGTAAATTCACCACCTCTATCAGACCTTAGACACTTTAGTTTCAATCCAGTTTGATTCTCTACCATAGCTTTGAAGATCTTGAACTTCTCAAATGCTTCTAATTTTTCTTTTAGAAAGGTAACCCACATCATCCGGGAATGATCATCAATTAACAACATGAAATATCTATCACCTTGTAGACTCATGATTCTTGTCGGACCACAGAGATCAGTATGTACTAATTCCAACAATCCGGTAGAAGACTGATCTTTGCTTTTGAAAGAGACTCTGCTTTGTTTACCTAGCTGACATTCTTTGCACAAACTATTTGTAGGTTTCATCAATTTTGGAAGATCTCTTACGGCCTGAGTATTGCTTATCTTGATGATGTTATCAAAATTTACATGGCACATTCTTCTATGCCATAACCAACTCTAATCAATTTGAGCAAACAAACAACTTTTATTTGAACCAACCAGATGAAAGATATTACCTTTTGTCTGAGTACCGGATGCAATCTCAGTTCCGGAGTTTGTAAAGATTCTGCATTTTCCATTTTTGAATCAGAGATCATAGCCTCTGTCCACTAACTGACCAACACTAAGAAGATTGTGCTTCAATCCTTCAACATACAGTACGTTACCTGTTTTGCTCTTTCCATCGAAGGAAATAGTTCCCCTGCCTCTGATTCTGCTAGCAGAATTGTCACCAAACTTTACCATTCCTCCTTCATACCTTTCCAAATTCAAGAACTTATTCTTGTCACCAGTCATATGGTGAGAACATCCACTGTCAATAACCCAATCATCCTTTTCTTCCACTTGAGCAGCCAAAGCTTTTTCAACAACTTTGTGATTGACAGATTCAGAGAGTATTGAATCTTCTTCCTTGATGGCAATAAACACCCACTCATTTCCGGATTTGCTTCCTAGTTCTGATTCATCATCTGTTACTCCTTCATTGTCATCTTCTTCGTGAACATAATAGCAATTCTTTTGAAACCTTTATCTGTTAGTATTAGATCTTGCAGATCTTTCTGGACATCTTGAAGCAAAATGACCAATCTTATTGCAGTTGAAACACTTAAAGAGTAGTTTTCCTTCATACTTACCGGATCCTCTTGGCAGTCTCTTTGCAATGAGGGCTTCAAGTTGAGCTGTTTCTGCTTCTTCTTCCTCCATGTCTCTTCTTGCTTGATCATACCATGACATTTTCCTTGATGAGTTTTCTCCCGGATCAAATCTCTGTTTGCCTTTCACATAGGCACTGGCTTTGAAAGCAGATTCAGTCTTGGGAGGATCATCTCCAAACTTGGTCATTTCAAATGCAGCTAGTTTGCCAGCCAGTTGTTCTCTTGTGACAGTTGTGTGGGCTCTGAATTCATCCATGGCAGCAACCTTGATTTTGTAGGCAGCAGGAAGGGATCTTAGGATTTTGCAGACAATCTCATTTTCATCTAAAGTTCCACCAGCATTTCTGATTCCACATACCAGCTCATTCACTCTTGGCATAAAGGTAGTGATGTTTTCATCATCTCTCATTTTCAATCTTTCAAATTTCCCTTTCAGACTTTGCAATCTTGCACTTTTGACAAACTCATCTCCTTCATACAGAAGTTCCAGTTTAGTTAGGATCTCATATGCAGTTGGTAGGTCAATAACATTCGAGAGATCTGAGTCATTCAATGCACTTAGAAGAGCTTCCTTGGTCCGCAGATTGTTTTCAGCTTCTGTGATTTCATTCAGAGTTGTCGGACCACCTTGTGGAGGTACATATGGTTTTGAAACCATAGCCAAGTATGTTTTTCCCATACATTCCAAGTGACACTTCATGCGACCTTTCCAGAGAGTGAAGTTGGTTCCATCGAACTTCGGACTATCCTTCTTGTATGACGACATCCTGGATCTCCTCAAGCGGTTAAGCTCCTATCAGAGGAACTTAGCTCTAATACCAATTGTTGGATCTAGGGCATACAACTGAGAGGGGGGGGGGTGAATCAGTTGTATAAAATTCTTGTTCTTTCAACACTTGATTCTTTGTTGTTAGTTAGCAGCATATCAATTAATCATCCATGAAAGCATAATACATAAACACAAGAGCAAATAAGTATCAACACATTGAACACCAAGATTTTGACGTGGAAAACCCGGTTAAGGGAAAAACCACGGGGTGATTAACCCAAGAATTATTCTCTGTTAGAAGAATAAAGAAAAATGAATGGCACATGCCAATTAGGGCTCACTGCCCGAGCACACTGCTCACAAAGAGGCCCACTGCCTACAAGGAGACACACTGTCTACAAAGTGATAAAAATCACAGTCTTGAACTGGAGAATGACATCTCTACCATGTCCGGATCAGTTCCAATTAAGCCCAAAAACCTCTGTTCTACCTTTCGCACTTCTCTTTGCTATGCCACACTCATCCACACACACCACACCTTGAAATGAACTCACAGACCGTTATTTATACAAGACATCGACTTAGGATCAAACATCTAAGTCGGCAAACAATCATAAGAGTATCCGCAAGATGAATAACACATCCGGTCGGCCACCACTAGAACATTCGCAGGATGAACAACTCATCCGGTCGGCTAAACAGAGCAAGAACTTCATCCGGAAGAATAACTTCAATTCCGGGCTCTACCATCAATGCGGACCAACAACACAACCTAAACATGATCCAAGAACCTTCACAAGCCTGTCTGAATGTCCGGATACATCCGCACTTCCTCTACTTACTGGGATCTCTTGTCTTCCTCATCCAGAACTTCAAGAACACAGTCTGTCGCCACTGTCATAATGCAAGAGGTACTTCCGGACCTCCAAATCATACACAAATCAGGATGACACATCACAAGGACATCCCAAACACTCCGTCCAATCCGCAGATTAGGATAATACAATTCCGGACCTCACCGGACCTTTTTGTGATCCTCTGTCACCTCTGGATACTTGCTGGAACCGGTTCTATACCGACAGCCACAACTCCTTCAGATCTTCATGCAGACCTCTGAAATCTTAACTGAAGCATCTCAAGACTCATATCTGCAAACCCTTTAATCCGCATCCTCCAGTTTTCAACCTATCCAATATATTTGCCTTCTTCTCATCACTGTTCTTCACTGTTCCTGACTGAGGGTAATTTTCTCAATATCCTCAACACACAGCTCATCCAATCCTTCTTGTCAATGTAATATGAGTATGTTGACATCAATGACAACACTGGTTCACCTCATACTTGCAACATGAGGTTCATCTTCTTCATCTAAGCTTTCAGAGTTGCTAGAGCTCTCCTCATTATCAGGTCCAACATTGTCTTTCTATTCAGTCTTCTTAGGGGTGAGAGAAAATTGAACAACATCCTCTTTCTTTTCTTTTTTTTCTAGCTACAAAATAGTGGAAGAAGGTGTAAGCTCTCTGAAGATGACACTTCTTCTATACAATAGTTTTTCAGCCATGGGGTCCCAAAGCTTGTATCCTTTCACACCAACACCATAACCGATGAAGATACACTTAATAGCTTTGTTCTCCAACTTTGACCGCTTCTCCCTAGGCACATGTGCATATGCCTCACAACCAAAAACATGAAGATGCCTTACTGAAGGCTTTCTACCAGACCACACCTCCACGGGTGTCTTTCCAACAAGAGCTGATGTAGGAGATCTGTTTACCAGATAGCAAGTAGTGGTACCAACTTCAGCCCAAAACTTTTGTTCTAAACCAGCTCCACTAAGCATACTCCTAGCCTTCTCCATTAGTGTCCTGTTCATCCTCTCTACAACTCCATTTTGCTGTGGGGTGTATGGATTTGTATTGTGTCTTTCAATCCCAAGTTCCTTGTAATACTTATCGAATTCTATAGGATAGAACTCACCACCATTGTCAGTTCTCAAACATTTAATCTTTTTACCAGTCTAATTTTTAGCAAAGGCTTTAAACTCCTTAAACTTGCTATAGACTTCAGATTTGCTTCTGAGAAAGTAAATCCATGTCCTACTGTAATCATCTATAAAAGATATAAAGTATACAGATTTTGATAACAAAGGAACATTAACAAGACCAAACACATCAGAATGAATAAGGTCCACCACACCAGAAGACTTATGAGAACTTGAATAAAACTGAACACAGTTTTGTTTTCCATAAATGCAATGTTTGCAAAAGTTGAACTCAAGACTACAATCATCTAACCCCTCAATAAAGTTCTTATTTTTTAGGGTACGCAAACCCTTCTCACCAATGTGGCCAAATCTCTTATGCCATAACATTGTCTTTTCAGTAGGAAGTTTAACTTCCAATGCACGGTTACAACCATTAAGACTAGAAACAATAGATTTCTTCACTGCTCATTCAGATGGTGGAGATGAAGTGACTACTTCTCTCTTCCTTGAGTAAGAAGAACTATTGTATTGTGAAATGCATGCCTCTAGATAAAATAGAGTACCTTTCCTAGTACCCTTAGCAAGCACTATAGCTCCTCTAGTCATCTTGCATCGTTCTTTCGAAAAGATAACCTACACACTTGCATCATTCAAACTACTTATAGAAAGCAAGTTCCGTGCTAAGCCTGGGATGTGCATAACCCAGAGATCCCCTTCACTTGACCATTAGGGAATCAGATAAAGACTCTTCCACGACCAACAATCTTCAGGTGAGAGTCGTCACCCAGATACACCTTTCCACCATCGAACTCCTCATACTTAGTGAACCAGTCTTGATGCGAGGTCGTGTGGAATGATGCACCAGAGTCAATTAGCCACACATCATTAGATGCATGGGTTTCTAGGGCTGCGATGAAAGAATCACCGTCATCTTGTGACTTGTCAAAATCTGAATTAGGAGCTTTCTTCTTTTTCTTCTTCTCCTCTTTGTATTCCTTTTAGAAATGCCTGGTCTTGCCACAATTCCAACAAAGAACCTTGGACTTTCTAGGATATTTGGATCTACCCTTCTCATCTTTCTTGTCCTTCTTCTTCCCTTTCTCTTTGGGTCTTCCATAAACTATAAGGGCCTCTTTGGCTGCCTTAGAAGACTTTCTCTGCATCTCTTCAGACAACAGTGAAGAAACCACTTCTTCCATTTTGAATGTGGATGTGGTGCTTCCGATTGCCATGACAAGATGATCCCATGAGTCCGGTAGAGAACAAAGCAGGGTCATACACCGATCCTCCTCCTCCATCTTTACACCAATAGAGGTCAATTGTGCAACCAACATGTTGAAAACATTCATATGTTTAGCAATGGATCCTCCATCCTCCATTCGAAGAGAATACAACTTCTTTCTTAGAAAAAGTTTATTAACTAGGGATTTGGCTTGATACACATCCCCCAAATTCTTCCAAAGTAGTTTTGCAGTAGTCTCCTCATAGACATTTAACAACACAAAATTAGCAAGACTAAGTTGTATAATACCCTTAGCCTTTTGATCCTTGATATCCCAATCAGCTTGTGACATTGCAACTAGTTTAGTTCCATTCACACTATCCCAAAGGTCTCGGTCAACAAGCATGTCTTCCATCTTGAGCTTCCACAGCTTGAAATTACTACCATTGAATTTATCTATTTCAAATCTTCCAGATGTACCTGCCATCTCCTTGCTGTAATAAGGTACAAAATGGTCTACACAGACTCCCACCCAACCTAAGATTAGCTCAAAAAACTCCTACCCAACAACTAGGACCAAAGGTGATCAAGCTCTGATACCAACTGAAAGGAAGCTAGGTGTGATGAAATCACTTCCTACATTAATCTATTGAGGAGAGGGCTATGAAAATTTAAATTTATCCTAACTATTACAGCAATGTTAAACCATTAACATGAGATATTGGAGCAAAACACAAGAACCAGAAAGTAGACAGAAGAAGAGAGACAAAGATTTACAGTGGGGAAAACCATTATCAGGTGAAAAACCCCACACTCAGAAACCTACACAATGTATTAACAAATCTGAAAGAATGTTTACAATACACTTGCAATGTAAGCTTCAATGGTCTTTGACACTCGTGTCTGGAGTCAATCTGGCAGCATAACAGTACATGTAAACCTGTGATACAAACTCTGTTGCAAGTATGGGCCTAACCGGTGTTGTCATTGATGTCAACATACTCTTGTTGCATTAATGATAAGGATTAGATGAGCTATGTGCTGAGGATATTGAGAAAATTAGTCCTAATCAGGAACAGAGAAGAACAGTGAAGATAATGAGGTAAAGATCCCTGCTAAGATGAAGATCAGAGAATACACTTCAAAGGGTTTGTAGATATGTGTCTTAAGATGATCCAGTAAAGATTTCATAGGTCCGCATGAAGATTTGAAGAAGATATGGCCACTTAAGTAAAACTAGTTCCGGTAGGTGTTCAGAGGTGACAGAGTGACATAGATAGGTCTAGTGAGCTTCGGAAATGTAATATCCTATTCTGTAGATTTGGGGGAATGCTTAGGAAGTCAATGTGAATTGACAACTCAATTGGTTTGTGGTCTGGAGGTCCGCAAGCATCTTTTCTAATATGACATTGATGATAGACTATGTTCTTGAGGTTCTGGAAGAGGGAGAGAATGTTTTTAGTAAGCAGAAGTAGTGTGGATGTTCTTGGTGATTCAGAAAAGCTTGTGGAGATATTTGGATTGTATCCAGTTCATGTTGATGGTCTGCATTGAAGATTCAGGTCTAGATGATGATGTTCTTCCCAAGTCAAGCCGACCAGATGAGTTACACATCTTGTGGATGATCTTGAAGAGTCTCTGTGAGGAATGGTGTGTTCCTAAAGGAAGATTGAAGTCTTAGATCTGTGTGGATGATAGTGTGTTGATCTACGTGGAGTCTTTTTGTAATTAGTCATGTTGTATTTATGTATTTTCTCTATAATGTTTATCGACTTGGATGATTATCCTTAAGTCAATGTCTTGTATAAATAAGGAGTTGCAAAGTCATTTCAAAAGTGGGTGTTGAGATGAAAGTGTTGTAGAGAGGAGGAAAAGTGAAAGGTAGAGTAGAAGTATTGGGCTTAAATGGAACTGACTCAAGCATGGTGAAGATGTTGGTCTTCAGTTCAAGTATGTAATACTCATAATTCTGTAGACAATGTGTCTCTTGTAGGCAGTGGGCCTCTTGTGATGTCATGCCTACATTTCCCATGCAGTCACAACACGTATTTACGCGTGTCATGTCCACATGCATCATGTGGTCATGATACAAACTATCAAAAAAAAATTTCCTTTACTACCCTATAAACCCCCTCGCACGTGTAAGCGTGCTCGACGGTGTACGCTTAAGGCGAAAACAATATAGTTGATGGCAGTGTACCAAATACATGTGTGCACACCCTAGACAAGGAAACACGTGGTTCCCTGACTTAGGTTAATCTCATGAATTATATTTGAACAATAGTTGTTTTAGGAGATAGATCATTTTTTAGTAAAGCACGGTCATTTGTTCTTCTTTCCATTTTCTAGAATTTACTACTAATTTCTTCTCCTTCAGACTTAGCATTTTCAACCAAGCCCATTCATTTGCCCTCTCTTCCGTTTCTCTGAAATTTTATTTAAATATATATATATACCGCCATTATCTCAGTTCACTTAACTCTCAATTTCATTAATAAGTTCCTTAACTATAAAGAAAGTATAGAATAATTCATTAAAAATAGAGCAATGAGTTAATTTTATTTTTGCAAATATAAACATTGTATTTCTGAATTGCAACTCTGAGTTTAAGCATCTATTCAATTCATATTATACATTATGCATAAATAAATCCCACTTTCCTTGATTTAAGATTTCTATTTCAAGTCAAATGTTTTAAACTACATATAGTTTGCCTTCAAATGAATAGTGAAAAGTGAATAATAAAAGTAACTAGTGAATAGTAAAAGCGAATAGTGAATAGTGAAAAGTGAATAGTAAATAGTGAAAGGTGAATAGTGACAGTGAATAATGAATAGTAAAAGTGCATAGTAAAAGTGAAAAGGTCCCCATCCTAGGATGAGACCCTCAAGGTGGCAGTAATTTCAAAAGCAATACTGCAACCCAAATTTCATTTATTTCATGGTGGGGATATTTTTTAATACTTTTACAAACTTAATTAAAACATCAACGAACTCATAACGTTGCAAGTAGAAGAAGAAGAAACTAGATAATTTTAATATCCTTTTAAAAAAAAAATTTCTTTTCCTTTTTTTATTTCTAAAATGGTAAAACTTAATGAACAAAAAAATTACAACTATCAACCCAAGAACAGAGAGGATTTCCTCACAACTCCAAAAATAACAATTTATACAACAATAGGGAGATAATTTTCTCCTTTTGGAAAATCAACAAGGAAGGAGCTATAAAAAGATCAGGCTCTCTTTAAGACTTAAGGAAAATAAAATATTTTCTAAGATCCAATAATCTTCTCCAAGCTTCACAATAAGCTCCAATAATACCTGCATAACACACAAGGAAAGAAACACCACACAAGCTGCTCTCCTCCCTACCATAGACGCGCAAGAGGGTCACCCCCGAGCTAGGGAGACCATCCACATACCCAGGGTAGAATAGACTGAAACACATCACAACATTGAACAACAACAACAAATCAAATAATACACACACCCTCAAGGTTTGACTCACAATACAAAGACTCATCTTAGGTGAGTTCAGGGAGGGTAGGGAAGTAGACATCTCTACCTCTAGGTGTCATCCTTTACACAATTTATCACAATTTATCACAAGGCCTCAAGCCAACAATTTATTCTTCCATAGGGCCTCTAGCCTTCCAATTACTCAAAATTACCAGGGATATAACAAGAAACCAGATGACACCTGAGGAAGGTCACACTTCCCCTTCCCTATACAAGATGAGCATTGCCTTCCAACTGGAAGGAGCTCTTTCTACACCCAACACACAAAACCCCAAAATAATAATAGAATACTCATAGAAGACATTTACAAACTCATTCAACAAGCAAGAAACAAACATACATATAAAACAATAGATACACAAGAGAGTAGACTTGATTCACCAACCTTCCAAAGCCCAATTATGGAATGAAAGTTGATGAAGAGCTCCACTCTAGCCTCCTCCAAAATCTCCTTCTTTTCCATAATAATCAACCCCAAAAATAATCTCTCTATGATCACAAGTAAGGGATAATGAATGGAGGATATAGGATGGCTAGAATAATTTTGGTATTATGAGGCTATGAAGAGAAGAATAGAGAAAGAATTGGGCATTATGACGATGCTAGAAGAAGAATTCCTAGAGGAAATTGGGCATGATGAGGATACAAGAATGAAGTCCCCCTGCAAGAATGAAGTCCTCTCCTACAAGAATGAAGTTCACCTGAAAAAAAATAAAGTCCCCTGCAAAATTCCTGTCTTCCTAATTGCTTAGAGATTGGTCTCATTTATAGATTTTCAGAGAAGGGAATGGAAGGTGAGGATCAAGAGTTGAGATCAAGGGCTCATATTATTTGTGAATTTTAAATTCATAGTGGATGAATTAAAAATTCATTTTTTTAAAAGATGTAATATTTAAATAACCCCACTATCCCAAGTGGAATTAATAAAATATCCCCACTATCCCAAGTGGAATTAAAAAATATCCCCACTATCCCAAGTGGAATTAAAAAATATCCCCACTATCCCAAGTGAAATTAATAAAATATCCCCACTCAAGAGGTCCCCCATTATAGCCCACATGTAAAAATAAAATACAATAAGTAAACTAAAATAAGAGAGAGTGGGTGACACACCACCCTCATTAAGGGGAACCCCACCAAAACAGAGGCACAAGGAGACAAGCACTCCATTATTAGGGAATTATGGAGTTGCTCCATGACTTGGAAGTGGGCCTGAATGTGGATTCCACTCATCCCATTGTCTCCATGCTTCCAAAATTCGTCACTTAACTTCACCCTGAAGTTGAAGTGACCATATGGAGGTTATCTCAAGGTTAACCTAGTCAAAAAGGTCCCTAGACCCATAGGGTATAACCTAGGGTTGATTTAAACTTAGTTAGGACTCCTCGAATCAAGTAAAAACACAAGAAGAAGGTTAAAAAGAAATAAAGTTTAAACAAGATTTAAAACAACATTTCTTACAACACTTATCATAATAAAAGTAAATCAGAAGATAGCCCTTATTCCCTTGACCTCATGTAACATTAACATATTAAAACATTACAACATTTTTCCAAAACACAAGGTTGATCTTAGTTCCTCATGGAACTAGATCGGCTCATAAGGGATACAACATAGGTATGGGATGATCTCTTGTATATGTGGTTTCGTTAGTAATACCTACACACTCAAACTAGAAGTCAATAACTTAGAAAGATTGTTGGCAAGAGACACTATATGGATTCATGGTTGTTGTCATTGATGGCAACAAATGTCATCCCACATATCCGCAAGTCATGATGTGTCTCTACCGGAAGTCAGAATAAAGAATGTTGTGGTCCGGTGAACAAGAACAGAGCATGTGGCAAGGTCCGACAGATTGGTCCGTATCTCTCAGAGGAAGTGTCTTGGTGCAGTGCGGATTTGGGGAAGTCAAGAGGACTACCTTGAGTGGTATATTCCAAGGTTTTAGCCTCCGGTGATGGACAAGGAGAAAGATATGAATAGTTGAGTACCGGATTCCTGAGAGACAGTGAAAACAGAGGAAGAACTGACTGACAGAGTATCAGACTACTTTCCGGATGTGTTACTGTTGATGATAGAAGTTGTGAAGGCATGAATCATGTTTGGCCGACATGATTAATGATATCTACAAGTATATGCTTGATCCGCATTGCTTGGTGAGGAAGGATTCAGCCGACAGAACAAGAGTTTGTAAGAAACTAGACTGTTCCGGATGCTGACTAGAAAAGTGATGAAATTACTTGTGCGGATATATATAGAGGATGGATTTAGTTGTGAAGGGTGTGATGGTGTGAAGATATATGCGAATAAGTCCAGAACAGAGCAGAGGTAGCAAAAAGGATCCGGTATGTGAAAGATAGCAGAATAAAGAACAGAGGAAAGATGAAGTGCAGCAGATCAGTGTACTGAGCCTAACCGGAACTGAACACCAGCATATGCAGATGCTTCCAATCAGTTCAAGACTGTGATTCTTATCACTTTGTAGACAGTGTGTCTTCTTGTAGGCAGTGGGCCTCTTGTGAGCAGTGTGCTCGGGCAGTGAGCCCTAATTGGCAAGTGCCATTTTGTAATTTCCTATTCTTCTAACAGAGAATAATTTTGGGTTAATCACCCCGTGGTTTTCTCCCTTAACAGGGTTTCCACGTCAAAAATACTGTGTCATGTGTTTCTTATTTCATGATTAATGTTTTGTGTTTGATTCTATGCTACATCAATTAAAAAGAAAGTTCAATAAAGGAAATAATTAGGATAACTGATTCACCCCCCCCCTCTCAGTTATCAACAATTGGTATCAGAGCTAAGTTCCTCCTAATAGAGCCTAACAGCTTGAGGAAGATCTGGGATTTCAAATGGATGCATATGGTTTAAGGGAGCAACTCAAGACTGCTCTTGAAGATCTTGAACAGTCAAATTCTGAAGTCAGTGAATTAAAGGAAAGACTCAAACAGGCTGATGAATTCATGAGAGAATTAAAAGACAAATTAAGTCTCTCTATGAAAAAGAGAAAGGAGCTGCTCCAACAGTTGGCAAGACAAAGTGAAGAAAGCAATACAAATGAAGAATTGACTGAGCAAACCAAGTTATGTGAAAAGTTATCAAAAGAAGTCATTATGTTAAGACATGAAATGGAATCAGGAACTATAAAGTTTACTCAAGAGATTGAAGAAAAAAGAAAGGCTGAAGACAATCTAAGACAATCTCTTAAAGAAAAATCAGAAAAATGCCACCAAATGGACAGGATTATCAGACATCTTGAATCTGATCTTGAAGATGCCAAAGATAATGAAGAAAAACTTGAGGATCAAATTGCCTCTCTCAAAAGAGACCTTCAAACAGCAAATGAATATAAAGAGAAATTCAAGATAAGTTCTGCTCAACTTGAAGTTCTTCTTGGAAGTCAAAAGAGGACAGATGACAAGTATGGTTTGGGATATGAGAAAGGAGAAAGCTCCGGATCCGGTCAGAAGAATCTTGGATCAGAAAATCCAAGGAGCAGGCCTAGAAGACCTCCGGTAAGATAGCCAAATGCTCAAAGATATCCATCCTTCAATGGATACTGCCACAGCTGCAACCACTTTGGTCACAAAGCTAATCAGTGCAGAATAAGAATGAATCAGATTAATTCATCCTTCTCCGGACAGTGCTTCAACTGCAAAAGGTATGGACACAAATCCCATGAATGCAGAATTATGCAAGTAAACAAATCATTCAAAAGTAGATGCTTCACATGCAATAGAGTAGGTCATATGGCTAATCAATGCAGATCAAGAGGATATCAGTCAAATATGCAAAGAAATGTTATTTGCCAAATCTGCAATAGGTCCGGTCATAATGCTAAAGTCTGCAGAAACAAGTATCAGGACAAAAGAGGTCTGGTATATAATCAGAATCAAGACAAGGGTAAACAAAAGATGAATGCAGATGAAGTTAGGAATCAGATGAGCAAGATTTGGGTGAAGAAAAGTTCAGAGAATGTAGAGGTTGGATCCGCACCAGACTCTGGTGCTGATATTTCTTCCAGAAATTAAAAAGTGAGCTCAGGCTCAGGGGGAGACTCAAAGAAAATCCTGTTCCCCCAGCCAAACAAGTGGTGCCGAATGTGGCACAAGATGCGGATTAAAGGGTTTGCAGATATGAATCTTGAGATGCTTCAGTCAAGTTTTCAGAGGTCCGCATGGAGTTATGGAGAAGATGTGATCGATCAAATAAGACCTGTTCAGGGAGATGCTCCGGTATGACAAAGGATTACAAAAGGGTCCGGAGAGATCCGGTAGTGCACTATCTTGTTCTGCGGATTGGACAGAATGTTTGGGATGTTCTTGTAATATGTTACCTCTATTTATTCATGATTGAAAGATTCGGATGATATTCACAGATCAGGACTAATCCGGGATACTCCAAGCTATCCAGACAAGGCGAACCGGAATAATGTAGGTGAAGCATTTATTGCAGACAGATATTAGGGTTCGCGGAGCAATATAAGGGATTTCTCAAAAGTCATTTGCTCATTCTGCACTCAAGAAGAAGCGAATAGTGGAGCTCTGCAACAGGATTCATCAAGCACACCAAGGATCTCCTGCCGAAGTCATTACATAAAGAAATCAATCCAATCACTCCGTGCAAGTCGAAGGCGCATAAGGTATTCTCCGTTTTTCATTACCTCACTGCAAATCTTTGAAGAATGGCTACTCCAAACATAGTTAAGATCTCTGATAGACCTCGCCCCTCATTCAAGAAACATCCCTACAAATCATTGGAGGTAGATCCACTAGGAGCCTTCTCTAGTGTTCCTCACGGAGTTTTACATACTGAAGACATTAGGGTTTACATACATGCAAGCATTGAGGAATTTGGGGAATTCAAATTAAGAGACCTCTATCACAAGCAACTGATAGACAATGCCTTTGAGCTTAAACCAGAGTATAAGGATATCCAGAAAAAATAGTTTGAGCAATTTATTCATTTCCCCTGCTTTGAAGAAAATGAATGGGTCCGGTATGTACTGAGCAGGATGCATGACAACTTTCTATGGCTGGATAGACCCTGCAAAATCACAAAAGAGGCAATTAGAGCAGTAACTGGTCTATACTCTTCCGGAGGGATACCTATCCTCAAATCTGTCAAGAACAACATTGTAACTGAGGCCACCGGATCAAAATTTGATAAGAGGGCAATGACCATTGAAGATATTTCGGATCCGGATATCAAATATGCATCCATGATAATAGGATACAAGATCTATCACTCCAGCAGGGAGAATTCTGTATCCGGAACTGCAATATACACTGCCTATGAAATGCTAAGAAAGAATGCAGAATATGATCTCTGCGAACTACTGCTAAGCCAATTAATGGAAAATATACAGAAAATCAAGAAGGATAAGAAGAATTCCTTTAAGTATGGTACTCTTATTGTATGTCTATTCTTCTACTTCATGAATGAGCTACCCGGAACAAGTGGATGGGTATGGCAGAATGACAAACCTGTTGCAGTCCAGATAAGAGACTATTTGCATGGACTTGGGGATGCAAAAGTGAGAAATATAGCTCTATGGGGATACTTCAAAAACTTTCAGAGCATGATGCAAGCAAGAGAGAGAATTCCCCAGTCTCTTGTTGAGAAATACAAGGACTCAGTGTGCTTTATGGTTGACACTGATCAGTGCCTAATGGAGGCAGTGGAGCCAAGGACTGTCTGGATCATGCCCATGGGGTATGAAGTGGATGAACAGATAGTGGAGCTGCATGTTCAACACATGCTAAGTCAGCCCAAAGATCCTAAGGCAGAAAGGTTTGGAACCTTTGAGGAGCTGAGTGTAAAAATACATGTAGAACTCAGGGAACCTGAGATTAAAAGAAAGGTGAGAAAAGAAGTAGAGCACATTGCTTAAGGCCTAGGCATCTCAAAGGAGGCACTTGATGCCAGCCGGGAAAAGAGGAGGAAGGCTGAGGAAGAAGAGAAAAGTAAAGAAAGTGCTCCAGTTGAAGCTCCCACCCGGACCAGATCATCAAAGAGATCTGCACCTCCCACAACCAAAAGCTCAAAACCGGAAGTCCAGGCATCCGGTAAGAGATCCAAGACAAAAGCCACAAGGGCTTATGGAAGCCAAAAGGATGAAGAGGAAACAGAGTCAGATGAGGGAGTAAAAGAAATAAAGAAACAGAAGAAGAAAGGATCCGGTAAGCCCTCCACAGGCCAAGACAAGGATGAAATGGCAGAGGTATCTGTTGAAAAGCCCACTCTGTCTCTAGAGAGCATAATCAAGTCGGTCACGGTGGATGGAAACCTTCAACCAATGACTGAATCCTATGATGACTTCAGTGAGGCTGACCAAAAGACTCTGCAGGAAGCCACAGTTAAATATCTGAACATATATAATAAGGCTTTCATTGAAATCATATCTCTTATTCCTAAAAGCCTAGAAAAGGAATTGGAAGTAAGAAAGAATAATGCTCATGCTAAAGATCTTGAGATCCGGGAGTAGATAGCTATTCAGCTATATCCTCAAATTGATCCCAAGACAATGAACATTATCTTCAAGGACTGCAAAGATGAGTTCAGAAGCAAAGCTAGGATGAATCAACTCATGCTTGGTGAGACTGACAAAGTGGCCCAAGAAACAGAAGAGATCCTCCGGAAGGCCTTCAAAAGGTTCAATCTTCCTGTTGTAGAGGACCTAGGTACAGAAACAGCTGAGGACTTGGAACCCTCTGTTCCGGAAGAAGTGGACCCTGAGCATGCAAGCATCTCTCCTCCGGTTTCCCCTACAGTCTCCGGATCCAAAGAAGAAGAGCAATTACAGGAGAAGGAAGCAGTGGTGAAAGACAAAGAGGTTGACAGTTCCAAGACTGCAGAAGAAAAGAAACATTTGTCTCCGGCAAGAGACACTGCACAAACTGTTCAACAATTTTTGAGCAAAGAAACTTTAGAGATTGATGAACCGGAGCTCCTAAAAGGCCCATTCGACTTTGACTCTCTCTCTCCGGTACAAACAATGAAGATAGCTTCATTTGCAAATGCCAAGGCAAATGAAAAACTCCTGAAGTCTCATATGGAAGACTGTGAGTTGATAGAGGCTGCTTCCAGAGTACTTGTAAAGATTATGCCATCAATCCAGATAGATCCGACAGCCTCCACTTCCGGTAATCTAAAAACCTTAGTCAGCAGTGTTGATACACATTTTGATTCTCTAGAAAAATCACCTGAAGAAAAGGTCCGGAAGGAATTTTTGGATAAGAGATTTTCAGAAATATTAGAATTAATCTCTAAAGATAGGAAGATTGTAAGCATTGGAATAAAGAGCTTAGAAAATGCTCTTAAGGATGGCGGTGACATCTACAAATTTTGCATATCCTGGCCAAAGGCAACAGCAGCAATTGACAAGAAAATAAAAGAGGAACAGGACAAGCTACAAAGCTTATCTCAAAGTTTTGATCCTCTCTCTTCCTCCATAATAAATCAAGAATGTCAGACTATTGCAGTCTTGAATGAAATAAAGAATCTTGAGAAGGAAAGGAAGAACATCACTAACCGGATGGGAGAACTTAGACGGATTATAATCCCTAAGTTGGAAACTATGCATGAGGCCATCAGTGATGCTCAGACCACCGCCCAAACAAAAGATCCGACAGATCTCAAGCGGGCAGAAGCTTTTGCATTTTTGTTGAGTGGTCACATTTCAATTTTGGATAGAATGAAGCAAAGTTGGGCTACAGAAATGATCCAATTGCAGACATCCTTTGCAGACATTCTTCAGTATATGTGAGTATGTAAATATGCGGCTATGTATAGAAAATTTTTGAAAATTTTGATATGCGGACCCTACCCTTTGCCATTGATGTCAAAGGGGGAGTGAGGAGCAGTGAAAAATGAGGAATCCAATTAAGGGGGAGTTCCGGAAATTGTATATAAAGACAGAGCATCAGCAAAGGGGGAGCATAGTGTAAACACTTAGTCATTTTTCACTAAGTGTTACCATCAATGCCAAAGGGGGAGATTGTTGGCAAGAGACACTATATGGATTCATGGTTGTTGTCATTGATGGCAACAAAGGTCATCCCACATATCCGCAAGTCATGATGTGTCTCTACCGGAAGTCAGAATAAAGAATGTTGTGGTCCGGTGAACAAGAACAGAGCATGTGGCAAGGTCCGACAGATTGGTCTGGATCTCTCAGAGGAAGTGTCTTGGTGCAATGCGGATTTGGGGAAGTCAAGAGGACTACCTTGAGTGGTATATTCCAAGGTTTTAGCCTCCGGTGATGGACAAGGAGAAAGATATGAATAGTTGAGTACCGGATTCCTGAGAGACAGTGAAAACAGAGGAAGAACTGACTGACAGAGTATCAGACTACTTTCCGGATGTGTTACTGTTGATGATAGAAGTTGTGAAGGCATGAATCATGTTTGGCCGACATGATTAATGATATCTACAAGTATATGCTTGATCCGCATTGCTTGGTGAGGAAGGATTCAGCCGACAGAACAAGAGTTTGTAAGAAACTAGACTGTTCCGGATGCCGACTAGAAAAGTGATGAAATTACTTGTGCGGATATATATAGAGGATGGATTTAGTTGTGAAGGGTGTGATGGTGTGAAGATATATGCGAATAAGTCCAGAACAGAGCAGAGGTAGCAAAAAGGATCCGGTATGTGAAAGATAGCAGAATAAAGAACAGAGGAAAGATGAAGTGCAGCAGATCAGTGTACTGAGCCTAACCGGAACTGAACACCAGCATATACAGATGCTTCCAATCAGTTCAAGACTGTGATTCTTATCACTTTGTAGACAGTGTGTCTTCTTGTAGGCAGTGGGCCTCTTGTGAGCAGTGTGCTCGGGCAGTGAGCCCTAATTGGCAAGTGCCATTTTGTAATTTCCTATTCTTCTAACAGAGAATAATTTTGGGTTAATCACCCTGTGGTTTTCTCCCTTAACAGGGTTTCCACGTCAAAAATATTGTGTCATGTGTTTCTTATTTCATGATTAATGTTTTGTGTTTGATTCTATGCTGCATCAATTAAAAAGAAAGTTCAATAAAGGAAATAATTAGGATAACTGATTCACCCCCCCCTCTCAGTTATCAACAAAGATATCATAGCCAAAGTAATTAAAATACATGCATAACTAAACATTCTGCCATTAATATCTTGAAATCACATTCTAACATTAACCATTCATTATTTACTTAAATACAACATCTAACTATCATCGCACAATTATTTTCTTAAAATCACTTAGTTTTAATAATCAAGAATTTGGGATCAACAGTCTCTCAACATATAAATAATAGCAATATCACTACAAATAGTCTCATGAACAGTAGTGTAAAAAGTAGGTCTCACATCCTCTCCCCCTAAGATTGTACTTCCTCTTGGAAGTCATCAAAGAGGTGACGGTAAAGCGTCTTCAATCTCGTAGCATCTTCCCATGTTGCAGTGACCTCATCATACATATCCCACTAGACCCTAACCTGGTCCAGCTCTCAACCTCAAAGGCCCAGTGTCCGACGAGCCAATATGTGTATTGGTTCCAAAGCCAGCTGTCCGTCCGCCTCTACTTGAAGAGCACTCCAATCCAATATGTAAGATAAGTTAGATATATAACGATGTAAAACGAAACATGAAAGACATCATGGATATGAGACAGGCTAGGTGGCAAGGCTAAATGGTAGGCTACAGGTCCTATCCTCTCTAGGATCTCAAAAGGTCCTACAAACTGGGGTGCGAGCTTAGAACCTTTTCCGTAACGAATTGGACTCTTATGCGGGCGCACTCTCAAGAAAACTCTGTCACCTACTAAAAAGCTTTGATCCGTTCTCTTCGCATCTGCATACTTCTTCTGTCTATCCTGAGCTTCCTATAGTCTCTATTGGATCAATGTGACCTACTGTTCCATATCTTGGATTATTTCAGGACCAATGGCAACTCGGTCCTCTAACTGATCCCAATTCAAAGGCGTTCTGCAAGGTCTGCCATATAAAGCTTGGTAAGGAGGCATACCCAATGAGCTGTGATGCCCATTATTGTAGGCAAACTCAACCAGATATAGGTATTCCTCCCATTTAGACTAATGATCCATACCATACATGTGAAGCATGTCCTCTAATACTTGATTAACTCTTTCTGTCTAGCCGTCAGTCTCAGGATGGTAAGAAGAACTAAAGTTGAGTTGTGTGCCCAATGCCTAATGTAAGGCTCTCCAAAATGATGATGTGAACACAGAGTCTCTATCAGATATGATGCGGTGAGGTACTCCATGCAGTCTGATGATCTGATCTAGAAACACTCTCACCACCGATGGTGCATTGTACATTGTGCATACCGGTGAGAAATGTGCCACCTTGGTCAACTTGTCAACTGTCACCATGATGGCATCATGGCATCATGATGACATAGGTAGAACAACAATAAAGTCCATGGAAATAGTGTCCCATTTCCACTCAGGTATCTCATGTGGGTACAAAAGTCTTGTTGGATGCTGATGCTCGGCCTTGACCCTCTGACACTCAAGGCATCGAGCAACATACTCTGCAATGTCACGTCTCATTCCTGCCCAACGATATAACTGTTGTAAATCCTCATGCATCCTTTTCACTCCTAGATGAGCTGCATAGGGTGCTCTATGAGCCTCAGAGAGTATCACTGTATGTAGGTCACCCGCACGAGGTACATAGATGCGCTGCCTATGTCTAAGCAATCCATCTGACTCAAGGGAATATCCCAAAAATTTGCCCTTCAGGATCCCCTGATTCTAGATTTCTTGTTGCACCTCCAAGAACCATTCGTGCTGAGACAGATGCTGTAGAGTATGTTCTCTCAAATCCACCTTCAAAGTTAGGGTCAGGATCTCATGGCGCCTTCGACTCAAAGCGTCAGCAACCATGTTCTCCTTTCCTTTATTGTAGTGGACATCAAAATCATACTCACACATGAACTCCATCCAACGCCACTGGTGAGCATTCAAATTAGGCTGAGTAAAAATGTACTGTAAACTATGATGATCCGAATGGAGCTCAAAACATCGACCTAAAAGAAAGTGTCTCCAATGAACAAGAGCATGAACAACAACTGCGAGCTCTAAATCATGAGTAGGGTAGTTTAGCTCATGTGTTTTAGGTTTTCATTATTCATAAGCAATCGCTCTACCACCCTGCATAAGCATAGCTCCCAATCCCTCTAATGATGCATCCGTGCAAACAACAAAATCTTATGCCGGATCAGGAACAGCTAATATGGGAGCACTGGTAAGACGTTCCTTAAGGATCCCAAAGGCCCTCTCACACTGCTCAATCCAAGTGAATCCTTTCCCTTTCCGCTGAAGGGAAGTGATAGGATGTGCTATCCTGGAGAAACCTTCGACAAACCTGCAGTAGTAACCGGCTAGTCCCATAAAGCTCCTTACTTTTGTTACATTGGTGGGTGCTAGCCAATCTTGAATTGTTTTGATCTTTGATGGATCTATAGAGATACTATCTTCTGATAAAATGTGCCCCAAATATTACACCTCTGTCCTAAAAAAGTCACACTTCACCAGGTTGCCATAAAGCTGATGCTCACATAAACACTGCAACACCTGACGCAAATGGTCCACATGTTCCTCTTGGGTCCGTGAATAGATCAAAATGTCATCTAGAAAAATGATCACAAACCGATATAGGTAAGTGCAGAACACCTTGTTCATGAGACTCATAAACACTGCAGGGGTATTTGGCAAACCGAAAGGTACTACTGTGAACTCATAATGGCCATATCTAGTTCAAAAAGTAGTTTTGTGAATATCTGACTCAGTTATCCGTAATTGGTGATACCTAGATTTTAGATCAATTTTTAAAAATACTTTGGCTCCTTGCATTTGGTCAAAGAGATCATCAATCCTAGGCAGAGGATATTGGTTCCTCACCGTCACTTTGTTCAACTACCTATAATCCATGCATAGCCGAAGAGATCCATCCTTCTTCTTTACGAAGATAACTGGTGCGCCCCATGGTGAAACGCTAGGTCAGATGTGTCCCTTCTCTAATAATTCTTCTAACTGCAGTTTAAGCTCTATAAGCTCATGTGTAGTCATTCTATAAGGTGCCTGAGACACTGGTTCTGCCCCTGGTACTAAATCAATGTAGAAGTCAACTTCTCTGCGTGGAGGCATACCTGGTAACTCTGGCAGAAAAACATCAGAAAATTCTCTCAGGATAGGGTGTTTATCTAAGGTAGTCTCAGGTTCATCCTTTGATCTATCACTGACTGTAATAGCAAACAACTGACAACCCTTCCACATGCAGTGTTTAAGTTGATGAGTAGATATCGTACGAGCAGTAGTGAGCTTCTATATGCCCACTATCTCGACCGGTGTACCATGATCGTCTAAGCAACTAATCATCTTCTGACGGCAATCTAGCTTGGCTCTATGAGCCGCAAGCCAGTCCATGCCAAGAACTACGTCGTAGGATCCTAATGACATAACCCTAAGGTCACATGTTGTAATGAAAGAACCCAAGGAAATCTCACAATTTCTAACAATGGTATCAACTGACATCCTGGCCCCAGAGGCCAACTCGACCTCCCACCTAATGTCCTACCTAGAAGCCACAAGCCTGCAACATTCCACTAATGATGTAGACATAAAAGAGTCGGTAGCTCCAGAATCAAATAGGATAGAGATGGAAAAATCTCCAATCATACCTGCTGTCTCTATGACTGAAGCCTAAAAATTGGCCTGGCGGTTTTCAACCACTACAAACATATGGTGGGATTTACCCATATCACCCACAGTCTACTCGGATCCTCATGCATGATGCTATCCCCCTGCTGTAAAACCCTATGGGCACTCTCTAGCTAGGTGTCCAGCTTCACCACAAACATAACAAGGGCCCTTAAACTATACCTGTACAATCTGAGTCTTGTTCGACTGCTACTGTCTTGATCTACCAGTGGTCTCCTGTGATCCCCTATATGACTGTTGTAGCCTCACGGGTCCCGTAGGTGGTCCCTGCTGTCTTTGATCCTTGCGCGGGCCTTGCTACTGCCAACCTCTATTATTTCCCCCATATGACTTCTGTTGTGTTTTAGCTTTCTGTTGCTGCTGTGACTGCTATTGTTGTGGGGGCCTAGGAGGTAATGGTGCTGAACTGTATCCTCCTTTAGGGGGTGGTTGTGTTGGCCTATGGAAATTCTATTGATGCAGCTGCTGTCCCCTATCCTGGAACTGAGGGCGAGAACTCTACCCCCGTCCCTGAATCTCCTCAGCAATATAAGCCTTCTCGGCAACATCACTCAAAGTTTGGGGATCTGCCATCCAAACAGGTCCTGCTATACTGTGGTTCAGTCCTCTGATAAACTTATGCACTAAGAGTTTCTCGTCATGGAGATACTCTGCATATCTAGATAACTCTGTAAACTTACTCTCATATTGTGCCACTGAGAGTCCCCTCTGCTGTAGGTCATGGAACTCATCTATCTGACATTGTCTGTAATGATCAAATAGATAACGTGTGTTGAAGCATTCAATAAAGGTCTCCCATGAGAGGGTGTCTAAGGAAAGGCGATGCTTACACTCCTTAGTGCGCCATTAGATAGCTGCTGCATCTCGTAGTAAGTGTATAGCCACATGGGCCTTCGTGTTGCCCTCGTAAGGACGCAACATGAAGCACCTGTCCAAACTGATAAGCCAGGCCTCTGCCTCAGCTCCCTCTGTGGTTCCAATGAAAGTAGGAGGGTTCAACCTCAATATATCCCTAATGGGATCTCCTCTATCATTGCGCCCCCTAAAGGGCTCATCTGCATGATACTCATAAGGCCTAGGACCTAATTGCTCTACTCGCCCTATCTCGTCATGCCTGGCGTGATGTGTGGGGCTCCTGCTATGGGCTCTGTCAGCCGAATTAACCTCCTCTGTATCAGGCAACTTAACATAAGGCTCAATATGTGGTACCCCTTGCGGCTCTACGTGGGGCTCCACATGTGGCTCGACATGAGTATCAGCTCGTGGCTCCACGCGTGGTTCCTCTCGCGGAACATCATGGGGCTCGACAGGTGACTCTTCACGCGGCTCAACTATAGCTGATGGAAGCCTATCTAAGATAGCCTGTAAGGCCTGTAATATCTATGGTCCCATTTCTAGTGGGGTTGGTGGTGCCTGCGGTACTTGAGGAACTAGTTGTGCCTGAAGAACTGGCTGAACTTGTGGAATTGGCTATTCTAGTGGGGCTGGCTGATCCGGTCCCACAGCTGAAGAATCAGTGTGCACCTTGGTGGCTGGAGCGCGGCGGGACAGTGTTTGCCGAACTCATCTAGGAGGCATCCTACAAGACGAGGTAATCTCTAGTCAATTTGGTCGCGGAAGTGATAATGTGCCTAAATAAGCCCAGTGTTTTATACAACTTGGTCTCTGATACCAAATGTCATGCCCACATTTCCCATGCAGTCACAACACGCATTCACGCGTGTCATGTCCACATGCGTCATGCAGTCATGATATGAACTATCAAAAAAAAATTTCCTTTACTACCCTGTAAACCCCCTCGCACGTGTAAGTGTGCTCGGCGGCGTACGCTTAAGGTGAAAACAATATAGTTGATGGCAGCATACCAAATACATGTGTGCACACCCTAGACAAGGAAACGCGTGGTTCCTTGACTTAGGTTAATCTCACGAATTATATTTGAACAATAGTTGTTTTAGGAGATAGATCATTTTTTAGTAAAGCACGGTCATTTGTTCTTCTTTCCATTTTCTAAAATTTACTACTAATTTCTTCTCCTTCAGACTTAGCATTTTCAACCAAGCCCGTTCATTTGCCCTCTCTTCCATTTCTCTAAAATTTAATTTAAATATATATATATATATATAGATATATACCGCCATTATCTCAGTTCACTTAACTCTCAATTTCATTAATAAGTTCCTTAACTATAAAGAAAGTATAAAATAATTAATTAAAAACAGAGCAATGAGTTAATTTTATTTTTGCAAATATAAACATTGTATTTCCAAATTGCAACTCTGAGTTTAAGCATCTATTCAATTCGTATTATACATTATGCATAAATAAATCCCACTTTCCTTGATTTAAGATTTCTATTTCAAGTCAAATGTTTTAAACTACATATAGTTTGCCTTCAAATGAATAGTGAAAAGTGAATAATAAAAGTAACTAGTGAATAGTAAAAGCGAATAGTGAATAGTGAAAAGTGAATAGTAAATAGTGAAAAGTGAATAGTGACAGTGAATAGTGAATAGTAAAAGTGCATAGTAAAAGTGAAAAGGTCCCCATCCTAGGATGAGACCCTCAAGGTGGCAGTAATTTCAAAAGCAATACTGCAACCCAAATTTCATTTATTTCATGGTGGAGATATTTTTAAATACTTTTACAAACTTAATTAAAATATCAACGAACTCATAATGTTGCAAGTAGAAGAAGAAGAAACTAGATAATTTTAATATCCTTTTAAAAACAAATTTTCTTTTCCTTTTTTTTCTAAAATGGTAAAAATTAATGAACCAGAAAATTACAACTATCAGCCTAAGAACAAAGAGGATTTCCTCACAACTCCAAAAATAACAATTTATACAACAATAGGGAGATAATTTTCTCCTTTTGGAAAATCGACAAGGAAGGAGCTATAAAAAGATCAGGCTCTCCTTAAGACTTAAGGAAAATAAAATATTTTCTAAGATCCAATAATACCTGCATAACACACAAGGAAAGAAACACCACACAAGCTGCTCTCCTCCCTACCGTAGACCCACAAGAGGGTCACCCCCAAGCTAGGGAGACCATCCACATACCCAGGGTAGAATAGACTGAAACACATCACAACATTGAACAACAACAACAAATTAAATAATACACACACCCTCAAGCAAAGACTCAGCTTAGGTGAGTTTAGGGAGGGTAGGGAAGTAGACATCTCTACCTCTAGGTGTCATCCTTTACACAATTTATCACAATTTATCACAAGGCCTCAAGCTAACAATTTATTCTTCCACAGGGCCTCTAGCCTTCCAATTACTCAAAATTACTAGGGATATCCTATTAGGCTCTCAAAGCCTTTAAGCCCTCAAGACATTTCATATAACAAGAAACCAAATGACACCCAAGGAGGGTCACACCTCCCCTTCCCTATACAAGATGAGCATTGCCTTCCAACTGGAAGGAGCTCTTTCTACACCTAACACACAAATCTCTAAAACAATAACAGAATATTCATAGAAGACATTTGCAAACTCGTTCAACAAGCAAGAAACAAACATACATATAAAACCACAGATACACAAGAGAGTAGACTAGATTCACCAACCTTCCAAAGCCCAATTATGGAATGAAAGTTGATGAAGAGCTCCACTCTAGCCTCCTTCTCTAAAATCTCCTTTTCCACAATAATCAACCCCAAAAATAATCTCTCTATGATCACAAGCAAGGGATAATAAATGGAGGATATAGGATGGCTAGAATAATTTCAGCATTATGAGGCTATGAAGAGAAGAATAGAGAAAGAATTGGGCATTATGAGGATGCCAGAAGAAGAATTTCTAGAGGAAATTGGGCATGATGAGGATGCAAGAATGAAGTCCCCCTGCAAGAATGAAGTCCTCTCCTGCAAGAAAGAAGTTCACCTGCAAAAAAAATGAAGTCCCCTGCAAAATTTTTGTCTTCCTAATTGCTTAGAGAATGGTCTCATTTATAGATTTTCAGAGAAGGGAATGGAAGGTGAGGATCAAGAGTTGAGATCAAGGGCTCACATTATTTGTAAATTTTAAATTCATAGTGGATGAATTAAAAATTCATTTTTTTAAAAGATGTAATATTTAAATAACCCCACTATCCCAAGTGGAATTAATAAAATATCCCCACTATCCCAAGTGGAATTAATAAAATATCCCCACTATCCCAAGTGGAATTAATAAAATATCCCCACTCAAGAGGTCCCCCATTATAACCCACATGTAAAAATAAAATACAATAAGTAAACTAAAATAAGAGAGGGTGGGTGACACACCACTCTCATTAAGGGGAACCCCACCAAAAAAGAGGCACAAGGAGACAAGCACTCCAAAATTCGTCACTTAACTTTACCCTGAAGTTGAAATGACCATATGGAGGTTATCCCAAGGTTATCCTAGTCAAAAAGGTCCCTAGACCCATAGGGTATAACCTAGGGTTGATTTAAACTTAGTTAGGACTCTCCGAGTCAAGTAAAAACACAAGAAGAAGGTCAAAAAGAAATAAAGTTTAAACAAGATTTAAAACAACATTTCTTACAACACTTATCATAATAAAAGTAAATTAGAAGATAGCCCTTATTCCCTTGACCTCATGCAACATTAACATATTAAAACATTACCACATTTTTCCAAAACACAAGGTTGATCTTAGTTCCTCATGGAACTAGATCGGCTCACAAGGGATACAACATAGGTATGGGATGATCTCCTGTATATGTGGTTTCATTAGTAATACCTGCACACTCAAACTCAAAGTCAATAGCTCATAAAGATATCATAGCCAAAGCAATTAAAATACATGCATAACTAAACATTCTACCATATAACATCTTGAAATCACATTCTAACATTAACCATTCATCATTTACTTAAATACAACATCTAACTATCATCACACAATTGTTTTCTTAAAATCACTTAGGTTTAATAATCAAGAATTTGGGATCAATAGTCTCTCAACATATAAATAATAGCAATATCACTGCAAATAGTCTCATGAACAGTAGTGTAAAAAGTAGGTCTCACATGTGAGCAGTGTGCTTGGGCAGTGATCCCTAATTGGCATGTGTCATTTTGTTCTTTCTATTCTTATAACAGAGAATACAATCTTGGATTAATCACCCCGTGGTTTTTTCCTTTGTTGGGTTTTCCATGTTAAAATCTTGGTGTCTTATGTGTTAATGTATTTCTACTTTTATTTTAATGCATTATGTTTCCATGACTAATTTATTATTATATTAGTGAATTAGAAAGTGGAATCAAGTGGTTAATTGAAAGAAAGTTTAGACAATTGATTCACCCCCCTCTCAGTTATCTGTCCTGAATCTAACAATTGGTATCAGAGCTAAGTTCCTCTAAAAGAGCTTAACCGCTTGAGGAGATCTAAGATGTCACCCTACAAGAAGGATAGTCTGAGGTCTGATGAAACCAATTTCACTCTTTAGAAAAGTCACATGGAATGTCACTTGTAATGTATGGGAATGCAGTATTGGATCATGGCTTCAAAGAAGTATACTCCTCCTCAGAATGGTCTGAAAACTATAGATGAAATCAGAGATGCTAAAAATAATCTGCGAACTAAAGAAGCTCTTCTAAGTGCCTTGTCTGATTTAGAGCTAACAAATGTTGTTAACCTACAAACTGCTTTTGAGATTTGGGAAAAAATGGAACTTCTACATGAAGGAGACAAGTATGTTAAATGTGTCAAGCTACAAAGCCTGAAAGGAAAATTCAAAAATCTAAAGATGAGAGAAGATGAAAATATCACTACATTTATGCCAAGAGTAAATGAGCTTGTTTGTGGTATTAGATGTGCTAGTGGAGTCTTGGATGAAGATGAGATTGTTGGAAAAGTTCTTAGATCCCTTCCTGATTCTTACAAGTATAAGGTTGTTGCTATTGAAGAATTCAGATCTATTTCAGGTATCATAAGAAATCAATTGGTTGGTAAATTGGTTGCATTTGAATTGTCTGAGTTTGGAGATGCCCCCCCAAGACTGAATCTGCATTCAAAGCTAGTGTCTCTATTAAATGAAAACAAAAGTTTGATCTAGGAGAGAACTCTTCAAAGAAACTATCATGCTATCAGAAAGCAAGAAAAGACTTGGAAGAAGATGAAGCAGAAGTTGCTCAACTTGAAGCCCTTATTACAAAAAGACTGCCAAGAGGATCTGGTAACTATGAAGGGAAATTATATTTTAAATGTTTTAACTACAATAAGATTGGTCATTTTGCCTCAAGGTGCCTAGAAAGATTTTCAAGGCCAAATGCTAACAGATCAATGTTCCAAAAGAATTGTTACTATGTTCATGAAGATGATGATAATGAAGGAGTAATAGATGATGAATCAGAGTCAAAAAATAAATCTGGAAGTGACTGGGTGTTTATTGCCATCAAGGAAGAAGATCCAATGCCATCTGAGTCTGTTAATCATAAAATTGTAGAAAGAGCTCTGGCTGCCCAAGTTGAAGAAAAGGATGATTGGGTCATTGACAGTGGATGCTCTCACCATATGACAGGTGACAAAAATAAGTTCATAGATTTGGAAAAGTATGAACGATGAGTGGTAAAATTTGGTGATAATTCTACTGGCAGAATCAAAGGTAGAGGAACTATTTTTTTTTATGGAAAGAACAAAACCAGTAATATACTGTATGTTGAAGGCCTAAAGCACAATCTTTTCAGTGTTGGACAATTGGTGGAAAAAGGCTATGATTTCTGATTCAAGAATGGAAAATGCAAGATCTTTGAAAGTTTTAGAATAGAGATTGCATTCGGTACTCAAACAAAAGGTAATATCTTCCATTTGGTTGGTATTGGTAAAAATTGTCTATTTGTTCAAATTGATTAGAGTTGGTTATGACATAGGGGAATGTGTCATATGAATTTTGATAATATCATCAAGATAGGCCACACTCAGGTTGTAAGAGATCTTCCAAGACTTGTGAAACCTACTAATAGCTTGTGCAAAGAATGTCAGTTGAGTAAGCA
The DNA here is from genome assembly GCA_027924645.1 of Cunninghamia lanceolata. Classification (NCBI taxonomy): domain Eukaryota; kingdom Viridiplantae; phylum Streptophyta; class Pinopsida; order Cupressales; family Cupressaceae; genus Cunninghamia; species Cunninghamia lanceolata. The sequence goes on from BSBN01000030.1 coordinate 5,743,214, forward strand.
GAGCAGAGTCACATTCAAAAGTAAGGAACAATCTTCTACTAGATTGTTGGACTTAGTTCATACTAACTTATGTAGTTCGACAAGAATCAAAAGTGTGCAAGGTGATAGATACTTCATGCTATTAATTGATGACTACTCCCGGATGATGTGGTTAACTTTTCTAAAGGAAAAATTAGAAGCTCTTGAGAAATTCAAAATAGTCAAGGCTATGGTAGAGAATGAAACCAGATTAAAATTAAAATGTTTGAGGCTTGATAGAGGTGGAGAATTTACATCCGGTGTGTTCATAAAATTCTGTGAGAAACATGGAATAAAGAGACAATTATCTACTCCTAGGACTCCACAGCAGAATGAAGTAGTGGAGAGAAAGAACCAGACCATCTAGGAAGCATCTAGAACCATGATGATGGAAGAAAATGTTCCTTAGATCTATTGGAGAGAAGCTATAAGCACTATAGTCTATACTCTCAATCGAGTACAAATCAGAAGCAATACCGGTAAGACTCCTTATGAACTTTGGTTTGGCATCACTCCCACAGTGAGGTATTTTAGAGTTTTTGGTAACAAATGTTACATTAAGAGAGATGAAGATTTAGGAAAATTTGATTATAGAAGTGAAGGAATTTTCTTGGATTATTCTACTCAAAGCAAAGCATACCAGTGTTATAACAAGAGATTGAGGAAGATTATAGAAAGTACAAATGTAAAGGTTGATGAAGGGATTGAAAACCCTCAAGGTTTTATGAATGTGATTAAGATGATCAGAATGATTTTTTGATCCAAGGAGTCCAAGCCCCTTCTGAGATTCAGATCCAAACTGATTCGGTAAATAAGGAAGAAGAGATAAGTTTGAATGAACCTATTCAAGAATCAGGAGTGCAAGAAACTCCAAAAGTTCCTATGTATGTAAGATTGAATCACTCTGAAGTTCAGATCATAGGTGATAAAAAAAAAGGTGTACAAACAAGAAGAAGGATTGCTCAAGATTCAGAAGAATATTGTTTGATTTCAAAGATTGAAACTAAGAAAGTGAATGAAGCTTGTAATGATGAAAAATGGACTAAAGCAATGGAGGAAGAGCTGATGCAAATTGAGAAAAATCACACTTGGGATGTTGTTCCCTGACCTAAAAATAAGAATGTGATTGGAACCAAATGGGTCTTCCAGAATAAACTAAATGAAGATGGTGAAGTAATCAGAAACAAAGCCAGATTGGTCTGCAAGGGTTACTCCCAAGTAGAAGGAGTTGATTTTGAAGAAACTTTTGCTTCGGTGGCAAGAATTGAAGCAGTAAGATTATTTCTTGCTTTTCTACCTTCAAGGATTTCATATTATATCAGATGGATGTCAAATCTGCCTTCCTGAATGGCAACTTGGAAGAAGAAGTATACATTGAGCAACTAGATTGATTTCAATTGTCTGATCATGGTGATATGGTCTACAAGTTGAAGAAAGCTCTGTATGGACTGAAGCAAGCCCCAAGAGCCTGGTATGAAAGATTGGATAAGCATCTTTTGAAGATTGGTTTCAACAAAGGTACTGCTAATAGTAATTTGTACTTCAAAATTGATCATGAAAATATCTTGATTGTTGAAGTGTTTGTTGATGATATCATCTTTGGAGGAAGAGACAGTATGTACAAGACTTTTGCAAATCAAATGAAAAGTGAATTTGAGATGTCCATGTTTGGGGAAATGAATTTCTTCTTGGGTCTACAAATCACTCAAACAAAGAAAGGAATCTTCATTTCTTAGAACAAATATGTGAAAGAATTGTTGAAGAAATTTGGGATGGAAAACTCAAAGTCAATGAGTACTCCCATGGAAACTGGATGTAAATTGAACAAATATGATGATTCTCCCAAGGCCGATTAGAAAAAGTATAGGTCAATGATTGGAGGATTGTTGTATCTCACTCAAACTAGACCTGACATTATGAATGTTGTTGGTCTTGTTGCTAGATTCCAAGCTGATCCTAGAGAATCTCATGTCATGGCAATCAAGAGGATATTTAGATATCTAAAAGGGACAGTTGAGTATGGTCTATGGTATCCTAGAGATCATGATTTCTCTCTTCATGCATATACATATGTGGATTTGGTAGGAGATGTGGATGGCCGGAAGAGTACCAATGGTGGAGAATTCTTTTTGGGGAAGAGATTGGTTTCTTGGTTGAGCAAGAAACAAGAGGCAATATCTCTATCCACTACAAAAGTAGAATATATTGCAGCAGCAGGTAGTTGCACTCAATTTTTGTGGATGAAACAAATGCTAAGAGACATTAGAGTGGAGTATGAGGAGCCTATCACAATCTTTTGTGATAATTCAAGTGTAATAAATATATCTAAGAATCCAGTGTTGCATTCAAAGACTAAACATATATCCATCAAGTTTCACTTTTTGAGAGAGCAAGTGAATAAGAATGAAGTCAGATTGGAATTTGTACCTTCCAAGGATCAAATTGCAGATATTTTTACTAAATCTCTTCCTAAGGACTCTTTTGAGTATCTTAGGGAGAAGTTAGGGGTTATTACCCCTCTGGTTATGAACTAAGGTGCACTGATGTGCATCAGTCTGGAGGATCTCACAGTCATATCTTGTGATCCAAATTGATGTTTGGGAAGTTGCCACTCAAGGGGAGTAGCTGGTATGATTTTGAAGTGATGCAAGTATGCGCCCTTTGTCATTGATGTCAAAGGGGGAGAGAAGACATGTGAAAAACAAGTGGTTTCTGATCAAAGGGGGAGCAGGAAAGGAAGAGAAGATATGTGAATGGTTGTTGCTGATACGGGGAGTTGTGACAGTGAGGAGAAGTTCTTGCCTTGATGGTTATAACAGTTTTTCACATCATATGTTGTCATCAATGACAAAGGGGAATATTGATGCAAGTATGGGCCTAACTAATGTTGTCATTGATGTCAACATACTCTTGTTGCATTGATGATAAGGATTGGATAAACTGTGTACTGAGGATATTGAGAAAATTAGTCCTAGTCAGGAATAGAGAAGAACAGTGAAGGCAATGAGGTAAAGATCCCTACTAAGATGAAGATCAAAGAATATACTTCAAAGGGTTTGTAGATATGTGTCTTAAGATGATCTAGTAAAGATTTCAGAGGTCCACATGAAGATCTAAAGAAGTTATGGCCACTTAAGTAAAACTAGTTCCAGCAGGTGTTCGGAGGTGATAGAGTGACACAAATAGGTCTGGTGAGCTCCGGAAATGTAATATCTTGTTCTACAGATTTGGAGGAATGCTTAGGAAGTCAATGTGAATTGACAACTCAATTGGTTCATGGTATGGAGGTCCTCAAGCATCTTTTCTAATATGACAATGATAACAGACTATGTTCTTGAGGTTCTGAATGAGGGAGAGAATGTTTTCAGTAAGCAGAAGTAGTGTGGATGTTCTTGGTGATTCAGGAAAGCTTGTGGAGATCTTTGGATTGTGTCCAGTTCATGTTGATGGTCTGCATTGAAGATTGAGCTCTGGATGATGATGTTCTTCCCAAGTTAGGCCGACTAGATGAGTTACACATCCTACAGATGATCTTGAAGAGTCTCTGTGAGGAATGACATGTTCCTAAAGGAAGATTGAAGTCTCAGATCTATGTGGCTGACAATGTGTTGATCCACGTGGAGTCTTTTTGTAATAGTCATGTTGTATTTATGTATTTTCTTTGTAATGTTTTCTGACTTGGATCATTATCCTTAAGTCGATGTCTTGTATAAATAAGGAGTTGCAAAGTCATTTCAAAAGTGGGTGTTGAAATGAAAGTGTTGTAGAGAGGAGGAAAAGTGAAAGGCAGAGTAGAAGTCTTGGGCTTAAATGGAACTGACTCAAGCATGGTGAAGATGCTATTCTTTAGTTCAAGTATGTAATACTCATAATTCTGTAGACAGTGTGTCTCTTGTAGGCAGTGGGCCTCTTGTGAGCAGTGTGCTCAAGCAATAAGCCCTAATTGGCATGTGCCATTTTGTTATTTCTATTCTTCTAATAGAGAATACAATCTTAGGTTAGTCACCCCATGGTTTTTCCCTTAGCCAGGTTTTCCACATTAAAATCTTGGTGTCTTATGTGTTAATGTGTTTCTGCTCTTGTTTTAATGCATTATGTTTCCATGACTAATTTATTATTATATTACTAAATTAGAAAGTGGAATCAAGTGGTTAATTGAAAGAAAGTTTTAGACAACTGATTCACCCCCCCTCTTAGTTGTCTATCCTGAATCTAATAAACTCCATCTCCAAGCACTTGTTTAAATAGGAAATACAAGGCAATATTGGACCTTTCTTGGAATGGCAATCCAACATGGCTTCATGGACCAAAACCCATGCCCAAGGACACTTGGTCAACATTGTAGAATGTGCCTAGCACTTGTCCACAAATCCCATCCCAAAGGGGTCACCTATTTCTAAAATGGGCTATGATAGATGCTCTTATGACACTTACGACTGTCATAGAATCTGTCATAGTGGTTAAAACTTATAGTTGTAAGAGAATCTGTCATACACATGCTATAAATAATATATTCTCTTACATTCCACCTTGAGATGCCCAAATATACCTTATTCAAAGATGCTTCATGACACATGTCATCACCTGTCTTACAACCTTCTATTTCTAACTCTTGCATGTCATAGATTCGTCATAGGAATCCGTCATAACCATTTCAATCAAACATTCCTTACACAACACGGAAGATGCCGACACATGGAAGAATATTCCTACCACTAAGTGGGATGCCTATCTCTTTATATGAGGACAAAATAACAAGTTGTCATATTCCATGTGGGATTGACACATCATCGTGCCACATCCCACAACATGACAATATGGGATTTCAAAATATTTACAACATAGGCAATTAAATAATAAATACAAAGATTAAAAATGTAGAGAATTACCAAGGTTGAGACACCTTAATTCCCAACAAATATGATGTCTTCATACTCAGTCAACAACTCAGTTATCTCCTCAAGTTGTGATTCTTCAGTTTCTATCTTTAGGTTTTCGAGCTTCTTAGAAATCAAGGCATAACACATATTCTCATGTCTCAAACCATCCAGAAATTTTCTTCCATCTACCAAAAAGAGTCTAGCATTCCCACATACTTCTCTCTTAGGCTCATCTTCTAAAGGAATCAAAGTAATTCTCTTTCTATTTGATGTTATAGTATATTTATTCTTTCTCCCATCATGTATAGATTTTATATCATATTGCCATGATCTACCCAACAAAATATGACATACATCCATAGGCATAATATCACACAATACTTCATCATGATAAGATCCAATATGAAATTTCATCAAACATTGTTCACTCACTAGTACCTTATGATCATCTTAAATCCATGCTATCTGATATGGTTTAGGGTGTTTCAATCTCTCCAACTTTAGCTTAGTCACCATCTCCTCTAAAACCAAATTATCTAAACTACTACTATCAATTAGAACTTTACAACATTTACCTCCTAATTTGCATCTAGTTCTAAACAAACTTTTCCTCTGCGGTGTTTCCTCAGTTGTCTCTGCTTGAAATTGTGCTCTCCTCATGAAGAGTGATTCTCCTTTCTCAAGTTTACCAACTGAACTAGGTGATCTAATAGGTTCTTCTTCTACATAGGTTGCTCTTCCACTAATCTTTGTCTTCTTGCTTGTACTTCCTTGGTTACATTCAAATGCTCTGTGTCCTTCACCTCCACACTTAAAATAGGTTCCTTTGAATGTTCTCTAAAATCGTCTTCCATCTCTTCTATGTCCTTCACTTCGGTATGAACTAGGGTTTCCTCTGCAATTTTTTCATCTCTCCGGTGTGCATTGTTTTCTCTGTCTTCCTTCTTGAATGTGCTATCTTGTCTATTTTACTCTACAAATGATCTTTCTCCTTTGGAATATGTTTAGCCTCTCTAAAATTTACCTCCTCTACCTCTCTATCTTTTCTCATGCTTCTTGTTCAACTTCTCTTCAACTTTCAGGAAAAACTGATATGCTTCTTCCAATGTTGTCATTCTTACCAAACATAGTTCTTCTTGAATGTTCAATCTCAGTCCATTGATGTATCTTGCCACTTTCTCCTTGCTTGCTTCACTATGTCATGTCTGTAAGGAAAGCACAGGTGCAGAATACAACATCCCTAATGTTAATTCAAAAGGGGATAATGCAAATAGGTTACGTTTAATTCAAATACAAAGATAAATACATCAGACAATGTAGAATAAACACTCAAGACAACAAAGAATAACACTAGATGTACATGGGAAAACCCTTTTGGGTAAAAAACCCACCACCACAAGAGAGACAATCTTTATTATAGTAAACTTAATAGTTACAATAAAGAGCTTAGCTATCTTGCTCAGGTATCAATTCTCAAATTATACGCAGTTCACACTTTCTGCACATTTACAAAATGAGCCATATAATTGAATCTCTTCATTTGTCTTCAACGACATCACCAGACCTGTATTTATTTTCAGTCTTCAAGAGAAAAACCATTTTTTAACTTCTACTCTAACTGATCATTTCAACTGATCCAGCGTTGCTGCCTTCCAACCATCACAACTGTTCATATTCATGTGAGACATTTAGTCCCACATTCACCAGTTCACGTTTGACATTCTGGTTTATATCCACAAACAATCAGTAAGACTATCATCAGTAATTTTTTTGCTGATGATGCCAATCTATACCTCATTGGGAACACCTAAGCCATTGGAGACCACTTCATTTCCTACACTGATGGTTCCTTGTTCCAGCGATGCCCAAAGCTCTTCATGTTGAACGATTGAACCATTGAACCCGATGAACTCCTGAACGATTCAATGAACTCTTGAACCATTGACCCCGATGAACTCCTGAACAGTTCAATGAACTCTTGAACATGTGATTTATATGAACAAAACCAATGATTAAAAAATGAGGTTCCAAGTAGTAATTTGAGACACTAGTTCTCTTCAATCTCCCACTTGTCAAAGAGATTATTGCTACCTCTTAATCCTCATTTGATTACTGAGAATTATGGGACCAAAGACCCATTCTATCTGAACACCATTGGAACTTGGCCATGCTCACTAGTTTAGTTAAGGTGTTAGTGACATTTTCTAAAGTGTTAATCTTTTCTAGCTTCACCTTCCTGTCTTCCACCATATCACAAACAAGGTGATATTGGACATCAATATGTTTTGTCCTAGCATAAAATGTAGGGTTCTTCGCCAAACATATAGCACTTTGATTGTCACAGTGAATTTGTATCTGCCTTGCATTAAAACCAACATCAGAACACAACCTCTTCAACCAAATGGCTTCTTGGCATGCATGAGTAGCTGCCATGTACTCTGCCTTTGTTGTGGACAAAGTGACTATAGCCTACTGCTTGCTCATCCAACTGATAGCACCACCATTTAACATGAATACATATCCACTGGTGGATCTTCTACTGTCAATGTCCCCTACCCAATCAGAATCAACATATCCTTGAATGTTGATAGATTTCTGAGATCCAACTAAGTTTCCATGATAGCAAATAGCATAATCAAAAGTTCCCTTCAAATATCTCATGACTCTCTTCACAGCATCCTAATGTGATATGCCTAGATTTGCCATAAACTAGCTCAAAACTCCCATTGCTTGGGCAATGCTTGGTCTGGTATAGACCATTGCGTACATTAAACTGCCAACAACACTTGTATAAGACACTTTTTTCATGTTGTTAGTTTCACTCGAAGATTCTGGACAATCTTCAATAGACAGTTTTGTTCCCTGCAAAACTGGAACAACTAATTGTTTGCAATCAGACATATTAAATTTATCAAGAACATTGGTAATATACTTGCTCTGGCTGAGCCAAAGCTTTCTCTTAGATCTATCCCTTTTGATTTCCATTCCCAGAATGTACTTCGCTGCCCCCAGATTCTTTATTTCAAATTTCAAGGAGAACTGAGATTTTAATTCTAAGATCATCCCCTTACCATTGCCAATGAATAACATGTTATCCACATACAGTGCAATTATAAGAATCTGATCACCATCAATTTTATAATAGACACAATGATCAGATTTAGATCTCACATATCCCAAAGATAAAACATACGTATCAAATTTCTGATACCACATTCTGGGAGATTCCTTCAAACCATAAAGAGACTTTTTAAGTTTACATACCAGATGTTCTTTACCTTTTTCCACAAAATGCTCTGGCTGGGACATATAAATTTCTTCTTCAAGGTCCTCATGAAGAAATGATGTCGTCACATCCATCTGCTCAATTTCAAAGTCATACACTATTGCAAGTGACAACAGAAATATAATGGATGTTAGCTTAGCTACAAGAGAAAAGATTTCTCCATAATCTATACCTTCCTTTTGGGAATACTCCTTAGCAACCAATCTTGCCTTGTACTTTTCAATACGACCATCTGGACCGTATTTCTTTTTAAATACCCACTTACAACCAACAGGTTTTCTACCTTCAGGCAAGGGCACCAGATCCCAGGTTCCATTTTTCTCCAATGATGACATTTTGCTATCCATGGCTTCCAACCAAGAATCTAAATCAGGTAAACTAATAGCTTCTTTCACAGTCCTAGGTTCATCAGTATCAGTAAGCAAAGCATAGGCACAACTTGACTCAAGTACTAAAAATCCATACCTATCTGGTTGTCTTCTTTCATGTGTAGATCGCCTCAATGGCTGAGGTGCTGGTTCAGGTTCTTGCTCTGGATCTGAATCTTTGGAGCTACCTGAACTCACATCTGAATCATCTACACTTGGTGCTTGTTGTTCCTCTTTTATAGGGGTCAAAGGAATATTAACAACACTCTTTTCTTTCTTCTCTTCTATCTTCTCCAGCTAAGGATCAATAACCAAAGGTTTCAGCTCTCTGAAAATTACATTCCTACTGTAAATTACCTTTTCAATTTTAGGATTCCAAAGCTTGTACCCCTTAACACCAACTCCATAGCCAATAAAGATAAATTTGACTACTTTGTAATCTAGCTTAGATCTTTTTACCTCAGGAATATGAACATATGCCTCACAGCCAAAGACACGAATATGTCTTAGAGAGGGCTTCTTTCCAGACCATGCTTCCATAGGCATCTTATCAACCAATGCTGAAGTGGGAGAATGATTCAGCAAGTAACAAGCTATAGCAACTGCCTCAGCCCAAAACCTTTGTTCAAGACCAACATAACTCAACATACTTCTTGCTTTCTCCATCAATGATCGATTCAACCTTTCAACAACTCCATTTTGCTGTGGAGTATAAGGTGTAGTCTTGTGTCTTTTTATTCCATGATCAAGACAAAATTTATCAAAATCTGCATTGCAATATTTACCACCATTATCCATTCTCAAACATTTTATTTTTCTACAAGTCTGATTTTCCACAAGATTTTTAAATTCTTTAAACTGACTGAACACTTCTAATTTATTTATCAAAAAATAGATAAATGCCCTCCTTGAATAATCATCAATAAATGATACGTAATATCTTGATTTAGATAGAGAAGGAACATCAACTAGACCAAAAACATCAGAATGTACATAGTCCAGAACACCAGAAGATTTATGAGAACTAGAGTAAAACGAAACACGATTCTATTTTTCCATTTATGCAATGTTCATAGAAATCAAATTCCAGATTACAATCAATCAACCCATCTACCACATTTTTTTCTTCAAGGTTTTTAAACCTTTTTCACCTATGTGACCAAGTCTATGATGCCAGAGCATTGTTTTCTCTACAGGAAGTTTAACTTCCATAGAGTTTGCATCATGTGTTACAATAGTAGCTTTTTTAGATTTTACAGAGACATTATTACACACACTGGTTTAGCATCTACCCTATACAAAGTTCCAATGTGTTCACCCTTTTCCAGAACAATTAAACCTCTAGTCATCTTACAACCACCATTCACAAAAGTAACTTGCACTCCAACATCATTAAGCTTACTAATAGAAAGTAAATTTTGAGCTAGACCTAGTATGTGTAGTACTCCATTCATTCCCTTTATTCTTCCATCTGAGAACTAGATTTTGACTCTTCCTCGGCCAACAATTTCTAGTGTCGAATCACTTGCCAGGAACACCTTCCCACCAGCATACGATTCATACTTAGTGAACCATTCTCTGTGAGATGTCATATGAAAAGACACTCCTGAAACCACTAGCCATACATCTCCAGATGTAGGCATTGCCAAGGCAAGAATGAAGGCATCAACATCACTCTAAGAAGAATTAGTGTCAGAGAAGTTCTTCTTCTTCTTTTTCTCCTCTTTGCAGTCTTTTCTGATGTGTCCTTTTTGCCCACAATTCTAGCACTTCACCTTGGACTTTTTGCCAGGAGATTTCAATCTCCCCTCTGATTTGGACTTAGGCTTCTTGTTCTTCTTCTTGTCTCTTTCCTTTGATCTACCTCAAATGGACAAGGCCTCTTTGGCCATCTTAGAAGATTTCCTCCACATCTCTTTAGATAATAGTGAGGCAACAACTGCTTCAGTTGTAAACGTGGTTGTTGTGCTTCCAATAGACATCACAAGATAATCCCATGAGTTAGATAAGGAACATAATAGAAGCATACAGCGGTCCTCTTCTTCTATTTTTACACCTACAGAAGTCAACTATGCAACAATTGTATTAAATATGTTTAGATGGTTTGCTATAGATGCTCCTTCATCTATCTTCAGAGAGTACAACTTCTTTCTGAGGAAAAGTTTATTCACCAAGGACTTGCCCTGGTAAATATCTCCCAACTTCTTCCACAAATCTTTGGCTGATTTCTCCTCATGGACATTCAATATAACAGAATCTGCTAAACTTAATCTTATCAGTCCTCTGGCTTTTCTATTTGCTAGGTCCCAATCTTCTTGCTTCATGGCTGAAGGTTTAGTTCCAGACATAGCAACCCAAAGATCTCTATCGACCAACATATCTTCAACTTCAAGCTTCCACAACTCAAAGTTTGTGCCATTGAACTTTTCAATGTCTATCTTTCCTGATGTACTTGCCATCTTATTTAACAAAATAGACCTCTACAAAACTCCCACTAACAGAACTAACACAAAAAACCCAACCTACCAATAAGGATAACACAACTGGCTAGGCTCTGATACCACTTGTAAGGAAAGCACAAGTGCGGAATACAACTTCCCTAATGTTAATTCAAAAGGGGATAATGCAGACAAGTTATGTTTAATTCAAATACAAAGATAAATACATCAAACAATGCAAAATAAACATTCAAGACAACAAAGAATAACACCAGATGTACGTGGGAAAACCCTTTCAGGTAAAAAACCCACCACCACAAGAGAGACAATCTTTATTATAGTAAACTTAATAGTTACAATAAAGATCTTAGCTATCTTACTCAGGTATCGATTCTCAAATTATACGTAGTTCACACTTTCTGCACATTTACAGAATGAACCATATAATCGAATCTCTTCATCTGTCTTCAAAGACATCACCAAACCTGTATTTATTTCTAGTCTTCAAGAGCAAAACCATTTTTTTAACTTCTACTCTAACTGATCGTTTCAATTGATCCAACGTCGCTGCCTTCCAACCGTAGCAACTATTCATGTTCATGTGAGACATTTAGTCCCACATTCACTAGCTCATGTTTGACATTCTAGTTTATATCCACAAACAATTAGTAAGACTATCGTTGGCAATTTTGTTGCCGACGATGCCAGTCTATACCTCATCGGGAACACCTAAGCCATCGGAGACCACTTCATTTCCTACACTGATGGTTCCTTGTCCCAGCAATGCCTAAAGCTCTTCACATTGAACCATTGAACCTGATGAACTCTTGAACGGTTCAATAAACTCTTGAACCATTGAACCCGATGAACTCCTGAATGGTTTAATGAACTCTTGAACCATTGAACCCGATGAACTCCTGAACAGTTCAATGAACTCTTGAACATGTGATTTATATGAACAAAACCAACGATTAAAAAATGAGGTTCCAAGCAGTAATTTGAGACACTAGTTCTCTTCAATGTCCTTATGACCATCTTATGAAATTCTTCAGTATACTCCTTCACAGGTTTCTCCTTTTGTCTCAAGTTCTACAATCTCTTCAACAGTTCCAACTCATAGTTAGCAGGTATAAACTAATTCTTTAATTTCATCACCATTCTATCCCACTTTGTAATCTTTTCCTTTCCTCTTCTATTTCTATCCAACTAAACTTCTTTCAACCAAATAGTAGCATGTCCTTTCAACTTAGTCTTTGCAAATTTCACCTTCTCTGGATCTTCAATTTCTTCATATTCAAAGTATTCTTCTAGGTCATTTATCCAGTCAATCAACTCCTCAAGATTCAAATTGTCAATATAGTTAGGTACATCCACTCTAGGTTTTTTCCCAATCTTTGAAATAGCTCACAATAACTTTACTTGATCTGATTCTTCTTCTCCTAGGGTTTCTTCATTTTGATTAGTAGATTGAATTTATTCATCATCATCACTTATAATATTAGATCTAGGTCTAAGTCCTCTTCTTTGATCTTGTTCAAAAACATCCAATCAAACTCATATTGTCTTCATAATTTCCATCATCTCATCCATTCTTCCAGCCATAGTACCAACAATAGGTATTCTCCTTGGTGGCATCTCCTCCTATGATCAAGTGTAACTACCTCAGATTCAATGATCGGGCTACCAGGTGACAACTGCCTCACAATCGATGATCAGTTGACAACACAAGTAGTCTGCCTTAGATTCAAGGATCTGTTCACAACAAGATCTTATGGAATGCCTTCACAAACTTTACTCAATTTGTTCACTTTGCTCCCAAAAGATTCAAACTTCACTCTGATACCACTTGGTGTAGTCACAGTTAGGAGGATCCACAAAGTGAACTGTCCAGGCCATGTAGCAAGAGTAAACACAACATAAGCAACTCAAGAATAGAATTCAAATGTGAATTTAGTCATTTAGTATTTCATATATTCAAAATATAAGCATGCCAGCAACATGCAGGCTTACAGATTAGGGCTCACAGGCCTAATTCTCTAGTTACATTATATGCGTAAGATATACCTTCAAGAAGTACTTGATACAAAAGAATTTAAACTATCAAACTATCTCTAATGATAAACTACTTTCCTATGCATCTATTACATGATTATATATCATCTCCAAATCACAAGATTCCTCCACGTCAGCCAAACATATTACAAACTCCAATGAAAGAGATGTAACATGTGTACATGGATAGGTCAGACCTAAACCGATGGGAATCCTCTACAAGTGAATGGAATGGCATGTGGACCTTAGGGAAGGTTGGTCACAATCCAAATTACCTTGAATGATGTGTCTTTCAGCTTTGCAAGTTGTGGAAGTGATCCGCAAGTCTTCTCCTTTAGCTATTTGCCAGAGACTGTCTAAATGCTCTATTCTAATAAAATAGTTGATCTTCTAATAGTGATATCTCTCTGAAAACTAATCTAAATGATCTAAATTTTGGATATGATGTGCATGAAGATATCTATATGCTAAGTCCAGCTCTGCATGGTCTAAAATGAAACTATGGTAGAATGCACACCAAAATACAGAAATTGCTACCGACTGAACTGACTGTACTGAACTAGGAAAATGAAAGAAAACAAAGCGAAATGCAAATATTTTTGGTTGAAGCAAGATTTCTCTTGAACCAAGGATGCTCCTACATCAAAAATTTATTTTGGTGCTTTGCATAAGACTCTAGGGCTTAGGGTTTTATAACTTAGGGACAAGATTTTTTCAATATTTTGAATGTTAGACCCTAATCAAGGACCTACGGGTTTTGATGCTTGAAGCAAGGCCGAAGGCAGGAAATAGGAATATTTATTAGAGTCCTATTAGTCTCCACACTAGTTGAAGGTCTTTGAGTTCCAATGGCATGATAAATTCCTTGTTCTTTTGTCCCAGGTTCCTTATGTACTGAAGAAGATCTAGTGCACTCATGAAAATTTCCCCTGAGTCACCTCTCAGTCTTGTCCAAAACAAAGGAAGACTTAGTCTTGATATCAATAATCTCTTTCTCTGACCATTGAATATGAGGCAAGCATTTAGAGGCAACAACATGAAACTCCTCATTAATCATATCTAAACTATCATCAACACCACTAGGAATTTGTAGAGGCAAATTGAAAGCACAAATTTGGTCTAAAGTCAACCTCATCCAATCTCTTCTTTTAACTTCTCTCTCATCCACATATTCCTCCTAGTAGTCTTCCAATTGGGGTTGATATTCATAGATGTTTCCTCCATGCAAATTCCTCTTGACAAAGTTCTTACTATCAAAGAATGACCTCATAGATTGAGGGTGAAAACTGTATTTAGCTAAAATCCTCTCTACATTTTTAGCATTATCATTGGTTTTACAAGTTAAAAATGATAATGGCATAGGGAAAGTGTACCCCTTCTTCTTCATACCATGATATTTACTATTCACAGCCACCATCTGGCGACAGATTTCCACAAGAATGAAATAATCATAGGCATACCTCAGTAACTTCAATGGGACATTTTTGAACCCACCAATTCTAAGTAAATTTGTCAAATTAGATATAGAAGCTCCCATATCTCATAACCAATTCTACAAATTTAGGATAAGTTCTCACTTCTGGGTTCCCTTCAATCTTTCTTGCATTAAACATCATAAAAGCATCATTTACATGGTCATAATCCTTAACACCAACATCTCTTTGCAATTGAGGAAAATATTGATACACATGTGTGTCTGGCATTAAAAAACTTTGGGTCATTAACCCTGACAAGACAACCTCTTTACTAGCCAGTATGTAGAACAAATATGAGCACATATAGAAAGAAACCTTTTGATGGAAATTAGCCAGCTATTCATTTAGTTGATCACTAGTCAGTTTAACCCAGTCAACATACTAAGAGTCACTGCATATCACCAAAATAAACTGACACATCCACTTTTCAAAAGAATCTAATTATTCATTTCCAACAACATGGTGTAGTAGTGTAATCATATCCGATATTTCTTCCTTAAAGTGTCCTCTTTTTAGATTGGTGGGTACTTGAGATTTTCCCTTTTTCTCCACTTTCAGCTAGTTATTTGCAATATAAGTTAGACACCAATATTTTATTTTTAGAAAATAAATCCAACCCATAGTGGCAGACATTTCCATGAACTCTTCCCTTTCAGGTAGTCTTAGGGGATGAGAAATAGTTTCTGTATTGATTTTTGTTATCATAGAGCCATTGTAGACTCTTATTTCCTATTACTATTGAAATAAGGGCAGACAACTGAGAGGGGGGGTGAATCAATTGTCTCAAAACTTTAAATTTTGATGTTTTCAATCTTCTTTACCACTTATTAATAGATTAATGATATAACCATTAACACATGAGCAAAAACATAATCAACACACATAACACCGGGATTTTTACGTGGAAACCTGGTTAAGGGAAAAACCACGGTGGGGGTTAACCCACAAGATTTATTCTTTGTTAAAAGAATAGAAAAATAGGAAGGCACGTGCCTTCAAGTGCACTACCCAGAGCTCACTACTCAAAGGAGGCTCACTGCCTATAAGAACATTCACAATGTTAACACAAAAAGATTCAACTGAGAAACAACATCTTCATGCAAGGTTTAGTTCCATTAAAGTGCACAACACCTCTGTTCTACCCCTACTCACTTCCTCGCTACATCCACATCTTTGCTTACCACCACACATTTCCATGACTTCTCAAGACTTATTTATACATGACATCAAATTTGGAATGAACATCAAAGTCAAACTTACAATCATCTATCTGGAACATTCTCTAAGATAGGCATTACAAGCAATTACAATCACAAGACTTAAAATGCTACATATGAATCTTTACATTGTCAACCAATCATAGTTGGGACTCAAATATTCCTTGATCAACATGCCACACTCCATAGAGCTCTTCTTATATCATCTACAATAGGCACCAAGCATCTGGTCGTCCAAGACTAGAAAGAACAACACTCAAGGAGAAATCTTCAATCATGAGATCAATTCTCAATATGGACCACCAACACAATAGGCATACAATCTAGAGACCACCACAAGCACAATGAAATCAACAAGAACAACTGTATCACCTCAAATCACCAAAAACACTTACATCTTTATCCGAGAACTTAAGAACACCATCTATCATGACTGTCAAACCAGAAAGATTGCTTGTGGACCTCCAAACCATGAACCACTTAAGTTGAGGATACACACCAACATCTCAAACATACCTCTAGATCCACAAACCATAATATCCCAATACAGGGCAATCCAGACCAAATTCCTGCCACTCTGTTACCTCTAAACAACTATAAAACCTAGTTCTACTCAAATGGCCATAACTTCACAAATACTTCATGTGGACCTCTCAAATATTAACTGGAGCAACTTCAGGCAATCCTCTACAAACCCTTTAATTTGCAAACTCTGATCTTCATCTCACTAAGAATGCAGAGTAATCTTCACTAAACTGCACTATCTTCATGTCTTTGATAGAGAGATATGTAACTCACTTGTTCCTTCTAGAGATGCTAATTTTCTTAGTATCCTCAACATACAAGTCTTTTAAACAAGTGATAGAATAAGTTACAGTTGACACTAATGACAACACCAATTAGGCATATATTTGCAACAATCTGCCCCTTTGTCATTGATGGCAACATATGATCCACCAAGACAAGGACTTCTCTCCTTTCTCTTATCACACTTGCAACCACTTTCTTCACTGCTCCCCCTTTCACCAACAAATACTCATTTCCATCCAAGTTTTTCACATGACTTCTCTCCCCCTTTGACATCAATGGCAAAGGGCACATATTTGCAATCATCTCTCACCCTTTTTGTTTCTTAGACAAGACCAAACTAAATTCAGAACATACTGATTACTCCATCTGAGTAGCATTCCCTTAATACCAATCCAGATCACAAGATATGATTGTGAGTTCCACTGGACTGATGCACACTAGTGCACCTTAGTTCTGAATAGGAGGGGTAATCACCCCTAGCTTCTCTCTAAGATACTCAAAAGTGTCCTTAGGTAGAGGCTTAGTGAAGATATCTGTAATCTGATCCTTTGAAGGAACAGACTCCAATCTGACTTCATTCTCATTTACCTTCTCTCTTGAAAAGTGAAACTTGATGGATATGTGCTTTGTCTTTGACTGCAACACTAGATTCTTTGAAATGTTTATTGCACTTGAATTATCATAGAAGATAGTAATAGGTTCTTCAAACATAATTTTGATATCCTTCAACATTTGCTTCATCCACAAAACTTGAGTACAATTACTTGCTACTGCTATATACTCTACCTTTGTAATAGACATAGATATTGCCTCCTACTTTTTTCTCAACCAAGAAACCAATCTCTTTCCCAAGAAAAATTCACCTCCACTAGTACTTTTCCTATCATCCACATCTCCTACCCAATCAACATTTGTATATGCATGAAGAGTGAAATCATCACCCTTAGGATACCATAAGCCATAATTAGATGTTCCCTTTAGGTATCTGAAAATTCTTTTGACTAATATAGCATGAGATTCTCTAGTATCATCTTGAAATCTACCAACAATGCCAACTACATTCATAATATCAGGTCTGGTATGAGTCAGATAAAGCAGTCCTCCAATCAATGATCTATACCTTTTCTGGTCTACCTTAGGAGAATCACCATCTTTACTCAACTTGCATCCGGTTATCATAGGAGTACTCACTGGTTTTGAATCCTCCATTCCAAACTTTTTCAACAACTCCTTTGTTAGATTCAAAACATACAACTGAGAGGTGGGGGTGAATCAGTTGTCAAAACTTTCTTTCCAACTACACACTTAAAATCTTCTTAGCATATCAATAAATCAATCATGGAAACATAATGCATTCAATCAAGAGCAGAAACACATCAACACATAAGACACCAAGATTTTGACATGGAAAACTCAGTTAAGGGAAAAACCACGGGGTGATTAACCCAAGATTGTATTCTCTATTAGAAGAATAGAAAGAACAAAATGGCACAGGCCAATTAGGGCTCACTACCTGAGCACACTGCTCATAAGAGGCCCACTTCCTACAAGAGACACACTGTCTAAAAAATAATAAGTATCACATACTTGAACTGGAAAATAGCATCTTCACCATGCTTGAGTCAGTTCCATTTAAGCCCAATACTTCTACTCTACCTTTCGCTCTCCTCCTTGCTACCACACACTCATCTTCACAAGACACACTTTGAAATGACTTTACAATCCCTTATTTATACAAGACATCGACTTAGGAATAATCATCTAAGTCGGCAAACATCACCAAGAACATTCGTAGGATGTGTAACTCATTCGATCGGCCAGTCTCAGGAAGAACATCATCATCTGGAAGTTATTCTTCAATTGTGAGCTCCAACTTCAATGCGGACCACCAACATGAACTAGACATGATCCAAAGACCTCCACAAGCTTGCCTGAATCACCAATAACATCCACACTTCATCTACTTACTGAAATCCTTCTCTCCTTCATCCGGAAACTCAAGAACACAGTCTGTCATCACTGTTACAAAGGAATAGATGCTTGCAGACCTTCAAACCATGAACCAATTGATTTGATACTTCACAAAGACTTCCTTAATACTCCCTCAAATCCGTAGAACAGGATAATGCATTTCTAGATCTCACTGGACCTGTCTGTATCAATCTGTCACCATTGAACACTGCCAGAACCGGTTTTACTTGAGCACCCACAACTTCTTCAGATCTTCATGCGGACCTCTCAAGTCTTTATTGGATCACTTTAAGATTCATATCTACAAACCCTTTAAACTGTATCCTCTAATCCTCATCCTAACTTGGACTTTTACCTTACTGTCATCATTGTTCTTCACTGTTCCTGATTGAGACTAATTTTCTCAATATCCTCAGCACATAGTTCATCCAATCCTTATCATTAATGCAACAGGAGTATGTTGACATCAATGACAACACTAGTTAGGCCCATACTTGCAACATCCTTTACATACTTAGACTAAGATATGAAGATGTCCTTGTCTGATTGAATGATTTGTAGACTTAAGAAGAAATTCATTTCACCAAGCATGGACATCTCAAATTCACTTTGTATCTGATTAGCAAAATTTTTACACATGCTCTCATTTCCACCAAAGATGATATCATCAACAAATACCTCAATAATCAAGATGTGTTCATGATCAATTTTGAAATAAAGAGTATTGTCAGCTGTGCATTTGCTTAGACCTAACTTTAGCAGATACTTGTCTAATCTTGCATACCAGGCTCTTGGGGCTTGTTTAAATCCATACAATGCTTTCTTCAATCTGTAGACCTTATCTCCTTGATCAGACAACTGGAAACCTTTTGGTATTTCAATGTAGACCTCTTCTTCCAACTCTCCATTCAGGAATACTGACTTGACATCCATCTGGTAAACTTTGAGTTCTTTGTAAGTAGCAAAGGCAAGAAATAATCTGACTGCTTCGATTCTTGCCACTAGAGCAAAAGTTTATTCAAAATCAATTCCCTCTACCTGAGAATATCCTTTGCACACCAATCTTGCTTTGTTTCTCACAACTTCACCATCTTCATTCAATTTGTTCTAGAAGACCCATTTAGTTCCTATTACATTTTTGTTTTCAGGTCTAGGAACAAGATCTCAAGTATGATTCTTTTCAATTTGCATTAATTCTTCTTCCATTGCTTTTACCCAACTTTCATCATTACAAGATTCATTTACTAATTTTGGTTCAACCTTTGAAATTAAACAATACTCTTCTTGTTCTTCAACAAATTTTCTTCTAGTTTGAACACCTTTATTTATGTTTCCTATAATCAGATCTTCATAATGATTCAACCTCACATACCTGGGAGTTTTGGGATTTTCTTGAACTTTTGATTCTCAAAATTGTTTCTCAACATTTGTACTAACTTCTTGAGTCACTAGATTCCTTGGAGCACTCTGAATTTGAGTTTGAGGACTTTCATTTTGATCATCTAATTCATATCCACAAAACTTGGAAGGTCTCTCCTTGCTTTCATCAATATTGACATTAGCACTTTCAACAATCTTTTTCAATCTCTTGTTAAAGCATCGGTATGCCTTGCTTTGGTTAGAATAACCCAGAAATATTCCTTCATCACACCTTGCATCAAACTTGCCTAGATCTTCATCTCTTTTGATATAGCATTTACTACTAAAAACTTAGAAGTATTTCACAATAGGAGCTTTACCAAACCATAGTTCATAAGGAGTTTACCAGTATTACCTTTGATCTGCACCTGGTTAAGAGTGTAGACAACAGTACTCACAGCCTCTCTCCAATAGACACATGGAACATTTTATTCCATCATCATGGTTCTAGAAGCCTCTTGAATAGTCTAGTTCTTCCTTTCCACAACTCCATTCTACTAAGGAGTCCTAGGAGCAGATAACTGTCTTCTTATTCATGCTTTTCACAAAATTCATTAAACTCACCAGAGGTAAACTCTCCACCTCTATCAGATCTCAGACACTTTATCTTCACACCAATCTCATTCTCCACCCTAGCCTTAAACACCTCATTCTGTCAAGAGCCTCTGATTTCTCTCTCAAGAAAGTGATCCACATCATCTGGGAGTAATCATCAATCAGCAACATGAAGTATATGTCTCCTTGCAAACTCCTAACTCTGGTAGGACCACACAAATTAGTGTGCACAAGTTCCAACAATCCACTTGAAAATTGTTCTTTGCTTTTGAATGTAGTTCTACTCTATTTGCTGAACTGACATTCCTTACACATGCTATTAGCAGGTTTTACAAGCTTTGGAAGATCTCTCACAGCCTGAGTAGTACTTATCTTGAAAATACTATCAAAGTTTACATGACACATTCTCTTATGCCATAACTAACTCTAATCAATCTGACCAATCAAACAACTTTTACCAGTACCACTTAAATAAAAGATATTACCTCTAGTCTATGTACCAGATGCAATCTCAGTTCCAGAGCTTTCCAAAATTCTACATTTTCTATCCTAAATCAGAGATCATACCCTTTGTCAACAAACTATCCAACACTGAGAAGATTATGCTTCAACCCTTCTACATAAAAAACATCATTAGTGTTATTCTTACCATCAAGAGAGATGGATCCTTTGCCATGGATTCTACTAGCTGAATTGTCTCCAAACTTCACAATTCCACCTTCATACCTTTCCATACTTACAAACTTACTCTCATCACCTATCATATGATGAGAGCATCCACTGTCAATCACCCATTCATCCCTTTCTTCAACCTGAGCAACCAAGGCACTTTCCACATTCACATAGCTAGCAGATTCAATACACAATTGATCTTCTTCTTTGATAGAAATGAATACCCATTCGTTTCCAGAGGTACTTCCCTTATCAAATTCATCATTTGTAACTCCATCAGTAACTTCTTAGACATAGTAGCATTTCTTTTGAAAGCTAGGTTTGTTAGGGTTTGGCTTTGAAACCCTCTCTAGACAACTTGAAGAAAAATGACCAATCTTATTGCAAGAAAAACATTTGAAAGGCAACTTTCCTTCATACTTACCAGATCCTCTTCATAATCTTTTAGCAAAAAGGGCTTCAAGTTCTTCAAGCTCCATTTCATCTTCTTCAAGTTCCTTCCTTGCCTTCTCATATCTGGTTAGTCTTTTGGAAGAGATTTTACCTAAATCAAATCTTTGCTGCCTAGAAATACTGGCCTTAAATGCATATTCTAATTTAGGAAGGGAATCACCAAACTCACTCATTTCAAATGTTGAAAGCTTGCCAACTAGATGATCCCTTGTAACAGTTGTCACAGTTCTGATTTCCTCAATAGCAACAACTCTATACTTATATGAAGTAGGTAAGGATCTGAGCACCTTGCAAACAATATCCAATTCTTCTAGTTTTCCACCAGCACACCTAATACTACACACAAGTTCATTCACCTTCTGCATGTAGGAAGTGATGTTTGCATCTTCACTCATCCTCAAACTTTCCTATCTACCCTTTAGGCTCTGTAACTTAGCACATTTGAAATATGCATCACCTTCATATAGAGTTTCCAAGTTCTTCCAAATTTCATGAGCAGTTTTCAATTCTAGGACATTTGTCATTTTTGTATTAGTTAGGGCATTCAACAATGCTTCTTTAGCCCGAATGTTGTTTTCAGCATCTTTTATTTCATCTGGAGTTGAAGGACCTTTCTGCAGAGGCTTATACTCATCATTAGTTATCAACCAATAAGGATCACCCATACATTGCAAATGACACTCCATCTGATTCTTCCAAAGAGAGTAATTTGTTCCATCAAATCTCAGACTATCCTTCTTGTATGTCAACATCCTGGATCTCCTCAAGCAGTCTTTTAGAGGAACCAACTTTGATACCAATTGTTGAAATAAGGGCAGACAATTGAGAGGGTGGGTGAATCAGTTGTCTCAAAACTTTAACTTTTGCTACTTTTAATATTTTTTACCACTTATTAATAGATTAATTATATAACCATGAACACATGAGCAGAAACATAATCAACACACATAACACACAGATTTTTACGTGGAAACCCAGTTAAGGGAAAAACCACGCTGGGGGTTAACCCACAAGATTTATTCTTTGTTAAAAGAATAGAAAAATGGGAAGGCACTTGCCTTCAGGCGTACTGCCCAGAGCTGACTGCTCAAAGGAGGTTCCCTACATACAAGAACATTCACAATGTTAACACAAAAAGATTGAACTAAGAAACATCATCTTCTTCATGCAAGGTTCAGTTCCATTGAAGCGCACAACACTTCTACTCTGCCCCTACTCACTTCCTCACTACATCCACATCTTTGCTCACCACCACTGATGTAGAGGCATCCACACTAAAAACCCGTCAGCATCATCATATTTTGAAACCCGTCAGCATCTTCATATTTTCTCGGCCGACCGATATCCTCCTGCAGATAAACCTTCGACCGTTCGCCTATCGGCAGCATCATCATATTCAATGAACACAATTATCCTCCAGATGATCACTATTCACTTTACCACCAAACTATATCTACAGCATCATGATGTTCGACATCACCTGCACCTTTTATCAGTAGGATATAAAATATCGGGTTCCTCCCATATATCCTGATGACAACAACCTTACGCACCTCTCTTCTGATGCTTACGTCACCCTGATATTCAACCCGCTTACACAACCAACATCAGGATATAACTTATCGGGTCATATTGAAACATCCTGATGACGATGTTCAACTTTATGCACATGATGAATATTCCACCGAATATTCCTTCCGTGATCCACTAATCTCCCCGATGTCCTCCACCTATGCCAAAACACTTATCGTCGGCAGGATAAAACTTTATTGAGTGATATTTGGGAATGTCCTGATGACGATGACATCACATGCACTGTTACTTCCTCTGATGTCGACGTCACCTGGATATAAGACTCATTCATGTGCTCTGCAGCATGATATAAATTATCGGGTTATAATGAAATATCCTGATGAAGATAAACTTTGACTACCTGATGTTCAAACAAAAGATGATCCTCCTCCTTTCTTTGGCAAGTGCGTCTTTGACTTGCCGTTGACCTGTTTGATTGTACCCTCGCCTACGTGTATGCTCCAGCATGCAACAATGATATGCGGATGATGGATACACATGAAATGATGATCCTGAAGATGATATATATAGGAAATATATATCTAAACTATATCATCTTGATGCCTTCACACCAGGCATTTTCCCTAAGTTTCAAGACCTGATCCGGACAATGATATGCGCATAGATGCAAATGCAATATACCTAGACATACAATACTGTATATCTGTCAAGTGCATCCAAACATAGATTTCACATAGAAAACATGACAATCAGGTTGGATCATCTCCTGAGCAATTCAAACTTAGAATTTATCCTCCAAACCCTAGCACATGAGGATGCTAGGCATGATCACTGCATGCAACACTTTAATCCCGAAACATGAAATACAGAAACAGAACAAACAAAAAAGGAAACCTAATCTAATATACAGATCCATTCCACTGATTCTATGAATTATCTGGTGGAATGGATAAATAAATCCATCTTGCCTGCAAATGGAAAAAATGATTTCACAGATGGAGTTCAAACTAGATGATTAACACTAATGGGATCTTCTCTTATTCAATATCAGAAAATGCAAGTAAACATTCAGTCTCACTATATCACAGTGCTTTGTTCAATCTACAATACCCCCTATCAACTCTGAATTATCAATTCTGTCTCACTACAATAATAATCCCTAAAACCAACTGATCTAGGGAATAAATAGTAACTCCATGTGAGTACTACCAACTCGATTCCTAGCGGCTGGGAGGAGACAGCTAAGACAGTTGTCATAACAAACTTCTAACTAACCTACACATCCTCCTAGATTGACCTAAAACATACGCATTGGTCCAATGGACCTTATTACATCATGAAGTCAAACATACTAAAAATAGACTTATGTTCTATTTTGAAGGGGTGCTCCTACACCATACTCCCCAGAAGAAGAAATCTCAAGTCCACTTGAGATGAGAGTATGTAGATCTGTACCATGTTTTTGGATCTACTGTTCAGTCATCCATACTACTTCTGAATCAGGTTTTCCCTACCAGGACACCAAATATTCCAAATACTCCTTGTTTCTAGTTTTCTTAATCACTCTTGTGTCCAAAACCTTTTGCAACTGTGGTGAATCATGCTTTGGAATGTCATCAGTTGTTGTATCCTATAGGAGTTCATGTTCTTCATCTAGATTATGTTTGTATGGAGTTAAATCACATACATTGAATATAGGTGATAAACCAAGATCTGGAGGGAGTTGTATCTCATAAGCATTATGTCCATGCTTTCTCAAAATCTGACATGGTCCAATCTTCCTTGGCATGAGTTTAGTATATTTGCCCTTAGGAAGTCTTTCCTTCTTCAAATGAACCCATACTAAATCTCCAACATCAAACTGTACATCCTTCTTTTTATCAGCATATTCTTTATACTTCAAGGTAGTTTGTTGTAGCTGGGTCTTGACTTGATCATGAACCTCTTTTATGGCTTCTGCAAAAGCTTCTCCCTCTGCACTAATAGGGTCTACTGTAGGTAGATCTCTCAATTCCAAAATTCCTCTTGGATGCATACCATACACTATCTAAAAAGTTGATTTCCCTGTACTCCTATTGACAGTATCATTATAGGAAAATTCTGCCTGAGATAGGATATTATCCCACATTTCTCCATGCTGTTTTGTCAAACATCTGAGCAAATTCCCTAAGGAATGATTGACTACTTCAGTCTGTCCATCTGTTTGAGGATGATATGCGGATGAGAAAGACAAATTTGTGCCAAGTTTCTTCCAAAGAGTTCTCCAGAAGTGACCAATAAACTTCAAATCCCTATATGACACTATGCTCAATGGCAACCCATGGATTCTGACAATTTCCTTGAAAAATAAATCTACAATATATGAAGCATCAGCAGTGGTTTTGCATGGCAAGAAATGTGCCATTTTGCTGAATCTGTCCACTACAACAAAAACACCGTCAAAGCCTTTCCTTGTCCTTGGTAAACCCAAGACAAAATTCATACTTATGCTTTCCCATGGTCTGGAAGGAATGGGTAATGGCTGATATAAACCTGCATTAGTTGATCTCCCTTTTGCTTTCTAACATATCACACATGTCTCTACAAAGTTTCTAACATCTAATTGTAACTTAGGCCAATAATAATGTCTTCTAACAAGATCAAGAGTCTTATCCAAACCAAAATGACCTGCCATAGCTCCATAATGTTTCTCTTTAATGATGTTCAACCTCATAGAACATCTTGGAATACACAACTATCCACCTTTGAATAGCAATCCATCCTGGATCAGAAATTCAGAGAACTTAGCATGATATTTATCTCCAAAAGAAGTACATACCTGATATATCTCTCCAAAATCTTTATCATCAGCATACATGGTCTTCAATGAATCAATTCCAACACTTTCTAACTGAATCTGGTTGACTGTTAGAGCTCTCCTGCTCAAGGCATCTGCTACCTTATTCTTGACTCCTTTCTTATGTTTCAATGTAAAAGTAAAATCTTGTAAAGTTTCTACCCATTTCATGTGTCTGTGGTTCAGCTTTTCCTAGCTGTTGATAAAACTTAAAGCTTGATTATCTGTGAATACTATGAATTCCTTTGGCATCAAGTAATGCCTCCATTTCTTGAGTGACTGGACTAAAGCATACATTTCCAAATCATATGATGAATACCTCTTTTTAGCATCATTGAGCTTCTCACTGAAAAATGCAATTGGCCTTCCTTCTTGGCTGAGTACTACTCCAATGGCCATGTGACTTGCATCACTTTCTACCTGAAAGATTTTGTTAAAATATGGAAGTGTAAGGACTGGCTATTGTGCCACCTTCTTCTTCAATGTTTCAAAAGAATCATCTGCTTCCTTAGTCCAAGCAAATTTGCACTTCTGTCCTCCTTTATAGTATCAAGCATGGGTGCGCAAATATGACTAAACCCTCTTATAAACTTTCTGTAGAAGGTTGCTAACCCATGGAAACTTCTGACATCATTCATAGTCCTTGGAGTTGGCCAAGACAATATGGCACTTACCTTCTCCTTATCCATTTGCAACTTGCCTTGGGAAATGACAAAACCCAAATAGGTGATCTCCTCTTGCATGAACAAACACTTGTCCAAATTTATCATCAGCTGCTCTTCATGTAACCTCTTGAGAACCAAATCTATATGTCTGAGATGTTCTTCCTTTGTGTTGCTAAAAATCAAAATGTCATCTAGATATACTATGACAAACTTTCCCATGAATTCTCTCAAAACCTCATTCATCAATCTCATAAAAGTACTAGGTGCATTAGACAACCCAAAAGGCATAACTTTCCACTCATACAACCCTTCATTGGTTTTGAATGTTGTTTTCCATTCATCTCCTAGCCTAATCCTGATCTGATGATAACCACTCTTCAAATCTATTTTTGTAAAATACTTAGCACCTCCCAAACAGTCAAGTAAATCCTCCATCCTAGGGATTGGAAACCTATACCTGATTGTGATCTTATTAATAGCTCTGGAATCTATGTAAAGCCTCCAAGTGCCTTCTTTCTTAGGTGCTAGTACAGCTGATACTGCACATGGGCTTAAACTTTTACCAATCAGACCTGTGTCTAACAATTCCTTAATTTGTCTTGCAACTTCTGCATTCTGTTCTGGAGTTAGTTTATATGCTGCTTTGTTTGGAAGTGTAGATCCTGGGATTAGATCTATGCAATGGTTGATATCCCTTATATGTGGTAGGGATCTTGGCATTCCATCAAAAATGATGCCTTTATACTTACCCAATAACTCTTGGACAGTTGGGTCTATGAACCTCTGTTTCTTCTCTTTCTTGACTTCTTGCTACTATTCTTTATTCAGTGTCAGACATGGAATTAGGGCATATGCAACTACACCTTCTGCTGCTACTTCTTTTATGAACTGTTTTCCTTCCATCAGCATTACCTTCACCTCTTTTCCTTTGGATTTCTCCTCCTTCTCTGTTAATGGTAGTAAATCTGTCACCTTACCATCCTTGGTGATTGTATAGGTGTTTCTTACACCATCATGGTGTGCCTTCAAGTCATACTGCCATGGTCTACCAAATAAAAGATTGCAAGCATCCATCTTGGTAATGTCAAACAACAACCTGTCTTTATATGCTCCAATCTGAAATTCTACCCAAGCCTGTTCTTCTACAACTGTCTGCTGACCTTGGGTAAGCCATGAGACCTTATATGGGGATGGGTGAGGCAATCTCCTAAGCTTAAGCTTTGTTACCATTTCATTAGATACAAAATTTTCAATAGAACTAGAATCAATTAAAACTTTACATGCCTTACCTCCTTCTTTGCAAATGGTTCTGAAAAGAGACTTTCTTTGTGGGGGTTCTTTGTCAGGTACCTTCATGGTAGTCATTGTTCTTCTCATCATCAAAGATTCTCCACTCTCTAGATATCCATAATTGTTAGGAGCATTCACACTTTGAAAAGCATTAGATCCTGTTGCACTTTGACTATCAGGTTCTTGGATCAAATTCGTTCTCCTTTCTCCTATTGAACTTGTTGCCTTTTCTGGACATCTGCTGGCTATATGGCCTTCTTTGTTATAGTTATAACATCTAATAGATCCTCTACCTTGGGATCTTCCTCTAAAAGGTCTTCTACCTCTGAAGTTTCCTTGCTGGTTGTAACTTTCTCTCTGGTTTTGGTTGTTATTTCCCTTGCTGTTGTCATGACTGGGTTCTCCCTGATATCCATGTCCATGTCCTCTGCCTCTGAAAGGACCTCTTCCACCTCTTTGCTATTTTCCTCTTCCTCTATTGTTCTATTCTTGTCTTCTCTTTAACTTCTCTTCCACTTTTAATGCCAACTGAAAACATTTCTGAACTATATCTAGATTATGCAGATTCAAATCTTCCTAAATGTTGAACCTCAATCCATTAAGGTATCTGGCTACCTTTTCTTCCTCACTCTCTTTTACCTTTGTCTTCACACAAAGTTTCATGAATTCCTCTGTATATGAGCTGACATCTAGCTCCTTCTACTTCAAATTTTGTTTCTTCTTGTGTAATTGGATACTGTAATTCAATGGAACGTAGGCTTCCTTCACTAAAGCCATCACCTTCTTCCATGTAGCAACTCTACACTTTCCTTCTTATACTCTGTCATCTTGGACAAAATTCCACCATGTCAATGCAGCTTCTTTCATCTTTGATTGGACTATCTTCACTCTCTATTGTTCTGGTATCTCCTCTGTCTCGAAGAAATTGTTTAGGGAGTCTATCCACTCCATCACTAAATCAGGTTCCATCTTTCCTGTAAACACTGGTAAATCTAGTTTCACATCCATGGTCCTCCTCTCCATGGCTTTGAGGGCATTAATCAAGGGTCTCTAGTCTATAGGAATGACTTCCTCATTCCACCTAGGGATCTCTTCTTCTTCCCTATCTTCTTCTTTACCAGAACCTACTCTGTCCCTCAACTTTTCCAATTCATCCTTCAATGCCTGATTTTGAGCCTTCACAGCCTTCTCTCTACAATCTGCTTCTTCACTAGCATAGCCAACTCAGCATTGGTCATCATTGTCAGAAACTTTGATGTTCCTTCTTCATCTGACATCTTATTGTCTTCAAATCTTTTCCCAAAGATCCTTCCTTTGCTCTAATACCACTATGATGTAGAGGCATCCACACTAAAAACTCGTCAGCATCATCATATTTTCTTTGCTGACCGATATCCTCCTACAGATAAACCTTCGACCTTTTACCTATCAGCAGCATCATCATATTCGGTGAACACAATTATCCTCCAGATGATCACTATTCACCTTACCGCCAAACTATATCTGCAGCATCATGATGTTTGACATCACCTGCACCTTTTATCGGCATGATATAAAATATCAGGTTCCTCCCATATATCCTGATGATGACAACCTTACGCACCTCTCTTATGATGCTTACGTCACCCCGATATTCGACCCGCTTACACAACCAGCATCAGGATATAACTTATCGGGTCATATTGAAACATCCGGATGACGATGCTCAACTTTATGCACACGACAAATATTCCACCAAATATTCCTTCCGCGATCCACTAATCTCCCGATGTCCTCCGCCTATACCAAAACACTTATCGTCGGCAAGATAAACTTTATCAGGTGATATTTGGGAATGTCCTAATGACGATGACATCATAGGCACTATTACTTCCTCCGATGTCGACGTCACCCAGATATAAGACTCATTCATGTGCTTTGCAGCATGATATAAATTATTAGGTTATAATGAAATAGCCTGATGAAGATAAACTTTGACTACCCGATGTTCAAACAAAAGATGATCCTCCTCCTTTCTTTGGCAAGTGCGTCTTTGACTCGCCGTTGACCTGTTTGATTGTACCCTCACCTGCATGTATGCTCCAGCATACAACAACGATATGCAGATGATGGATACACATGAAATGATGATCCTAAAGATGATATATACAGGAAATATATATCCAAACTATATCATCCTGATGCCTTCACACCAGGCATTTTCCCTAAGTTTCAAAACCCGATCCAGACAACGATATGCGCATAGATGCAAATGTGATAAACCTAGACATACGATATTGTATATCTGTCAAGTGCATCCAAACATGGATTTCACATAGAAAACATGACAATCGGTTGGATCATCTCCTGAGCAATTCAAACTTAGAATTTATCCTCCGAACCCTAGCACATGAGGATGCTAGGCACGATCACTGCATGCAACACTTCAATCCTGAAACATGAAATATAGAAATAGAACAAACAAAAAGGAAACCTAATCTAATATACAGATCCATTCCACCGATTCTACGAATTATCCGGTGGAATGGATAAATAAATCCATCTTGCCTACAAATGGAAAAAATGATTTCACAGATGGAGTTCAAACCAGATGATTAACACTAATGGGATCTTCTCTTATTCAATATCAGAAAATGTAAGTAAACATTCAGTCTCATTGTATCACAGTGCTCTATTCAATCTACAATACCCCTATCAACTCTAAATTATCAATTCTATCTCACTACAATAATAACACCCTAAAACCAACTGATCTAGGGCATAAATAGTAACTCCATGCGAGTACTACCAACTTGATTCCCAGTGGCTGGGAGCTTCCAAGTGGCTGGGAGGAGACAGCTAAGACAGTTGTCATAACAAACTTCTAACTAACCTACACATCCTCCTAGATTGACCTAAAACATACGCATTGGTCCAATGGACCTTATTACATCATGAAGTCAAACATACTAAAAATAGACTTATGTTTTGTTTTGAAGGGGTGCTCCTGCACTAACCACACATTTCCATGACTTCTCAAGACTTATTTATACATGACATCAACTTTGGAATGAACATCAAAGTCGGCCTTACAATCATCTATCTGGAACATTCTCCAAGATAGGCATTACAAGCAATTATAATCACAAGACTTAAAATGCTACATGTGAATCTTTACACTATCAGCCAATCATATCTAAGACTCAAATCTTCCTCAATCAAAATGTCATGCTCCATAGAACTCTTCTTAGATCATCTACAACACACACCATGTTAGGGTTAGCCAGCATAAAATATCACTTAAATGCAAATAAAGATTAAATAGAGGAATAAAAATACATAGAAAAATAACAGCGAGACAAGTTTTAATGTGGTTCACCCAAACTCGGGCTACATCCACCAATAGAGAGTCCAATATTATTATCCAATAAATCAAATTGATTACAACCAACAATCCTTACAACATAATACCACTGCAAAATGCTACAATACATCAATGGAAACCCAAACCCTTAGCCGCTCTTATCAAGCCTTATGTCGGTTACAAAAATAGGTTTTCTTTTTAATGTCGGTCCATATAAAAAATAAATCTTGACACCTTTATAAAATAATAGGCAATTTTTGTTTTTGGGGCTCTACCCCTCCTACACTCCCCCATTAAATAATTTGGGGGGAAATTGTGCTGATAAAAGTTGGGAAAATTTAACCTCCGAGTCTGATTAGGCTCCATATAACAACACACCAAGCATCCGGTCGGCCAAGACTAGAAAGAATAGCAACACTCAAGGAGAAATCTTCAATCACGAGCTCAATTACCAATGTGGACCACCAACACAATAGGCACACAATCCAGAGACCACCACAAGCATAATGAAATCAACAAAAATAATCGTATCGCCTCAAATCACCAAAAACACTTACATCTTCATCCGAGAACTT
The DNA here is from genome assembly GCA_027924645.1 of Cunninghamia lanceolata. NCBI lineage: Eukaryota > Viridiplantae > Streptophyta > Pinopsida > Cupressales > Cupressaceae > Cunninghamia > Cunninghamia lanceolata. The sequence continues at coordinate 5,775,070 of BSBN01000030.1, forward strand.
AAGAACACCAACTATCATGATTGTCACACTAGAAAGATTACTAACGGACCTCCAAACCATGAACTACTTGAGTTGATGATACACACCAACATCCCAAACATACCTCTAGATCCGCAGACCATAATATCCCAATGCAGAGCAATCCATACGAAATTCCTCCCAATCTGTCACCTCTGAACAACTACAAAACTTGGTTCTACTCAGATGGCCATAACTTCAAAAATACTTCATGTGGACCTCTCAAATCTTAATTGGAGTAGCTTCAGGCAATCCTTTACAAACCCTTTAATATGCAAACTTTGATCTTCATCTCACTGAGAATACGAAGCAATCTTCTTCACTGAACTACACTATCTTTGCTGTCTCTAATAGAGAGATATGTAACTCACTTGTTTCTTCCAAAGAGGCTAATTTTCTCAATATCCTCAACATACAAGTTGTCTAAACAAGTGATAGAATAAGGTATAGTTGACACTAATGACAACAAGGATATGTTGACATCAATGACAACATTGATTAGGCACATATTTGCAACAGACTCTAGATGATAATTCTTTACACATGTGAGAACTAAGTTTTGACATAACATAGTTGGTGGAAAACCCCTAGCACATGCTAACCCGCTTGTTAATATTCTCTCAGCTAATGGTAACCTGGGGTTTTTCTCCATTCAACTCCAAAAATCCTTCAAATCTATATGCCCCAACTCAGTGTCCTTTACCTTGGATAGGCCATTCTCAATAATAGAAGCAATTGGAAAACCCTGGTATTTATATTTCATTCTTGGTAGCTTAAGAAACTAGTAAATGAAGGCTTCTATCACTACTAAGGGTGCCAAGCAAACTCCCAGAACATTTGGGCAAGATAGAAAATCTGAACTCATAAAAAATAAATACTCTTCCCGCTAAACTAAATAAGGAAATTTAAAATTTCAGTAGGAAAGAGCGGTGAGAATGAAATACAATCAATTGAGCTGGTTATGAGAGCCCATGCATAATACTTGCAGAAGACATTGTGTCAGAGCTCTCTGAAGCATACCAACAACAATGTGAAATGAAATGTCTACGAGAGTGACAACCCTTATAAAAATACTTCAATAAATCTCATTGATTATGATGGCACATATGGTGGTACATTCCATTAATGAGTCGCTTTAAATTCCTAATGAAAAGTGTGTGTGTGATATTTTCAAGACATTCTATATTTATCATGAAAGGATAGGTGTCCTTTTCTTAGTATATAGCAACAAATAGAAATTTGGCTTTTAATACACAAACTAGGTGCTAGGGCAGTGAATCAAAGATTTTTGAAACTTACAAACCACTAGTCAAGAGTTAGGAAGTTCCATGAACTCCTAACTTACCAATCAAGAAAGAATTAACATTTAGAGCTAAACATAAGACCAATGGATAAGACTTGACTCACAACTTGGGAAAGTGTTGGCTAATTGGCAAGTTTTGAAACCTTAGAACCCACCGACATAGGTTTTGAAAAACTAGAATCACCGACTATGAAGGAAAACACTTAAGAAAAGGCCACAAATTTATTTAAAGGGGTTAACAATAAAGAATAAGGAAGGAAACATTACATTGACACAAAAATGGAACTTTTTTTGAAAATGTAGTAACAATAGTGAAAGATATCATTGACCATTTCTAGACTAGAAACTAAACATACAATCCTTTTAAGGAATTCCTCCATAAATAAGATAGAAGATAAAAAGTTCATTCTATTACCATAGTTCTCTTCTCTTTACCTTACATTATCATTAACAATCCCAATTGTTCTCTAAAACCTGTAACCATATGACATCTACAAAACTAGATACATGATTAGTCTCTTCAGCCAAATGAAATAATCATGATTACAATTTGGAATAAGATGAAAAAGAACATGACCTAAGGGCTAGACCTATGCTTTGGGGGATCATCAAGGATGGCCTTGCCTATGTATGTGCAGAGGCTTCGTAGTTTAAGGTAACTTGACTTGAAGCCACAAGGTTAACTTAAATATGTATAAATCCATGAAAGCAATAGTAATGGTTAAGAAAACCAGATTCATGATAAGAATTCTAGGCTCTCTTATTTGAGTCATAAGAATGATACCACACCATTAGATGGATAAGGTAACATGATAGAACTAATTTAAAACTAAGTCATCACATGATAATTGGTTTATAGGAAACTAGATGACTAACCATAGATAGACCTTGGGTCTCATGATTGTATAAATTATGCAATTAAGGGCATAAGACTTAGTTAAAACATAATAATAATAATAATGTTTTACAGGAAAAAGAGGAGATTTTGAGTTTCAAGGGTTTATGCAGAATCCTCCTTTCACTACAAATATTCCAAGGGCATATTAACCAAGTTGAACCTCTAATTGTGCAAGAGAATTCACCTATCAAGTTGGGCTTCCACATGGGAAGATGTGGAATCTTGGATGTATCAAATAATTTTTGAAATGCACTAGACAACTAAGAGGGGGGTGAATTAGTTGTCACAAAAACTTAAACACTTCTTTACTTACACATTAATGAATGCATGAAATCAAAAACTTAAACACAGATGCAACATTAGACACAAGAGACACCAAATATTTACGTGGAAAACCCCAAGGTGGGGAAAAACCATGGAGAGGATTAGCTCTCAAAATATATTGCAATCTTTGAAAAATGATGTTCAGGCTTGGTCACTCCATGAGCCTAGAACATACTGGCTCACTACCTCAACCCTAAACCTAGAAAGATTACAATAAGGGTTGTTAAACCCTATTGGTGGCTCACTTCCAGGCTCATTGCCAAAATCACCATCTTCTTCATGTATGAGATTAGTACATTGAAGTACAACAGTTCCTCTATTGTGCTCTGCCTTGCTCTGCCTTATCTCCTTGCCCTTTTCCTTATCTTCCTATTTTTGCACAAGGACACCATTTCCATGACTCAATTACAAGTATTTATACTCTTCATCAACCTTGGAATGATCATCAAGGTCGGCATTACAATCATCAACCATTGGAAAAATCTCCAAGGTCGGCATTACAAACATTTACAAAATAGGTACTAACCTATTACAACATCATGCAAAGGAAATGAAGTACAGATGTATGCAGATCATGCCATGCCTTAGCTGGGGCTCAAACATGATCTTCCACACCACAACACACTTCCACAATCTTCAAGGAATCTCCACAATTACTGGAATTAACCAAGTTGGCCAAGATTGGTTATACACTACATTATCTAGGAACAATCTTCAAACATGATCTTAATTCCTTAACGTGGACCAATGTCAAGATAGGAACATGATTAGGGGACATCCACAAGCACATTATAAACATCAAGAGAAAACACACGAACCTTAACCACTTTAGCCATAGGAATCTTCTCACCAGAACACATGAACTTCATTGTCTTCAACTGATATAAAAGAAAGATAGCTTGTGGACCACCAAAACATGAACCACTACAATTGTAGGCAGTTATCATCATCCCATACTTCCCTCTAGAACCACAGAGCAAAATACTTTATTGTGGAGGAATGCGGAGCAAAATACTTTCTCCCTATCACCAGAGAATAATCAGAAAGAGCAGGTTTTACTCTACTGAATGCAACTTTCTCGAAACTTCACACTAGAGGCTCAAACTTAGGATTTAGCTTCTTCAAACATCCATTTAAATAACATCCAATTTGTAGACCAAGATATTCACCCAACGATAAATGTGGAGCAATCTACCAGACTGTTCTTCACCATACAACTCACTGTCTATACTGCACTTCACTATAACTCACCTGTTTCTTCTGGAAGGGCCAATTTTCTCAATATCCTCAACATACAAAGCCTCTAAACAAGTAATAGAATTAGACATAGTTGATACCAATGACAACAAAGATATGTTAACATCAATGACAACACTGATTGGGCACATACTTGCAACAACAATATCTCAATTTAATGCTCAATTTCACTTAAAACCCTAAATATGCAAAACAATAAGTAAATTATCAAATTATGAAAAATCCTATTAGACCAAGGTGAAGGACAGAGATATTTAACTCATTTTTTTTCAAAATCTAGAAAGTAGAAAAGTTAGGGACACTAGGACTAGCACCCAAGTCCAAGGTACACTTTTCATCATGGAATCTAGATCTTCTCTCGACATTGATCTGCACTGCAACTTTCATTTCTGCCTCAGGAAAACTGGAGGACATAGGGACTAGTGCCCTAGTCCAGGAATGTTCACTGGAGTTCTATGTTTCACAAATCTTGAATCAGTGATCTCTACCACTCCCTTTCTATAACTCCAGTCCATGAAACTCAGTACCTATAATCCACAATCACAAAGGAGTATGGGAGGGGGTTGTGGCATTTAGAGGATTGCCTCTATCAAGCCCTAGAGAGACATTCAAGTCTTTTGAACACTGTTGCCAAATAAGAGTGCATATCTTAGTGGGATTGAGGCAAAAATCCAAATGATAAATGATTAAAAACACAATAGATATCACCTTGAAGTGTAGATCTCATGGAAGGAAGATGCTCTTCATGCCATGAGGAGATGGAGCCAAATCTGCAAACACAAACACAATAACAACAAAGTACTACTCTACAACACAATGAATGCCTTGAATCACTTTCACAAAATCACAATGCTTGTCTAATTTCCATCTAATGTCCATCTAGTTTACAAATGAAACCTAATCATGCTCATATATGCAACTACAAAGATTCCCACTCAGAATTTTGTAATTCAAACTTGAGATGTCAGCATAGGACCTAAATAATGGTCACTAAACTAACATTTGAAATGAGGGTAGACCCAAAATAGGGTAGGACTAGGGCGCTAACACCGAAGTCCACCCTGCTATTTTTGTTCAGTGATAATTAAAATATCACCCCTAGGTCCTATTTGCCATAAGACTTCAGGGTTTTCTCATCGGGAGTCAGAAATATCACACAAGATGCTCTAAATGCAAATTAAGGACCTAGGAGCTAAACCTTAAGAGGGAAAAGTCCCCAAGGGGACATTTTTTGACGTAACTTTTAGCCCCCAATTTAATGTATGTATAAATGAAAGGCCAATACATGTATTAAAGTAAGGTTAACAAACATAGCAAACATGCCAAGCATAATGAAGATGTGCCAAACACATTGAAGATAGTAACATGCACACAAAACATGAAGAAGACAGTTACAATCATGCAAAACATGGAGAAGACAACATTGAAGACACACAAAACATAGTGAATACAAAGAATGGAGTGATTATTTTCTTTTTCTTTTTCTCATTTATGAAATACAAAATGCAAGTATAAGGAAAGTAAACACACAACCAAAAATGTAGGAGGGACTCATCACCACCGGTCTTTAAGACTGTATATGGGGAAATAGACACACAATACAAATCTTAGAGTGTAGGAGGGACTCATCGCCACCAGTCTTTAAGATTGCACTTGAGAACAAACATGCCATACAAATCAAGCATGCCATACAAATCCCAAAGCATAGGAGGGACTCATCGCCACCAGTCTTTAAGACTATGCTTGGGAACAAACATGCCATACACACACACATGGAAGACACAGAGAAAACATGATAGACAAGTGATGGAAGAAACCTATTGCTAGGTTCATGGTGCAGGAGCACCTAGAATATCATTTTTTCTTTTGTCATAAGGTCTATTTGACCAATGCATTTTCATTTTAGTTTGTATTTAGGTTCATTTTTGTAAGTCCCAAGTGACTTAGGGGACATTTATCAAATTGTAACTGCATAATGCCAAAATAGGGCAATAGGACAGTTGGAGGTTGTTTAGACGGTTGTCTCCCAGTCGCTTGGAGTCAGTTCGGTACTACTCAGGGTGAGTTGATAAATGCCCATAGGATTGAACCAAATGATCATATATTGTAATCAGATCGAACCAGAAGTGTGATTGAATGCGACTGTGTATTGTTCTAAAGAGAAATAAAGATTATTCTGTTCTGTTAGTTTGATTCCCGCTTCCTGTAATTACAAATTGTTTAGCTATAGATTTCCATTCTCTGTGCTTTCCATTTTGTTGTTGTATGTCATCGTGAAACATTCCACTAGTGAGATTTCTGTCGAAATCAATGGAATGGCTTTGTTGTATAAATATTTGCTTTCATTTTCTATTTTGTTCCATTGTTCAGTAGTGTAGAGGATCTAGACAGTGTGTTTCACATAGTAGGTTGACCTAGCATCTCCATGTGCTAGGGTTCAGAGGAAGTAGACTGTGCGACAACGTATCAGCACAACAAACCCTAAGGTGGCTGATGGTAATTGTCTAGCCAATGAATGAAGATCGAAGGTGCTATCAAGGTTGTTGGTTCATTGGTGCATCAGCCAAGGATTGAAAGTGTTCACCAACAGAATAGGTTACGCCGAAGGTAAATGCCATCGGTGAGAGTTTGAGCAACAGTAAGACTTAAGGAAGTCATTTCGACGATGGTCCTCCAGCCAATTGAGATGTATTGGTGGTTGTTTTGTCGAGTCTTGCCAACTGTGAGGAATTAGGGCCTAGTCTGCGTTTCTCACTGTGCACTCCCCATCATATTAGTATCAGAGCCCAAAAAAGATTTGGGCGGCAAGTTGAATTGAGGATTTGTAGGAGTATTGGTGTTTGGGTGTTGTCTGTGAATGTTTATGTTAGACAGAGATAGCATGACAGAGGTGGAGAGGATGCCTCCCAAAAGTATGTCACAGGATGCCATTAAGAAGCTGATCGAGGAGATGCTTGAGTCCAAGTTTGGAGAATTCAAGCAGTCTAAAAGCAAAGATAAAGAAGATGAAATTGACAATGATGAAGGTGATACAAGAACTGAGGAAACCAATAAAAAGACAGTGGAGATACCAGCAGACCAGAGGGCATTTGTAAATGCATTGAAGTCAGTCAATAGGAACACCATAGATGGGTTACCTATGTATAGTGGAAGTATGAAAGCTGAAGAGGTGATTGATTGGAATGAGGCATTGAACAATCATTTTGAATACAAAGAATTTCCTGATGATAAGAGGGTTAAGTTGGAAAAGGCAAGATTGAAGGGATCTACTCTTGCATGGTGGAATTATGAACAAGGAGAGAGAGTCAAGGAGGAAAAGAATATGATAACCTCCTAGGAAAGGATGAAGACCAAAATCAAGGCACAATTCTTACCCTTGGACTATGATGTGCAGATGTATAAGAAATTGCAGAACCTCAGATAGAGAGACCTTGATGTGAATGCATACACAAAAGAGTTTCATAAACTCAGTCTCAGATCAAAGAGACAAGAAGAAGAGTCAGAGAAGGTGGCTAGGTATTTGAATGGCCTAAGGATGAACATCCAAGATGAGATCGGTAGCTTAGCACTAGAAACAATGAACAAGTGTTTCTAAATGGCCTTAAGGGATGAAGAAAAGATAAAAAGAAAGAGTGAGTAGAATAATAGAGGTAGAGGTGGAAGAAATTTTAGAGGCAGAGGTAGTTTTGGAGGAAGAAGTCCTAACCAAAGGCCTAGTGGTGAGTCTAGCCAAGAAGAGCAAGTTGGAGACTCAAGTAGCAGAGGAGGCTACCAAGGAAGAAGGCCTAATGGAAGAGGTGGGACAAGTGGATCAGGTAGAGAATCCAAATTCTCCAATATGAGATGTTATAACTGCAATCAGATAGGGCATCCGGCATACAAGTGTCCAGAGAAGGCCTCAACTTCTCATGGTAGTGAGAGGAGAACTACTTTGATTCAAGAAGATGCAAGGAGTATGACATCTCCTGAAGTGAATCTAGCATCAAAAATGGGAGACTCTGATGCTCAAGAGGACGCTGCTCAAGGAACCAGTGCAGACTAAACCATCGCAAACAAGGGCTTTGTTTAGAATCAACTGCAAGATCCAAGGTAAGGTTTGTAAAGTTATTATTGACTCTAGTTCTACTAATGACATTATATCTTTGGAAGCAGTGAATAAGTTGAAGTTAGAAAAGATACCCCATAGTAGTCCATATAAAGTTAGTTGGTTGAATAAGGGGCACCACATACTCATCAATGAACAAGCATGGGTAGAATTTAGTATTGGGGGGTATAGAGACAAGATTTTGTGTGACATCCTTCCAATGGATGCTTGCCATCTTTTGTTAGGCAGACCATGGTAGTTTGACATGAAGGCTCATCATGATGGAGAAAAGAATGCTTACTCATTCCAAAAGGATGGTATGACTTATGGGATATAGTCATTGGTAGAAGAGGATCCACAACATGTAGGGTCTAGTGTAGTGCTAGTAGGAGAGAAAGAATTCATGGATACACTGAAGGAAGGTGATGGAGTAGGTTTTCTTTGATTTTGAAGCCTAAGGGGGAAAAGAAGAAAAGTGTGAGAGAAGTAGGACCTAAGGAGGTCAGATATTTGCTTGAGAGTTACAAAGAAGTGATTGCAAAGCATATACCTGATTCCCTACCACCAATCAGAGACATTAGCCATTAGATAGATCTCATACCAGGAGAAGTACTTCCTAATAAGGCAGCATATAAAATGACCCCATAGCAGAATGAAGAGATAGCAAATCAAATTCAAGAACTCCTAAACAAAGGGCTGATAAGGAAGAGCCTTAGCCCATGTGTAGTACCTATTGTTTTAGCCCCAAAGAAGGATGGGAAATGGAGTCTGTGTATTGATTCTAGGGAAATAAATAGGATAATCATCAGGTATAGGTTTCCTATTCCTAGAATAGAAGATCTAATGGATTGTTTGGGAGGTGCTACTTATTTCCCCAAAATAGACTTAAAGAGTGGGTATCACCAGATAAGGATAAGAGAGGGGGATGAGTGGAAGACAACTTTCAAAACCAATGAAGGGTTGTATGAGTGGCTTGTGATGTCATTTGGTCTTTCAAATACCCCTAGCACCTTTATGAGATTAATGAATGAGGTGTTGTAGGAATTCATATGGGAAATTTGTGGTAGTCTACCTTGATGATATTTTGGTGTTCAGTAAGAGCAAGGAAGAACACTTGAAACATTTGGAGATAGTCTTGAAGAGGCTGCAAGATCAGAAGTTAATGATAAACTTGGAAAAGTGTGACTTCATGAAACAAGAACTGGTGTACCTAGTTTTTTGTCATCTTTAAGGGTGATTTAAAAATGGAACCTTCCAAGGTAGATGCTATTTTGAATTGGCCTGCACCCAGGACAGCAGGAGAAGTCAGAAGTTTCCATGGTTTGGCCACATTTTACAAGAAATTCATTAAGAACTATAGTGACATCTGTGTACCTATGTTGGAGACCATCAAGGGTGGAGGTAAGATGAAGTTTGTGTGGACAAAAGCGGCAGATTAGAGTTTTGAAAGACTGAAACAGAAAGTTGCCAAGTATCCTATTTTAATACTTCTAGATTTCAATAAGGTTTTTACCATTGAATGTGATGCAAGTGGGTTGGCCATTGGAGTAGTGTTGAGTCAAGAAGGTAGACTAATAGCCTTCTTCAGTGAAAAGTTAAATGAAGCCAAGAAGAAATACTCCTCTTATGATTTAGAGTTGTATGCTATGGTACAAGCTCTAAAAAAATGGAGGCACTATTTTCTTCCTAAATAATTTATTGTATACACTGACAATCATGCTCTTAGTTTTTTGAATAGATAGGAAAAGCTCAGTCATAGACACATGAAATGGGTGGAAAGTCTTCAAGCATACACCTTCATCATCAAGCATAAGAAGGGAATCACCAATAAGGTTGTTGATGCTCTAAGCATAAGGGTGTTGACAGTGCAAGAAGTACATCTACAAAGCATGGGTGTTGAGTCACTCAAAGGATTGTATGAAGAGGACCAAGATTTTAAGGAGATTTACAAGGTTTGCAGTGAGTTTGCCAGTGCTTTCCATAGTGAGTTTTCAGATTATACATTGTAGGATGGACTTTTGTTTAAAGGTAGTCAATTATGTATCCCTAAGTGTTCAATGAGGGATAATATTGTGAAGGAAAAACATAGTGGTGGTTTAGGAGGACATTTTGGGATCAGTAAGACCTTAGATCTTGTAAGAAGGTTTTACTTTTGGCCAAGGATGCAATCTAATATTAGAAGGTTTGTTGAGAGTTGTATGATTTGCCAGAAAGCAAAGGGAGTCTCAACCAATGCAGGACTATACCAACCTTTGCCCATACCAAACAGACCTTGGGAAAGTTTGAGTATAGATTTTGTGATGGGATTGCCCAAGACAAGGATAGGTTATAATAGTGTGTTTGTTGTGGTCGATAGATTCAGCAAAATGGCTCATTTTATTCCTTGTAAGACCACCAATGATGCTAGTTACATTGCAGGTTTTTTCTTTAAAGAAATTGTCAGGATTCATGGGTTACCTTTGAGTATTGTATCTGATAGAGACAACAAATTTGTGGGACATTTCTAGAGATCCTTGTGGAAAAGATTGGGTACAAATTTGTCTTTTAGTTCAGCCTATCATCTTCAGACTGATGGCCAAACTGAGGTTGTCAATAGGTCTTTAGGTAATCTACTGAGATGTTTGACAAGAGAACATCGCAGTAGTTGGGATGTGGTACTCCCACAAGCAGAGTATGCCTATAATGATTCTACGAACATAATTATAGGTCTAATTCCTTTTGAAGTTGTTTATGGTAGTCATCCTAGAGGAAATTTTGAATTAAGAGATGTTCAAGGGTTGGACAAAAGGAGTGGACATGCTGATACATTTGTAGAGGCTATGAAAGAGATCCATCAACAAGTAAGAGATACTCTACACGAGAACAATCAGAAGATCAAGGCTAGAGTGGATTAAAGAAGAAGGGATGTGTAGTACCAACTAGGAGATATGGTCATGGTTTATCTCAACATGAACAGACTACCCCCAGGAAAACACAACAAGTTGATGATGACAAAAATTGGACCTTGTTAGATTCTGGAAAAATATGGTCCTAATGCTTACAAAATTGAACTCCCTGATGATATTGCTATTTCACCTATATTCAATGTTGCTAATTTAACATTATATAGGAGTCTTGATACAGGCAAAGGTATAGCAGATTCTATCCAAGACAATGCAGAGTGGGTGCAGTCTTTACCACCTAAGGAACCACCGAAGATGGAGCGTATCTTGGATAGCAGGATAGCCAAGAAGACCAAAAATTAGACCTATTTTGAGCACTTAGTCAAATGGCAAGGACTTCCAGACTTAGAAGCCAATGGATGCTAGAAGCAGACATCAAGAAGTAGGGTGGTGATTTGCAGTAGTTAGTCTCTAAGAGGACTTGAGACAACTTTCACTTGGGGAGTATGGTGCAGGAGCACCTAGAATATCATGTTTTCTTTTGTAATAAGGTCTATTTGACCAGTGCATTTTCATTTCAGTTTGTATTTACGTTCATTTTTGTAAGTCCCAAGTGACTTAGGGGACATTTGTCAAATTGTGACTGCATAATGCCAAAAATAGGGCAGTAGGGTAGTTGGAGGTTGTTTAGACGGTTGTCTCCTAGCCACTTGGATTGATCTCCTAGCCACTTGGAGTCAGTTCAGTACTACTCAGGGTGAGTTGACAAATGCCCAAAGGATTGAACCAAATGATCATATATTGTAATCAGATCGAAGCAGAAGTGTGATCGAATGTGACTGTGTATTGTTCTAAGGAGAAATAAAGATTATTTTGTTCTGTCAGTTTGATTCCCACTTCCTGTAATTACAAATTGTTTATCTATAGATTTCCATTCTCTGTGCTTTCCATTTTGTTGCTGTATGTCATTGTGAAGCATTCCACTGGTGAGATTTCTGTCGAAATTAGTGGAATGGATTCATTGTATTAATATTTTCTTTTGTTTTCTATTTTGTTCCATTGTTCAATGGTACAGAGGATCCAGATAGTGTGTTTTACATAGTAGGTTGACCTAGCATCTCCATGTGCTAGGGTTTAGAGGAAGTAGACTGTGTGATGGTGTATCGGTGTATCGGCACAGCAAACCCTGAGGTGGCCAATGGTAATTGTCCAGCCAACGAATGAAGATCGAAGATACTATCGAGGTTGTTGGTTCATCAGTGCATCAGCCAAGGATTGCAAGTGTTTGTCGATAGAATAGGTTACGCCGAAGGTAAATACCATCGGTGAGAGTTTAAGCAATGGTAAGACTTAAGGAAGTTATTTTGATTATGGTCGTCTGGTCGATGGAGATGTATCAGTAGCTATTTTGTCGAGTCTTACCGACTATGAGGAATTAGGGCCTGGTCTGTGTTTCCCACTATGTGCTCCCCATCAGTTCACAACCATCGCAGGCACATTACAGGCACACACCGATGATTGGGATTTACCACTACAATCATTGAAGACATTCTTAAGGCTTAAGATAGTCTCAGATCCGCTCCCTGCCTCCTCAAAGGACTTTTTGAAAATGATAGGATTGTGTAATCTCCTCAAGAAATACACCATTCTCACCTCCACAGAGGGCTTAAGATAAAAAGGATAGACACTATATCTCACCTCCGTAGAGGGCTTAAATGATTGCAATAGATTCAAGTTTTACAAAAACACTTGCTAGTATCTACATCAGATAGATTACCTTATATATACCCCCACCTTAAGGTGGTTGATATCATGTAGCAATATCAAGCACATTAAGGTAGGAAGAAAACACACAAGGGAACATGAGCTCTTGCAAAGCCCATGCCCCCCATAGGTGACATGTACTTTATGGTTGCCAAATGTTCCCACAAACACATAATTCTCTGCAAGAAAAGGTGTTAGCATCCATATAATCATGATAGTCAACAATGCATATGATCACATAAAGAACCAAGGAAACCAAGATTCAAGATAGAAAAAGTACATAGAGCAGCAATATTGTTATGTTTTGTAAGTACAATAAGACAACATCAAGATCACTGTACGGAGTGATTCTACTAGCCAAGCATCAGATAATATAGAACAATCCCATCATCATGTTTGGACTAGGTCCATTTTTTGATTACTCTCTAAAGGGACACTAGGTCCACATTAGTATAATATGTTTTTCATCATCTGCCAGCTAGATAGAACCACTAGAGGAAGGGAAATAATAAATCAAGAGAGAAGAAACAAGTTCCTTAGGGATAGTCACGTAGGAGGGTGCCCCCAAGTCACCAACCGCAACACTATGTCCATAAGACAAAACACAACAATGAAAATAGAGGAGAAGAAATATAGAAGAATGATGATACAAATAGAAGAAGGGTCACAACAAAGTTGGTCTCCTAGTATCCTTGACCTTACAAGAGCATCGAGGGTCATCCTAGGAGGCCTAAACAACACATAACACATAACGGGGGAAACACATCACAAAGATAAAGGGTTAGAAATACTTACCTATAGGGACAAGCAAACTAAGGGTTGTCGTTGATAAAATCATCCTCTTCCCAATCTCGGATGCTAGATGAAAGAGGTGTGTAAGGTACCATAGCCCAACTTTTGTTCTTATCTTCCAATTGTTTAGTGTTGAGGTTTTCTATGTTTGATTCAATGTTAGGTTGAATGTTTTCTTGTTGAGCGGCAAGTCATTGGGAAAAACCTTGTCTTCTCCTCCTCCTTTCTTTTTCTTTTCTATTCCTTCTTGTTTTATCACTTATCACTTCAAAGGCATTATCATGTTTTTCCATAGGGTTTTGCACATTAGAGGAGGAAGCACCATGTTCAAATTTCATTGGTCTTGGTAGAATGTTTTGTTGTCAATGAAAACCTCCTGATCCTTGTAAGGATGATGGGGGAGGGACCTCAACATAGATACCATCTCTCCGTGGATGAGGTGAGTTATGAAACTTTTCCTTATCCACATCTATCATGCCAATTATCTCATCATATTCATAGTAGTCTTGTGTAATTCTTATGTCACTTTGTAATTTTCCTTTTGCTCTAAAATGATCTTCAAACACATCTTCTTCTTCCCTCATTGTTTGTAGACGAGGCCTAGCCACTCTAGCTAGTTGTTTTTCTTTATATCCTCTGTAATTTAGGAAGGATTGGTCTCTTCATGGCTCAGGTTCTATTTTAGGTTGTGGCCAAAAGTAATCAAGGGTGAAATTCTTGCTCTTAGCCGAAGGTTGATATGTATTACGATGGACAATACAGATCTCTCCATGCAAAGGAAATTTTAATCATTTGTGAATAGTTGAAGGAACAACATTCATAGCCTTAAGCCATGGATGTCCTAGTTTTACATAGAAAAGGTCAGATAAGGGGATAACATCAAATAATTGATCCACAACTTTGTCATAAATTGAGACTAACACTTTTATCAATCCAAATATTTTCATCAAAGATCCATTATGTGTGTTAATTCTCAAATCTGACAGATCATAATAGTTTTGTGCCAAATCATGTTTAAGAAGGAAATCTTCTATAACTACATTAGTCATGAAATTAGGGTCTATGAGCATTCCATCCATAGGTATTTCCATTATTTTCACTGTAATATAAAGAGGCCCTTTAGTATCTACCATTTCTTTGCTATGAGGTGTAAATGTTATTTCAAGTTCTGGAGCTCTTCTTTTCAAATAAGGCCTAGGAGGAAGCCTAGCATTATTGTTGTATTGAGAATCCATGTGTATGTTTTTAAATGAGTACCAAATCAGATTTTAAAGATTTTCAAAACTTATGCAAGAACAAGTGCAAAAGTATGTGTGAAAATGACCTAAAATGCTTGATTTTTCAACTTTTTTTTTAATGCAAATCACTAGGGGAAGGGGTGTTGTGAAAATTTTCAAGAGGGAAAGAAAATAATATGCCTAATAAAATTCAAATGATGCAGCAATATCTTTCACAACATTCTTTTAATGCAAACTTAGAGTGATGCTAAGTCAAAATCTAGTGAAAATGTGCTAAAATATGCAATTTTTCAACAATGCTCAATGAAAATGAATAAGAGAAAGGGTGTTGTGAGGAAAATTGTGATGAAAAGAAGATTATAATAGTAATATTACTCACCTAATGCAATAAAATCCAACACAACACACCTATAGTGCCAATCTAAGTCAAACCCTAGTGAAAATATAGCTAAAATATGCAAATTTTCACAAATTTCCAATGCAAAGGCCGAGTTGAAAGGGTTTTGTAAGGAATATGAGGAGGGGAAGAAGATAATAACCCTAATAAAATCCAATTAATGCATAAAAATCCCTTACAACACACTTGTGATGCAAATCTAGAGAGATGATCAGGCCAAATCTAGTGAAAATGCAAGGTTTTCAAACCCTAGACATGAAATTTTGCAAGAAGACCACTATCATACAACACTACAATTAGAAATTAGTCCTACTGAGTGCTTGAAAAGGGTAGTAAAATCTAAAACAAGATTTTGACGACAAACCCTAGCTAATGCAAAACTAGGTTTTTTAAATGAAAAATGCACAATTTCAAGCAATTTTTATCAATTTAAGCATGAAAATGCAATGCAAGTGAATACTAAATGATGAATTTCTGTAATTTAAATCAGATCTAATGAAAATGATAGAAATTTAATGAAATTAAATGCCATATAATTCAAACTATGCTAAAATGCAAGCTGAAAATGCCAATTTTTACAAATTTTTCAATTTTTTTTTGTAATTTGTCGAATGCAATAAGATGAATGAATGCAAATATATAAAAAAAAACTCAAAAAGGTGCCAAAAATTCCAAAAACATGGGTTCACCAAAATATTTTATAGGAAAAATAAGAGATGTTGAGTTTCAAGGGTTTATGTGGAATCCTCCTTTCACTACAAACATTCCAAGGGCATATTAACCGAGTTGAACCTCCAATTTGTGCAATAGAATTCACCTATCAAGTTGGGCTGCCACTTGGGAAGATACATAATCCTAGATGTATCAAATAATATCTCAATTTAATGCTTTATTTCAATTAAAACCCTAAATATGCAAAATAGTAAGCAAATTATTGAATTACGACAAATCCTATCAGACCAGGGTGAATGATAGAGATATTTAACTCACTATTTTTTAAAATCCAGAAAGCGAAAAAGTTAGGGACACAGGGACTAGCACCCAAGTCCAATCTACACTTTTCATCATGAAATCTAGAACTTCTCTCGACACTAATCTGCACTGCAACTTGTGTTTCTACCTTAGGAAAACTAGAGGACATAGGGACTAGTGCCCTAGTCCAGGAATGTTCACCAGAGTCCTCTATTTCTCAGATCCCAAATCATTGATGTCTACCACTCCCTTTCTACAACTCCACTCCATGAAACTTAGTACCTATAACCTGCAATCACAAAGGAGTATGGAAGGGGGGTGTGGTGTTTAGAGGCTTGTCTCAGTGGTGGAGGAGCACCTAGTTGATTTCATGCCTATATGACGCAATTTTTTCAATTTTGAATTTTGTTTTGTGTCTTTGATGTAATAAGGTAATTTTGACCATGTGTCATGTATGTTTGAGTCCTTTTTAGGTTGCTAGGTAGTTTGTGGGACCTAATTGTTCAATTTTACAAATGTTGTCTTTACTGCAAAAATGCAAAATCAAGCGATGTGAAAAGTCATAGGTTGAAAGTGAGAAGTTGAATGGTTGGAAAGCTGAAAAGCCAATTATAAATGCTTGTTTTGGGTTATAAAATGTTTTAATAAGCCTTGGGAAGTCAAGCCAAGGTTGGGGGTTGAAGTTTTACACAAAAATCAATAAAGAAGCTTTGTTTTTTATATTTTTTGAACATTAAATTGTTGTTTCAGAGATTGGTACATATTAGTATGGCATTTGTATGACCTACATGTGGTATGGTTGGAAATATAATTGAATCTACTTTCTACTTCTTTTTGTTGCACTCAATTTCATTATGTTTTGAGCAAGTTATGTCCATTTTACTAAAATAGGTCTGAAACCCTAGTAGGCCTAATTTAAGGGAAAATAGTCTAAATTTGAGGGTTTCTGTACAAAATAACCTACCTTGATTTTGAGATATGTTAAATAAGGGCCAAATAGGTATTTGAATCAAATTTTCTTTCTTGGAGATTAGTTCTGGTTTGAAAATTATGGCTGAAAAACCCTATTTGTTGCACCACCTTAAGCCTAGTCAAGAATAGGATAGTCAAGATTTGACCTCTGTGTTCCAAAAGAACCCCACCTAAAAATTGGATATGTTGCCAAAGGGAATAAAGGGTATCTGAAACTACACTTATATTTTTCTTTAAAGATCTTCTTGGAAGGTTAAGGTGGAAAAACCCTATTTCAAGTACTACTAGGGGAATAGGAGAGTTTGTGAATAAACCATCAAGTTAGGGTTTCAAGATAACAAAGGTTGGTTGATTTTGATTGGATTGATAACATCCACCCTACTCTTCATCACTCATTTAAGCCCCAGAGAGATATTCAAGTCTTCCTAAACATTGTTGTCAGATAAGATTGCATATCCCAGTGGGATAGAGGCAAAAATCTAAATGATAAATGATTGAAAACACAATAGACATCACCTTGAAGTGTAGATCTCATGGAAGGAAGATGCTCTTCATGCCATGAGGAGATGGAGCCAAATTTGTAAACACAAACACAATAACAATAAAGTACTACTCTGCAACACAATGAATGCCTTGAATCACTTTCACAAAATCACAAAGCTCATCTAATTTCCATCTAATGTCCATCTAGTTTGTAAGTGAAACCTAATCATGCTTATATATGCAACTACAAAAATTCTTGCTAAGAATTTTATAATTCAAACTTGAGATGTTGGCATAGGACCTAAATAATAGTCACTAAACTGACATTTGAAATTAGGGCAGACCCAAAATAGGGTAGGACTAGGGTGCTAGCACCCAAGTCCACCCTACTATTTTTGTTTAGTGATCATTAAAATAGCACCCCCTAGGTCCTATTTGCCATAAGACTTTAGGGTTTTCTCATCGGGAGTCAGAAATATCACACAAGATGCTCTAAATGCAAATTAAGGACCCGAGAGCTAAACCTTAAGAGGGAAAAGTCCCCAAGGGGACATTTTTCAACGTAACAAATAATAATAACAATTTAATTACTAAGAATCAAATGATAATGCTTATGATTTTTTTGAAGAACAAGACCTATGAAATAATTTAAATTCCTTAAAATACAATCTAACAACTATTGATCCTTCAATATCCAATACAACTAAATAATCCAACAAATTACTCCTTGTTCAAAGATTCACTACAACCAATAATGAAATATTCTTATTATCTTCTATCAAATTCAAATCTATCTCTTACGTTTGTTACCAATACAAGCACACTTTATTCATTTATCTAGAAACAACAATACTAAACATAATATAAATAATGTATTAAAAAGGAAATGTATTTATATAAATTAAATTAGTCTCCTCTCCAGTCTCAAACTTAATTAAATGAATTGAATTAAATTTAAGAATAAGAATAAAATAAAATAATTGAATAAAAATGGTCTTGACATGAAAAACCACCCAGTAGTAAATCTATCATAACTTTCACATTTCTAAATAGAATTTTGAAATTCAAGATGTTTTAGAAAGATAAGAGTAAGGGAAATAAAACCCAGAAGAAAATTAGAAAAATTCTTTAAGATGAAGGAGTAGTGTTTATTGCAATCATCCCTTTCCCTCAAATCTAGATTTAACCCATAAACAAAATTATTTATTTAGAAATGTGATGAAATTCCTAACGCAATAGTTATCTCTCTCATTCATCAATATAAACTCTCTAAAGATGATTGATATGACATAAATTTGTACTACAATAGTTAAAAATTTATGAATGTGGTTTTGATCCACTTAAATTATACAATAAAAACATTAATAATATGATTACATATTTAATATAAATGTATTTATAGTATGAATACATTGAGGAGGTATACACTTATATATGTATAATATGTACACATTATATATATACACACACAATATCTTAACTCTACCAAATCTTATTCTAAGAATCCATTTAACTACCTCAATTGGTGCAGTCATGGTAGGAGGGTTCACAAAATGAATTATCTAGACCGTGCAGCAAGAGTAAACACAATGAAAATAACTCAAAGAAATAGAACAAATACAGATTCAGTCATTTAGTATATCATAGAATTCAAATAGAGATTGGCCAGCAACATGCGAGCTTATAGTTAGGGCTCACAAGCCTGATTACATACATGCACAAGATAAAGCTTTGAAGATCCTTTGCATAAAATCTAAACTAGCATATATCACTATGTTATGAACTACTTTCCTAGGGATTTATTACATCAATATATATTATCTTCATAATAATAGATTCCTCCACATCGGCGAAGGAAGATCACAAATTCCAAGGAAGAGATGTAACGTGTGAACACAGATAGGCTAGACCTAAATGCATAGAATACTTCCAAAAAATGAATGGAATGATGTGCGGATATTTGAGGAAGTTCAACCATGAACCAAGGATCATTGAATGATGTGTCATTAGGCTTCAAAGATCAAAAAATGCTTCTATAACTTTCACCTTTAGCTAACTGTCAATGATTATCTAGATGCTCTGTTCTGAGAACAGTCAATCTTCTGATAGCAATATCCTTCCAGTATTGAAGTGCAGATCTCTGAATTCTGGATATAATGTAAATGAATGAATGTAGATGCTAAATCCAACTCCAAAAGATCTAGAAATGCTATTGGACCAAAATATAGAATCTACTTCTAGCTGAACTGCCTGAACTGGACCAGAAAATGAAATGAGACAAATTGAAATGCAAACAAACTGAAATACAAATGTTTTTGGTTGATGCAAGATTGCTCTTGAACTAGGGATGCTCCTACATTAGACGTCCAGGGTTATTGAAAAAGTGAGTCGATCACTTTGTTGGGGCTAGGGGAGAATCGAGACGGTCCACCTTAGCCTGAGAAATCCATGTTGAATCTTCTTCCGGTCTACCTTTCCACTTCACAAGATATTATTTCTATTGTCTTCCTCTAGTGTTGCATCCAACTCTATTGTCCAAAATGTCTTCAATCTGCTCTAGTGCTTGTTGTGATAACTGCTTGTTTAAGTCTTCTTCCATGCTATCACTGAACTCTGCTTCATGATACTGATATAGGTCTGTAATGTTGAAAATAGGTGGTATACCCAATGTCTCCAGTAATTCCACTTCGTATGCATTTCCTGAATCAAAATTCTTGAGTATCTTACAAGGTCCAAACTTCTTCATCTTCAACTTGTTATATGTCCCAACTGGAAATCTTTCTTTTGTCAAATACACCATCACTTCATCTAAAACTTCAAATTCCTTATGTCTTCTCTTCTCTTCAGCCTTCTCCTTGTACTTACTATTCATATCCTCCAAATGCTTCCTCACTTGATTATGTACTATCTTCATATGATCTACAAATTCTTCTTCTTCTGCACTTCTCTTTTCCTCTATACTAATATCTCTCAATTCTTCAACTCCTCTAGGGTTTACTCTGGTCACAATCTCAAAAGGTGTTCTTCCAGTACTCCTATTCACTAAATTATTGTATGCAAACTCTGCTTGTGAAAGAATCAAATCCCAACTTCCTGTCTTCTCTCCAACTAAACATCTCAACAAATTTCCCAAACTCCTATTCACTAGCTTTGTCTGTCCATCTGTCTATGGATGAAAAGATGAACTGAACTTCAAATATGTCTTCATCTTTTTCCAAAGTGTCCTCCAAAAGCATTCAACAAACTTTGTGTCTTTGTCTGAAACTATACTATTAGGTAATCCATGTAATCTCACAATCTCCTTGGAAAATAGGTAATCTACATGCACTACATCAGTTGTCTTCTTGCAAGGTATGAAATGGGCCATCTTTGAAAATATGTCAACCACTACAAATATTGAATCATGTCCTCTCTATGTCTTAGGCAATCCCATTACAAAATCCATGCTTATGTATACCCAAGGTCTCTCTGGTATTGTCAAAGGTTTTTACAATCCAGTGTTCTGTCTACTCCCTTTTGCAACTTGACAAACTCTACAATTCTGTACAAATCTCTAAACATCCTTATGTAGTTGAGGCCAAAAGTAAATTTCACTCACCAAAGCCACTATCTTATCAATGCCAAAATGTTCTGCCAATCCACTACTATACTTCTCCTTGATCAAATTATCTCTCATTGAACTTCTAGGTATGCACAACTAACTTTCTTTGAACAACATATCTTCTTGAATGAAATAGTCCAACCACTTACTTATATCTGTCACAATAGGTTCCTTACATGATTTCCAAGGTTTTGCAAAATTAGTGTCTCCCTCATACATGTTCTTCAATTCATCAAAACCTAACACTTCAACTCTCATCTATGTCAATAAGTTTCTTCTCCTACTTAATGCATCAACAACTTTGTTTGATTTTCCACTCCTATGCTTCAACACAAATGTATAACTCTACATGAACTCCACCCATCTCATATGTCTCTTATTCAACTTACCTTGAATGTTCAAATATTGCAAAGCTTGATGATCTATATCAACACAAACTCCTTAGGCAACAAATAATGTCTCCACTTCTTCAAGGCTTGAATTATGGCACATAACTCTTGATCATAAACTGAATATCTTCTCCTTGCATCATTCAACTTCTCACTGAAATATACTATAGGTCTACCTTATTGACTTAATACTGCTTCGATTACATTCCCACACACATCACAATCAACTTGAAATACCTTATCTAAATCCAGTAATGCCAAAACAGGTTGCTCTGCCACTTTCTGCTTGAACAACTCAAAACTTTTATCTTCTCTAGATGTCCACTTGAAATCCTTTCTATCACCTCTCATTATCTCTGTCATAGGGTTGTAAACTGAACTAAAATTTTTGATGAATTTCAGTAGAAACTAGGCAATCCATGAAATGATCTAACTTCACCAATGCTCTATGGTGTAGGCCATTCAATAATTGATCTCACTTTCTCAAGACCCATCTTCAATCTTTCCATAGAAATCACAAATCCCAAGTATACCAACTCTTCCTTCATGAAACTACACTTCTTGATGTTTATCAACAATTTCTCTTCTCTCAACCTCTACAAAACTTATCTAATATGCCACAAATGTTCCTCCTTTGTTTTACTAAAAATCAGAATATCATCCAAGTACACAATGACAAACTTACCCAAGAACTTCTTCAAGACTTCATTCATCAATCTCACGAAAGTACTTGGTGCATTTGTCAATCCAAAGGGCATCACTAACCACTCATACAATCCTTCATTTGTCTTAAAAACAATCTTCCTTCATCTCCTTCTCTGATTCTAATCTGATGGTATCCACTCTTTATGTCCATCTTTGTGAAATGTTTTGCTCCACTCAAACAATCCATGATATCATCCATCCTAGGTAAAGGAAATCTATACTTAACTATAGTCTTGTTTATTTCTCTAGAGTCAGTACACATTCTCCATTCTCCATATTTCTTAGGGGCAAGCACTATAGATATTGTACAAGGACTCAAGCTTTCTCTAATCAAACCTTTCCTCAACAATTCTTGTATTTGTCTATTTAGTTCTTCATTCTCTATCGGTGTCATTCTATGTGCTGCTTTGTTAGGCAAACTTGTTCCTAGTATAAGATCCATATGATGATTGATACTCCTTATAGGTGGCAATCCATCAAGCACATTATCTAATATGATGTCTTCATACTTTATCAGCAATTCTCTTATCTCCTCCATTTGTGATTCTTTACTTTATTTCTTCAATGCTTCAGGCTTCTTAGGAATCAAGGCATAACACATTCTCATGTCTCAAACCATCTAGGAATTTTCTTCTGTCTACCAAACAGATTCTAGCATCCCCACATACTACATCTTTAGGATCATCTTCCAAAGGAATCAAGGTAATTCTTTTCCCATTTGTTGTTATAGTATATGTATTCTTTCTCCCATCATGTATAGCTTTTCTATCATACTGCCAAGGTCTACCCAACAAGATATGACATACATCCATAGGCATAATATCACACAAGACTTCATCATGATAAGATCCAATATGAAGTTTCACCAAACATTATTCACTCACCACTACCTTATGATCATCATGAATCCATGCTATCTGATATGGCTTAGGGTGTTTCAATCTTTCCAACTTCAGCTTAGTCACCATCTCCTCTAAAACTAGGTTATCTAAACTACCACTATCAATCACAACTTTGCAACACTTACCTCCTGATTTACATCTTGTTCTTAGCAAACTCTTCCTCTGTGGTGGTTCCTCATTTGTCTCTACTTGAAATAGTGCTCTCCTCATCACAAGTGATTCTCCTTTCACAAGTTTTCCAAATGAACTGGGGGATTCAATAGGTTCTTTTTCCACATATGTTGCTCTTCAACTACTTTATGTCCTCTTACTTGTACTACCCTAATTACACTCAAATGTTGTATGTCCTTCACCTCCACACTTGAAACAAGTACCTCTGAATATCTTCTTATCAAATTATTTTCCTTCTCTTCTATATCCTTCATTTAGGTATGTACTGGGTTTTCATCTCCGGTAAAAATTTCTGTCATATCTCCGATAAGCACTATTATCTCTATCCTCCTTAAATGGGTTGTCAAACTTGTTCTGCTCTAGATATGATGTATCTCCTTTGGAATAAGTTCTACCTCTCTAAAATTTACCTCCTCTACCTCTCTGTCTCTGATCATGTCTTTTATTCAGCTTCTCTTCAACTTTCAAGGTAAATTGATACGCTTCCTCCAAAGATGTCATCCTCACCAAACTTATTTCCTCTTGAATGTTCAATCTCAATCCATTGATGTATCTAGCCACTTTCTCCTTACTTTCTTCACTATGTCCTATCCTTATGATCATTTTATGAAATTCTTCAGTATACTCTATATATTTCTCCTTTTGTTTCAGGTTTTGCAATCTTTTCAACAGTTCCAACTCATAGTTAGTAGGTATAAATTGATTCAACTTTGTCACCATTTTGTCCCATTTTGTAATCTTTTCTTTTCCTCTTCTATTTCTTTCCAACTGAACTTCTTTCCACCATATAGCAGCATGTCCTTTCAAATTTATCTTTGCAAATTTTACCTTCTCTGGATCTTCAATTTTCTCATATTCAAAGTATTCTTCCATATCATTTATCTAGTCAATCAATTATTTAGAGTTCAAATTACTAGTATAGTTTGGCACATCAACTCTAGGTCTTGTTCCAATCTTTGAAATAGCTCACAACATCTTTATTTGATCTAATTCTTCTTCTTCATCACCTTCTAGGGTTTCTCCAGTTTGTTCAACAGATTGAAATTCTTCTTCATCCTCACTTTCAACATTAGGTCTCAGTTTCAATCCTCTTCACCTATCTTCTTCAATAGCATCCAAATGAATTTGCATTTTTTTCATTATCTCCATCATCTCATCTATTCTACTATCCATTGTTCCAACAATAGAAACTCTCCTCGGCAGCATTCTTCCTAGGATCAAGTGTAAACTACCTCAAGTTCAGCGATCGGGCTACAGGGTGACAACTGCCTCACAATATGTGATCAGTTGCAACACAAGTGACTTGCCACAATTCGGTGATATGTCCACAACAAGACCTTATGGAATTCCTTTGCCAACTTCACTCAATTCGCTCCAAAAATTCAAAATTTTGCTCTGATGCCACTTGGTGCAGTCATGGTAGGAGGGTTCATAGAATGAACTATCCAGACCATGTAGCAAGAGTAAACACAATGGAAACAACTCAAAGAAATAGAACAAATGTAGATTTAGTCATTTAGTATATCATAGAATTCAAATAGAGATTAGCTGGCAACATGCAGGCTTATAGTTAGGGCTCACAAGCCTGATTACATACATGTGCAAGATAAAGCTTTGAAGCTCCTTCATACAAAATCTAAACTATCAACTATCACTATTTTATGAACTACTTTCCTAGGGATCTATTACATCAATATATATCATCTCTGGAACAACAGATTCCTTCGCGTCAGCCAAGGAAGATCACAAATTCCAAAGAAGAGATGTAACGTGTGAACACAGATAGGTCAGACCTAAATGCATAGAACACTTCCAGAAAATGAATAGAATGATGTGTGGATCTTCAAGAAATATTGGCCATGAACCAAGGATCATTGAATGATGTGTCATTAGGCTTCAAAGATCAAAAAATGCTTCTGCAAGTTTCTCCTTCAGCTAACTGTCAATGATTATCCGGATGCTCTATTCTGAGAACAGTCAATCTTCTGATAGCGATATCTTTCTGATATTGAAGTGGAGATCTCTAAATTTTGGATATGATGTAAATGAATGAATGTAGATGCTAAATCCAGCTCAACAAGATCTAGAAATACTACTAGACCAAAATAGAGAATCTGCTTCTGACTGAATTGCCTGAACTGGACTGGAAAATGAAAAGAAACAAACTAAAATGCAAATGTTTTTGGTTGATGCAAGATTTCTCTTGAACCAGGGATGCTCCTGCATCATCCATGCTTATAAAAGAACCCAAGACTGACCATTTATCATGAATAGAGAATGATTTGATTACTCAAAAGTATTCCCTATATTATAATGAATGATAAAAATACTAAAAGATCAATGATCTGTTAGTTTATTTTAATTTTGTCATTCAAATAACTAGACAATGTATAGATGTATGATATAACAATTGTTCTTATAAACTAAACAACATATTGGTTATAGTTTGACATTCTTGCACTACATGCATATTCTTGATTCAATCTAATTTTTGCATGCAACTAAATATATGAAGGATTATCTAATCATACTCATTATGAAAAGGAAAATATGTAAATTTAGCTAACACTCTTATATAATAAATTTAATTCATTTTTAGAAAAGTAAAGTACCAACAAAATCCTAGATTTTCAATTTCTACTATATAAGTAGTAAAAATACGATAAATTTCACAATTCTTAACCAAATTTAAAATTGTAAGATGTTTTGGAAATATCAAAACAATATGCGTAGAACCTGGAAACCTTTTTATAAAATACTTCATATGTACAAACAAATTTCATAAGACAAAAATAGGTTTAATTTTAACAAATTTCATAAGACAAAAATAGGTTTTCTTTTAAAAAATTAGAAAAATATTAAGATAAATAGTGGTGAGTTTTCAAGGACACACCTCAAAAATTTAAATGATGAAGAATACCTCCAAATGCCCATGAAGAGAGATTCCAAAATTCCATAATTTGGGAGCTTTCATTTTATTCAGTGGTGTGCTTCATTTCTTCTACCTAGAGTTCTATTGCCCTCCTTATGAAATTCCATAATTTCTCACCTAACTAGACACCATGGATATTCACTTTCTTTGCCTCATAAAAATTGATGTATTTCCATTAGATAATTATCTTCAACAACACCTATGGATGTCCTCTTGATGACCTATAAATCAAAAATAAAATTGGATTCTTCTCTTATTTTTCCCATCCTCTTTCAAGCTAAACTTCCATCTACTTATAATATCTCCTTTGCCAAGCTTCATCTTTCTCTTTTGGGATCCAATGACTCTATTGGAAGAATTTCTTTGGTAAGTTATTTTGTCATTGATACTGCTATTGACAACATGATGCATTATAGTGTTTTCATTGATGTCAGCATTGTATTTTGCTAAGATGCAGATTAGTTTGGTTCTCTAATTTGCAAGAGGGTTTTGATCCAAAGTGTGGTCTGGTAAGGAAAACCTTTTTGTGAATTTGGCTAAGTATAAACTCCAAATTTCTAAGTTACAAAGCATTTAGTATTTTGGTCCGCATTTCTCCACTATTGAAGATTTTGCTCTACGGTTCTAGTATTTTGTTGATGGTTGTCAAAATCTTCTAAATCTAGAATTTTGTCTGATTTTGATGTATGGTTTGAAAGTAATGAGTAAAAGAAGTTTGGCTTGACAGAACAAGGGTATTTCTAGTTCAAAGTAGGTGTGTAGGAGAGTCCACATTCCTCCACGGTTTGGATTTTGACTTTGCATTTTTAAGGGGATGTTAATAGATGTGAATAGAGTGTGAATTCTAGTCTTTATGTTGATTGGAGTTATTTGGGTTAGTTTATGGATTTATAGGTAAAGGATCTTTGTATTGTATTAGGTCTTCAATGGAGCTGACCTATTAAGTGTGAATTCATGTGGAGGGTAAATGTGCTTTACAGAGTTAAGTGGGAGCTAGTTTAGGTCCATGCCAACCTATTTCAATTTGTTTCAAAGTTTGAATCTTGTTGTGAAGCATGTGAGTGAAAGTTTGGGGCTAATAAGTCCTATATAGCATGTTTTTCACATTACATCCAATCAGGTTGACCTAATTGATGTTGTGGGTGAAGTGGATATTTAAAGAGGGTTATTTTCAGTATTTTAATGATGATATTGTATATGTCATATGTATAATGCGACAAAGAGCCTATAGATGCAAATTGAGTGAATGTAGAGTAGAGCAGTTTGGTATTTCAAAATAGTGTGCAGAGTATTGTGTTTACAATTTGAGCTTCATTGGAACTATACTTCATGCATATGTTAGATGCAATTGTAAACAGTTCATTCGTGGCAGTGAGCAGCCCATTCTCTTCTATCTCTTTCTTTTAAGATAGTGAGTCCTTTGGTAGTGAGCCACATGTAGTGAACATTATTGGATAGTGAGTCCACCAATTGTATCAACCTTAACCAATTTCTTTATTATAATATATTGTGAGCTACTCCTCACCATGGTTTTTCCCTTTTTGGGTTTTCCACATAAAAATCCTGGTGTTTGTGTTATGAATTGTGGTTGTATGTTTTATGCTTAATTTCCTTCATTACAATTGAATATGCTGAATGGATTAAAATGTTTGATGTGTAAATGGTTTAAGAGAATACTGATCATGCCCCCTCTCAGTATTTTAGGTGTTCAACAATTGGTATCAGAGCCAAGTTCTTTGGAAGAAGCCTAACCGCTTAAGGAAGATCTTGGAAATTGAACACATGGGTGCTAGAAGATTGCCTATTCCTCTAGAAGAGATTCCTACTGCTAAATACATTGGAGAAGACTACATACTTGACAAAGCTAGAGAACTTAATGCTGCTCTTGAAGATCTTGAAAGGACTTGTTGGTGATTGTTTTGATGCAATCATAACAATAAGTTAAAATTCACATATAATGAACTGAAACTATACTTGAAAGATAAGAAGGAATCATTTGAGATTCAACTAATCCCAAGTCTACAATGGTTCGGTTGGTCAAGTTCAGTTGGTCAATGTGAAGCTGTAATGTTCAAGGGGCCTTATGTAGTTTAGGTTTGTTTGGTAGCTTACTGGACTAAGAATATGCAAAAAGATCATGAGATATGTCAATACTTTTCATTCCTTTGCATAAAAGTGTTACTGTGCTGCAAGTTTTAGATGGTTTTCTTGAATTATTGCAGCTTTCTCCTTCATGCACTTATGAAAACTGTCTACTCTTAACTCTGTTATGCATGCTTCTTCAAATTTGAGACAATTTCCTTTAGATTTCTACGTTTTAGCTAAATATTTCAGATGGGTTGGGAAAAGTTAGAAAGATCTAATCTATACCTCATTTAATCTACCAAAGGATCTAATTGTTTCTGTTATGCACTATGTAAATACCACAGTAATTTGATCAAATCCACAGTAAAAAAAACCTTAAATGCAAGTTCTGAGCATTTTCACAAACATACATTTAAAATTGCAAGCTCTCAAAGAAAATATTTCAAAACACAAAGAAGAGCAGGAGAACACTCAGAAGATAGATGCAGAACTCCAGATTCTATTGTATTAGAAATGAATAGTCATACATGATTTACAATGTAGGAATGACTCTTAGTTTCATTGATCATACTACAGAGAACTTACAAGCTTTACAGATACAGTAAGGCAGCCAGACATTCCACGCGCACCTTACTGCAAACAAACAGGCGACCTCCTTCTTCTACTTCTAAACTATGCTAAGCTAACTCACTGTGTGCTTCTAAAAGAAAAATCCATGTTGTAGCCCCTGTTGTCCAATATTTACAGTGTAGAGAGGCACAATATATAGACATTCTGATTGTCCTCACTACAGCAAAAAAACCTAACTGAACCCCTGGTTCAAACCCTTGGTTACAGCAATAAATACAGGTGAACCAACTCTTCAAAATATCTCTGAGTAGTGTCAAATCTGGGCGAAATATTGCCCCTTCTAAGAAGTTCCGGCAGCTCAGCAATAACTCTTGTTTGTCTGTTGTAGTAATACTCCCAGCTGCAACCTTGTTCTTCACTTGAATGGCCTTGACTTCTTCGTACTTTATCTTTATCTTCCTGCTCCTGAGATCAGATTTTCTTCCTCCATGAGGTCACTGTGTTGACTTTCCAGCTGCTTCCTCAACTGCAAGCCTGCAAGACAAGACAAGCAATAAGTATTACATTTATCACATAAACAGTTGGAAATTAAAATAATCATTTAAATCCAGGTGACTGTGCAAAATCATGGAAATCGGGTCCAAAATACTCTTAAAACGCGTTCAAAACGCATACAGACCGCTCAAAACCCATCGGGTCAACTATCGCTGACCGGGAAAAATGCCACGGGTGCCAAAAAACGCTTTTAAATTCCACCGCTATGTACATTCCCGCCCATCGGCGTGTCAAAAAATCGCTCGGCCGATGTTCGCTGTTTGGCCGATCACCTTTCCATCGGGAAGACAACTCATATCGGCGGGAGAAAAAATGAACTTGGCGGATAGATAAAACCATGCCGATGGAAACTTAGAACCTTCGTCTGCATGATATTTTGGAAATATGATGCTCCTTCTGAGAAGTTCCGGATGACGTCATCAGGATGTTTCGCTTCTGTATATTGGGGAAAAGAATGACAATCATCATCATCATCATGTCGAAGGAAAAATAGGAGGATATGAAATATGATCCTGCTGCTGAGGAAAGGAATATGATGGTGACGTCATCGTCATATCCGGGCTTCATTAAAATGCAAAAGATGACGTCACCGTCATGTTTAGTTAAGATCAGGGGATAAATGTAATATCGGGTTACCTAAGGAGCATGATCAGGTGGTGAATGTAATATGACCCCTTTGCGGCCAAGGTAACCCTCTCGAAAGATCAGGATGATGATGATCATCAGGATATCCGGGGCTTTTGTTGAACTTAGAATATGACGTCATCATCATATTCGCGAACCGGATCATGTTTTGGAAAATATCCTGCCGAAGGGAAATGTGATGATGATGTCGTCCTAATATTTGCTTCTTCGTTTATCAGGTTAGGATGATGTCATCAGGATATTTGCAAAAGGTCATATTTCTCGGCAGGAGGACATTACGAAATATCGGGTAAACAAACGGGATCATGATGATCTTGACAACATGACAGGATAAAAAAAATATGATGATCCTCCTCATTGAATATCATGATGACGTAATCATCATATTCTGTCTTCGGAGCATGAGGATGAGCTGAGGTCATCATCAGGTTAGCGCTAGGGTGATATTTCAAATATGATCATGCTGTTGAGGAATGGAATATCACCCTCCCTCAAAAGATAGGGTGATCATCATGATCATGCAAAAAGGAGATCAGGAGGATATGATGACGTCATCATCATATCCGCGAATATCAGCAAATATGACCCTCCCTTGAAAGATCAGGATGATGATGATCACCAGGATTTTGACATGCGCATGCAAATATGCAGATGGTGGATTTCCTAAGCAGGGTGATATTATAATATCAGCATGATATTATAATATCAGGTGATGTAAAAATATCATGATGCTTGCTGTTATGAAATATCAGGTTACACTCAAAACATGATGCTCATGATGCGCATAAGGTCATTTGACAGGTAAAGGGCACTATCACCTAAGATTGACGTCCGGATATTTCGACTGCATGATTTTATCAGGTGATAGATCAAGATCATAATGATCTTGACAACATGACTAAGGATATAAAAATATGATGATCACTTGCGATTATCAGGTTTGACCAAAACTTTGACTGTGCATAACTTCCACATATGGACGAATTTTCAAGTGATGTAAAAGGGAAACCTGCATGGATTTTCAAGCTCTTTCTAAATATGAGGTCACAGAAGCAAAATATGAATTTTGACAAACTGACCTCATGATGATGACCTACCTCATCCTGACCTTTATGATGATGATGCACCTAACTCATTTTTACCAAACCGCCAGAAAGCAGACAAACACAAGCAGAAGCAAAAAGCAAAGCGACAGCAGGGGTCCTCATTTTGCTAAGGGGCAAAATGGGGCGTGTTGTGAACATCACAACAACTAGCAACCAAAACAAAACAACTAAATTCAGAGTGTTCAAGGAAACTAGATGAAATGAACTCATAACTTCCAACTATCTTTCTTGCAAATTACTATTCAGCTTGAGACTTAAGGTATTCAATAAAGATGCATGAATTTCTATTTTCAGTTTAGTTGTGTGCACGTGATTAATTATCCTTATGTTGAAGATCGGTTGAACAAACCAGTGACTGACATTAGCCTACATAGGTGAGGATATTCCCTCATAGCCGACCGGATAGAGCCTTGCTGCCAGCGAGCATCCATAGCCCCGGCAAGGTTATCGTTACAATTCTCCTAAGTAGAGCCCCACTGCCAGCGAGCGTCTATAGCCCCAGTAGAGTTACTTAGATGGCTTAATCTAGATTTTTAGTATAATCCATTTTATTTATTTATTTATTTATTTTTTGTTTTCTAATTTTGAAAGATTTCATAAGATATAACAATTTGTAACTTCATGATGCAAGGAGTGGACACTTGCTGAAATTAAGCTGAGAATTGTAATGGTAGCAAGGGTGACCTCTGATTTTTCACCTAATATCTACACTGGTAAGTTCAACAAACCCAAGGATTTTAGGTGTGTCATCGTGAGAAACTTGCTTCGAATTCTCAATCACATTTATTGAATACAAAACTTCAGAAGATGAACAACTCTCTACATTCATGACGGTAACAAGTTATGTGTAAATTGCAAATGGTTAACTTGAATATCCTAAATTTTATACTGTTTTGAATGGTTGCTAGTTTTGCTCCTTAATACTCTAAAGTAAAATAAAGATCCCTACTGAGGAGACAACAAACAAACCAAACAAACAAGCTGTACAAACAACACAACAAAAG
Source organism: Cunninghamia lanceolata (assembly GCA_027924645.1). Classification (NCBI taxonomy): domain Eukaryota; kingdom Viridiplantae; phylum Streptophyta; class Pinopsida; order Cupressales; family Cupressaceae; genus Cunninghamia; species Cunninghamia lanceolata. Next base: position 5,807,119 of record BSBN01000030.1, read on the forward strand.
AAAAAACTGTGCAAACAGAAAGAAACAAAAGCAAAAAACAAACAGAAGACAAACTATACAAACAGCCAACCCAAAAGAAAATAGCAAAAGAAGAACTGTACATTACCCACAGCACTTTACACTAAGAAAAAAGGACTGCCCCCCCTTTTACCTCAGGCCTGGAAGTAGTGTTTCAAATGCTGGCCATTAACTGGTAATGGCATATCTTCTCCAGTCAAGGTCTTAAGTCTAAAGGTGTTATCTCCTATTATTTCTGAGACTTGTAATGGACCCAGCCATAATTTATCGAATTTTCCATGGTTTCCTTTCTTTTCATGTGCTTTATCCCAGCACAACACTAAGTCTAATATCCTAAATGTTTTGACTCTTGCCCTTTTGTCAAACCACCTCTTAACAACCGCTTGGTGTTTGGCAAACTTCTCGAGGGCTTGACCTCTTTTCTCCTCTAGTTGTAACATTTGCACTATTCTGGCTTCCCTATGGTTATCAAAGCTTAGATATTCATTGGCAAACTTCCAGGTTGGTATTCTCAGATTAACCGGAAGTATGGGATCAGTCCCATAAACTAAGTGATAAGGTGTGCTACCTAAAGCTATTTTAAACTTGGTCCTATCTACCCATAATGCATATCTTAACAGGGTATTCCACTCTCTAGGACTTTTGGCAAGTAACCTCTTGATTATGTCTAATAAAATTTTGTTTGTTGATTCAGCCAGTCCATTACCTTGAGGGTAATAATTCGAAGAAAACCTTAGAATAATCCCATATTCAAATGCCCATTTAGAAAATTTTAAAGAAGAGAAAGCAGGGCCGTTATCACATACCAATGAATAGGGCGTTCCAAACCTGGTGATAATGTTTTCTTCAAGGAACTTGATAACTACCTCAGTTGTGGAAAATTTGTAGCAGGTGGCCTCAGTCCACCTTGTACAATAGTCTGTTACTGTCAATATAAATTTGTCTTGCAGAAGATGGGGGATTGATGACTCCGATAAAATCCAAGCCCCACTGTGCAAACGGTCTGGATTCGATCACAGGTTGCAGTGGATTGGCCGGATTTTTCCTTTGTCTACTGTAGTCTGACAGGTGTGGCAATTTCTGATGTGACTCTTAGTATCTTTGAACATAGTGGGCCAGTAATAGCCCGCCCTCAGTATTTTGTGTGTTGTAGCTAAATGGGAACCATGGCCGGTTCCGTACTTGTCATGTAGTTCTGTCAACACTCTATCAGCTTCAGTTCTATTTATGCATCTCAGGTAAATTCCATCATGGTTCTTCCTGAATAGAAGACCTCCTTGCACCATATAATTTTGTGCCTTAATCTTCAAGGCTCTCCTCTGAGAAGCCTTCATCTTGATTGGGTACTTTCCGGCTATCAGGAAGGTGCTTAGATCATCGTACCAGCCTGATGCGTCCTGGGAATTCAATACATATTGTTGTTTTATCAGATTTGGATCCATGTTTGCTATTGTCTGCACCAGCGCCTACCCTCTGACCAGCTTTGCGGGAATGATCTCCATGTCAAATTCTTGCAGTGTGGTGATCCATTTGGCTCTTTTTTCTCCAGGCTCGTTTTGCATCAGCAACATTTTTACTGCTGCGTCTGGTACTATGGCTTTAATCTGGCTGCGCAGAATGTAGTGTCTAAATTTTTTCATAGCCTTTACTAATGCGAATGCCTGTCTTTCGATATCTAGATATCTCAGCTGTGCATCCTTCAGAGGCGCACTCATAAATGCTATGGGCCTCTCTCCATTATTTTCACCTTTCTGTGTCAAGGCAGCCGAGACAGAATGGGAAGATGCAAAGGAGTAGATGTAAAACGGGCTTGTGTAGTCTGGACTTGCCAATACAGGAGCATTAGAAATTGCCTCCTTGATATCTTCAAACGCGGCTTTGGCCACTGGTGTCCATTCCATCTGTGCATCTTTCTTCAACATGGCATTCAACGGCTGCACGATCTCTGCAAAACCTGTTATAAACTTCCGAACAAAGTTAATTTTACCAAAAAATGATTTCAATTCTTTCCTACTGTTTGGTATTTGCAAATTTTTTATGGATTCTATTCTATCCGGATCAATTGAAATTCCATTTTCAGAAATGACATGGCCTAATAATTTACCTTCAGTTATGCCAAATATACATTTCTTAGGATTAAGGGAAATCCCATACCTTTCACATCGCCTGAGTACTTTTCTGAGGTCTTCAGCGTGGGTGGATGCATCCTTGGAATACACAGTTAAATCATCCATATACACAACAATGCATTTACCTGATAATCCACGGAATGCAACGTCCATGGCCCTCTGAAAAGTGGCACCTACATTGATCAGACCAAAAGGCATTCTTCTATACGCATAATTTCCCCATTTGCAAGTGAAGGTGGTTTTTAGTCTATCTTCTCTATCAATTAAGACCTGATTATAACCCGAAAAACCATCTAAAAAAGACATCATCTTTGCGCCATTTACTGCTTGCAGTACTTCGTCTATTGGGGGCAAAGGATAATTATCCTTTTCAGAGGCCTTGTTTAAATTTCTAAAGTCTACGCACAACCTGATGTCTCCGTTTTTCTTCCTCACTGGTACTAAGTTAGCTACCCAGACAGAATGTCTGACTGGGAAAATTATTCCAGCGGACAGTAATTTTTTAACTTCCTCAAAGATTAAAGGCTCTAGAATGGCATTTACAGGCCTCTGTTTCTGCCTAAATGGTTTGACTTCTTTTCTTAAAGGTATTACGTGAGTTATGATGGACTCATCAAATGTTTTCAAGTCTTCATAAGTCCATGCTATGACATGTTTATATTCTTTCAGAACGTCCAGAACCTCTTTTCTAATTTTCTCAGAGCAAGCCTTCCCAATTAGTACACTTTGTGGATTTAGGTCAGTCCCTAAGTTATGTAAATCACACCTACCCCCTTCTATTTTGGGTAAGTCTTTCTGTCTTATTACCCCATCGAAGTCAAAGATGTGTTCTAATTCAATTACTCCTTTTGGTAAGAAGTTGCTCTTTAAGTTGATCATATCTTCTTCGTCCCATGTTACTTCAGGCCTTTCTTGTTCATCAATGATTTGGGCCTCAAATGCCTCATTACAAGTCAGAAAATTAATAATTTGTTGATCCTCTCCAAATACCTGAAAGTGTGTAACGTTGTCTGGTATACTGGGCACGTTAACTAGTTCAACAGCAAATCGTCTTAATCCTGACAGTGTCAATGGTTCTAATGTACTAGCAGCAACTGCTAACGCATCTGGCCTGTGGTTTAGCTCTCTAGGAATGTGCTCTATGTTAAAAGCATCAAACGAATCCATTAAACCCCATACTCTATGTCTGTAACTAATTATTTTCTTATAATTGCAGGCATATAGTTTCCTCACTTATCTGACTACTAATTCAGAGTCTGAGAATACTCTGATGGTTTTTACCCCTTTCTTGATGGCCATGACAAGTCCTAAAATTAGGGCCTCATATTCAGCAATATTGTTAGTGCAGGAAAATTGTAATCTATATGTTGCCAAATGTGATTTACCTTGAGGATCTATGAGTTCAATACCCGCACCTGCGCCCTGTTTTGATTTGGACCCATCACATTTTAACGTCCACATGCCATCTTTACTTTTCTGATCTTTTACCTTGGCATACTTTGTCCCTTTTATTGCCTGTGGGGTGTTGTCTTGTTTATTCATGGGTTTTTCCGTTTGGTTATCTTGCATATGTGTGTTTTTAGTTTGCAACTCAGAAAGATAACTACCCTTGTCCTCTATTTCTTTTCCCAAATCTGGAATTAAGGCATCTATATTATCCTGAACATATCTCTGTGTTGGATCAGGATTCTCATTTTCCTCTTGTGACTCTACCCTCCCTATGCACTTTTTGTATTCATATTCAATGATGTCTTTGCATATTTCACAATTCTCCTCAGAATGTTGCCTATCATGGACTCTACACCTATTTTTATATAACTTACATTGGACTGGGAGATTGTGTGTAACGCACTCTTCCACCTCTCGTCTAATGGCATGACCAAATTTGTCTATTGCATTGTTTTCTTCATCTGAAGAATTCCCATCAGACTCAATGAATAGTGCCGTTCTATTGTTGACACACTTTTTTCTAATGTTTAACATCATAATCTCTTCAATCTGCATCCCATTGTTGGTAATTCTATAGACACCTGGTTCAACAGCAGCATATAATATTTCATTAGTTCGATTATACTCTGTTATCATATGTTTCATTCTGGGCTCTGCCTCTATTCTAATCTGGTTTGGGATGCCTCTCCAAGGTAACCACATGTGTGAAAAGTCAGTAGCCATATATCCGTTTAATGTCTTGGACCAATCTCTACTTAGCAACATTCCATAATTTACGGGTATATCCACTACTTGAATGTCAATGATTTGGCTTACCCTAGGGTCTGAAGCTAATTGCACTTGAATGTTCATGAGTTCTCCTATCACGCTAACCTCGGTCTTATCTAATTGCGTGACAACCTTGGCAGATTTGGTGGGAGTCAGCCCCAGAGTTTTACATATTCCTAAGGGCATTACATTGGCTGAAGCACCAGAATCTACCATGCAATTGTGTATATTCTTCCCACACAACCTAATAGTTAACAAGAAAGGTTGAGTATCCCTCTTATCCGCATGTATTACCACATTTGTATTGGAAGGCTGCTCAACTTTCTTACCCCTCTCCTTAGGTGGTGAATCACTATTAGGAACAGTTATATTAGCGGACACCTTGTTTGTTATGGATGTATCCAGGGATTTTAAAAAAGCATTTCTGATCCCTGGGGTCTTTAATAATTCATTTAGAGGTATACTGACCTTAATTTTCTTTATTTCCTCTGATAAGTAATTCATTAATCTTGTTGTCTCTATTGCTTCTGTCTTACTTGTTTGATCCTTTTGCACTGTCGTTCCATTATTTGTGTGCTGACTAGCTTTAAGTATGGCAGGATTGTTGCTAGCATTCTGATCTGGGGGTGTATTGATGTTATTCGGAGGAGTGGAAGTGGTGAAAGGTCCTCCCGGCCTAGGGTTGTTCCTCAAATTGTAGGTGTGGCCTTTATTTGTCTGTTGAAAGGCCTGCACCTCCTCTGTTTCATTTAATATCTCATTTTCAGATTCAAAAGGAAACTGAAAAGCATTTAACACAAAGGCTGATTCAGGATAAAGACTTTCACAATAGCATGGCTCATCCTCTAGCAATTCATCCTCTTTCTCTTCTGCAGTTGCAAAGGTAAACGTTTCTAAGACTAATGCTGTGTCATATTCTGAGGGTACTACCTCATTACCTTTAGGAATGAGAAATTCAGAGGTAGGAGGCTGTACATCTACGTTGAAAATACTAGCTGCCAAGTGGAACTGTGGACAGTCGTGCTCAGCATGGGCATTGGTATTGTGAAATCTACACCAATTTTTGGGTACTGTACTAGCCATTTGTATGCTAGTCGTTTGTTTTGTACCATGATTATCTGTATTCTCAAAAGGAGAAGCCAGAGTACCGTTGTTGGGCCCAGTGTTCCATGTCTTGGGTGGCCTAGGTTGATTCTGATTTTTGTTATTATTGCCCCAGGTCCTATTATCTATCACTGGCCCCCTATTTTGCATTGGTTGCCCCTGACTGGGGCCTTGATGCTGATTGTAGTTTTGGTTCTGATTGTACTGCTGATTTTGATTGAGACTATAATTCTGATTTTGGCCTTGGTTGTGATTTTGATGTGGATTGTAGTTTTGGTTGCTTCTTCCATAGAGGTTCTCATTTCTTAGCTGTGTCACTTCGGTCGTTAATCTTTTCAAATGTGCAGTAATTTCTTTGATTTCTTCCCTATCCTCCTGTGCTTTTGCCACAGTTACATCCCTAGGAAGTTGGAAGAAAGGCTGACCATTATTTTGACTATTATTGGAAGTACTAGCCGTGTAAGGAGTTATAGCTTGGATTGGAGTAGGATTATACACAGGTGTGTAAGAAGGAACCAGATTTACTAGTGGAGCGTGCTGCACAGGGATTCCATTCCATGGGTGTGCCTGATTCTGCACCCTAGAATTTCCTCCATTGACAAATGGACTATAAGTTGTATGCCTCATTTCTTGGTTCACTGAGGCTGCCTCTTTGTAGGCTTTGGATATTGAATCTATGTCAGGTTTTCTTTTGACAAACATGGCAGTTAAAGGATCCAAGGCAGCATAGTACATAGCCAACAAGGGAGCATCATCTATGGTATAAGGGGCTACCAACCTAGAATAGGCCTTTTGAAATCTGTCATTGAAATTATCAATTAGCTCTCCCTCACCTCGTTTTATAGCAGCCAATTTATGATACAAAGCGCAAGGGTCAATGGGTCCTCTAAATCTTGACAGAAATGCTTCTTCCATAAGTGCCCAGGAAGAAATGTAACCATTGGGTAAGTTTACGTACCAGCTAGAGGCCTGCTCATTAAAGGTGTAAGGAAACAATCTACACACAACATCCTCATGCTCTAACATAGCCCTAAAACATGCTTCCTTAAATATTCTAATATGATCTTCTGGGTCTTGATGCAACTGGTGTTTGGGACATATCTTTTCTGGATTTTTGGGCATCTCATGATAATCATTGAAGAGTATGCACGAATTGACATCGAAATAAGCCATTGCAGGTGTTTGAGCTTGACTTGAACTTGCAGGAATACCTGGATTGATTGGTGGATTAGGATTTACAGGAGGATTGAGACCTCCAGGAGTGCCTGAACCAAGATTTAAAGATCTGAACAGTGATCTGTCAGGACTTACAATACTATGGATGTTAAAAGGTGACCCAGGAGGTGTTCCAGATGAACTTCCCGCTTGCGATATCTTTGGATTCCAAATTAAAGGGTTTCTGCTTCGCCTTGTATCAGGTAGTTGCACAAATATATCTCCTGAACTGGATCTAGACCTAGTCACTCTATTGCTATCGTTAGCCAGTTTGAAATGAAACCTAACTCAAGAAGGCCCTCCTTCTAGCGCCAGAAAACTGTTGGTGATTGTTTTGATGCAATCATAACAATAAGTTAAAATTCACATATAATGAACTGAAACTATACTTGAAAGATAAGAAGGAATCATTTGAGATTCAACTAATCCCAAGTCTACAATGGTTCGGTTGGTCAAGTTCAGTTGGTCAATGTGAAGCTGTAATGTTCAAGGGGCCTTACGTAGTTTAGGTTTGTTTGGTGGCTTACTGGACTAAGAATATGCAAAAAGATCATGAGATATGTCAATACTTTTCATTCCTTTGCATAAAAGTGTTACTGTGCTGCAAGTTTTAGATGGTTTTCTTGAATTATTGCAGCTTTCTCCTTCATGCACTTATGAAAACTGTCTACTCTTAACTCTGTTATGCATGCTTCTTCAAATTTGAGACAATTTCCTTTAGATTTCTATGTTTTAGCTAAATATTTCAGATGGGTTGGGAAAAGTTAGAAAGATCTAATCTATACCTCATTTAATCTACCAAAGGATCTAATTGTTTCTGTTATGCACTATGTAAATACCACAGTAATTTGATCAAATCCACAGTAAAAAAAACCTTAAATGCAAGTTCTGAGCATTTTCACAAACATACATTTAAAATTGCAAGCTCTCAAAGAAAATATTTCAAAACACAAAGAAGAGCAAGAGAACACTTAGAAGATAGATGCAGAACTCCAGATTCTATTGTATTAGAAATGAATAGTCATACATGATTTACAATGTAGGAATGACTCTTAGTTTCATTGATCATACTACAGAGAACTTACAAGCTTTACAGATACAGTAAGGCAGCCAGACATTCCACGCGCACCTTACTACAGACAAACAGGCGACCTCCTTCTTCTACTTCTAAACTATGCTAAGCTAACTCACTGTGTGCTTCTAAAAGAAAAATCCCTGTTGTAGCCCCTGTTGTCCAATATTTACAGTGTAGAGAGGCACAATATATAGACATTCTGATTGTCCTCACTACAGCAAAAAAACCTAACTGAACCCCTGGTTCAAACCCTTGGTTACAGCAATAAATACAGGTGAACCAGCTCTTCAAAATATCTCTGAGCAGTGTCAAATCTAGGCAAAATATTGCCCCTTCTAAGAAGTTCCGGTAGCTCAGCAATAACTCTTGTTTGTCTGTTGTAGTAATACTCCCAGCTGCAACCTTGTTCTTCACTTGAATGGCCTTGACTTCTTCACACTTTATCTTTATCTTCCTGCTCCTGAGATCAGATTTTCTTCCTCCATGAGGTCACTGTGTTGACTTTCCAGCTGCTTCCTCAACTGCAAGCCTGTAAGACAAGACAAGCAATAAGTATTACATTTATCACATAAACAGTAGGAAATTAAAATAATCGTTTAAATCCAGGTGACTGTGCAAAATTGTGGAAATCGGGTCCAAAATACTCTTAAAACGCGTTCAAAACGCATACAGACCGCTCAAAACCCATCGGGTCAACTATCGCTGACCGGGAAAAATGCCACGGGCGCCAAAAAATGCTTTTAAATTCCACCCCTATGTACATTCCCACCCATCGGCGTGTCAAAAAATTGCTCGGCCGATGTTCGCTGTTTGGCCGATCACCTTTCCATCGGGAAGACAACTCATATCAGCGGGAGAAAAAACGAACTTGGCGGATAGATAAAACCATGCCGATGGAAACTTAGAACCTTCATCTGCATGATATTTTGGAAATATGATGCTCCTTTTGAGAAGTTTCGGATGACGTCATCAGGATGTTTCGCTTCTGTATATTGGGGAAAAGAATGACAATCATCATCATCATCATGTCGAAGGAAAAATAGGAGGATATGAAATATGATCCTGCTGCTAAGGAAAGGAATATGATGGTGACGTCATCGTCATATCTGGGCTTCATTAAAATGCAAAAGATGACGTCACTGTCATGTTTAGTTAAGATCAGGGGATAAATGTAATATCGGGTTACCTAAGGAGCATGATCAGGTGGTGAATGTAATATGACCCCTTTGCGGCCAAGGTAACCCTCTCGAAAGATCAGGATGATGATGATCATCAGGATATCCGGGGCTTTTGTTGAACTTAGAATATGACGTCATCATCATATTCGTGAACCGGATCATGTTTTGGAAAATATCCTGCCGAAGGGAAATGTGATGATGATGTCGTCCTAATATTTGCTTCTTCGTTTATCAGGTTAGGATGACGTCATCAGGATATTTGCAAAAGGTCATATTTCTCGGCAGGAGGACATTACGAAATATCAGGTAAACAAACGGGATCATGATGATCTTAACAACATGACAGGATAAAAAAATATGATGATCCTCCTCATTGAATATCATGATGACATAATCATCATATTCCGTCTTCGAAGCATGAGGATGAGCTGAGGTCATCATCAGGTTAGCGCTAGGGTGATATTTAAAATATGATCATGTTGTTGAGGAATGGAATATCACCCTCCCTCAAAAGATAGGGTGATCATCATGATCATGCAAAAAGGAGATCAGGAGGATATGATGACGTCATCATCATATCCGCAAATATTAGCAAATATGACCCTCCCTTGAAAGATCAGGATGATGATGATCACCAGGATTTTGACATGCGCATGCAAATATGCAGATGGTGGATTTCCTAAGCAGGGTGATATTATAATATCAGCATGATATTATAATATCAGGTGATGTAAAAATATCATGATGCTCGCTGTTATGAAATATCGGGTTACACTCAAAACATGATGCTCATGATGCGCATAAGGTCATTTGATGGGTAAAGGGCACTATCACCTAAGATTGACGTCCGGATATTTCAACTGCATGATTTTATTAGGTGATAGATCAAGATCATGATGATCTTGACAACATGACTAAGGATATAAAAATATGATGATCACTTGCGATTATCAGGTTTGACCAAAAATTTGACTGTGCATAACTTCCACATATGGACGAATTTTCAAGTGATGTAAGAGGGAAACCTGCATGGATTTTCAAGCTCTTTCTAAATATGAGGTCACTAAAGCAAAATATGAATTTTGACAAATTGACCTCATGATGATGACCTACCTCATCCTGACCTTTATGATGATGATGCACCTGACTCATTTTTACCAAACCGCCAGAAAGCAGACAAACACAAGCAGAAGCAAAAAGCAAAGCGACAGCAGGGGTCCTCGTTTTGCTAAGGGGCAAAATGGGGCGTGTTGTGAACATCACAACAGGACTAAAGGTGAAATCAAAGACATGAAGGAAAATATCAGAGAAGTAGATGAATGCATCAAAAAATTGAGAGAGTAAGTCAAAAAGTTTAAAGAAAGGCATAGGGAAGTCAGTGAACAATTGAACCATGCAAATCAATCTATCAGTGGTTTGAAAGTACAAGTTGAGGAGAAGACAAGAATTGAGGAATGTCTGAAGATAATGATGAAAGGCAAATCAGAAGAATGTTCAAGACTTGAACAAGAAGTTGTAACTCTGAAATCAGATCTTGAGAAGGCAAGGATTCATGAAGACAAATTCAAGATGAGCTTTGCAAAGATTGATGAAATGATTGCAAATTAGAAAGGTCCAAATGATAAAGAGGGTTTAGGGTTTGAAAAAGGTGAAAGCTCAAAATCAGGTTAGACATCAAATGTTGAAAACAAGAAGAACAATGGTAAGTAGTTCTGGAATCAAAGGAAATCTAGAATACCACCAATCAGACAACCAAATGCACCAAGGTACCCATGTTTCAATGGTTTTTGTGATTCTTGCAATAAATTTGGACACAAGGTAATGAAATGTAGAAGTAGAATAAATCAAAATGTACCATCTTTCCTTGGTCAATGTTTTACATGCAAGAAAGTTGGTCATAGAGGTAGTGAGTGTAGAAATCAAATGAGGAATAGCTATAAAAATGAAATAATAGTTCAATATTTCAAAGGCTACTATTATACATGCAATAGATTTGGGCATAAAGTTAATCAATGCAGATCTAGAATGAATGGAAGGAATACTGGTTAGAGGAGTGTTGTGTGCTACAATTGCAATAGACCTAGACACATTTCTAAGTTTTACAAAAGCGGAAACATGAAGAAAGATAATCCAGTAGAGAAGAATAAACTAGTACAAAAGGTTGATCTAGCAGAGACAAAGAAGGAAATGAATAGGATTTGGATAAAGAAGGATATAATAGAGGTTAAAGATATATATGAAGTTACATCTGATGTAAAAGTTTCCTCCAGAAACTAATATGAGAGCTTTGGCTCAAGGGGAGTTTTAATGAAAACCTTTCACCCCCCACAAAAGAGAAGTTGTTGATGCTTCAAAATGAGGATATAAGGTGTAGGATACTGTGCTTGAACTAATGAAGAAAATTCTAGTAAAAAGCTCTTAATATGGTAGTTTGTGGAGCACTTGAAGGTGACTGTATTAATAGGGAAAATTTTGACAACTTTATTGTTTGAGGAATTAAATGTGAATTAGGTTAGATGTAAAAGAATATAAAAGGAATTTTACTTAGTAAAAATCATTCACAAAAGCATTCGAAGGGCAGATTGAGAGCTGAATTGAGCAGAAGAAGAGATCAAGGTGTTTCAAGATTTCATTGCATCCAAACCCTTGTTCAGCAAAAGCAAAGGAAAGGTATTTTTCAATCTCTGGTTTGCCCTAATTTCTTAGAGATATTTGTTTTCAAATTGTTTATTAGCATTTTCAATGGTGACTCTAAGAGTTATTGAGGTAACAGAGAAGCCTCAACCTAAATTCAAGAAGTTCCCTATAAAATGTATTGAGGATGAACCATTGGGAGCATATTCTTCCATTCCATATGGGGTTTTACTGACTGAAGACATAAGAACTTACATTCATGGCAAAATGGAAGAGTTTGACCATAGGAAGCTTGGGGATATCTAAGTTAAGGAACTTACAAGAGATGATTTTGCACTTAAGTTCCTGAGTATCAAAACCTAATTTTAAAGAATCTTGATGTTTGGCAATGGTTCCCTAATTTTTGCTTTGACAACAAGTGGGTTAGATTAGCAATAAGCAGGTTCCATGACAAATTTGTTTGGTTGGATGTGCCTAGGATGATTACTAAGGAAGTGATAAGGGAGGTTACTAGTCTGTGTTCCACCGCACCTGTTCTAGTGTTGAAGTCAATAAAAAATGAGGTAGTGATGGAGCTAACATGTGCAACCTATGACAAAAGAGCCCTCACTGTAAGCCCTATCTAGAATTTGGCGGTAAGATATGCTTCAATGATAATTGGTTACAAAGTTTACTTTAGCAACATAGAAAATTTAGTGTCTGCCACCACAATTAATGTGGCCTATGAGAGGTAGAGAAAGGAACAAATTATGATCTGTGTGACCTATTGAGACAACAATTTTTAGAAAATATTAAGCAAAAAAAAGAGAAGAAGTATCCATTGAAGTTCGAAACTCTTGCCATCTGCATACTTTTCTACTTTTTACAAGAGATTCCTAGAACCTAGAATGTTAGATGTATACAAGGAAAACCTGTGGCAAATCAAATTGTAGATTTCATAAGAAGTATTGGTGACTCAAAAGCCCAAGATGATGCCTTTACTACTTTCTTTGCAATATTTCAAAAGAAGATGCAGGCTAGAGAAAGGATTCCAAGGAAAATGGTTCAAAAGTACCAAAATGATATCACATTTTTGGTTTTTGCTAATGAGTGCATGTTAGAAATAGTTGAGCTAAGGGCTGTGTGGATCCATGCTATGGGATATGAGATTTATGAGAAAGAAATAGATGGTTTGGTTGATGTATTGCTAAAAAGCCCCAAGGATACTGGTGTAGTCATGGTTAGGAGGGTCCACAAAGTGAATAGTCTAGACCATGCAGAAAAAGTAAACACAATGAAAGTAATTCAATTATAGAATGCAAATGCAAATTTAGTCATTCAGTATATCATAGATTCAAAACACAAATATGTTGGTATCATGTAGGCTTACAGATTAGGGCTCATAGGCCTAATTCTCCAGTTACAACACATAAACAAGATAGAGCTTTGAAGTGCCTTACAGAAGAAAATCCTAAGACTAAAACTTCATATCATGATTCACTATCTGATTAACTACTTTCCTATGCATCTATTACATGTATATATATCATCTTTGGATCACAAGATTCCTCTGCATTGGCCAAACAGATTACAAATGCCAATGAAAGAGATGTAACGTGTGTACATGGATAGGTCTGCCCAAAATGTATGGAAATCCTCCACAATTGAATGAAACAACATGCAGATTTGGGTAAGGTCAGCCAAGACCCAAACTATCTTGAATGGTGTGTCTTTTAGCTCCACAAGTCTTCTCTTTTGGCTGATTGTTTGAGACTATCTGAATGCTTTGCTCTGAGAAAATAGTCGATCTTCTGATAACGATATCTTTCTGGAAACTGGTCCAAATGATCTAAATTTTGGATATTATGTACATGAAGATGTCTAGATATTAAGTTCATCTTTGTAAGGTCTAAAATGATACTATGACAAAATACGGACCAAAACACAGAAACTTCTACTGATTGAACTGACTTTATTGAAATAGAAAAATGAAAAAAAAAATGAATGCAAATATTTTTGGTTGATGAAAAAATTCTCTTAAACTAGGGATGTTGCTGCATCAGCCACCTAGGGTTGTTGAAAAAGTGAGTCCCTCACTTTGTTGGGGCTAGAAGAAAACCATGATGGTCCACCTCAGTCTGAGAAATCCAAGATGACTCTTCTTCTGGTCTGCCTTTCCACTTTACCAAATATTCCTTGTATTGCTTTCCTCTGGTGCTACATCCAATTTTGTTGTCTAAGATGTCTTCAATCTGCTTTGGTGCTTGTTGTGGTAACTCTTCTTCAAGTCTTCTTCAGTGTTGTCACTAAACTCTGCTTCATGATATTGATATAGGTCTACAATGTTGAAAATAGGTGATATGCCCAATATCTCAGGTAGCTCCACTTCATATGCATTTACTGAATCAAATATTTTTAGTATCTTACATGGTCCAAACTTCTTCATCTTCAACTTGTTATATGTCCCAACTGGAAATCTTTCTTTTCTCAGATATACCATCACCTCATCTCCCACTAAAAATTCTTTGTGTCTTCTCTTCTCATCTGCTCCTTCCTTATACTTACTATTCATCTCCTCTAAATGCTTCTTAAATTGATTATGCACTGTCTCCATGTGTCTTCCAAATTATTCTACTTTTGCACTCCTCTTGTCTTCCATGTTGATATTTCTCAATTTTTCTACTCCTCTAGGGTTAGATCCTGTCACAATCTCAAATGGTGTCTTTTATGTGCTCCTATTCACTGAATTATTATATGTAAACTCTACTTGTGATATAATCAAATCCTAATTTCCTACCTTCTCTCCAACCAAGCATCTCAACAAGTTACCCAAACTCCTATTACTACCTCTGTCTATCAATCAGTCTGTGGATGAAATGCTGAACTAAACTTCAAATATGTCTTCATCTTCTTCCAAAGTGTCCTTCAAAAATATCTAATGAATCTTATATCTCTGTCTGAAATTATGCTCTTAGGTAATCCACACAATCTTATAATCTCCTTGAAAAATAGGTTAGCAGCATGAACTACGTTAGTTATCTTCTTGCAAGGTATAAAATGTGTCATCTTTGAAAATCTATCCACCACTACAAATATTGAATCATATTCTCTCTATGTATTAGACAATCCCAATATGAAATCCATGCTTATGTCTTCCCAAGGTCTCTCTGGTATTGTTAATGATTTGTACAACTTAGTATTTTGACTACTTCCCTTTGCAACTTGATATACTCTACAACTCTGCACAAACTTCCTAACATCCTTATATATTTGAGGCCAAAAGTAACTTTCACTTACCAAAGCCACTGTCTTGTGAATTCCAAAATGTCTTGCCAATCCACCATTATGCTTCTCTTTTATCAGATTATCTCTCATTGAACTCCTACGTATGCATAATTGATTTCCTTTGAACAACATATCCTCCTGAATGAAATAATCCAACCACTTACTCCTATCTATCACAACAGGTTCCTTACATGCTTTCCAAGGTTTTGCAAAATCAAGATCTTGTTGATATTTACCTAACAACTAAGAGGGGGGGTGAATCAGTTGCCTCAAAAACTTAAACACTTTATGCAATTAAACATTCATCACTTATTCACAATTATTATGATTTAACAATGAGTGCATGAAATCAGAAACTTAACCACAGATACAACATCAAACACAAGAGACACTAGATTTTATATGGAAAACCCCAAGGTGGGGAAAAACCACAGAGAGGATTAGCTCTCAATATATATTGCAATCTTGAAATAATGATGTTCAGGCTTGGTCACTCCATGGGCCTAAACATACTAGCTTACTACCATGAAGAACAACTAGGTCTAGCAAGCTCACTACCCCAACCCTAAACCTAGTAAGATTACAATAAGGGCTGTCAAACCTTGAGGGTGTTAAACCCTACTGGCGGCTCACTTCCAGGCTCTCTACCATGATCAACACCTTTCTATATTTGTGACTAAAGTACAATAATTCCTTTGCTCTGGTCTTCCTCTGCTCTTTTCTTCCTCTATTCTTTTCTTCCTCTTCTTTCCTTGACCTCTTCTCTGCTCTGCCTTTTTGGACCTTTCTTAATATCTTTTCATTTTCACTCAAGGACACCTTTTCCAAGACTCAACTACAAGTATTTATACACTTAATCAATCTTGGAATGATCATCAAGGTCGACATCACAATCATCAACCATTGAAACAATCTCCAAGGTCCGCATTACAAACATTTACAAAATAGGTCCTGACCTATTACAACATTGTACAAAGGAAATGAAATGTGGATCATGCTATGCATTAACTAGGACTCAAACATGATCTTTCATGCCACAACACGCTTCCAAAATCTTCCCGAGATCTCCACAATAACTGGGATTAACTAGGTCGGCCAAAACTGGTTACATGTTACACTATCTGGGAACAATCTTCAAACAAGGTCTCATGTTCTTAATACAGACCAATATAAAGCTAGGAATATGATTAAGAGACATCCACAAGCATGTTATAATCATCAGGAGCAACCACACAACCTTTAACCACTTTATCCATAGGAATCTTCTCATTGGAACACATGAACTTCACTATCTTCAACTGTCATCAAAGAAAGATAGCTTGTGGACCACCAAACCATGAACCATTGATACTGTAGGCACTTATCATCATCCCAGACTTCCTTCTAGAACTATAAAACAAAATATTTTATTGTAGATCAGAATAATTTCTTCTTGTCCCAACTAAACTTATAGAAAAAGTAGGTTTCACTCTGGTGAACACAACTCACCCAGATCTTCATGCGAAGGGCTCAAACCTGGAATGTAGTATCCTTTGTCATACCTCTAACTTACTTCCAATCCACAAACAATGATCTTCAAGATGAAATAAATGTGGAGTAGTTTACCAGATTGTTCTTCATTAAACAACTCACTTGTTTCTTCTAGAGAGGCTAATTTTCTCAATATCCTCAACATACAATTCTTCTAAACAAGTAATAGAATAAGATACAGTTGACACCAATGACAACAAGGATATGTTGACATCAATGACAACACCGATTAGGCACATACTTGCAATAATATCCTTCTTTGTCATTGATGGCAACATATGATGTAAAAAATTGCAACAACCATCAAGATAAGATTCTCCCCCTTTCTCTTTACACACCTGCACTCTTTCTTTCTCCAAAATTCTCCCCATTTCTCTTAAACATCCGCAGTTTAAGTTTTTCGCATGACTTCTCTCCCCCTTTGACATCAATGGAAAAGGCACATACTTGCACTATTCTACTCTGATCTAATCTCTCTTCTAAACTCTTTGACTACTCCCACTAAGAAGTAGCCCTAAAAGGCATCAATCTAGACCTTTGAGCACCTCTGAAATGATGCACTATTATGCATCTTAGTTTAGAGTAGGAGGGATGATAACCCCTAACTTTTCTCTAAGATACTCAAAATTATCCTTAGGTAGAGGCTTGGTAAAAATGTCTGCAATCTGATCCTTGGTGGAAACATACTCCAACTTGACTTCATTCTCTATCACCTTTTCTCTCAGAAAATGATACCTGATGGATATGTGCTTTGTCCTTGAATGCACCACTAGATTCTTTGATATGTTTATGACACTTATGTTGTCACAAAAGATTGCAATAGTATCTTCATACACAATTTTGATGTCCTTCAAAGTCTTCTTCATCCATAACACTTGAGTGCAACTGCATGTTGCTGCAATGTATTCTTCTTCTATAGTAGATAGGAATATTGAATCTTGTTTCTTTCTCAACTAAGATACTAATATTTTTCCCAAGAAGAATGCACCTCCACTTGTACTTTTTTTGTCATCCACATCTCCAGCCCAATCTGCATCAGTATATGCAATGAGAGTAAAGTCATGGTTCTTAGGGTACCACAAACCATAATATATTGTACCTTTTAAATATCCCAGAATTCTCTTGACTACCATCACATGTGATTCCTTGGGTTCTGCCTGAAATCTTCCTACAAGACATACTACATGCATTATGTCAGGTCTAGTTTGAGTCAGATAAAGTAATCCTCTAATCATAGATCTATACCTTTTTTGGTCTACCAAGGGTGATTATCATCTTTATTCAAATTACAACCAGTTATCATAGGTGTGCATACTGGTTTAGAGTCTTCCATCCCAAATTTCTTTAAGAACTCTTTCACATACTTAGACTGAGAAATGAAGATACCTTTATCTGATTGACTTATTTGCAGACCTAAAAATAAGTTCATCTCTCCAAACATAGACATTTCAAATTCACTTTGCATTTCTCCAGCAAAAACTAAGCACATACCTTCATTTCCTCCAAAAATAATATCATCAACAAAAATTGCAACAATCAAGGTTTGTTCATCATTGATCTTGAAGTAGAGATTGCTATCTGTATTTCCTTTATTAAACCCTATCTGTATCAAGTACCTATACAACCATGCATACCATGCCTTGGGAGCTTGTTTTAATCTATACAAAGCTTTCTTTAATCTTCATACCATGTCACCCTGATCTGATGACAGAGATCTTTTCGTTTGTTCTATATAGACTTCCTCTTCCAACTCTCCATTTAAGAAAGCAAACATCACATCCATTTGATAAACTTTGAAATCTTTGTAGGATGCAAAAGCCAAAAACATCCTTATTTCTTCAATCCTTGCCACTGGAGCAAAAGTTTCTTCAAAGTCTATTCCTTCAACTTGAGCATATCCTTTGCATACCAACCTTGCTTTGTTTCTTACCACCTCACCATTCTCATTCATCTTGTTTCTAAAGACCCACTTTGTACCAATTACATTCTTGTCTACTAGTCTGGGAACAAGATCCCAAGTCTGATTCTTCTCTATCTGCATTGACTCCTCTTCCACAGCCTTATCCAATTTTCATCTTTGCAAGCCTCATCCATGGTTTTAGGTTCAATTTTGGAAAACAGACAGAAATTTACTTGTTCTTCTACAACTTTTCTTCTAGTTAAGATCCCTTTGTTCTTATCTCCTATGATTTGATCTTCAGAATGACTAATTCTTACATATCTTGGAGTTTTGGTAGCACTTACCAGAGCTTCTTCTTCTTTATCTGGACCATCTTCATGCTGCACCACTTTTGAAACATCTAGATCATCTGACTCATATTCACTTAATTTTGAAGACCTTTCCTTACATTCATCAACTTTAACATTTGTACTTTAAATGATCTTATTCACCCTCTTATTATAGCACAGGTAGGCCTTGCTCTTGGTGGAGTAACCAAGGAAGATTCCTTAATCACATCTAGCATCAAACTTGCCTAAATCTTCTTCTCTTTTGATATAACATTTGATACCAAAAACTTTGAAATATTTCACAGTAGGAACTCTACCATGCCACAATTCATAAGGAGTCTTTGATTTGTTACCTTTTACTTGAACTCTGTTTAGGATATATACAGCGGTGTGAATTAACTCTCTCCAATACGCTTCTAGAAGATGAGCTTCCTTCATCATGGTTCTAGCAGCTTCTTGAACTATTCTATTTTTCCTTTCAACAACTCCATTTTGTTGTGGAGTTCTAGGTCCAGATAACTATCTCTTTATTCCATGTTCTTCACAAAATAAATTGAATTTATTTGATGTGAACTCTCCTCCTCTATCAAAGCTCAAGCATTTGATTTTCAAATCCATCTCATTTTCAACCATTGCCTTAAATGCCTTGAATTTGTCTAGAGCTTCAGCTTTCTCTTTCAAAAAGGTGACCCAAGTCATTCTAGAATAATCATCAATGAGCAACATGAAATACCTATCTCCTTGCAAACTTCTTACTCTAGTAGGTCCACACAAATATGTATGCACTAGCTCACGAAGTCCTCCAACTAATTGGTCCTTTTGAAACTTGTTCTTGTCTGTTTCCCAAATTGACACTCCTTGTAAATAGGATTAGCATACTTTACAAGCTTAGGCAAATCTCTAACAACCTGTGTAGTACTTATCTTCATAATATTATCAAAATTTATGTGACACAACCTTCTATGCCATAACCAACTCTCATTAGTCTAAGTCAACAAGCAATAGTTCCCAGTTCCTTTCAGGTGATAGATATTACCTTTGGTCTTCTTACCAGTTGCAATGAATGTTCTGAAGCTTTCCCTGATCTTGCATCCATTTTCCTTGAAGCTTAAATCATAGCCCTTGTCACACATCTGACCCACACTCAAAAGATTATGCTTTAGTCCTTTCACATACAAGACATCTTCAGTATTATGCTTGCAATCAAAAGAAATAGATCCTTTCCCACAAATATTACTAGCTGTATCATCTCCAAACCTAACCAGTCCACCATTATATCTTTCTAAACTCACAAACTTACTTTTGTCACCAGTCACGTGGTGAGAGAAGCCACTATCAATAACCCATTCATCCTTGTCCTTAATGACTTGAGTAGCCAAAGCACTTTCCACTAGTTTTCTTCCTTCGTACAGCTAGTAGAATTACTAGACATGGGATCTTCCTTAATAGTAATAAAAAAAACATTCATTTATAGAGGAACTAGCATTATCTGGTTCACCATTATCTGATGCTCCTTCATCATCATCAAAATCTTCGATATAATAACACTTATTTTGGGTCCTAGGCCTATTCTGATATCTTCTTCTATTTCTTTCAATTCTTTCAGGACATCTAGAAGCAAAATGTCCTACTTTACCACAGGAAAAATATTTGAAAGGTAATTTGCCTTTATACTTACTAGATCCTCTTTGCAGTCTATCCATGAAGTTGGCTTCAACTTCATCAAACTCATCATTAGATTCTACCTTGTACTTTTCTGATCTGGAAGTACTTCTAGGAGTACTGGCTTTGAAGGCCATCTCAACTTTTGGTAGAGCATCACCAAACTCTCTCATTTCAAAGGAAATAAGCTTACTATTGTGATGTTCACAACATGCCCCATTTTTCTCCTTAGCAAAATGAGGACCTCTGCTGTGGCTTTGCTTTTTTTCTTTTGTGTGTGTTGTTTTGCTTGGTGGTAAAGGGAAAAAGAGGGGTTAAAATTACAAACTTTGTTAAAAATAGAGGAAAAATGCATTTTCAATACCAGTCCATGATTTGGTTGGATTCCTTGTGAAAAATGACCTAGGGTTGCTTTTTGAACCATCTTAAAATTTGCCATATTTTGCAAGTTATGATCATTTTGGTAAAATGTACATTCAGGTTTGTATATCACCTTGCATATACAAAGTCCTTTGTATGTGCAAAGTCCTTTTTATACTTAATCACTTTTTGCAGTCGGGATCATATACATTGTTATTTGCACGGTTGGGTTGATTGTATATTCTTTTTACCTTGTATGCATTTTAAATAAAAGATTTATTTATACATACATGATGGATCCGAAATAGTTTTAGAGTAAAAGTGAATAAGGGTTTGAATTCCATTGCGTATATCTAACATTTGTATGTTTGGCAGGTTGCAACATACAAGCAAATGTACAAGACATTTTATACATAGTGCAGAATCCAAAAGTTATTGAACCAGAGTTAATTCATTATACATTTTAGACTTGTATATTTATGCATACCTTTGGAACATACAACATCCATATACAAGTCATGGACCCAAAGAGTTGTTTAAATAGGGTTAAATCCTTGCATTTTTAGAATATACAAAGCAAGACATACAACATGTACATACATTCTGAAATATGCAACGCGGAATCCAAGAGAAAATTAGAAACTGATTTATACTATGTATCGCATCTAGATTGTATATCGGAGGATACATACAAATGAAATATACAAGGAGTGGACTTGAAATGACTATGAAATAATGAAAGATCCTTGTATATTTCGTGCCTTGTATATTATTACATTGCAAAGAATATACAAGGTGGATCTCAGCGAAAGGTTAGGTTTCATTAAATGCTTGTATCGCGTCCGAATTGAATAATCTAAAAGGATGCAATGCATCTATACATTGAGCGGACTCAAAAGAGTTATGAAATGGAGTTATTTGCTTGTATATTTTGGTATTTGTATATTGCAATATACAAACCAATATGCATTGCATATATACATACAACACAGAATCCAAAGGTAGATTTAAATTCCTATTAAATGCTTGTATCGAGCCTGAAATGTATGTCTAAAGGATACAATGAAAATATACATAGCGCGGGCACGACATAAAGTTTAAAGAGGTTAATTCATTGTATGTTGCTTTGAATATTTTGATACATGTAAGCCAAGATGCATCAAGAAATGTACAAGCCACAGAATTGAAAAGTTATGAAACAGAGATAAATGCTTGTATGTTTTGCATTTGTATGTTGCAATATACAAATGAATATACAAAGGAAGCATACAGGCTGCGGAATTAAAAAGATTACAGTTTTCATAAATAATTAAGAGGAGAAAGCTGCAAAAATCTAAGAAAACTATTTAAAGTTTTGCAGCACAAGTATAAGTTTATGCAAAAGGAATGAACAACATATTGACATTTATTAATCTTTTGCATAGTTTGAGTCCAGTAAACCAACAAGAAACCCTAAATCACGTAAGGCCCCTTGAACATTACAGCTTCACATTGACCAACTGAATTTGCCCAACAGGGCAAGACCTGACCATATTAAACTTGGGATTAAGTGAATCTTAACTAATTCCTTCATATCTTTCAAGTCAGTTTTGGTTCATTTTATGTGAATTTTAACTAATTGTTATGATTGCATCAAAACAATCATCAACACTTACCAAGCAACTGATCCCTATCAACCATTTTTTACTTGCATGAATTCTTCAATTGCAGCTACTTTGTGAAAGTAGGACTTGGGTAGAGATCTTAAAATTTTCATAACAACTTCCTTTTCATCGATAGATCCACCTATGGCTTTTATCCTTGTAACAAGTTTGTCAACTCTTTGCATAAAGGCTAATATGTTTTCATCATCATTCATCTTCAAACTTACATATTTCACTTTTAGACTTTGTAACTTGGCTTCCTTCATAGAATCATCTCCTTCATAAAAAATTTTCAACTTTTCCCATACCTTATTTGCAGTTTCAAGATTCACAACTTTCGTCAATATTGAGTCGATTAATGAGCTTAGCAAAGCATCCTTTGCCTTGATAACTATCTCATATTATTTGATTTCATCTTTAGTCATTGGACCAATTGGAGGTATGGTGTATTTTGTTTCTGCATCTTTCCATACTTTGTAACCAAGAGAAAGAAGATGGCTTTTCATTCGAGCCTTCCAAAGAACATAATTCATTCCATCAAAATGAGACACTTCCTTCTTGTAAGATATTTTGGATCATCCTCAAGCTGTTAAACTTTCTTCAGAGGAACTTGGATCTGATACGAATTGTTGATATGCACCAGACAACTGAGAGGGGGGAGGTGAATCAGTTGTCTCAAAAACTTAAACACTTTCTACAATTAAACATTCATCACTTATCCACAATTATTATGATTTAACAATGAGTGCATGAAATTAGAAACTTAACCATAGATACAACATCAAACATAAGAGACCAGATTTTACATGGAAAACCCCAAGGTGGGGAAAAACCATGAAGAGGATTAGCTCTCAATATATATATATATTGCAATCTTGAAATAATGATGTTCAAGCTTGGTCACTCCACGGGCCTAAACATCTAGCTTACTACCATGAAGAACAACTAGGTCTAGTAGGCTCACTGCCTCAACCCTAAACCTAGAAAGACTACAATAAGGGATGTTAAACCCTGAGGGCTGTTAAATCCTACTGGTAGCTCACTGCCAGGCTCTTTGCCATGATCAAAACCTTTCTATATTTGTGACTAAAGTACAATAATTCCTCTGCTCTGCTCTTTTCTTCCTCTGCTCTTTTCTTCCTCTTCTCTTTTCTTCCTCTTCTTTCCTCTGCCTCTTCTCTACTTTGCCTTTTTGGACCTTTCTTAATATCTTTTCATTCCTGCTCAAGGACACCTTTTCCATGACTCAACTACAAGTATTTATATACTTCATCAATCTTGGAATGATCATCAAGGTCAGCATCACAATCATCAACCATTGGAACAATCTCCAAGGTCAGCATTACAAACATTTACAAAATAGGTCTTGACCTATTACAACATTGTGTAAAGGAAATGAAATGTGGATCATGCTATGCATTAGCTAGGACTCAAACATAATCTTACATTCCACAACACACTTCCACAATCTTCCAGAGATCTCTACAATCACTAGGATTAACTAGGTTGACCAAAACTGGTTAGACGTTACACTATTTGGGAACAATCTTCGAACACGATCTCAAGTCCTTAACATGGACCAATATCAAGATAGGAACATGATTAGAAGACAACCACAAGCACGTTATAATCATCAGGAGCAACCACACAACCTTTAACTACTTTATCTATAGGAATATTCTCACCGAAACACATGAACTTCACTGTCTTCAACTGTCATAAAAGAAAGATATCTTACAGACCACCAAATCATGAACCATTGATGTTGTAGGCACTTATCATCATCCTAGAATTCCTTCTAGAACCACAAAACAAAATACTTTATAGTAGAGGAATGCGGAGCAGAATACTTCCTTCCTGTCCCAACTAAACTTATAGAAAAAAAAGGTTTCACTCTGGTGAACACAACTCACTCAAATCTTCATGTGGATGGTTCAAACCGATAATGTAGCATCCTTAGTCATACCTCTAACTTAATTCCAATCCATAGACCATGATATTCAAGAAGAAATAAATACAGAGCAGTTTACCAGACTATTCTTCAACATACAACTCACTATTTGTACTACACTTCTCTGTAACTCACTTGTTTCTTCCAAAGAGGCTAATTTTCTCAAAATCCTCAATATACAAGTTTTCTAAAAAAGTAATAGAATAAGATAAAATTGATACCAATGAAAAAAAGGATATGTTGACATCAATGACAACACCGAATAGGCAGATACTTGCAATAGATCTTCCTCATACATGTTCTTCAATTCTTCAAATCCTAACACTTCAACTGTCATCTTTGTCGGCGAATTCCTTTTCCTATTCAATGCATCTGCAACCTTGTTTGATTTCCCACTCCTATGCTTCAGTACAAAAGTGTAACTCTACATGAACTCTACCCATCTCATATGTCTCTGATTCAACTTTCCTTGACTATTCAAATACTTCAAAGCTTGATTATCTGTATACAACACAAACTCCCTAGGCAACAAATAACGTCTCCATTTCTTCAATTCTTGAATTATCACATAGAACTCCTAATCATAAACTAAATATCTTCTCCTTTCATCATTCAACTTCTCACTAAAATAAGCTATAGGTCTACCTTCTTGACTCAACATTGTTCCTATTGGATTTCCACTTGCATCACAATCTACTTGAAATAACTTGTTGAAATCTAATAATGCCAACATAGGTTGCTTTGTCACTTTCTACTTCAACAATTCAAAACTTTTATTTGCTCTTGATGTCCACTTAAAATCTTTTCTATCTCTTCTCATTGTCTCTATCATAGAGTTACATATCGAACTGCAATTTTTGATGAACTTCCTGTAGAAACTAGCTAATCCATGAAATGATCTGACTTCTCCAATACTCTCAGGTGTAGGCCACTAAACAATTGCTCTAACTTTCTCAGGGTCCATCTTCAATCCTTCCACAGAAATCACAAATCCCAAATATACCAATTCTTCCTTCATGAAACTACACTTCTTAATGTTTATCAGCAATTTATCTTCTCTCAGTCTTTGTAATACTTGTCTTAGGTGCCACAAATGTTCTTCTTTTGTCTTACTAAAAATTAGAATATCATCTAAATATACAATAACAAACTTACCCAAGAATTTCTTCAAAACTTCATTCATCAATCTCATGAAATTGCTTGATGAATTAGTCAATCTAAAAGGCATTACTAACCACTCATACAATCCTTCATTTGTCTTAAAAGCGGTCTTCCATTCATCTCCTTCTCTAATTCTGATCTGATGGTATCCACTCTTCAAGTCTATCTTTGTAAAATAGTTTGCTCCACTCAAACAATCCATAATGTCATCCATCCTAAGTAATGGAAATCTATACTTAACTATGATGTTATTGATTACTCTAGAGTCTATACACATTCTCCATTCTCCATCCTTCTTTGGTGCTAGCACTGCAAGTACTGCACAAGGACTCAAACTTTCTATGATCAAACATTTCCTCAACAATTCATGTATCTATCTATTCAATTCTGCATTCTCTACTATGTTATTCTATGTGCTACTTTATTAGGCAAACTAGCTCCAGGTGTGAGATCCATATGATGACTGATATTTCTGATTGGCAGCAATCCTTTAGGTACATTATCATATATGATGTCTTCATACTCTATTAGCAACTTAGTTATCTCTTGAGGTTGTGATTCTTCAATTTATATCTTCAGGTTTTCAGGATTTTTAGGAATCAAAGCATAATACATATTCTCATGTCTCAAACTATCGAGAAATTTCCTTCCATCTACCAAATAGATTCTAGCATTCCCACATACTTCACTCTTAGGTTCATCTTCCAAAGGATATAAGGTAATTCTCTTTCCATTTGATGTTATAGTATATGTATTCTTTCTCCCATCATGTATAGCTTTTCTATCATATTGCCATGGTCTACCCAATAAAATATGACATACATCCATAGGCATAATATCACACAATACTTCATCATGATAAGATCCAATATGAAATTTTACCAAACATTGTTCACTCACCAATTGATGGAGATTGATTGTCATTGATGTCAAAAAGGTGTGACTTGATGATGCAGATACATCATAATGAAAGTTAAATTGGTCTTCATATGGTTGAGGAGAATTCAGATGTGGTCTTCAATCAGGATCATTATGTTATGGATGTCATCATCATAAATAGTTCACATGTTTCTACAACAAGACACATCTCAAGTTTATATGTTCTTGGTATGTGATAGTTGATATGCACTTGACTCTGCAAGTTCATATTTGATGTGCTCATAATATAATATGTCATACTTGGTATATGGCATATGATATCATGTTTTGATACTTACAATTGTTGACTCTAATATGGTGTTATGATTAGTATGGTTGATCTCAGATGGATTTTTGTGGCACTTGACTTTTCCATGATGTTTAAGGCATATTTTCTACACTTTACAAATGTGTATTTTATTCTACAAGTGCTTGTTGATTATGATATCATGTTGGTTGGTTCTTGCTTGTTCAGGAGTTAACCTCTGAAGATTGATGTTGCCATGAATCATATCATGTTGGTTGAGGTGAAGGTTGATGTCATTGTCTTAGTTCACATTGTGTGATGAAGGTATGTTCACAAAGGGACAATGTTTAAAATATTCCAAAAGTTCTTGAAAGATAAGTATTAATAGTGGTTTAAGATTGGGATGCTCATTTTTCTTATCATGATTTAACTCTACATCAAAGATAGAAGAAAATCATATTTGGATGAAGAATCATGATTTAGAGCTTCTAATACAAAGCTTTTAAAAGTTTAATCTCTAAATACAAAGTATCTTTATCTTTTTGGAGGCTGTCATGCACTTTTATTTTAATTTGATGTTGCCCTACAAATAGAGGTCACCTCACTTAAAGGAACCCATAGAGGGGGTTCTTTATCATTATAGTAACCAGCCCCTCCTCTTGATGAAGGGGGTAAATCACAAAACACACAATAACAGATATTGAACACAGCAAATAGAACTTTCTTTTATTGAACTGGGCAACTCATTAAATTACAGAAGCTCAATTACAATCAGAGGATGAATCCTCTACCGACTGCCACACATTACAGCTTTCCCAACCTCAAGACTCTAGAATCTTCAGCCTTTTGTAACCCCAAAATAGCTAGGGTTTCTGTTTTCCCACCTATTATGGACTCTACACTAGCCCCCTTAACTCTACTACCGCCCAGGGTTCCCAAAATAGTCATAAATAGCACTTTTGGCGGCCTCCAGCTAAATTTCAAAATCTGCAACTCCCTCCAAAAGTAGGTCAACTTCTGGGAAGCATAACTTTTGATCCGGGTGTCTGATTGACGAACCATTTTAAACGCCAAAAAGCTCACGATGTGAACTATCATGCCAAAAATTTGTAAATAGATTTCCATCAACTTTTTGAGATGTTATGAGAAGTTTTAGTGCCTCATATCTCATTTGGTAAATTTTCAGGGGCTTTTCAGAAAACAAAAATTTTAATATCTTTCAGCTCACAAATGATCTTTGCCTGATTCCTTCACCAAAGGTCTTATATTTCTATTATGTGACTTTCTGGAAGTTTTTTGCTTCATTACATTCCCAAATGCAAACTTTCTAAAAATAGCAGGTACACTTTCCAAAATAGGCAGGTCACTATTTTTACCAGTTTTGGAAAAATTGAAAGTCCTACATTATTATTCTAGATATTATGGAACCAAAAACACTAATTATGGAAATAAATGAAAACAACTACAATGGTTTTGAATTAACTTCTTTTTGTGTGATGCAAGATTGCCTTTACACCTCTGGATGCTCCTACATCACCTCTCTTTACCACCAATGGCACAAGGTTTCCATATGATTGTGTGAGCACAAATAAAGAATCAAAGGCTAGTTTTTAAATATTGGTGAGCATGAAATGTATGATCAATGGACATTATTTAAATTTAGACTTCTTCCTCGTAGCTTGCACATTGACGTGCATCTAACCATCATGAAATTTATAACTACAGTAAACAAGGTTTTTAAAGGCTATTTTTTAGCCTTCCAAAAGGGGAGTTTTTTTATTGTTTTTAAAAGCTTAAATACTTTAGAAGATTTTATTCTAATATTAAACTCTCCCTCATGGAAATTGAATGTTAAGAGAGGAAGTCATAGTGGATGTGCCTTTTAAAGGTTATTATTAGAACTTTTTTTACAGGCAGAATATTGGTGGTTTTTTTTAAAGCATTTTTTTTGGGAGTCTTTCTAAATGGAATACAAAGAGGATGTTTATTTTCTAGAATATAAAGAGTTTCTTTTAAAGGAAGATATTAATAGAGAGATATTATTTTCTTTAGGGTAGATTGATTAAAAATTGTTTGAAGGAGAAGATGGAAAGAAGATATTGTTTGATAAAAGAATATGAAAGATTATTTCCATAACATTGTAAATGAGAATTTTTATTTGTAGGTGAATGGATTTTTGTTTTTGCAGGAAAATGAAGAGATTGTAGGTGGAAGTGAATATATAGAGAAAAGGAAGATGAAAGATTTTTAATCTTAATGACATTGTGAATAAGGTTTTTGAATGAAAATGGATTTTGTGTGGATGCAGATTGGAGATTGTAGAAGAAGGAATATGAAGATGATTTATTCAGAGAAGAAAGTGAATGGATTTTGTTTGAAAATGTTTTATGCAGAGAAAATGAAAATCCGGGTTGATCTAAATGTGGAAGATCAAGGGTTTAATGAGAAGTAATATAAATATGCAGGTTATGAAAATGAGGATGTGTGTGTGTGTGGAAAAACATGTAGTATTAAAGACATTTTTGTGAAAATTTTGTTGAAGAGAAAATACAGACAAAACATTATGTTTTGTATGTGATGAATAAAACATAGGTTGAAGATATTATGCAACAAACTCATACATTGAACTATGTCAAACATGAAGACAATATGCAATTGATTGTGCATCAGGTGAATTAATTGTGCAGATTGAACTAAGTATGATTGAATAGAAATATGCAGATTGAATTGAGAGTTGCAAATTCAGGGAATTGTATTGAAACAAAAAAACCCTCTATGTTACTTGTATTGTTTTGAGATTGCTTTCTATTTCCATTGAGGCTTTATTTTCCAGTGAGGCTTGTATGGTCAGTGAGACCTCTTTGTATGCCAGTAAAGCATTTTGTAAAGCTAGTGAAGCTTTCTTCGTCAGTGAGACATATTTGTAACCAGTGAGGTTTTGAATAAGCCAATGAGGCAATTTTGAGTGATTTTTCTACCCCATGAGGGTTTTCCACTTCAATAATCCTTGTGTTATGATTTGCCTATATGTGTGTGTTTTCTAGTGTCTTACTCACAAGTCTTGATTCATGTCTTTCGTTATCATAATTGTGCATTTGTGTTTAACAATTTATTGATTTCTTTCTCTCTCTTTGTCGTGTAAATTTAAAAGTTGTAAGAAGTTAAAAAATTTCACATCACCAATTCAATCTCCCCTCTTAGTGTTGTCTTGAACTCCAATGAGTGGTATCAGAGCCTAGGTTCCCTTTTTGAAGTCTAATAGACTCAGGTAGTGTGAGGCCGATTATTCTACCTTCCATATTTTGATCATTATGCTATTCAGTAGATGACACTATTAGACCTTAGTGACTATGCTTCATTTTGTAGACTTGATTTGATCCACTGATTATGTTAGGACATTGACTTGACATATGTGATTCGTGTTGATCATAGTGATGCTATTTGTGGAAATTGATTTATGAGTTTATATTTGATGATGTTTTGTGATGAGATTCTAGTTGTTTATGTAATATGGATTAATTAACATGTGATTGGATAATGTAGTGTAATTTAGATTTATGTATTGAGGTTTGTTGTTGCATTCGTTTGCGTGAATTTAATTTCTGGTTGCTTCGGCTATGATTTTTCATGACAAGACTGACACTTGATCGAGATGTGGAGGTTTTACATCCCCTAGCCATGGGAAATCGGAGGTAGAATTCACACTATGTTATCCCCTGTAAAGCCGATCCATTCCCAAGAGGGATAAGGATCACATTTGAATTTGAGTGTGGATTTATTGTGCTTGGTTTAAATTTTTTTTATTTTGGCCTTAGTACCCTTTTTATTTAAAATTGATTAATAATAATTGTTGTATAATTTTATTTGATTTATGCCACTTGGTATTTATATTATTTTTTTTTAGGCCACTTAAATGTGGATTTTTAACCCCTTCATGAACCCTAGGGTCCCAAAAGTTACCCTAGGTGGTCAACCATGAGTCTAGGGTCAACTTGGACTATCTAACCCTAGTTTTGACTCACCTTAGGTCACCCTAAACCATGGTTGAGTAAAAGTGACGAATTTAGAAATAAGGGAAGATGGGGGATGGACCTTGCCTTGGGAAGGACTCATCTCCCATCCCTAAGTTTCGGAATCATTTCCAAGGAAGACTTCGGAGATCTCCAAGAGTCCTCCCAAACTCCCAAGTGAGTGGGAACACCATTCAAGACCCTTGTCTTCTTGGAGGTGTGAGTGGGAATCCTACTCACCATTTGTCCCCCTCCCACTTGTGTGGAAGCACAAGTGGATGAAGTGGAGATGGAGGTGGAATCAGAGGATGACACTTGTCATCCTCATACTTTCTCACTCTTACAAGTGGCTTTGGAGGAGGGAGGAGATGGTGACAAATGTCACATTCTCATTCCCTCAAGGCCAAGTGGATGGCCTATAATAGCTCCTCTTCTTTTGGTTCTTCTTTTTCTAGTTCTTTTCCTTGCATTTGGAGAGTTCTTGTAAATTTTTAGTTTCTTTTCTAGTTTGGAGGAGTTGGGAGAAATTCTTGAAGTTGGAAGGCTTGGGAAGGCTTGGAGCTCTTCACCAAACTACTTCCATTGTAAGGGCTTGTAAGGTAGGCCTCTTAACTTGTTATCTCAACTTTGCTTGTATAATGTGTTGTGTTTTAGTTTGTGGTTGTTTTGTTGTTTTGCATTGTGATGTTGGGATGGGAGTTATGGTGAGAGCACCTCCAATGGAGGTAATGCTCAACTTGTATGGGTAGGGGAAAGGAACATCCTTGAGGCTACTCCCATAGTTGTTTTTGTGCCTTGAGGGCT
Organism: Cunninghamia lanceolata; assembly: GCA_027924645.1. NCBI lineage: Eukaryota > Viridiplantae > Streptophyta > Pinopsida > Cupressales > Cupressaceae > Cunninghamia > Cunninghamia lanceolata. The sequence goes on from BSBN01000030.1 coordinate 5,838,468, forward strand.
TTTATTTGTGGAGGAGAATGTTGAATGGCAAGAGTGCCATGGAGATTTTATGTGATAATTGTGGAGGGTGGTGTTATGGAGATTTTTGGCTTGAGGCCATGGGTTGTGATTTATTGGATGGCAAGAGTGCCATGGAGTACTTGTGATTTGGAGGATGGTGTGTTTTGGAGATTTTGGCTTGAGGCCATGTGTTGAGATTTTTATCATTTGGGAGCCCTTTTAAGTTGAGGGGTCCATTCCCTACCCTCACCAAACTCATTTACATGAGTTAAGTTATGTGTAAAACCTATGGGGATGTTCTATTTTTGTGTTATTGTGATTGCTTTTGTTGTGGAATGAAACCTTGTGTGAAACCCCTACCTCCCTAGCTCGGAGGTGACCCTCTTGCGGGTCTACGGTAGGGAGGAGAGATTTCGTAGTGGCTGGTTGTTGTTGTTCTTGCTGTTGTGTTTAGTTGCAAGTTGTTAAGGGAAAAGAAGAAGTTGTTTGGGAGCTCAAGTTGGTGTTCATTTAGCCTCCTTGTGTTGGTTGTTGAGGCCAAGGCCAAAGAGGCCTCATTGTATTGTATTTTGTACAAGTTTATTTGGTTATCTTGCCATGGGTTGGCTATAATAAATGTTGTATGAAAAGTAATCTTTACTTGAGTAAAAGACTGGTTATTCTTCCTATGATATGAGCTAAGATTGTGAAGTGCACATAAAGTTGTATTTGTAATTCTGTCATTATTCCTTGATTTAAAAAAAAAAAGGAGATATATTGAATGTAACACCCTTCTATTATTTTGAAGTAAAACTTTCTAAGTACTTATATTTCTGTCATTACATGACAAAAGACAATAACAAGTTGATATTAAGATATCCTTTTGTTATGCTGAGATGAAGTGAAGATATAACTAGTTAAATCTGAATGTTAATATTCTGTTTTAGAAACTCTATCAAAAAAATTGTGTAATACAAACAATGTCTTCAATTTATTCAAATGTTGTTCATTTTCCCATTTTGTGAGTTTAGTTTGAAAAATGCATGGAAAATGCTATTTATATTTCAGTCATTAATTTATCAGAAAAGAAAATACATGTGTGAGTTAAAATAGCTGTTAGAAATTAATGTAATAGAAAGTAGGGAAAGACACTTGTGAGAATAGTTTATTTATTTATTTTTTTTTTAAAAGAAATTATTATCTCTACTTGCTGAGTTATGCAGTAGGAGTTTAAAATAATGAGTAGCTGTAGAAAACTTATAATTCATTTGCTATGTAAACTAAAGAATGTATATACAAAAATGAAAATAAATATATATATTTGTTAAAATGTATATTTTGTCCAAAAAAATATAGAATGTATGTAGGTTGTAAATATATATATATATATATATATATATATATATTGATGTTAAATGTATATATGCTTGTGTGTGTAGATATATATATGTGAGATATATATGTAGTATATATATATATATATCATACAATAGAAAAGCTAAGTTTGTATTTTATTTAAAAAAAAAACAAAAAAAAAATTACCAAAGGGGACTTTGGGCGGCGCCCACAGTCCCCGACCATAGCAGAGAGGGGTGTGGGGGAGGCGGAGCCTCCACCCACACCCGTGGGTGTGGGTGGGGGCTCCGCCTCCCCCACACCCCACACCCCAACTCCCCTCCACGTGCACAGTCCCCCGCCGCCGTGCTCCGCAAACCCCCCTTTCCCTTCGCCCCCCCAATACTCCGTAGTCCCCCTTCCCCTTCGCGCTCACCACCCTCAACCCTCAGCTACGACCTTCCCACACAGTACTGCCCCTCCCAAAACCCTCGGCTGTGGCCTTTCCACACAGCACTGCCAGTCCCTCCTCCGTCCTCACCACCAGCCACCACTCCACACTCCGCTACCACATCACCACCACCTCCTCTGTTACATGAACACTACCGCCGCCGCTGACTTTCCTTGCCATGAAACCTGCACAAATGTAGCTCTTACATGGCTTCTTCTAACCCTTCCCTACAAAAAAAAAACTAAGGAACAACCAAACAAAACCATGGAAGGAATAGAAAATAAAATGTTAGAGTTTAGGGCAAGAAGAATAATAGAAATTAGGGTTAGGGCAGTTTGCTTATAGAAATTAGTTTTAGACATGATTAGGGTTAGATTATAATTTGGGAAGCTCTTTGGTGTTATTTTTATTATTTATTTATTTTATTTAGAGGAATGTGTGAGTATGAGGGAATTAAACTTTAAATTTTAATTTTAATTCTTTGAGAGGATTATTTTTACTTTTATTTTTATATTGGTGGGAATTCATTTTATCCCTTATTTTAAACCTCTTATTTCTCCTTTATTTAATTTAACTTTTGGAAGAATTGCTTTATTAATTTTAATTTCTATATTTGAATGTGATATTATTTTGCATTTGATTTAATTATCGAGTTATCTCATCATTAAATTTTACATTGATATTTAAAATCGATTTTATTATTATTTTACGGGGAGGGTTATATGAACCCTCCTCCCTCATCCATTTAATTTTTTGAGTGAGTTATTAAATGTAATTCTAATATTATATTTAATAACAAACTCAGTTTTCGGTTGGAGATAACCGACGTCTTGTCATTTTAATTTAATTTCATCATTTTACTTTATATCGTTGTTATCATTTCTAAATTAATTTAATATTTATTTAATCGTTTAATTTATTAGTTTTTTCTATTGGTGATTTATTTAAAATTTGTTCTTAGGTTTTATTTAAATTTTTACTTATAATGTTTATTTTCTTGTTGATGAATTATTTTGAAAATTTTATTCTTTGCATTTATCAAAAATGCGTTATGTTGCCAAAATTTTCCTAGATTTCTAGGGTTGAATTTACGCTAATTTATTAATTTCTTTTCCATCATTTCACCTTCCATTGTGCGCCATCATGACACCATATAACTTCACCTTTCAATCTGAGTTAGTCTGGGATCGATGATGGCGAATCACCTTACCTAGGAAACTTAGGGTTACAGATGGAATCGGCCTAACCCTAGAAGCGACACACTTCGTGTCGCTTACCCCTAGATGGTCTTCACCAATATGGTTACGTTGACATGTCTACACCATAGCCACCGAGCACACAGACAGGTGCAAGGGGGTTTTTAGGGTTAAGGAGAAAATAAATTTTGTGGCCCGTGTCATGACCACATGGCAAATGTGGTCGTGACACGAGCATTTGTGCGTCACGTCCACGCGGGAGATGCATGCGTGACATTTGGTATCAGAGCCTAGGTTTTTAAAACACTGGGCTTGTTTTAGGCACATTATTATTTCTATAACTATACTGATTTGGTGGTTACCTCATTTTGTAGGATGCCTCCCCGACGAGTTCGGCGAATACAGTCCCACCGCACTCCACCCCCCAAGGTGCACACTGACTCTTCAGCTGAGGAACAAGAGCAGCCACTCCTACAACCACATCCAGTTCCACAGGCATAGACAATTCCATAGGTACAGCCAGTTCCACAGGCACAACCAATTCCTCAGGTACCACAGGCACCACTGGCTCCACCAAATATGGGACCACAGATATTACAGGCCTTACAGGCAATCTTAGATAGGCTTCTACCAGCTGTAGTAGAGCCACGTGTAGAGCCCGGCATAGAGCCGCGAGAAGCACCACGTGTGGAGCCTTACGTCGAGTTGCCAGAGATAGAGAAGGTTGGTTCAGCCAACAGGCCCTGTAGCGGGAGCCCCACACATCATTCTAGGCATGACGAGGCAGTGCGAGTAGAGCACTTTGGTCACAAGCCTTATGAGCATCATGCAGATGAGCCTATCAGGGGGTATAGAGATAGAGGAGATCCCATTAGGAACATATTAAGGTTGAACCCTCCTACATTCATCAAGACCACAAAGGGAGCTAAGGCAAAGGCCTGGCTTATCAGTTTAGACAGGTGCTTCACGTTGCATCCTTACGAGGGCAAAACGAAGGCCCGTGTAGAAGTACACTTGTTACGAGAGGTAACAGCTACCTGGTGGCGCACTGAGGAGTGCAAGTGCCACCTTTCTTTAGACACCCTATCTTGGGAGACCTTTATTGAGCACTTCAATGCGTGATATCTATCAGACCATTACAGACAGTGTCATATAGACAAGTTCCATGACCTACAACAAAGGGAACTCACAGTGGCACAGTATGAGAGTAGGTTTACAGAGTTATCCAAGTATGCAGAGTATCTCCATGACGAGAAACTCCTGGTGCATAAGTTTATCAGAGGTTTGAACCACAGCATAGTAGGGCCTATTTAGATGGCAGATCCCCAGACTTTGAGTGATGCTACTGAGAAGGCATATATCATTGAGGAGATTCAGGGACGAGGGCAGAGTTCATGCCCTCAGTTTCAAGATCGTGGACAACAGCAGAATCAGTAGAGTCACCGCAGGCCACCTCCGCCACCTAGGGGAGGAGGATTTAGTTCTGCACCATTACCTCCTAGGCCCTTGTAGCAGCAATAATAGCAGCATCAGTAGGGCCCACATAGAGACCGGTGACAGTAGCCACAAGCTGCAGGACCTGCACGGTCATAGCAGTCTTTTAGAGGATCATAGAGTTCCACGAGCTGACCTACGCAGCAGTAGCCATCGACCAGGACATAGACGGTACACATTCAAGCTCGGGGACCATGCTATGTTTGTGGTGGAGCGGGACATCTAGCCAGAGAGTGTCCAAAGGGCTTTATAGCAGGGGGACAGCCTCGTGCCAGAGGATCCGAGCTGACAGTTGGAGATGTGGGTAGATCCCACCACATGCTTGCAGCGGTTGACAACCGTGAGGCTAACTTTCAAACCCCCATCCTTGAGACTATGAGTAGAGGTAAATGGGCAATTGGATTTGGAGCCAATTCACATTTTGGTTCGTCGGACGCTAGACCTTCAAGGTCGAGAGCTGGACCTGGTTAGGATCCAGCGGGATCGTTATGATGAGGTCACAGTAATTTGGGAGTATGCATCTAGTTTGAGGGCACTCTATCCTCACCTGTTTGATGACTTCCAGGAGGAAGTTTAGTCTTAGGGGGGAGGATGTGAGGCTGATTATTCTACCTTCCATATTTTGATCGTTATGCTATTCAGTAGATGACACTATTAGACCTTAGTGACTATGCTTCATTTTGTAGACTTGATTTGATCCACTGATTATGTTAGGACATTGATTTGACATATGCGATTCGTTTTGATCATAGTGATGCTATTTGTGGAAATTGATTTACGAGTATATATTTGATGATGTTTTGTGATGAGATTCTAGTTGTTTATGTAATATGGATTAATTGACATGTGATTGGATAATGTAGTGTAATTTGGATTTATGTATTGAGGTTTGTTGTTGCATTCATTTGCGTGAATTTAATTTTCGATTGCTTCAGCTATGATTTTTCATGACAAGACTGACACTTGATCAAGATGTGCAAGTTTTACATTCCCTAGCCATGGGAAATCGGAGGTGGAATTCACACTATGTTATCCCCTATAAAGCCGATCCATTCCCAAGAGGGATAAGGATCACATTTCAATTTGAGTGTGGATTTATTGTGCTTGGTTTAAATTTTATTTATTTTGGCCTTAGTACCTATTTTATTTAAAATTGATTAATAATAATTGTTGTATAATTTTATTTGATTTATGCCACTTGGTATTTATATTATTATTTTTAGGCCATTTAAATGTGGATTTTTAACCCCTTCATGAACCCTAGGGTCCCAAAAGTTACCCTAGGTGGTCAACCATGAGTCTAGGGTCAACTTGGACTATCTAACCCTAGTTTTGACTCACCTTAGGTCACCCTAAACCATGGTTGAGTAAAAGTGACGAATTTAGAAATAAGGGGAGATGGGGGATGGGCCTTGCCTTGGGAAGGACTCATCTCCCATCCCTAATTTTGGGAATCATTTCCAGGGAAGGCTTGGGAGGTCTCCAAGAGTCCTCCCAAACTCCCAAATGAGTGGGAACACCATTCAAGACCTTTGTCTTCTTGGAGGTGTGAGTGGGAATCCAACTCACCATTTGTCCCCCTCCCACTTGTGTGGAAGCACAAGTGGATGAAGTGGAGATGGAGGTGGAATCAGAGGATGACACTTGTCATCCTCATACTTTCTCACTCTTACAAGTGGCTTTGGAGGAGGGAGGAGATGGTGACAAATGTCACCTTCTCATTCCCTCAAGGCCAAGTGGATGGCCTATAATAGCTCCTCTTGTTGAGGAGTGGGGGTTCCTCTTCTTTTGGTTCTTCTTTTTCTAGTTCTTTTCCTTGCATTTGGAGAGTTCTTGCAAATTTTTAGTTTCTTTTCTAGTTTGGAGGAGTTGGGAGAAATTCTTGAAGTTGGAAGGCTTGGGAAGGCTTGGAGCTCTTCACCAAACTACTTCCATTATAAGGGCTTGTAAGGTAGGCCTCTTAACTTGTTATCTCAACTTTGCTTGTATAATGTGTTGTGTTTTAGTTTGTGGTTGTTTTGTTGTTTTGCATTGTGATGTTGGGATGGGAGTTATGGTGATAGCACCTCTAATGGAGGTAATGCTAAACTTGTATGGGTAGGGGAAAGGAACATCTTTGAGGGCACTCCCACAATTGTATTTGTTCCTTGAAGGCTTTTATTTGTGGAGGAGAATGTTGAATGGCAAGAGTGCCATGGAGATTTTATGTGATAATTATGGAGGGTGGTGTTATGGAGATTTTTGGCTTGAGGCCATGGGTTGTGATTTATTGGATGGCAAGAGTGCCATGGAGTACTTGTGATTTGGAGGATGGTGTGTTTTAGAGATTTTGAATTGAGGCCATGTGTTGAGATTTTTATCATTTGGGAGCCCTTTTAAGTTGAGGGGTCCATTCCCTACCCTCACCAAACTCATTTACATGAGTTAAGTTATGTGTAAAACCTATAGGGATGTTCTATTTTTGTGTTATTGTGATTGCTTTTGTTGTGGAATGAAACCTTGTGTGAAACCCCTACCTCCCTAACTCGGGGGTGACCCTCTTGCAGGTCTATAGTAGGGAGGAGAGCTTTCGTAGTGGCTGGTTGTTGTTGTTCTTGCTGTTGTGTTTAGTTGCAGGTTGTTAAGGGAAGAGAAGAAGTTGTTTGGGAGCTCAAGTTGGTGTTCATTTAGCCTCCTTGTGTTGGTTGTTGAGGCCAAGGCCAAAGAGGCCTCATTGTATTGTATTTTGTACAAGTTTATTTGGTTATCTTGCCATGGGTTGGCTATAATAAATGTTGTATGAAAAGTAATCTTTACTTGAGTAAAAGACTGGTTATTCTTCCTATGATATGAGCTAAGATTCTGAAGTGCACATAAAGTTGTATTTGTAATTCTGTCATTATTCCTTGATTAAAAAGAAAAAAGGAGATATATTGAATGTAATACCCTTCTATTATTTTGAAGTGAAAATTTCTAAGTACTTATATTTCTATCATTACATGACAAAAGACAATAACAAGTTGATATTAAGAGATCCTTTTGTTATGCTGAGATGAAGTGAAGATATAACTAGTTAAATCTGAATTTTAATATTCTATTTTAGAAACTCTGTCAAAAAAATGGTGTAATACAAACAATGTGTTCAATTTATTCAAATGTTGTTCATTTTCCCATTTTGTGAGTTTAGTTTGAAAAATGCATGGAAAATGCTATCTATATTTCAGTCATTAATTTATCAGAAAAGAAAATACATGTGTGAGTTAAAATAGCTGTTAGAAATTAATGTAACAGAAAGTAGGGAAAGACACTTGTGAGAATAGTTTATGTTTTTTTTTTTTTTAAAGAAATTATTATCTCTGCTTTCTGAGTTATGCAGTAGGAGTTTAAAACAATGAGTAACTGTAGAAAACTTATAATTCATTTGTTATGTAAACTAAAGAATGTATATACAAAAATGAAAATAAATATATATATTTGTTAAAATGTATATTTTGTCCAAAAAAAATATAGAATGTATGTAGGTTGTAAATAAATATATATATTTATAAGTATATATATATATATATATATATATATTGCTGTTAAATGTATATATGCTTGTGTGTGTAGATATATATATATATATATATATATATATATATATATATATATATATATATATGCGAGATATATATATGTAGTATATATATCATACAATAGAAAAGATAAGTTTGTATTTTATTTTAAAAAAAAAAAAATTTACCAAAGGGGACTGTGGGCGGTGCCCACAGTCCCCGACCATAGTAGAGAGGGGTGTGGGTTGGGGCTTTGCCTCCCCCACAGCCCACACCCCAACTCCCCTCCACGCGCACAGTCCCCCGTCGTCGTGCTCTGTAGACCCCCCTTTCCCTTCGCCTCCCCAATACTCCACAGTCCCCCTTCCCCTTTGCCCTCGCCACCCTCAACCCTCAGCTGTGGCCTTCCCACACAGCACCGCCCCTCCCAAAACCCTCGGCTGTGGCCTTTCCACACAGTGTCATCAGTCCCTCCTCTATCCTCACCACCAGCCACCACTCCACACTCCGCTGCCACATCACCACCACCTCCTCTATTACATGAACGCCGCTGCCGCCATCAACCTTCCTTGCCATGGAACCTGCACAAATGTAGCTCTTCCATGGCTTCTTCTAACCCTTCCCTACAAAAAAAAAACTAAGGAACAAACAAACAAAACAATGGAAGGAATAGAAAATAAAATGTTAGAGTTTAGGGCAAGAAGAATAATAGAAATTAGGGTTAGGACAGTTTGCTTATAGAAATTAGTTTTAGACATGATTAGGGTTAGATTATAATTTGGGAAGGTTTTTGGTGTTATTTTTATTATTTATTTATTTTATTTAGAGGAATGTGTGAGGATGAGGGAATTAAACTTTAAATTTTAATTTTAATTCTTTGAGAGGATTATTTTTACTTTTATTTTTATATTGGTGGGAATTCATTTTATCCCTTATTTTAAACCTCTCATTTCTCCTTTATTTAATTTAACTTTTGGAAGAATTGCTTTATTAATTTTAATTTCTATATTTGAATGTGATAATATTTTGCATTTGATTTAATTATCGAGTTATCTCATCATTAAATTTTATGTTGATATTTAAAATCGATTTTATTATTATTTTACGGGGAGGGTTATATGAACCCTCCTCCCTCATCCATTTAATTTTTCAAGTGAGTTATTAAATGTAATTCCAATATTATATTTAATAACGAACTTGGTTTTCAGTTGGAGATAACCGACGTCTTGTCATTTTAATTTAATTTCATCATTTTACTTTATATCGTTGTTATCGTTTCTAAATTAATTTAATATTTATTTAATCGTTTAATTTATTAGTTTTTCCTATTGGTGATTTATTTAAAATTTGTTCTTAGGTTTTATTTAAATTTTTACTTATAAAGTTTATTTTCTTGTTGATGAATTATTTTGAAAATTTTATTCTTTGCGTTTATCAAAAACGCGTTACGCTACCAAAATTTTCCTAGATTTCTAGGGTTGAATTTACGCTAATTTATTAATTTCTTTTCCATCATTTAACCTTCAATTGTGCACCATCATGACACCATATAACTTCACCTTTCGATCTGAGTTAGTTTGGGATCAATGCCGGCGAATCACCTTACCTAGGAAACTTAGGGGTATAGATGGAATCGACCTAACCCTAGAAGCGACACACTTCGTGTCACTTACCCCTAGATGGTCTTCACCAATACAGTTACGTCGACATGTCTACGCCGTAGCATATAGCCACTGAGCACACAGACGCATGCGAGGGGGTTTTTAGGGTTAAGGAGAAAAAAAATTCGCGGCCCGTGTCATGACCACATGGTGAATGTGGTTGTGACACGGGTGTTTGTGCATTGCATCTGTGTGGGACATGCGAGCATGACAGGTAGGTCCTGATAGTGGAGTACCATGGGAAAGTATAGAAGAAATAAAAGCATGAGAAATGTCAAGCCTCATACTGGTCAAAAGACACAAAAGACATCATCTATATCAAATTTAGATATTGATATACAATCAGTTGATAGAAATGTTTCACAAGTTGAATCAGGTATTAAATTAGAGAAAGAGTTTTCTGAAGTTCCTTTCTTTGATGGTTCAGAATTCTCTATTTGGTGTATTAGAATGCAATTTTATTTATCCTCTTTAGGGTAAGGTGTTTGGATGTCAGATGAGAATGGGTATTGTGTTTCCTCTCAATGACCTAATACTGCAAATAACAAAGAAGCTCTTGAATGTAATCATATAGAAAAGAAGATTATTTTGTCTAGATTATCTAATGATGTCTCTTATAAAGTTATGCATTGTAAAATAGCTCATGATGTGTGGAAATAATTGATAAGAATCTATTGAGGTGATGATAACGAAGAGGACATCCTGGTGTGTGAAGAAAGTGCCAATGAAAGGAGACTTTCAAATGAGGGAGATGAGACTCAATCAGATTCAAAAGATCACATTATAAGTGATAATGAACAAGAGTTTGAAGTTGATATAGAAGCAGAGCTCATGTGTTCTTTGAGTGAACTCAAGAAATATAAAAAGGAGAACCAGAAATTAGAGTTGCAGCTACAACAAGAAAAAAGAGTTCAAAGATAAAGTACTCTCTGATCTTGAAGAGGCAAGAAATTAGATTGTGAATTTAAGGACACAAATTAGTGAATTAGACAATTTGATTATCAGTCTAAAGACAAAGGTTGAGGAAGCTAAGAGGATAGCTGATGTAACAAGATCTGACCTTGAGGTTAAAAGAATTGAAAATCTGAAATTAGAGGCTGAAATTATCAATCTTAGAAAAGATTATGAAGGTCTCAAGGTTCTGTCCAAGAAATACTAGGAGTTTGAAGAAAGCACAAATAAGTTGCATGAGAATCTTGGTAAACAAAAACAACATGGAGACACTACTAGACTTGGTTATGAATAAGGAGAGTGTTCCATAGTTAGAGAGACTCCTAGAAAGAAAATTGATTTAAGTTATCATGCTGCTGCTCCTGAAGGTAAAATGTATAATCAAAGGAGAAAATTTAGAAGAACTGCTCCAACAAGACAAACCTATATGTACAAGTATAATTATTCATTTAATGGTTATTGTTACACATGTAATCACTTTGGACACAAAGCAGTTAATTGCAGAAGAAGTCAATTTGCTTCAAGAAGGAATACTAATCTTGTATGTTTCAAGTGTAAATATCTTGGTCATATACAAAGAAACTAGAAGATGCATGAAAGGTATGTTATACATGGAATCACAACATAATTTTTTATAATTGCAACTCTCTTGGACACAAAGCACATAGTTGTAGAAAAGAATCACCTGATTTGAAAAGGTGGAAAAGGAAAGAAGCTGAAAAAGTTTGGAGGAAGAAAGAACCTGTGAAAGTGTGGAAGAAGAAACAAAGTCAAAAGAAGATAGATCCTAAACTTGTGCATCTTGCACAAGTCACTTCATCAGTTGCATAATAGATAGTATGAAGTTAGGGGGAGTTTTTCATGTTCTATCAATTATCCCCAAGAAGTTTTAGGAAGGAGATTATTTGATGTTTGTCAATATGATGATCATGCTATTGGATTCATGCTTGATAATGTTTGATAATATGCTATTCATATCTGTCTTGTGAGATGAAGTTCTTAATGGTGTTGATAACTATGTTGATCTTCAGTGTGTGACAGTGATATAGGTCCTAGGATAAAAACCTGATATTGAAAGACAAGATCTTGGGTGTACTCAAGGAGTTCTCATCAGATGTTAGCATATGTTGGCTGAGGAAGTTGTAAATGGAAGAAGTTAATTCATAGAATATGTCTCTACATTTGGTTTTGCAAAGGTTGTTGCAGGTTGATTGTTGTCAAAATCATGGAAGTCTTGGCAAGGTCATTCCTTGAGTGGTTATCATGAAAAGTTTGTTTTGCAACCACAAGTGATATTATCAGGAGTTTGTATTTTGATAGCATAAATATGGCAGCCTTCATCTTGTCAAAAGAAGTGATCAAAGGATCTTAATGATGTCAATTTTTCATCTTCATCTTCATATTGGTGTTGTGACATGAAGTGAATATGATACAGTCTATGGGCAGTTTATAATAGTGAGTTGATGCTTTATTTGGTGTGCCTCTCATGATGTTGCTCTCAAGATGAAGAGTTGTTATCAGGTATTGTCAACATGGTTTGTCATACTCTTGCTTTAGGATTGATATTTTTGTCATCATAGGCTCAAAGAGAAGATAACAAGTGAATAGGAGTTTATGTCTTCAAAATCTTCACAATGCAATGTGATTGTAAATGTTATGATTAAGCTTTAAAATCTTTTAGTGGAGTTAAATGAAAGGGGGAGCATCCTATCCTTTGTCATCCGATGTCAAAAAGGGGGAGAGAGACAAAACACATCATGTAGTTTTTCCATCAATGACAAAAGGGGAGATTGATGGAGATTGACTGTCATTGATGTCAAAAAGGTATGAGTTGATGATGTAGATACATCATAATGAAAGTTAAATTGGTCTTCATATGGTTGAGGAGAATTCAGATGTGGTCTTGAACTAGGATGTGGTCTTGAATTGGTCTTCATATGAAATTTTTAGGAGTTGACCTATGAAGATGGATGTTGAGGTGAAGGTTGATGTCATTGTCTTAGTTCACATTGTGTGATGAAGGTATGTTCACAAAGGGACAATGTTTAAAATGTTTGAAAAGTTCTTGAAAGATAAGTATTAATAGTGGTTTAAGATTGGGATGCTCATTTTTCTTATTATGATTTAACTCTGCATCAAAGATAGAAGATACTCATTTTTGGATGAAGAAGCATGATTTAGAGCTTCTAAAAGTTTAATCTCTAAATACAAAGTCTCTTTATCTTTTGGATCCTGTCATGCACTTTTATTTTAATTTGATGTTGACCTACAAATAGAGGTCACCTGACTTAAAGGAACCTATAGAAGGGGTTCTTTATCATTATAGTAACCGGCCCCTCCTCTCTTTGCCACTGATGACACAAGGTTTCCATATGATTGTGTGAGCACTAATAAAGAATCAAAGGCTAGTTTTTAAATATTGGTGAGCATGAAATGTATGATCAGTGGAAATTATTTAAAGTTAAACTTCTTCTACGTAGCTTGACATGCATCTAACCATCATGAGATTTATAACTGCAGTAAACAAGGTTTTTAAAGGCTAATTTTTAGCCTTCCAAAAGGGGAGTTTTTTTATTGGTTTTAAAAGCTCAGATACTTTAGAAGATTTTAATCTAATATTAAACTCTACCTCATGGAAATTGAATGTTAAAGGAGGAATTCATAGTGGATGTGTCTTTTAAAGGCTATTATTAGAAATTTTTTTAAAAGGTAGAATATTGGTGGTTTTTTTTAAAAGCATTTTTTTTGGGAATCTTTCTAAATGGAAGACAAAGAGGATGTTTATTTTTTGGAATATAAAGAGTTTATTTTAAAGAAAGATATTAATAGAGAGATATTATTTTCTTCATGACAGATTGATTAAAAATTGTTTGAAGGAGAAGATTGAAAGAAGATATTGTTTGAGAGAAGAATATGAAAGATTATTTCCATAACATTGTAAATAAGAATTTTTCTTTGCAGGTGAATGGATTTTTGTTTTTACAGGAAGATGAAGAGATTGTAGGTAGAAGTGAATATATAGAGAAAAGGAAGATGAAATATTTTTCATCTTAATGTCATTGTGAATAAGGTTTTTGAATGAAAATGGATTTTATGTGAATGCAGATTGGAGATTGTAGAAGAAGGAATATGAAGATGATTTATTCAGAGAAGAATGTGAATGGATTTTGTTTGAAAATGTTTTATGTAGAGAAAATGAAAATGCAGGTTGATCTGAATGTGGAAGATCAAGGGTTTAATGAGAAGTAATATAAATATGCAAGTTATGAAAATGAGGATGTGTGTGTGTGTGGAAAAACATGCAGTATTGAAGACATTTTTTGTGAAAATTATGTTGAAGAGAAAATACAGATAAAACATTATGTTTTGTCTGTGATTAATATAACACAGGTTGAAGATATTATGTAACAAACTCATAGATTGAACCATGTCAAACATGAAGACAATATGCAATTGATTGTGCATCAGGTGAATTAGTTGTGCAAATTGAACTTAGTATGATTGCAAAGAAATATACAGATTCAATTAAGAATTACAAATTCAAGGAATTATATCGAAATAGAGAAACCCTCTGTATTACTTGTATTGTTTTGAGATTGCTTTATGTTTCCAGTGAGGCTTGTATGGCCAATTAGACCTCTTTATATGCCAATGAAGCATTTTGTAAAGCTAGTGAAGCTTCCTTGGTCAGTGAGACCTATTTGTAACCAGTGAGGTTTTGAACAAGCCAGTGAGACAATTTTGAGTGGTTTTTCTACCCCATGAGGGTTTTCCACTCCAATAATCACTATGTTATGATTTGCCTATATGTGTGTGTTTTCTAATGTCTTACTCACAAGTCTTGATTCATGCCTTTCATTATGATAACTGTGCATTTGTGTTTAACAGTTTATTGATGTCTTTCTCTCTCTTTGTCTTGTAAATTTAAAAGTTACAAAAAGTTAAAAGTTTTCACAACACTGATTCACCCCCTTCTTAGTGTTGTCCTGGACTCCAACAGCAATACCTTATGATCATCCTAAATCCATGCTATCTTGTATGGGTTAAGGTATTTCAATCTTTCCAACTTCATCTTAGTCACCATCTCCTTCGAAACCAAATTATCAGAACTACCACTATCAATTACAACCTTACAACATTTACCTCCTAATTTGCATCTGGTCTAGAACACACTTTTCGTCTATGGTGGTTCCTCATTTGTATTTGTTTGAAATAATGCTCTCATCATGATAAGTGATTCTCCTTTATTAGGTTTACCAATTGAACTAGGTGATCCAATAGGTTTTTCTTCTACATAAGTTGCTCTTCCACTATTCTCTATCTTCTTACTTGTACTTCCTTGATGACATTCAAATGCTCTATGTCCTTCACCTCCACATTAAAATAGGTTCCTCTAAATGTTCTCTTATCAAATCCTCTTCCATCTCTTATGTATCCTTCATTCTGGTATGAATTAAGGTTTCCTATGTGATAGAAAGTTCTATCATCTCTCTGGTATGCATTGTTATCTATGTCCTCCTTCTTGAATGTGCTAACCTATCTATTTTTCTCTGCAAATTATCTTTCTCTTTCAGAAACTTTTCTACCTCTCTATCTCTATTCATGCTTTTTATTCAACGTTTCTTCAACTTTTAGGGCAAACCGATATGCTTCTTCCAACATTGTCATCCTTACCAAACTTAGTTCTTCTTGAATGTTCAATCTCAGTCCATTGATATATCTTGCCACTTTCTCCTTGTTTTCTTCACTATGTCCTATCATTATAATCATCCTATGGAATTCTTTAGTGTATTCCTTCACAGATTTCTCCTTTTGTCTTAGGTTTTGCAATCTCTTCAACAGTTCCAACTCATAATCAATAGGTATAAACTGATTCTTCAACTTTGTCACCGTTCTATCCCACTTTATGATCTTCTCTTTTCCTCTTTTGTTTCTATCCAACTAAAATTATTTCCACCAAATAGCAACATGTCCTTTCAACTTAGTCTTTTCAAATTTCACCTTCTCTGGATCTTCAATTTCTTCATAATCAAAGTATTCTTCTAGGTCATTTATCTAATCAATCAGCTCCTCAGGATTCAAATTGCCAGTGTAATTGGTACATCCACTCTAGGTCTTTTCCAAATATTTGAAAAAGCTTGCAACATCTTCACTTGATCTGATTCTTTTTCTTCTCCTAGGGTTTCTTCATTTTGATTAGTGGATTGAAATTCTTTATCATCATCACTTTCAACATTAGGTCTAAGTGTAAGTCCTCTTCTTCAATCCTCTTCAACAATATCCAAGTGAACTCACATTGTCTTCATCATTTCCATCATATCATCCATTCTTCTAGCCATAGTACCAACAATAGCTATTCTCCTTGGTGGCATCTCTTCCTAGGATCAAGTGTAGCTACCTCAAATTCAGCAATCGAGCTACAAGGTGACAACTACTTCACAATTAGCAATCAATTGACAACACAGGTAGTTTACCTTAGATTTGGCGATCTGTTCACAACAAGATCTTATAGAATGCCTTCATTTATCTTTTCTCAAATTTTCTCTCATGAATTCAAACTTCACTTTGCTTCATTCCCAAAGGATTCTAACTTCACTCTGATACCATTTGGTGCAGTCATGGTTAGAAGGGTGCACAAAGTGAACAGTCCAAACCATGCAACAAGAGTAAATACAATGAAAGCAACTCAATTATAGAAAGCAAATGCAGATTCAATCATTTAGTATAACATAGATTCAAAATACAAACATGTCGGTAACATGCAAGCTTACAGATTAGGGCTCACAGGCCTAATTCTCTAGTTACAACACATGCACAAGATATAGCTTTGAAGCACTTTACAGAAGAGAATTCTAAGACTAAAACTTCATATCATGGTTCACTATTTGATTAACTACTTTCCTATGCATCTATTACATGTATATATATCATCTCTAGATCACAAGATTCCTCCATGTTAGCCAAACAGATTACAAACTCTAATGAAAAAGATGTAATGTGTGTACACAAATAGGTTAGCCCAAAATGTATGGAAATCCTCCACAAGTGAATGAAACAATGTACGGATCTCGGGGAAGGTCGGCCAAAACCCAAACTATCTTGAATGATGTGTCTTTTAGCTCCACAAGTCATGGAAGTGCTCTACAAGTCTTCTCTTTTAGTTGGTTGTCTGAGACTATCTAAATGCTCTACTATGAGAAAACAGTCAATCTTCTGATAGCAATATCTTTCTGAAAATGGATCCAAATGATCTAAATTTTGGATATGATGTGCATGAAGGTGTCTAGATGCTAAGTCTATCTCTAGAAGGTCTGAAATGATATAGCAGCAGAATGCAGACCAAAACACAAAAATTGCTACTGACTATACTAAATTGGAAAAATGGAATAAAACAAAATGAATGCAAATATTTTTGGTTGATGCAAGATTGCTTTTGAACCAAGGATACTCCTGCATCAAATACAACCAAGGAAAGGTTTAGAACTTTTGAAGTACACCTAGAGCATAAGAAGCCTAAAATAAAGAAGAAAGTAGAGAGGATAGTAAATGACTATGCTAAGAGAATAGGACTCTCAAAAGAATAGGTGTAGAGAGTTAAAGCACAAGCCAATGGAGAAACTGATGCTATGGATAGCTTAGGGAGATCAAGAAGATACAATAGAACTACTACCATCCCTTCTACCATCCAAAAGTCCTTTATGACTGTGCCCTCAGCTGGTGAGAAGAGAAAAACCCTCTAGTAGCCCATTTTACAAAGGCTAAAAAGAAGAAAACATCCACTAAAGATGTCTAGACTGCCCATGCCAAGAAAAAAGTTAAGACAAAGGTAGTTAGGAAGAAGGATGTTAGCACAAGTATAGATGAGGAAGAAGAAGTTGAGCTTAAAATGATCTAGAAGCAGATAAGAGATGCTTCACAAAGTGAAGTAGATGCAAAGAGAAGAAAGACTCATACTGTAGAATTTGAGAGTGAAGAAGACATAGAAGAAGAAATGAAAAGGTTTCTTGTACATATGTGGGAGAAGAAGAAAGAAACCACCAAGAAAGTGGCACCCAAAAAGAAGAAGACCAAAGCATGTAGAGAGAGGTCTCCAGTTCAAGATAAAGAACAAAGCCAAGAAGAAGCGGTAAGACCCAGAACTCCCATGAAATTAGATACTTTATTCAATAGTATTGTACAACATGATGCTTTGGGAGAGACAACCGCTTTATATAATAAGGCTAATGAGGTAGATAAGGCCAACATAGTAGAGGCTATAGTGAAATATATAATAGTTTTGGAAGTAGATATGAAGAATATAGAGGATCAAATTCCTCCAGAGTTATGGGATATTTTGTTAAAGAGGACATAGGAAGCCATCCAATAGGAAGGAAAAATAAAAGAATATGCTATGCAGAAGGTTTGCATTTCATTGTTAGAAGAGAATAGAGCTACATTAGCTCAGCTTTATTCAACTCAGTTTAGAGTAAAATAGAGGGTAACTACTCTAATGAGAAGAGATGCAAATGATTTTGAGAATTTGAAAAAGGAAATTATAGAGAAGATTTTTGACATAGCTCAAAAATATGGGATGTTCTCAGAGAGTAGTGTTCTAGAGGTTGCAAATGAAGAAGAGGTCCAAAACATTGATGCTCAACATGAGCATGATATGGACAATGTACAGGAAGATATGGCTCAGACTTACAAAGAGGCATACAAGAACATTGAAGAAGAGGTTGCCACTAGAAAAGATAATGAAAAGGAAGATGTATCAATTGCTTCTCTGGTAACTAAAACTCTTGTGGATAATGTTAGTGAGCAAGGAGCTAAGGAATATGCATCCACTTCTCCTCTGGATTACATGGTGAAAACTTTAGAGGTAGTTTTTGCAAAGAAAGATGAAGAAAAGGACAATGACAAAGAAGAATAGGAAGATAATAAAGAAGAGGAGAAAGATAAAGACAAAGAGCTCTCCAAAGATTTAGAAACAAAGGAAGAAAACTTTAAGGACACTGGTGAAGGTAAAGAGAAGGAGCAAGATGTGGATTCCTCTGGTTCCTCCGGAGACTCCCTGAAGAACTTATTAAGTATTCAGCTTGACTTCCAACATGTTGTTTCTTCACAAGTGCTATAATTTCTAACGCAATAGGGAAGCATAGACATGGATAAGATTTCTCCTCTCCAAAAGCTACAACTAGGAGAATTATTCCATACATCTGCTAAAAAAGAAGTAATAGAGACACATCAGAAAAGTAGATATTTAATTGACGAAGCTATGAAGGCACTACAAGATGCCATACCTAGTGTAGATATTGATACATCTCTTTTAGGTATAGAGAATTTGAAATCCACTATTGAAAAATTTTCTCTACAGTTCTAGTATGTTGTTGATGGTTGTCAGAAGCTTTTAAATCTAGAATTTTGCCTAATTTTGGTGTATGGTTTGAAAGTAATGAGTAATAGAAGTTTGGCTTGATAGAAAAAAGGTATTTCCAGTTCAGAGTAGGTGTGTAGGAGAGTCCGCATTCCTCCATGGTTTGGCTTTTGACTTTATGGTTTTAAGGGAATGTTAATAGATGTGAATAGAGTGTGAATTCTAATCTTTATGTTGATTGTAGTTATTTGGGTCAGTTTATGGATCTACAAGTAAAGGATCTTTGTATTAGGTCTTCAGCGGAGCTGACCTATTAAGTGTGAAGTTATGCGGAGGGTAAATGTGCTTTGCAGAGTTATGTGGGAGCTATTTTAGGTCCATTCTAACCTATTTCAATTTGTTTCAAAGTTTGAATCTTGGTACAAAGTGTGTGAGTGAAAGTTTGAGGCCGATAAGTCCTACATGGCATGTTTTGCATGTTACATCCAATTAGACTGACCTAATTGATGTTATGGATGAAGTGGATATTTAAAGAGGATTGTTTTCAATATTTTGATGATGATATTATATATGTGATATGTATAATGTGACAAAGAGCCTATAGATGCAAATTGAGTGAATGCAAAATAGTGTTCAGAGTATTGTGTTTGCACTTTGAGCTTCATTGGAACTATACTTCATGCATATGTTAGATATAATTGTAAACAATTCAATCCTGGTAGTGAGCCACCCATTCTCTTCTATCTCTTTCTTTCTGGACAATGAGTCTTTTGGTAGTGAACCATACGCAGTGAGCATTCTTAGACAGTGAGTCCACCAATTATATCAACCTTAACCTATTACTCTATTATAATATATTGTGAGCTAATCCTCACCATGGTTTTTCCCTTTTTAGCTTTTCCATGTAAAAATCTTGGTGTTTATGTGTTATGAATTGTGGTTGTATGTTTTATGCTTAATTTCCTTCACTGTAATTGAATATGCTAAATAGATTAAAATGTTTGATGTGTAAAATGTTTAAGAGAATACTGATTCACCTCCTCTCTCATTATTCCTAGTGTTCAATAGACTCTTGGTATTCCTCTTCTTTCTTGTGGTGTCCAACTTGGAGAATTTGTTTTTCTAATAAGGGAGATGAGCTTATATGGAAAATTTCTAAATCAGGGTCTTATAATGTTAGAGATGGGTATAGATCTTTATCTATTGCTAAGGTTGAATTCTTGTCTGATTGGCCCTCTATATTTTGTTGGAATATAGCATGTCTCCCTAAGGCTGGGGCTTTCACTTGGTTAGACCTGAAGAAGAAGATTCTAACTAGTGTTAGATTGAAGAAGTTGGGTATCTCAAAATCTTTTAATTATGTGTTCTGTGGCAGTGTAGAAGAGGATGCTGATCATCTTTTTGTTCTTTATCCCTTTCCCTTTTTGAAGTCATTTTTAGATTTAGGGTTACCTATTGTTAAGGTTGACAGAAGTCTTATTAAGTTACGTCCTCCAGTTACAGATGTTGTTAAACTTAATTTTGATGGGGCTTCTAGGGGTAACCCAGGCCCTTCTTCTCTTGGGGTTGTTTTGAAAAATAGTAGTGGGGAAGTTATTCAGGCCTTTACCTCTAGAGTTTCTGAAATGACTAATAATTAGGTAGAGATAATGGCTCTAGTTGAAGGGCTCAAGTTGGCAATTCATCTCCAAATCCCCAAGTTGCATATTGAAGGGGATTCATTGGTGGTCATTAATGTTCTTAAAATGTAATTTGAATTGAGTTGGTGTTGGAAACAAGGTAGATAACTGAGAGGGGAGGTGAATCAATTATCTCAAAATTTTATTTCTCTTTCTTTTCTTTTTGTTATCTTAATATTCATTGTTGTATCTAAACATGAAAGCATAGGTAATCATAAGAACATAAATAAAATCAACACACATAGCACAAGGATTTTTATGTGGAAACCTTATTAAGGGAAAAACCATGGGGTGACTAACCCAAGATTGTATTCTTTGTAAAAGAATAAAGGAGTACAAAATGGCACTTGCCAATTAGGACTCACTGCCTAAGCACACTGCTCACAAGAGGCACACTGCCTACAAGAGACTCACTGTCTACAGAACTTACAGAAGATAATCAAGTGTTTGAATTGATGAGAAGCATCTACAAATGCAAGAGTTGTTAGGGTTATCCGATAGAAGATATCAATTAAATGCAAATAAAGATTAAATAGAGGAATAAAATTACACATAAATAATAACAATGAGAGACAAGTTTTAACGTGGTTCACCCAAACTTAGGCTACATCCTGTTGGCAAGAGACACTATATGGATTCATGGTTGTTGTCATTGATGGCAACAAAGGTCATCACACATATCCGCAAGTCATGATGTGTCTCTACCGGAAGTCAGAATAAAGAATGTTGTGGTCCGGTGAACAAGAACAGAGCATGTGGCAAGGTCCGACAGATTGGTTCTCAGAGGAAGTGTCTTGGTGTAGTGCGGATTTGGGGAAGTCAAGAGGACTACCTTGAGTGGTATATTCCAAGGATTTAGCCTCCGGTGATGGACAAAGAAAAAGATATGAATAGTTGAGTACCGGATTCCTGAGAGACAGTGAAAATAGAGGAAGAACTGACTGACAGAGTATCAGACTACTTTCCGGATGTGTCACTGTTGATGATAGAGGTTGTGAAGGCATGAATCATGTTTAGCCAACATGATTAATGATATCTACAAGTATATGCTTGATCCGTATTGCTTGGTGAGGAAGGATTCAGCCGACAGAACAAGAGTTTGTAAGAAACTAGACTGTTCCGGATGCCGACTAGAAAGGTGATGAAACTACTTGTGCGGATATATATAGAGGATGGATTTAGTTGTGAAGAGGGTGATGGTGCGAAGAGATATGCGAATAAGTCCAGAACAGAGCAGAAGTAGCAAAAAGGATCCGGTATGTGAAAGATAGCAGAATAAAGAACAGAGGAAAGATGAAGTGCAGCAGATCAGTGTACTGAGCCTAACCGGAACTGAACTCCAGCATATGCAGATGCTTCCAATCAGTTCAAGACTGTGATTCTTATCACTTTGTAGACAGTGTGTCTTCTTGTAGGCAGTGGGCCTCTTGTGAGCAGTGTGCTCGGGCAGTGAGCCCTAATTGGCAAGTGCCATTTTGTAATTTCCTATTCTTCTAACAGAGAATAATTTTGGGTTAATCACCCCGTGGTTTTCTCCCTTAACAGGGTTTCCACGTCAAAAATACTGTGTCATGTGTTTCTTATTTCATGTTAATGTTTTTGTGTTTGATTCAATGCTGTATCAATTAAAAAGAAAGTTCAATAAGGGAAATAATTAGGATAACTGATTCACCCCCCCTCTCAGTTATCAACAATTGGTATCAAAGCTAAGTTCCTCCTAATAGAGCCTAACAGCCTGAGGAAGATCTGGGAACTCAAATGGATGCATATGGTTTAAGGGAGCAACTCAAGACTGCCCTTGAGGATCTTGAACAGTCAAATTCTGAAGTCAATGAATTAAAAGAAAGACTCAAACAGGCTGATGAATTCATGAGAGAATTAAAAGACAGATTAAGTCTCTCTATGAAAAAGAGAAAGGAGCTGCTCCAACAGTTGGCAAGACAAAGTGAAGAAAGCAATACAAATGAAGAATTGACTGAGCAAACCAAGTTATGTGAAAAGTTATCAAAAGAAGTCATTATGTTAAGACATGAAATGGAATCAGGAACTATAAAGTTTACTCAAGAGATTGAAGAAAAAAGAAAGGCTGAAGACAATCTAAGACAATCTCTTAAAGAAAAATCAGAAGAATGCCACCAGATGGACAGGATTATCAGACATCTTGAATCTGATCTTGAAGATGCCAAAGATAATGAAGAAAAACTTGAGGATCAAATTGCCTCTCTCAAAAGAGACCTTCAAACAGCAAATGAATATAAAGAGAAATTCAAGATAAGTTCTGCTCAACTTGAAGTTCTTCTTGGAAGTCAAAAGAGGACAGATGACAAGTATGGTTTGGGATATGAGAAAGGAGAAAGCTCCGGATCCGGTCAGAAGAATCTTGGATCAGAAAATCCAAGGAGCAGGCCTAGAAGACCTCCGGTAAGACAGCCAAATGCTCAAAGATATCCATCCTTCAATGGATACTGCCACAGCTGCAACCACTTTGGTCACAAAGCTAATCAGTGCAGAATGAGAATGAATCAGATTAATTCATCCTTCTCCGGACAGTGCTTCAACTGCAAAAGGTATGGACACAAATCCCATGAATGCAGAATTATGCAAGTAAACAAATCATTCAAAGGTAGATGCTTTACATGTAATAGAGTAGGTCATATAGCTAATCAATGCAGATCAAGAGGATATCAGTCAAATATGCAAAGAAATGTTATTTGCCAAATCTGCAATAGGTCCGGTCATAATGCTAAAGTCTGCAGAAACAAGAATCAGGACAAAAGAGGTCCGGTGTATAATCAGAATCAAGACAAGGGTAAACAAAAGATGAATGCGGATGAAGTTAGGAATCAGATGAGAAAGATTTGGGTGAAGAAAAGTTCAGAGAATGTAGAGGTTGGATCTGCACCAGACTCTGGTGCTGATATTTCTCCCAGAAATTAAAAAGTGAGCTCAGGCTCAGGGGGAGACTCAAATAAAATCCTGTTCCCCCAGCCAAACAAGTGGTGCCGGATGTAGCACAAGATGCGGATTAAAGGGTTTGCAGATATGAGTCTTGAGATGCTTCAGTCAAGTTTTCAGAGGTCCGCATGGAGTTATGAAGAAGCTGTGATCGATCAAATAAGACCTGTTCAGGGAGATGCTCCGGTATGACAAAGGATTACAAAAAGGTCCAGAGAGATCCGGAAGTGCACTATCTTGTTCTACGGATTGGACAGAGTGTTTGGGATGTTCTTGTAATATGTTACCTTGATTTATTCATGATTGAAAGATCCGGATGATATTCACAGATCAGGACTAATCCGGGATACTCCAAGCTATCCAGACAAGGCAAACCGGATTAATGTAGGTGAAGCATTTATTACAGACAGATATTAGGGTTCGCGGAGCAATATAAGGGATTTCTCAAAAGTCATTTGCTCATTCTGCACTCAAGAAGAAGCGAATAGTGGAGCTCTGCAACAAGATTCATCAAGCACACCAAGGATCTCCTGCCGAAATCATTGCATAAAGAAATCAATCCAATCACTCCGTGCAAATCGAAGGCGCATAAGGTATTCTCCGTTTTTCATTACCTCACTGCAAATCTTTGAAGAATGGCTACTCCAAATATAGTTAAGATCTCTGATAGACCTCGCCCCTCATTCAAGAAACATCCTTACAAATCATTGGAGGTAGATCCACTAGGAGCCTTCTCTAGTGTTCCTCATGGTGTATTGCATACGGAAGATATTAGGGTTTACATCCATGTGAATCTTGAAGACTTTGGAGAATCAAAACTGATGGATATCTATCACAAACAATTGATAGATGACTCCTTTGAGATCAAACCTCAGTATAAAGCCATCTAGGACAAACACTTTGCACAGTGCATTCATTTCCCCTGTTTTGAAGAAGATGAATGGGTCTGGTATGTACTAAGTAGAGTACATGACAACTTCCTATGGTTGAACAAGCCCTTCAAGATCACCAAGGACGCAATTAGGGCTGTAACCAGTCTGCACTCATCCGGTGGATTACCTGTTCTCAAATCTGTCAAAAATCAGACAGTCAGTGATGCAACCGGATCCAAGTTTGACAAGAGAGCTATGACAGTTGATGACATCATTGAACCGGATGTCAAATTTGCAGCTATGATAATTGGTTACAAAATCTATCACTCCAGTAGGGAAAATTCAGTACCGGGAACTACAATCTACACAGCCTATCAGATGTTAAAGGAGAATGCAGACTATGACTTGTGCGAACTTCTAGTAAACCAACTCTTTGAAAATCTGCAGAAGATTAAGAAGGACAAGAAAAACTCCTTCAAATATGGAAATCTAATCCTTTGTCTCTTCTTTTACTACATGAATGAGCTTCCCGGATCCAGTGGATGGATATGGCAGAATGACAGACCGGTTGCCATTCAAATCAGAGACTATTTGCATGGACTTGGGGACGCAAAAGCAAGAAATACAGCTCTATGGGGTTACTTCAAGAACGTCCAAAGCATGATGCATGCAAGAGAAAGAATACCCCAATCCCTTGTTGAAAAATACAAAGACACAGTATGCTTCATGGTAGAAACAGATCAGTGTCTGATGGAGGCAGTGGAGCCAAGGACTGTCTGGATCATGCCTATGGGGTATGAAGTGGATGAATAGATAGTAGAGCTGCATGTTCAACACATGCTAAGCCAGCCCAAAGATCCTAAGGCAGAAAGGTTTGGAACCTTTGAGGAATTGAGTGTAAAGTTACATGTAGAACTCAGGGAACCGGAGATAAAGAGGAAGGTAAGAAAAGAAGTTGAGCATATTGCTCAAGGCCTAGGCATCTCAAAAGAGGCACTTGATGCCAGCCGGGAAAAGAGGAGGAAGGCTGAGGAAGAAGAGAAAAGTAAAGAAAGTGTTCCGGTTGAAACTCCCACCCGGACCAGATCATCAAAAAGATCTGCACCTCCCTCAACCAAAAGTTCAAAACCGGAAGTCCAGGCATCTGGTAAAAGATCCAAGACAAAAGCCACAAGGGCTTATAAAAGCCAAAAGGATGAAGAGGAAACAGAGTCAGATGAGGGAGTAAAAGAAATAAAGAAGTAGAAGAAGAAAGGATCCGGTAAACCCTCCTCAGGACAAGACAAGGATGAAATGGCAGAGGTATCTGTTGAAAAGCCCACTCTGTCTCTAGAGAATGTAATCAAGTCGGTCACGGTGGATGGAAACCTTCAACCAATGACTGAATCTTATGATGACTTCAGTGAGGCTGACCAAAAGACTCTGCAGGAAGCCACAGTCAAATATCTGAACATATATAATAAGGCTTTCATTGAGATCATATCTCTTATTCCTAAAAGCCTAGAAAAGGAATTGGAAGTAAGAAAGAACAATGCTCATGCAAAAGATCTTGAGATCCGGGAGCAGATAGCTATTCAGCTATATCCTCAAATTGATCCCAAGACAATGAACATAATCTTCAAGGACTGCAAAGATGAGTTCAGAAGTAAAGCCAAGATGAATCAACTCATGCTTGGTGAGACTGACAAAGTGGCCCAAGAGACAGAAGAGATCCTCCGGAAGGCCTTCAAAAGGTTCAATCTTCCTGTTGTAGAGGACTTAGGTGCAGAAACAGCTGAGGACTTGGAACCCTCTGCTCCAGAAGAAGTGGCTTATGAACAAGCTAGCATCTCTCCTCCGGTTTCCCCTACAGTCTCCGGATCCAAAGAAGAAGAGAAATTACAGGAGAAGGAAGGAGTGGTGAAAGACAAAGAGGTTGACAGTTCCAAGACTGCAGAAGAAAAGAAACATCTGTCTCCGGCAAGAGACACTGCACAAACTGTTCAACAATTTTTGAGCAAAGAAACTTTAGAGATTGATGAACCGGAGCTTCTAAAAGGCCCATTCGACTTTGACTCTCTCTCTCCGGTACAAACAATGAAGATAGCTTCATTTGCAAATGCCAAGGCAAATGAAAAACTCCTGAAGTCTCATATGGAAGACTGTGAGTTGATAGAGGCTGCTTCCGGAGTACTTGTAAAGATTATGCCATCAATCCAGATAGATCCGACAGCCTCCTCTTCTGGTAATCTAAAAACCTTAGTCAGCAGTGTTGATACACATTTTGATTCTCTAGAAAAATCAGCTGAAGAAAAGGTCCGGAAGGAATTTTTGGATAAAAGATTTTCAGAAGTATTAGAATTAATCTCTAAAGATAGGAAGATTGTGAGCATTGGAATAAAGAGCTTAGAGAATGCTCTTAAGGATGGCGGTGACATCTACAAATTTTGTATATCCTGGTCAAAGGCAACAACAGCAATTGATAA
Organism: Cunninghamia lanceolata; assembly: GCA_027924645.1. NCBI lineage: Eukaryota > Viridiplantae > Streptophyta > Pinopsida > Cupressales > Cupressaceae > Cunninghamia > Cunninghamia lanceolata. The sequence continues at coordinate 5,865,392 of BSBN01000030.1, forward strand.
GAAAATAAAAGAGGAACAGGACAAGCTACAAAGCTTATCTCAAAGTTTTGATCCTCTCTCTTCCTCCATAATAAATCAAGAATGTCAGACTATTGCAGTCCTGAATGAAATAAAGAATCTTGAGAAGGAAAGGAAGAACATCACTAACCGGATGGGAGAACTTAGACGGATTATAATCCCTAAGTTGGAAACTATGCATGAGGCCATCAGTGATGCTCAGACCACCGCCCAAACAAATGATCCGACAGATCTCAAGAGGGCAGAAGCTTTTGCATTTTTGTTGAGTGGTCACATTTCAATTTTGGATAGAATGAAGCAAAGTTGGGCTACAGAAATGATCCAATTGCAGACATCCTTTGCAGACATTCTTCAGTATATGTGAGTATGTAAATATGCGGCTATGTATAGAAAATTTTTGAAAATTTTGATGTGCGGACCCTACCCTTTGCCATTGATGTCAAAGGGGGAGTGAGGAACAGTGAAAAATGAGGAATCCAATTAAGGGGGAGTTTCAGAAATTGTATATAAAGACAGAGCATCAGCAAAGGGGGAGCATAGTGTAAACACTTAGTCATTTTTCACTAAGTGTTGCCATCAATGCCAAAGGGGGAGATTGTTGGCAAGAGACACTATATGGATTCATGGTTGTTGTCATTGATGGCAACAAAGGTCATCACACATATCCGCAAGTCATGATGTGTCTCTACCGGAAGTCAGAATAAAGAATGTTGTGGTCCGGTGAACAAGAACAGAGCATGTGGCAAGGTCCGACAGATTGGTCCGGATCTCTCAGAGGAAGTGTCTTGGTGCAGTGTGGATTTGGGGAAGTCAAGAGGACTACCTTGAGTGGTATATTCCAAGGATTTAGCCTCCGGTGATGGACAAAGAAAAATATATGAATAGTTGAGTACCGGATTCCTGAGAGACAGTGAAAACAGAGGAAGAACTGACTGACAGAGTATCAGACTACTTTCCAGATGTGTCACTGTTGATGATAGAGGTTGTGAAGGCATGAATCATGTTTAGCCGACATGATTAATGATATCTACAAGTATATGCTTGATCCGCATTGCTTGGTGAGGAAGGATTCAGCCGACAGAACAAGAGTTTGTAGGAAACTAGACTGTTCCGGATGCCGACTAGAAAGGTGATGAAACTACTTGTGCGGATATATATAGAGGATGGATTTAGTTGTGAAGAGGGTGATGGTGTGAAGAGATATGCGAATAAGTCCAAAATAGAGCAGAAGTAGCAAAAAGGATCCGGTATGTGAAAGATAGCAGAATAAAGAACAGAGGAAAGATGAAGTGTAGCAGATCAGTGTACTGAGCCTAACCGGAACTGAACTCCAGCATATGCAGATGCTTCCAATCAGTTCAAGACTGTGATTCTTATCACTTTGTAGACAGTGTGTCTTCTTGTAGGCAGTGGGCCTCTTGTGAGCAGTGTGCTCGGGCAGTGAGCCCTAATTGGCAAGTGCCATTTTGTAATTTCCTATTCTTCTAACAGAGAATAATTTTGGGTTAATCACCCCGTGGTTTTCTCCCTTAACAGGGTTTCCACATCAAAAATACTGTGTCATGTGTTTCTTATTTCATGTTAATGTTTTTGTGTTTGATTCAATGCTGTATCAATTAAAAAGAAAGTTCAATAAGGGAAATAATTAGGATAACTGATTCACCCCCCCTCTCAGTTATCAACACATCCACCAATAGAGAGTCCAATATTATTATCTAGTAAATCAAACCGATTACAACTAGCAATCCCTGCAACTCAATACCATTGCAAATGCTACAACTAGCAATCCCTGCAACTAGCAATCCCTACAATCCCTGCAACTCAATACCATTGCAGAGTGCCAGCAGAAGCGAATGAAATTTGTCTATATCTTCACTATCGGCAAGAGGTCTCCCAATGTTTCACCGAAGTCGAGAATAACTTCTCTATCAGGAAGACATGAGCTATCGACCGTTCCTCATTGGTTTATCCTGATGGCCAAGTTCTCACCGATATCCCCGTAGCGGTTAGTTGCCTATCGGCAACACCTCATACATCAGTCGGTCCACCAAAAGTCTCCCTGAAGTTTCCCTCACGCTGATGAAAAGTTTGACATTGGTTGCCTTCGGCAACACCCAGACTATCGGACAACGAGAAATATCTTAGGCTGATATACTCCGGTACTCCAATGACCAATCTTCATCGGCCAGACTTCCTCCTTTGGTGAAGCTTCTTTCACCTACACCGACACTTTGTTTCTCACCGATATTGTCAGGGACATCGGCCAGATCCTCTGCTTCGGTAAGACTCTAGTTCGCGGCCCTGATGGTTCATCTCATTCTGATGAGTCTTTTGTCGCTGAGACTTCTTGAACTCCTTCCAATGAGCTTCTATCAGCAGGACTCTAACGGTTGCCGTGACTTCTTCAGCTTCCCCCGACAAGGTTCCTCACACTGATACTTTTTATCGGCGATACTCCGAGGGTGTCCCACCGATCGGTGAAACTATCTACCGTCGGCTGAGTGTATTTTCCTTAGCCCAATATCGTTACTCTCACCGATGTGAACAACAATGGTATGTGTCTCCGACACTATACCAATCTTCGACAAGACGGAGAGTCTTTCATGCCGATGTCAGATTCATCGGTTAGACATAGTCTATTGGGTTCCTTCAAAAAAACTATTCCGACACTCGATCTTACGCCGATGGATTTCCAACTGTTCTGTGACACCGAACTAAGATTCCCTTCGACAGAACAATGGAATTTGGCTGATTCATATATCAAACCCTCGATCACTTGTAGCAATCTGATCCCACATCAAGGCTATCAAATTTCACCCCAATTTCCTGACTAGCCACATGACGATGTCTAGTCGAACTTGACTGAGTTCTCTGGCTTCCTGGGTAAGAATTTAACAACAACAAACGTGAAAAGTCTTTCCCCCATCACACTGATACTACACAAGGCTTCAGTGGACAGAGGAAAGGGTCTCCATGTATGAATCAAAACCCTACTCTTAGGTTACAAACCAGTCTCTATGGAACCGTTGGTTTTACACTGTCTGCACACTACAGGGTCACTATGGATTGATAGATAGCATCCAGTTAGGGCTTCAATATACAAGATTAGGATAAAGATATCAAACCACTAAGAACACCCAAGAAAATCAACACAGATCATACCCAGAACTCTCTTTATTCATTTATCAAAAGAACTTGTTGTAATACACACACTTCTCTACCCCGTGTGTCATACAACCTGCCTCTAAAGAAGATGTAGAGATAGCAGTTATCCCCTCCAATCATGCAAACTAATTTTCAAATCAATTAGCCATCGGTTTACCCTTCATACAAGAAAAACTACATGTGTGCCTTGCACAATTACATCCATGGGACCAAATTGACCCTTATTACAAAATGAAATGGCTTAAGAGCCTTATGAGACAACAAAAGAAAAGATGACCCCTGCACTACAGAGAATGTGCTCCTGCACCATACTCCCCTGCAGGAAAAACTCAAGTCCCTTGAGTTGCTAACTGCTGAAGTGTCGTCCCATGCTTTAGAATATCGGCTTCACTCATCCAGGTTGCCTCAGAATCAGGAAGATCCTGCCACTTGACCAAGTAGTCTTTGTATACACCCTTTCTTGTCTTCTTGACAATTTTGGAATCCAAAATGCATTCCAACTGCAAAGGCTTACTTGGAGGTAAATCTCTGATCCAGTCTTCATCTTCAATCACAGCATCTGAGCCATCTTCAGCATGCAATGGAGGTCTGAAAGGAAACAGGTCTACAACATTGAAAATGGGAGAGATACCAAGGCCAGATGGTAATTCTATCTCGTATGCATTTGGACCAAATTTATGCACTACCTTACACGGTCCTATCTTCTTCATCAACAATTTGGTTGGTTGCCCCTTAGGTAATCTTTCCTTTCTAAGGTAGGCCATCACCAAATGTCCTACCTTGAACTGTACCTCCCTTCGCTTCAAATCTGCCTGAGTCTTGTACTTGGAGACAGTTTTCTCCAACTGAAGCTTGACCTGATCATGTACTGTTTTCATGGTAGTAGCAAAGTCTTCTCCTACAGCACTCCTTTTATCCCATCCTTGAAGGTTTTTGAGTTCAAGTGGTCCTCTTGGGTGGAAACCACAAACTATTTCAAAGGGGCTTTTCCCAGTACTTCGATTTCTTGAATCATTATAAGCATATTCAGCTTGACTGATCACTAAATCCCATGCCAATCCATGCTGTTTGGTAAGGCATCTCAAAAGGTTTCCCAAGGACCTATTAACAACCTCAGTCTGACCATTAGTCTGGGGATGGTAGGCTGATGAAAAAGACAACTGAGTGCCCAATTTTCTCCATAGGGTCCTCCAAAAATGACCAACAAATTTGGAGTCTCTATCAGTAACAATTGAAGGGGTAAACCATGAATTCTGACCACTTCTCTGAAAAAGAGACTAGCAATATGAGATGCATCATTTGTGCATTTGCATGGCACAAAATGAGCCATCTTACTGAATCTATCCACAATGACAAAAACACTGTCTACACCCCTTGCTGTCCTAGGAAGACCAAGCACAAAGTCCATACTAATGCTTTCCCAAGGTCTAGTGGGAATGGGTAGTGGTTGGTACAAACCAGCATTAGAAGACATACCTTTGGCCTTTTGACATATGGTACAGCTTGCAACATATCTCCTCACATCTGTCTGTACCTTGGGCCAATAGTAGAACCTGGTGACTTGTTCCAAAGTCTTGTCTAACCCAAAATGTCCTCCTAAGGCTCCATTGTGCTTCTCCCTGATGATATTGTCCATCATTGAACATTTAGGAACACACAACAAACTGCCTTTAAATAGGAGCCCTTCTTGCAGCACAAAATCAGAATACTCACCATGAAAAGTGTTAGCCAAACTTGCACACACTTCATAGGTAGCCTTGAAATCTGCATCATCCTTGTACAACTCCTTCAGACATTCTAGACCCATATGTTCCATTTGTACTTCCTGTATGACCAGTATCCTTCTACTCAAAGCATCTGCCACTTTGTTGGCAACACCTTTCTTATGCTTAATAGTGAAGGTATAGGCCTGCAATTGTTCCATCCACTTGACGTGCCTATGATTCAACTTTTCTTGACTATTTAGGAAGCTAAGAGCATGGTTGTCAGTAAAAACAATGAACTCTTTTGGTAGTAAATAATGTCTCCATTTTTTCAGAGCTTGCACCATTGCATACAGCTCTAGGTCATAGGTAGAATACCTCTGTTTGGCCTCATTCAGCTTCTCTGAAAAGAATGCTACTGGATGCCCTTCATGGCTGAGAACAGCACCTATAGCCTGTTGGCTTGCATCACATTCCACAACAAAAACTTTGTCAAAATCAGGGAGTACCAACGTAGGTAACTCAGCCACTTTCTTTTTCAACAGTTCAAAACTATCATCTGCTTGTTTTGTCCATTGAAATTTACACTTCACTCCACCCTTGATGGTATTGAAAATAGGAGCACTTATGTGACTGAACCCTTTAATGAACTTCCTATAAAAAGTTGCCAAACCATGGAAACTTCTTACATCTCCCACTGTCTTAGGAGTAGGCCAATTGAGAATAGCCTCAACCTTTGTAGGATCCATTTTCAAATAGCCATTGGAAATCACAAAGCCAAGATACACTAGTTTAGTTTTCATAAAATCACATTTATCCAAGTTGATCATCAACTTACTCTCATGCAATTTCTTTAACACCTGTCCAAGATGCTTCACATGCTCTTCTTTGGTCCTGCTAAAAATCAATATGTCATCAAGATAAACAATAACAAATTTTCCAATAAATTCTACAAGTACCTCATTCATCAACTGCATGAATGTGCTTGGAGCATTACTGAGACCAAATGGCATGACAAGCCACTCATAGAGACCTTCATTTGTTTTGAAAGCAGTCTTCCATTCATCTCCCTACCTTATTCTGATTTGGTGATAACCAGATTTCAAATCAATCTTGGAATAGTAACCTGAACCACCAAGATAGTCCAACAGATCCTCAATTCTTGGCATAGGAAATCTATACCTTATGGTGATCTTATTGATAGCCCTTGAATCTGTGCATAATCTCCATTTTCCATCTTTCTTAGGAGCAAGTACACTAGGGACTGCACATGGACTGAGACTTTTCCTAATCAAACCTTTCTCTAAAAGTTCTTGAATCTGTCTACCTACTTCTTCATTCTGCTGTGGTGTCAACTTGTAGGCAGCTTTATTGGGTAATGTGGCTCTAGGAATCAAGTCAATCTGATGACTTATGTCCCTCATAGGTGGTAAGGAGTTAGGAGTATCCTCTACCACAAGATCTTGGTACTCATCCAATAATTGTCGCACTTCCAATGGAATCTCCTTCTGCTGCTTGCTTTGCTGATTTGATACAGGCTTCATCATCAGTGCATATCCTTGGGTATCCTCCTCCTTCATGAATTGTAGGAACTCTTTGCCACTCACTAACATGACACTGTTGTCATTGCTCATCTCTCCAACCTACTTTGGTAAGGGATCCATCTGAAACTTCTTACCATTCTTGGTGATCATATATGTATTCTTCTCACCATCATGCTGTGCCTTCACATCATACTGCCAAGGTCATCCAAGAAGAAGGTGACAAACATCCATAGGAAGAATTTCACATAACACCTTATCCCTATAATCACCTAGTTCAAACTCTACCCAAGTTTGTTCTTCCACCAAATAGTTCCGATTCTTATTCAACCAAGATATTTTGTGAGGATTAAGATGGGGTAATACTTTTAGTTTACACTTTTCTACCATTTCAGTAGACACTACATTTTCAGTAGAACCTGAATCAACAATGATTTTACAGAGCTTACTATATGCTATTCCTTGGGTTCTGAAGAGATTCTTCCTTTGTGGGGGCTCCTGCTTCAATGGCATCTTCACGAGGGTCCTCTTAATCATCATGTTCTCTCCTTCAAGTACTGGTGCAGCACTACCAATTGGTGAGTTTACACTCTGACAATCATCCTCCTGCAATAGTTGGTTCCTTCTCCCACCATCATGAGAGCTAGATGCCTTCTTAGGGCACTTACTTGCAGTATGGCCTACTTGATTGTAGTTGTAGCATCTTCCAGTGAAGACTCCACGTCCTCTCCCTGCACCACCACCTCTGCCTCTGCCATTAGGTCTTCTCCAACCTTCAAAACCACCACCTTTCTGTTCTGTATCAGAACGTGATTCTTGTTGACTTGAACTTTCACCTTTGTTTGGCTGTCCTCTACCAAAATTACCTCTTCCTCTATTGTTCCTACCACCTCTTCCTCTGTTATTTTGATCACCTCTCCTTTTCAGTTTATCCTCTGCCCTAGAGGCTAACTGAAAACATTCATCCATAGTCTTGGGAACCACCATACTAAACTCATCCTGTATATTGTACCTTAGACCATCTAGGTATCTGGCCACCATCTCTTTTTCTTCTTCTCTGTGATTGGCTCTCATGCTCAATCTGTGGAATTCTTTAGTGTATGTAGCCACATCCATATCTTTCTGCCTAAGATGATTAAACTTTCTGATGGTCTGCAAATCATAATCACATGGTAAGAATTTGGATCTCAACATGGCCACCATTCTACTCCACTTGGTGATTGGACTCTTTCCAACCTTCTCCCTTTCACATTGAGTGTAGTTCCACCAAACCAATGCAGAACCTCTCAATCTGGTCTTTGCAAACTTCACTTTCTTACTGTCACTATACTCTTTGAAGTCAAAGTAATTACTTATGGCTTCAATCCAGTCCACAAGAGTATCTCCATCCAGTTTCCCATTGAACGTGGGAACATCCATTTTCGGATCACCACTATCTCCATGACCCTTGAGTGCATTCAGGAATGCCTTTTGATCAGCAGACATACCTTCTCCTTGAGGATTCTCCCTAGTTTCTCCTTCTTCATCCTCCTCTGACTCAAAAGTGCTTCCATCCTTCTCTTTGGATCTTTCTTCCTTCAGTCTCTCTTCGAGAATTTCTTCCACCATCTTCTAGATGGCTGCTTTGCTCATCGTCTTGGGAGGCATTGTGCTAGCCTCTGTTTCTATCTCCAATTCTTCGTCTGACATACACGGCTGTGATTCAGAATATTGGCTCTGATACCAATTTGATGCAGAGTGCCAGCAGAAGCGAATGAAATTTGTCTATATCTTCACTATTGGCAAGAGGTCTCCCAATGTTTCACCAAAGTCAAGAATGACTTCTCTATCGGGAAGACATGAGCTATCGGCCGTTCCTCATTGGTTTATCTCAATGGCCAAGTTCTCACCGATATCCCCGTAGTGGTTAGTTGCCTATCGGCAACACCTCATACATCGGTCGGTCCACCAGAAGTCTCCCCAAAGTTTCCCTCATGCCGATGAAAAGTTTGACATTAGTTGCCTTCGGCAACACCCAGACTATCGGACAACGAGAAATATCTTAGGCTGATATACTCCGGTACTCCGATGACCAATCTTCGTCAGCCAGACTTCCTCCTTTGGTGAAGCTTCTTTCACCTACACCGACACCTTGTTTCTCACTGATATTGTCAGGGACATCGGCCAGATCCTCTGCTTCGGTAAGACTCCAGTTCGCGGCCCCGATGGTTCATCTCATTCTGATCAGTCTTTTGTCACTGAGACTTCTTAAACTCCTTCCGATGAGCTTCTATCAGCGGGACTCTAACGGTCGCCGTGACTTCTTCGGCTTCCCCCGACAAGGTTCCTCACACTGATACTTTTTATCGGTGATACTTCGAGGGTGTCCCACCGATCGGCGAAACTATCTACCGTCGGCTGAGTGTATTTTCCTTAGCCCGATATCATTACTCTCACCGATGCGAACAACAATGGTATGTGTCTCCGACACTATACCAATCTTCGACAAGACGGAGAGTCTTTCACACCGATGTCAGATTCATCGGTTAGACATAGTCTATCGGGTGTCCTTCAAAAAAACTATTCCGACACTCGATCTTACGCTGATGGATTTCCAACTGTTCTGTGACGCTGAACTAAGATTCCCTTCAACAGAATAATGGAATTTGGCTGATTCATATATCAAACCCTCGATCACTTGTAGCAATCTGATCCCACATCAAGGCTATCCAATTTCACCCCAATTTCCTGACTAGCCACATGACGATGTCTAGTCAAACTTGACTGAGTTCTCTGGCTTCCTGGGTAAGAATTTAACAACAACAAACATGAAAAGTCTTTCCCCCATCACACTGATACTACACAGGGCTTCAGTGGACAAAGGAAAGGGTCTCCATGTATGAATCAAAACCCTACTCTTAGGTTACAAACCAGCCTCTGTGGAACCGTTGGTTTTACACTATCTGCACACTACAGGGTCACTATGGATTGACAGATAGCATCCAATTAGGGCTTCAATATACAAGATTAGGATAAAGATATCAAACCACTAAGAACACCCAAGAAAATCAACACAGATCATACCCAGAACTCTCTTTATTCATTTATCAAAAGAACTTGTTGTAATACACACACTTCTCTGCCCCGTGTGTCATACAACTTGCCTCTAAAGAAGATGTAGAGACAGCAGTTATCCCCTCCAACCGTGCAAACTGATTTTCAAATCAGTTAGCCATTGGTTTACCCTTCATACAAGCAAAACTACATGTGTGCCTTGCACAATTACATCCATGGGACCAAATTGACCCTTATTACAAAATGAAATGGCTTAAGAGCCTTATGAGACAACAAAAGAAAAGATGACCCCTGCACTATAGAGAATGTGCTCCTGCACCACTTAGCCACTTTTATCAAGCCTTATGTCGGTTACAAAATAGGGTTTTTTTATGTCAATCCAAAAAAACAATTCGGGGGCTGCGCGCCCAAACCTCGGCAAGGATACATGGCTAGTGTATAATACTTTCTTGATCAGTTGCCACCTACCAACAATCTCCCACTTGGAGATTGATCAGGCTCCACACCAAACAAGAGTTTAGTTCTAGTTAGGCACAATATACTGATCTGATGCACTTCATTCTTCCTCTGTTCAATGTTGCTGTTCACACACATACCAGACTTGAATTATTGTTCCCACACTTATCCCTACTTTTCTTCACACCTTATTACTTTTCACCTTCATACCACACACCTTCATACTAGAATCCATCTAGTATATATATCCGCATCAAGGATTTCATCAACTTTCTAGTCGGCAACAAGAACATTCAAGATATTTGCAAGTTACTGATCTATCGGTTGAATCCATGCTTGATTTGTGATGTGTATCAAAAACATAGGCATAGAAGTCATTAATCATGTTGTCCAACAATGTATAATCCCACAAATTGCTTGATTAACACCTTTTACTTGTCCGGATTGAAGTCTAATACTTTGTCGGTCAATTCTTCCTCTGTCTGCTCTACCTGATTGGAACCCAACACTCAGATGCTCATATCTTTTTCTTTCTTTATCACTGAAGGCTAAATCTCTAGAGTACAGTAGTCATGATGCCCCTCTTGACTTGTCCAAGTCCACAACTTACTAAGTTACACCATCTGAGAGATCCGGACCTGATTGTCGGACCTTGTTACATACTCTATTCTTGTTCATCGAACCAAAACAATCTTCAATCTGACTTCCAGTATAGGCATACTATGTATTGTGGATGTGTGGGATAGACTTTGTTGCCATCAATGGAAACACTTATGAAGTGACACAGTGTCTCTTACCACAATCTCCCCCTTTAGCATTGATGGCAACACTTAGTGAAAATGGCTAAGTGTTGCAGTAACTCCCCCTTGGCTGATGCTCTGTCTTTTGCACTTGTTTTATTGGATTCCCCCCTTCATTGGATTCCACATTTTTCACTACTCTTCACTCCCCCTTTGACATCAATGGAAAAGGGTGGAATCCGCATGCCAAAATTTTGCAAAAAATATTCTATACATGGTCGCATAAGTATATATGAATCATATGTTATACTTAGACATACTTAAGTATATCTGCAAAAGTAGTCTTTAGATGTACAAACTCTGTGGCCCAACTTTTCTTCATCCTATCCAAAATGGAGATGTGACCACTCAAAAAAATGCATATGCATCTACCCTTCTTAAATCTATTGGATCACTGGTCCGAGCTGTGGTCTTAGCATCTATCAATGCCTCATGCATTGCCTCTAGCTTAGGGATAATTATCCCTCTGAGTTCACCCATTCTGTTCATTCTGTTCTTCTTTTCTTTCTCCAACCTCTTTATTCCGTTTATGATAACAATAGCTTGGCATTCTTGATTCATTAGTGAGGAGGAAAGAGGGTCAAAATTCTGAACTAGGCTTGACAATTTTTCTTCTTGTTCTTTTACTTTCTTCTCAATCTCTTTTGTCACTTTAGGCCTAGTCAGACAAAATTTGAATAGGTCTCCACCATCTTTGAGAGAATTTTCAAGGCTCTTTATTCCAATATCTAGAGTCCACCTATCATTAGCAATTAGTCCTTGCACCTCAGTGAATCTTTTTTCCAAAAACTCCTTTTGGACCTTTGCTTCTGCTGATTTCTCTAGAGATTCAAAATGAGTGTTAACATAATTTACTAAGTTTTTCAAATTACCAGATGGTGAGGCTGAAGTATCCTTTTGATATGATGGCGTGATCTTCTCCAACATCCCAGATGCAATCTCTAATAGTTTACAGTCCTCCATGTGAGACTTCAAGAGTTTTTCTTTTGCTTTGGCCTGAGCAAAAGATGCTATTTTCATTATTTGAACTGGAGAGAGAGAGTCAAAATTCAGTGGTTCTTGAAATAGCTCAGGTTCATCTAGTTCCATCATTTCTTTATTTAATAAGTTTTTCACTATCTCTATAGTGTTTCTTTCTAGAGATTGAGACTTCTTTGAAATATAGAAGAATCATCATTAGTCTTTTCTGCTTGTTCTTCTTCTTTTCCCTTAACCTCTTCTTCTTGAATTTTCTTCTCCTCTCTTCTACCTTCTCCTTTAGCTTCAGAGTCTAGAATGTTTGCAGTGGTATCCGAAGGAGAGATGTCACCTATGTTTACTACTCCATGAACTTCCTCTTCCAGAATAGAGGAATCTAAGTCCTCAGACTTCTCTTCATCTATTTTCTTTGATCCTTCTACATCCTTGTCAAAAGATTCTTCATTGATTACATTTAATCCTTCAACATCCATGGTAGAAGGTTCTTCATCTGTTTCCTCTACAATAGGAAGATTGAATCTCTTCAAAGCATTCCAAAGGATATCTTTAGTTTCACTTGCTACTTGGTCTATTTCTCCAAGCATGAATTTGTTCATTCTTGCCTTTCTCCAGAACTCATTCTTACACTCCTTGAAGATCATGTCGATTTGTTTTGGAGTGATGGAATGATAAAGCTATATTATTATTTGCTCTCAAATCTCTAGGTCTTTTGCCATTGTATTCTCTTTTCTCACCTCAAGCACCTTTTCTAGGCTCTTAGAAATTAAAGATATAATTTCAATGAAGGCTTTATTGTAAATGTTTAAATACCTAACATTAGCCTCTTCTAGAATTCTCTTGTCAGCATCACTATATGCATCATAGAATTTAGTCACCGGCTGTAGGTTCCCATCCACAGTAATTGCCTTGATGATGTCATCAGTAGAAAGAGTGGGCTTTTCAATAAATTCCTCTGCCTTCTCTTCCTCATTTTTGCTAGTAGAGAACTTCATGGATGTTCTCTTCTTCTTCATTTTCTTGATTTCTTCATCTAATTTTGTTTCTTCATCATCCTTATGGCTTGTGTATGTTCTTGAGGTTTTGGTCTTCATTCTCTTTTCACTTTTGCCAGATGACTTAACTTCTAGTTTGGAAGACTTTGAGCATTTAGGAGTGAGGTGCAGAGCTCTTGGAAGATCTAGTCTAGGAGGAGGCTTGTACTGGAACATCTCCTTTCTTTGCTTCTTGTTTCTCTTTCTCAGCCTTCTCCATTTTCTCTCTATTTGCATCTACAACCTCCTTTGATAGGCCAAATCTTTTGGCAATTTCTTTAACTTCCCTTCTTACTTTCCTCTTTATCTCTGGCTATCTTAACTCAACATGTATTTTTACACTTAGCTCTTGAAAGGTCCCAAACTTTTCTGCTTCAATGTCCTTGGGCTGGCTCTATAGATGTTGAATATGTATCTCCAAGATTTTTTCATCAAATTCATATCCCAAAGGCATTATCCACATAGTCCTTCGCTCAACTACCTCCATTAGGCATTGATCAATGTCAACCATAAAAAAACTATGTCCTTGTATTTCTCAACTATGGACTATGGAATTCTCTCTCTAGCTTGCATCATGCTTTGGAAGTTCTTGAAGTAACCTCAGAGAGTTGTGTTTTGGGCTTGAGCATCACCAAGTCCATACATATAATCTCTAATCTAACTTGCAACTAGTTTATCATTTTTCTAGACCCAACCATGTGATCCAGGTAGCTCATTCATATAATAGAAGAATAGACATAGTATTAGGCTACCATATTTAAGGAATTCTTCTTATCCTTTTTAATCTTCTGCAGGTTTTTCAACAGTTGATTTAGAAGTTCACACAGGTCATAATCTGCATCTTCCCTCAACATCTGATATGTTGCATAGATTGTTGTGCCAGACATAGAATTCTCCCTACTTGAATGATAGATTTTGTAACTGATTATCATTAAGGCAAACTTGACATCCGGATCTGTGATGTCATCTATGGTCATTGCTCTTTTGTCAAATTTAGATTTGGTGGCTTCAGTTACTGTTTGGTTCTTCACATATTTAAGAGCAGGTAACCCACCGGATGAATGTAGCCCAGTCACTACCCTGATGGCATCTTTAGTTATCTTGAAGGGCCTCATTAGCCACATGAAATTATCATGCATCATGCTTAGAACATACCAGACCCAATCATCTTTTGCAAAAAATGGAAAATGTATGCAATGTCTGAAGTGTTTATCCTGGAGGGCCTTGAATTCAGGTTTGATTTTAAAATTCTCATCTATTAGTTGTTTGTGATAAATGTCCATCAATTTTGAGTCTCCAAATTCTTCAATGTTGGCATGGATGTAAACCTAACATCTTCTACATGCAATACTCCATGTAGAATGCTAGAAAATGTGCCCAAAGGATCAACTTCTAGAGATTTATAAGGGTGTTTCTTGAATTTAGGTCTTGGCCTATTAGAGATCTTGATAACCATTGGAGTAGCCATTTTGCATGAGATTTAGAGAGATTTTCAGAATGGGAGTACCTTTTCATGCCTTAGGGTTTGAAGCAGGAGCCAGAACAAATTGTTGGTTGAATTGATTTTTCTGTTGATCTTGAGTGAATTGTAGAATTTTCTTTGCAGAGCTCTTTTATTCTTCTTCATCAGTGCAAGTGTGTAAATAATGAGTGAAAGAATCCTTTTATCCTTGCATAAACCCTAATTTCCTTTTGTAATAAATGCACAACTTAAGTTATCTGGTTGCCCTATTTTGAGAGAGATCTTCTTGAATCACTGGGCCAAACTTAGAATCATTGTTAGTGAGGATTGACAATGTATCTTCCTTTCTTCAATCATGCCATGGGTCCATAGATCAAAGCATTTTAATGTTGAATCATACTGGATCTAGCTGTGAAATTCTACTTTACTGGATAGTTGTCGGAACCAGATTAACTTGAGCAGTTAAAATCTTGCAAAGCTCCATGCGGATCTTTCATATTTTAAGTGAAGGTTATTTAGATATTTTTTGAGAACCCTTTAATCTGTAGTGCCCTATGTTTACTCCATGTGCCAAATTTAGGCACTAGTTAACTAGCTGGGGGAATTTGTTTTTCTCTGTGACTCTCCCTGAGCTAGAGCTCACCTTTTTAGTTTTCAGAAAGAATATCAGCACTAGATTCTGGTGTGGATCCATCCCCAATACTTTCTATACTCTTCTAGACCCAAATCTTGCTCATCTCCTTTTAAACTTCATCCACATTCACTTTACCTTTGCCCTTGTCTTGTTTCTAATCACGTTCCACCGGACCTTTTCTATCCTGATTTCTACTTCTATAGAATTTGGCAATATGACCGGATCTATTGCAATTGTAACATGTAACATTTCTTTGCTTATTTGATTGATATCCTCTTGATCTTCATTGATTAGCCATATGTCCCATTCTATTGCATGCAAAGCATCTACCATTGAATGAATTGTTTATTTACATATTTCTGCATTCATGAGATTTGTGACCATACCTTTTGAAATTAAAACATTATCCAGAAAAGGATGGATTATTCTGATTCATTCTCCTCTTACACTGAGTTGCTTTATGACCGAAATTGTTGCAATTGAAGTAGTATCCATTGAAGGATGGATATCTTTGAGCATTTGGTTGCCTTACCAGAGGTCTTCTAGGGCTATTTCTTTAATTTCCCGATCCAAAGTTCTTCTGACCAGATCCAGAGTTTTCACCTTTCTCATATCCCAAGTTATGCTTATCATCTACCCTCTTTTAGCTTTCAAGAACTTCAAGTTGGGCTAAGGTTATCTTGAATTTTTCTTTATATTCATTTGCAGTTTGAAGATCTTGTTTAAGAGTGTCTATCTGATTCTCAAGTTGCACTTCATTGTCTATAGCTTCTTCAAGATCAAATTCAAGATGCCTGATTAATTCTGTCCATTTTGTGGCAATCCTCTATTTTCTCCTTGAGGGATTGTTTTAGATTATCTTCAATTTTTCTTTTTTATTCAATTTCTTTGGTGAATCTCATAACCCCTTATTCCATTTCATGCCTTACCATAATGACTTCTTTTGACAGCTTCTCACATAGCTTATTTTTCTCATTCAAATCTTCATTAGTATCATTGACTTCACTCTGATTGGCTAATTTTTGTAGTTCCTTTCTCTTTTTCATAGAGATACTAAGTTTTTCTTTAAGCTCATTTATGAAATCATCAGCTTGTTTGAGTCTTTCTCTCAAGTTATTGACTTCAGAGTGGGGTTGTTCAAGATCATCTAGGGTAGACTGAAGTTGTTCCTTCATATCATATGCATCCATTGAGATTCCCAGATCTTCCTCAAGCTGTTAGGCTTTGTTTAGAGCAAATTGCTCTAATACCAATTGTTGGAAACAAGGCAGATAACTGAGAGGGGGGGCTGAATCAGTTATCTCAAAATTTTCTTTCTCTTTCTTTTCTTTTTGTTATCTTAATATTCAATGTTGTAACTAAACATGAAAGCATATGTAATCATAAGAACATAAATAAAATCAACACACATAACACAAGGATTTTTACGTTGAAACCCTGTTAAGGGAAAAACTAGGGGGTGACTAACCCAAGATTGTATTCTCTGTTAAAAGAATAAAGGAGTACAAAATGGCACTTGCCAATTAGGGCTCACTGCCTGAGTACACTGCTCACAAGAGGCACACTGCCTACAAGAGATTCACTATCTACAGAACTTACAAAAGATAATCAAGTGTTTGAACTAATGAGAAGCATCTACAAATGCAAGAGTTCAGTTCCAGTTAGGCACAATATACTAATCTAATGCACTTCATTCTTCCTCTATTCAATGTTGTTGTTCAGTCACATAACATACTTGAATTGTTGTTCCCACACTTATCCCTGCTTTTCTTCGCACCTTATTACTTTTTACCTTCACACCACGCACCTTCATACTAGAATCCATCTGGTATATATATCTATATCAAGGATTTCATCAACTTTCTAGTTAGCAACAAGAACATTCAAGATATTTGCAACTTACTAATCTATCGGTTGAATCCATGCTTGATTTGTGATGCGTATAAAAAACATAGGCATAGAAGTCATTAATCATGTTGGCCAACAATGTATAATACCACAAATTGCTTGATCAACACCTTTTACTTGTCTAGATTGAAGTCTAATACTCTGCCGGTCAGTTCTTCCTCTATCTACTCTGCCTGATTGGAACCCAACACTCAGATGCTCATATCTTTTTCTTGCTTTATCACCGGAGGCTAAATCTCTAGAGTACAATAGTCATGATACCCCTCTTGACTTGCCCAAGTCCGCAACTAACTGAGTTACACCATCTAAGAGATCTAGACTTGATTGTCAGACCTTGTTACATACTCTATTCTTGTTCACCGAACCAAAACAATCTTCAATCTGACTTCCAGTATAGGCATACTATGTATTGCGGATGTGTGGGATAGACTTTGTTTCCATCAATGACAACACTTATGAATCCACATAGTGTCTCTCGCCAATAGTTGGCACCTTCATTATGTTCTTAAATAAGCTTGGGGTTTATTGAATGCTTTTGAGTCTTATTATATTTCTCATTGTTGCCGTGAGGGTAACCATTTAGCTGACTCTCTAGCTAACTTAGGTTTTGATTTAGAAGGGCCTATTTTGGTGGTAGGATTAGATATTGCTAGTTCTTTTCCCAAAATTTTTGATATCATGGTAGTGGATCTTAAAGAATATGTGGCTTAATCGTCACCATTCTTTATGCTTTCATTTATGTCTTCACAGGCTCCGTGTGGTTTATCTATTGTGAATCATGTTTATTTATGGGTATAATCTCTCATCTTAGATCATGTCTATACTTTCTCTTCCGTTCATTACAAATCTCTGTAAATGTGGTCATTAATGGATTCAGCTCGTCAGGTTTGCAATCATTATTTGGTGTGTTTCTTCTTTTTATTCCCTTGGATTGTGGCTTCTATTTGCATTTGTGCTCTGTTAGAAATGGAGATTCAGTTGAACAAGTGGTTGATTTTCCCAATTCTAAAATGGGAGAAGGCTTTTGTTGGGGATGTTGATTTAGATGGTTTCGCTTCTATATTTTCTATTGATAATGTTGAGGTTGAGGAAGCCATTCGAGTTGTAGTTGGAAGGGAAATTTTGGAAGGAAGGGTGTGGTCATTGTATCCTTCTCAAATTTTCTCTGTGTTTGCCTCTAATCTTATGGATATGTCTCAAGATCCTAATCTAGTAAGGCTCCTGATCAATAAATTTGTTCACCATTTTCTATTTTCTAAGGAATCTTTGGAATTAGCCTTTCAAAACTATGATATGTTTAAGTCTAGAGCTTTGATTGGAGGTTTATTCTTGAAATGTCAAGTCATGCATACCTTTGTTTATAATTGTGTGTTCAATGCTCTGAGGGTGGCCATTAATCATGAGTGTGGGGATATTCTATACTTTGCTCTTCATGCTCATAGTAATTATATTGGAGAAGTGTTGGGTAATCTTGTGGATGCCAAGTTTCAAGTAGTGCTACTTCTTTCTCAATTTCATCCACATGTTTCGCCCCCTCCTAGTTCTTCTGTTGAAGATGGTGATGGTGGTGTGAATTATCTACTTGAAGATCTGAATGATACTATGGATGCCTAATTTTTTGGTCAGTTTTGCTCTTCCTTCCTCTGTGTTCTAATACGTCCTCTTTTTGTTGTGAATCCATGAACTAGTATACCGAGTCCCTTGTATGGGATTACGAGCCTTTGTTTAAGGAATGTTCATTGTTTTTTTTTTGGTTCAAATTTAGAAGGTGTGATGTTAAACTTTGTTCACAGGGTGTTTTTTCCCCTATTTCTTGTAGCCTTCTATTTCGTTGAGACTCAAAGTTAGCTTCAGTATTTTATAGTTTTGTCACTTTATGGTTAAATGTGACTATTGTAATTTTGGATTCCTTTTTTGCATCCTTTTGTAATGGATTTGTATTTGAGCTATAATCGGAGGTTTTCTTCTTGGTTCTTTCCTGCTGGTATGCTCTTTGAACTAGGATTTATGTAAATATTTTTTAAATTTAATATATTATAGTGGCTTGCCACTTTTGTCTAAAAAAAAATAGTGATAAGGTTTCATTACTAATTATATGGGAAACATCTTTAAATGACTCTAATATTCATATTTCAAGCATATCTATTATACGTTAGAATCCATTAGATCCACTACATTATCACTTACCAAAAGAACTTGTTTATATCATCAAGAATATAAAAATTTATCAAACTAGTTGCAACCACATTTTCTCATAACACCTCTCAATAATTACACACCACATAATTTCAACTCCATACATAACACGTATACACCCAACAAGATGAGGATGATCAGTGCCAAGTAGAACCATAGTGCCTCCAAGAGAAAGGTGCAAAATAGATCTCACAAAATATATCTAGGGGGAAATGGATCATGACCATACTGGTCCCATTTGCAAGCCCCATACTCACAATAAATGTTCCCTAGGACATCTACTCCCCTATACAACCTGGCAGGGACCCCTCCTAGATATATTAGTTTACACAATTCATATTACTCCACACAAGCTAGAAGCAACAAACACTGATAAAGCCGCAAAATAAATAAGTTTCCAATGAATGAAATTTCAAATAAAATCAACTAGTAAAGCTTCATAAATGTAAATTAAATAGCAGAAGCCAAAACAACAATTCAAATTTTAAAACCAAAAACCTTAATAAAATAGTCATTGAGGTAAGGAGGACAATTTTGCAATTACAATCAATCAAATATCTTGAGGAAATTCTAAAACTTCTGGCTTAATAAAAGAAGGAAAAGCAACAATAATCAAATAAATGTTTCAACAATTTCCATAAAAATTTACGTCAAAATCACCATGCGACTTCAAAAAAAATTCACATAAGGGCAGGAGGGGAATGGTGGTCTCAAATCATATAGATCTCAATAATAGCTGGGTGAGTGTGAGATCATGATGGGCCAAATAGTGGCAATGGAGAAAAAACTTGTTGGATGAAAAACTACTAACATTTAGACTAATATTTAGCTTTGGATGGAAAGGATGTTAATACTTCTAGCTCTAATATGGATTCCATACAAAAAACTCTTAGGATTACCTCATATCTAGGCAAGTGGGAGTCCCAAAACTTGCCAAAGAAACTTGCAAAACCACCCATTTAGTGTTATCCTGAAAATTTCCACAATTTCATCTTTGAAGCTAATAAACTTTTTTGTAACTAAATTTAATAAAATGAAAAGGGTTTATAGAGGAAGCTATTAAGATTCTAAAAATATAATAGTTTCCTCATAATAATTTTAATAAGTAATTATTATTAATTTTCTACATACGTTATGTCTGATTTCCTAATAGATATACATATTGAAAAACATCCATAACTTTCAACATATTAATCCTTTTTTAAATCCAAAAGATGCGTCACATTCTAGGACTTATCAGGTATACATTAAAATTTAAATTTTTTGAGTTTCATATATTCTTGACCAAGTTAGGTTGGCTGGAAAATTAATTTTTAATATTTTAAAAAGTCACAGTAAAAAATTCATAAATAATTATTTATGTATTTAAAAATGCATCACATCTGTTCATGTGTCCTTTACTTAAATTCAAATCATGAAGGAAAAATATTATGTTTTTCTCATACTTAGGTTGGCCGGAATGACACCTACTTTTTACATTTTTTCTAAAAATTTTAGTAGTGCTTCATTGAAATATCCAATTTTCACCAAACTATTTTTAAAATTTTCAAAAAAAAGTAGTAGCCCATAAAGTACATTCAATTTATTACAACTTTTATTACTACCTATAAAGGGTAAAATTTGGATTATTTTGTTTTAGTGTTTGAATCCTCCTTTCACCAAATACATTCAAGGACCTTAGGATTGAGTGGCAAAGCACTATCAGGTCCTTGGTCACTTACAAATGTAGGGAAGAATAGATTAGGGTATTTGATTATAAATTTTCCTTCTCTTATGCTCAATTATCCATCAAAACCCTAATTATACAAAACTGACACTAAACAGATGAGTAATGGAAAATGCCTCTACAGAAAGCTGCAAAATTACAAATGACTGTGCACTTGTTTTCAAGGTTCCGAGGTGAAAAAGTTAGGGACAAAAGAGCGGCCACCCAAGTCCAATTCCTTGCTTTTTGTTAGGATCTGTGGACAAGATATGCAACTTGTTCCTACTCCGCCAAAGGTTTTTCCATCACAAAACTTCGAGGACTAATGAGAAGCTGCCCAAGTCTAGGGTGTCCTTTTTTCTACTGTTCTGCAATTCTGACACTCCAACATGCCCTCCTACAACTTCACTTTGTCTGCATCATCAACCTATAACCTGCAATCATAAAACTTTGGGAGGGGGTTGTGGTGTTTAGGAGCTTGCCTTAATCAAGCTCCGAAAGGACACTTAAGTCTTCCAAACACCTGTCAGATAGAGAGTGCATGCCTAGGGAGGTAGAGGCAAAAACAAAATGAAATAATGATCACAAACACAATATAATGTCACCTTGTAGTGAAAATCTCATGGGAGGAAGATGCTCTTCATTCCATGATGAAACGGATGCTCAAATCGGCAAACACAAACACATAAACCACACAAATCTACTCTTGCAACAGAATGAAAGCCTTGAATCACCTTAAGAATGCAATAGCTTGCTAGTAATCATCTAATTGAAATCTAGTTTTACAAATGAATGCCTAAACATGCTTTTATATGCAACTACAAACACTCCCGCTAATATTTTCATAATTCAAACTTATCGTGTCGGCATAGGACCCAAATAACAATCACAAGCCAACACCCAAAAATTAGGACTACCCCAAAATAGGGCAGGACTAGGGCACGAGCGCCCAAGTCCTACCCCCCTATTTTGGGCAGGGTCAAGCTCAAGGCCCCTAGGTCCCATTTGTCATGTTACCTAGGGCTCATTCCATCGAGATGCCAAATTATGATGGAAGATGTACTAAATGCACACTACAGACCTAGGAGCTAAACCTTATGCAGGAAAAGCCCCCAAGGGGACATTTTCTGATGTTACATTTAGCCGCCACTTGAATGTATGTATAAATGCAAGGCCAATACATGCATTAAAGTAAGGTCACAAACACAACAAACATGCCAAGCATGGATAAGACATGCCAATCACACAAAAGATAGTAACTGGCACACAAAACACGGAGAAGATAGTTATAGTCACACAAAACATGGAGAAGATAGTAAATGCATAGAAGACACATTAATGTATGGAAAATGGGAATGATTTTTTTCTTTTTTTTTTCTCATATATATGAAATGCAGATGCAAGTATTGGAAAGTAAACAAACCTCCCATAATGTAGGAAGCACTCATTGAGCTAGTCTTTAGATTGCATATATGGGGTAACACACACACACAAGACATGTAAAACCTCCCAAAATGTAGGAAGCACTCTTCAAACTAGTCTTTAGACTACATATGGGGCAACAAAAATGCCAAACAAAGCAAGCACGCCAAACACACATACTTGAAGACTTGGAGAAAACATGGCAGACAAGTGATGGAGTGTTCCTATTTCTAGGTTCAACACCATCTTAGGCACATTACAGGCACACACCGATGATTGGGATTCACACAACAATCACCAAAGACACACTTAAGGCTTGAGTTAGTCACAGAACCACTTGTCGCATTAGCAGAGGACTTTTGAAAATGACAAGATGATGCAATCTGCTCTAAGAAATATACCATCCTTGCCTCTGCAAAGGGCTTAAGAAAAAGGATATGCTTGATGTCTCATCTCTACAAAGGGCTTATATGATTAATTGATTGATTGCAAACAAACTTAGGATGCAGGAAGCACTCATCGAGCTAGTCTTTAAACAGCATCTGAGGACAAGCACATTGCTAACATCTACAACATACAACTTACCTTATATATGGCCCCACCTTAAGGTGGTTGATATCAGGTATTGATATAAAGCATGTTAAGGTAGGAATAAAACACACAAGGTAACACCAACTTTTGCAAAGCCAATGCCCCCCGAAGTTGACATGTATTTTACGATTGCCAAATGTTCCCACAAACACCACTGAAGAAACATGTTAGTGTCTACAACATCATGATACAACAACATCAATGCATATGATTAAAAGCACAAAGAGCTGAGGTTATACTATGAATTTGGAGTTCGAGGATAACCATAGGGATATATCACGAAGCTCTCCAAATCAAGCACCACCAAGGCCAGATTCAAAGACAAACAAAGGTGCATAGAGTAGCAGCATTGTTAAGTTTTTCAAATGTGATAGAAACATCATCAAAGTCACTACGCGGAAAGCACGAGTGCTTCCACTAGACAAGCATTAGATAAAATATAAAACCCCATCATCATATTAGGAACTAAGTCCATTTTTTTATTGCTCTCGAAAGGGACACTAGGTCCACATCAGTATAAAATGTTTTTTGTCATCCACCCACTAGATAGAAACACTAGAGGAAGGGAAATAATAAATAAGAAAGGAGAAACAAGTGTCATAGGGACAATCACATAGGAGGGCTCCCCCAGGTCACCAACCGTAATACTGTGTCTGTAAGACAATACACACAACAATGAAATTAGAGAGAGGAAAAATAGAAGAATGATGATACAAATAGAAGGAGGTCACAATAGAGGCAATCTCTTGATATCCCAGACCTTACAAGAGAATCAAGGGTCATCCCAGGAGGCCTAAACAACACATAACACATCAGGGGGGAAGCACATTATGAGAGAGATAAAGGGTTGGAGATACTTACCTCAATGGGTACCATCATTAAGAACATACATAGTCAAGATATTTGTTATGTTGTTTTGATCTTGTTGAGTTAACATTGAGTGTAGGGCGACGGGAGGTTTTCTTCTCTTTAAAAGGGTTATATCAATGCTGCTTGAGTAATATGTCGAAGCGGATTCTATAGGTACTCAAATCCCTTGTTGATTTACACCACATTCCTTACCTACATATTCATAATTGTTATAAAGGATTTTAAATCCTTGACCATAAAGGGATGTCATTTCCTTAGAAGATGGTGAGGCTTTGTAGGTGTCATAATTTGTAGTGTAAGTGAGAGTATTGTTTTTATTTTCTACCAAGGGGACTTTAGGTTTCTTAGGTGCTTCAAAATATTTCTTAGGTGAGATCGATGCCAATTTTGATGTGTCAAGGCTATTAATTTTATATTCCCCTATACTGCAAGGATTAAAATCTAATGAGCCCCAATTAGCACCAAAGAGTGCATTTGATGGTATAGAATCTTTCACAACATCATTCAAGGCTAGAGGCTTTGATGAATTGTTTAAGTTTATATGATTGTAAACTATTTTTTGCGTCTCAATATGTAAATATTTATCTAGTTCAAGATTAGCATGAATAGTATGAAGTGCACCTTTGAATATAAATTTGATTAAATGATGCAAGGTGGAGGAAGTGCCCCCAATGCATGAATCCAAGGTCTACGAAGAACAATGTTGTAAGATAAAGAAAAAGGCATGACATGAAGTAGGGTAGGCACAAGCATAGATCCTACTTGTATAGGTAGAGTTAGAGTGCCCATGGAGTGCCATCCAACATTATCAAAGCCACAAATGCTTATGCCATTTGGTTTGATTTGTGATGTGTCAACCTTGATTTTGTGTAGTAGGTCAATGCTACAAACATTAAGAGATGATCCATTGTCAATCATAACTCATTTTACCAATGTTTTGTTTATTGTGACAAAGATTATAAGAGGATCATATTGGTTTTGAACTTCAATTGATGGTAATTCATGTGGTTGAAAGAGTATATCCATTTTTATTGCATGCATACTATCCAATACAACTACTACATCATTAGGCTTAGTAGTAGGTGGGACAATCACCTTCTGTAAAGCTTCTTGGAGCATTCCATGGTATGTAGGTGATGTTTGTATTAAATCCCAAAGGCAGATCTTAGCCGGCGTAGCACGAAGCTGTTCGACAAGATCATACTCTTGACCACTTTTATGAGTAAGATGAGGTGGTGGGGGGAGCATAGGTTGAGAGCATGGAAGAGATATAGGCACATGCAGTGCTTGCTTACTTTGATTTTTATTATAGGTGTTATATGTGTGAGAAATCATATTGTGGGGTGGTTGTTGTAACACATTTTGAACACCTTGAACTGTAATCACCAGTTTTAAGCTAAAAGTAGCACTAGGTGCCCCTCGCACAATCATCTTAGGAATATTGCTACAAAGTCTATTAACGATTATTGAATTAACATTATTTCCCTCTTGATTGCTCCCAATATCCATCCCTAAAGTACTTAATGTGAGAGACATTTTCTCATCTACTAATGCTACATCTTGGCTAGGGAGAGCAATGGGATGAGGGGAAGGTGTATTATCATCATCATACTCTATGGTGGAAAAAGGCTTTTCACTCTCATCTTTCTCATGAGTATTCTTAGAGATGAATTTAGTTAAATATTCTAATATCAAAGGATATGCTCCTATGAATAGTATGAAGCTATTAAAATCATATGTATAACAAAGTAATTGCAGCTCATATGTAGAACATATAGAAGCATCAATACCACTTGCAGAAGCTATGTGCTCTAGAACATGAGGATTCTCATTAGTGAAATTAGAGAAATTTTCAAAATCTAGGATATGATCATGCAAAGATTTTAGAGATGAATAACATGAAGAGGCCATAATGAGATGTAAAATCATATTTTAAAAGCTTTCTCAAAAGTATGCAAAAGATCAATGCAAACTATATGCAAAAATAACCTAAAATGCTTTTTTCGTACTTTTTCAATGCAAATATATGAAAGAAAAGGTGTTGTAAGGATTTTTATCAGGGGCAGAAAATGATAAGTCTATTTTTAGTCCAATACAGCAATAAAATCCTTCACAATATGCTTTTGATGAAAATCTAGGGTGATGATAAGTCAAAACCTAGTGAAAATCAATAAAAAATGTTTTCTTTTGTTGAAATTGAATATGTGTAAATGCAAATTTTTGAAATATGAATGCAAAAATAGACTAATATGTGACACTATATGGAAAATCAGATTTGAATGAGTGCCTACGATGAGTAGTAAAATCTGAAACAAGATTTTAACTATGAACCCTAGCTTTTGGAATTACTAGGTTATAAGAAAATTTTGAAATTTCCAACAAACCCTAGCAATTTTAATATGAAAAATGCAAATGATTAAATAATGATGAATGTATGTAATTTAAATCAGATCTAGTGAAAATATCATAAATTAAATTAAATTAAATTAAAATTAATTCAAATTATTTGAAAATCAAGCCAAAAAATGCCAATTTTTTTTAAATTTCCCAAAATTTCCAATTTTTTTGTAAATTTTTAAATGTGTTATGAAAATGAATTTTTGTAATTTAGGTCAGATCTAATTTAAAAATCAGAAATTAAATTAAATTAAATGAAAATTAATTCAAATTATTTAAAAATTGAGCCAAATGTGCCAAAAAAATTTAAATTTTCAAATGCAATGGGATGAAAATTAAATAAATGAATAAATTTCAAATCTAATGCAAAAAATTGAATAAAGTGAAAATTAATTCAAATTAAATCAGAATGCAAGCAAAAAAAGCCAATTTTTTTTGTTAATTTTCAAATGCAATGAGATGAAAATTAAATAAATAAATGAATTTCAAATCTAATTCAAAAATTTGAATTAAAGTGAAAATTAATTCAAAATGCAATCTAAAAATGCCAATTTTTTTTAAATTTTTCTAAATTTTCTTTTTTTTTTTTTGTAATTTTTCCAATGCAATAAGATGAATGATGAAATGGAATCTGTATACGCCTAAAAATGACACAAATCATCCTAAATAAATATTCTAAATATTGATTCCATTCTTCTATTAATTAAATAAATATTCCAAATTTATTTAATCAATTCACTATCTCACAATTAAATAAATTCTATTTATTTAATTAAAATTCTTCTAAAGTCCTTCACAATTAAATAATCATAAATTATTTAATTAAGCCTAATTCCTCTATCCTAAAGTTCTAAATTCAAAATTCCACATCACCTTTACACCTCACCTTGTCCACCTCATCAGGTTGCACATGTAATTAAATATATTTAATATTTAATTGCCTTATTTTCCCTCACCCACATGGCCTATTTCTTCTCCAATCAGAGGTCAGTTAACCAATCAATCAAATCTGTTAACTAACCTACCAGTTGAGTCAAATCCTCAATCAATCCAGTCAGTTCCACAATCCACTCTTCTAACTGATCAATCAATTCTGTTAACAGACCAGTCAATGGAGTTAACTCTCCAATCAGTCTTGTCACATCCCACCTTTCATGATGGAGCTGGGACACTTGGCACGTTTCCACTGGTTGCACATTCCTCAACCATCCTCAGCCGTTGATCTTCATATCTCCTCTCAACCGTTGATTCCTATTCCTCCGAGTCTATAAATGAAGCTTCATCCCTCCATTCTAATCATCCAGGCTTTTGACATCGTTACTCTGCAGAAATATCACCAGCGCGCCTTTGGCACCCATTTGTCATCTACAAGCTTGAGATCACCATTGTTGCATTGGAGCTCACCTTCATTGCACATCACACCATAGCCGTTCACCATCGACTTCCTCAAACAGCTTTAAAAGATTGCACTCTCTGAGGGCTCATCTCATCTGCGAAAGGACGATTCGTGATAGGCGAACAACAGAAGTTTCGAAACGGAAGAGGTTTGCTGTGTTTGTTCATTGCTTTGTTTATTTGGATCTTCTTTGTTTCTCTATTCTGTTGATGTTTGGGTCATCTATTATTCATTTGATTGATCACTATTTTACCCTCACATTTTTGGCGCCCACCGTGGGGCCGTTGCCCCTTTATTTCACCATTTTTGAGCTTTTTTGAAGGTAGGTTCCGTACAGGTCCCGCAGAGTCACGCATAGATTAGTTCGGCGCATCTATTCATTTTTACGGTGCTTTTGAAGACTGTTACGGTGCTTTTGAACATCCTACGCATCTGTGCATTCTTGCTGCGCTTTTACAGACTGTTACGGCGCTTTTGTTAAAACTGCGCATTTGTTAACTGTTACTGCGCTTTCATATAATATTGCTGCGCATCTGTTATAACTGCGCATCTGTTGACTGTTATGGCGCTTCTGAAGATTGTTACTGTGCATACATTAAAACTGCGCATTTATTTATTTTAACAGTGCATACGTTCAAAACTACGGCACATTCGTTAATGCTGCACTTCTGTTGATCACTTCTGCGCATCTGATCACTGAAGCTGCGCATTTGTAACTAGCTCAGGTTTTAGTACTTTTCTAGAGGATTTTGCTAACGCTAACCCTTTTGCAGGTGTTTGCTGGAGCGGTTTTGCAGGATAGGCTCAGGTTTAGTTACATGTAGTTGCATCTAACTAGCTCACATTTCATTTTCTGGGAAAGAGTAAAATGGTTGTTCATTACAAATCTTCATCTAGTCTTAATTAGGGAGGAAGTAACTGGTTTATTTCATGCTTGCTTTGCAAACAACTTCCAAGTTATTGCTATCTAAGATTTAAAATTGAACTCATCACTGATCTTGCAGTTAAAATGAACCATTGCTATATCGTGAGACCTGAATTTCAAAGTTAACAATCTCGTGCAACGTGGACTTAAAATTGAACTCACAACTGCTTTTTGAAGTTAAAATGAACCATTGCTATATCGTGAGACCTGAATTTCAAAGTTAACAATCTCGTACAACGTCGACTTAAAATTGAACTCACAACTGCTTTCTGGGATTTAAAATTGAACCACTGGAATATTGTTGAAATCACTTCAAAGTTCTGTTTGAGTAGCTTAGCCCATTTAGTTTTTATCTTTTAACTAGGGTGGATCAATCAGTGTATTCTGTGCTTGCGAATGACAATAGGCTTATGCTCTCCCCTCTTCTAGGTGATCAGAGTGCCAGACTTGTCATTCTATTTGTTTAAACTTTAGGAGGGGCCTGCCCTTGGATGCACGCTTGTCCAAGCGGGAACGACCCTGAGTGGTAATAGGCTAACGCCAAGCCCTACCGAGCCACTTAAAATAAATTGTGCTTGAGGTGAAAACCTCCTGCAACGAGTGCTGTTATGTTACACCGACGACCAACCTCCCCCAAAACCCTCTCAGGTGTAACCCTTTGAGGCTGGGAGACTCCATAACGGAGAGTAGCGCCGCCGCACGTGTAACCACTTGAACGGTTGCCCGAATTAAATACCTCTTGTTTTAGTGGCCCAAATCCCTTATAATCCATTTCTCACCTAGGATTTTGTGCTTGCTTTTGTCCAAAATAGAGTCGAAAAACTACAAAAACAATGGAAAACTACAAAATACTCTTTGTGCTTGCTGTGTTTTCTTGCTAAATTAATTCATAATATCAGATCAGGAAGACCTTTTCCAGCCAAAGAATACCAAAAACAGAGAAAAATCCCAAAAATTTGCAAAAAATACCAGAACTGCGCATATATCCGTTTCTGCGGCACATATACAGGGACTTGCTGCGCTTTTGCACCAACTGGCTGCGCATACATACCTTTCTGCTATGCATATACACATTTTTGCTGTGCTTTTACAGTGACTTGCTGCGCATATACACTGACTTGCTGCGCATATACTTTTCTGTTGCGCATTTACACACTGTTGCTGCGCATACATACTTCACCAGAGCGGCACATATACAGCGACTTACGGTGCATTTGCCCATTCTTGCTGCGCATCTGTTTCTGCGCATGTGTGACAGTGAGCATCTGCCCTATTTTTGAGAAATTTTTGTCAGCTGTTCAGAGTGCCCATTTCAGCCTAGTTTCATTTTCTGAGGTCAGAATCAACCTTGCAGTCAATCTTCATCCATTTCACCCAATTCTCTCTCTTTCATCAGTCGTCCCAGTCACCTTCTGTCCAACGTCATTCTATCCCATACCGATTCGACATAGGTCCTTCTTTGTTTCATTAGTGAATTCACGTAAGCCTAGTAGGTCACAGTACCTTTTGCTAGTAGTCTTGTTGAACGACTAAGCCCTACACAGTGAGACTGGTATCGACTACCCTTGCTAGTGGCTAGAGTCTTGTGTCAACCATCTTACCTGAAGTCATTGAGCAAGAGAACCCTTTGTCCAAGTCTTGTCCTAGATATCCCATTCATTACAGTCTTAGTCGACACCTTGCCAAAATTTCTAATCCTAGTCCATTTCATCCCACCCCACCTTGCATGGTTCTTACTCGATCCCAGTACAACAAGCTAACTGAAATGGACGACTCTTCCGATCACATCGCCCCACCACGCGATGATGATGAAGAAATTTCTCGTGAAGAATTAGTGGCACACATGCAAGATAGCAAATTCCAATGCCTAGTGGAGAAAGTGCTCCTTGAGGACCCCACCAAATATTTCCATCATCTTGCTAGTCTCGGAATCAAACTCCCTGCAGACTTTGACATTAGCTCCATCATGGAAAATGCAGACAATGAACGTGAGAGGGACACAAATGACACAGTCCCAAATGCACATGAGAGAGGCACAAATGACACGGTCCCCAAGGCCAATGAGAGAGGAAAACAACCCATTGACCAAAATGCTCCTATGGCGGATGTGAGACAACAAATTGAGAATCTAAAGCTAGAAATCTCCAACCTTAAGATCGGCACAAGTTCCAAGAACTACTCCTTGGAAGATATAGCACCGTACCCCTTTGACAGAAGTTTGGTCATGAAACCATTCCCCTTTCAGTTCGGAATCCCGAAATTCGACAAATACAAAGGGAAGGGGGACCCTAGAGATCATATCAAGGAATTCACTGCAGCATGTTTAGAAGTAGCTCACAACAAGACCTACTTAATGAGACTGTTCCCAAGATCTTTAGGAGGTCAAGCTATGGAGTGGTTCTCGCGTCTCCCACCAGGAATCAAAACTTTTGATGAACTTGTCAATAAATTCATAACGCACTTCTCTTACAACATAGAACATGAGGTATCTATGCTAGACCTATGCAACACCAAACAAAAGGGTGGTGAGTCTTTCGCCACCTTCTTACAACGATGGAGACAGCTAGCTAGTAAGTGTTCTTACGACATGCCTGAGAAACAACTATTGGAAATGTTTGTCCACAATTTGAATCCCGATCTTAGCTATCAGATTCAGATACAATGCCCTACCTCATTCACCAAAGTCATTGAAATGGGGCTATTCATTGAGAAAGCTATGATCGCTAAAGGAACTCTCAAGCTCTACAAGGACACACCTCCTTCCAATTACACAACTGACAAGTCAAAGTTTTGGACCAAGAACAAGAATGTGGTCAACGATGGAGTAGTGGACGCCAAGGCGGCAGCCCCTAAACAACAACCCATATTCACTCTTAAGGCAGAAGCAAATAACGGTGCACTCAACAAGCCACCCCCTCAGGAACCTAGACCTTGGTTCAATTCAAATCCAAGGAGGAAATTCACACCGTTAGGAGAATCTCAAGAATCGACCCTCAGAAAGTTGTTGGCTAACAATGAAATTTCCCTACCGCCAACAAGTGACTATGAGCCTATAGTCAAACCTCCCTATTGGAAGGACACAGACTATTGCGAATATCATCGAGGAAGGGGGCACACAACCAATAATTGCATCCATCTTAAGAATGTCATATAGGATATACTGGATCAAAATCAGGGAGGAACACAACAGCATACCTCCAATGAATCTCATGTGGCCTACCGGGACCCTCTTCTCAATCACAACAGGCCGTATAACAACAATCACAATAGCGGTCACAACAACAACAATGGTCACAACGGCAACAAATCTAATGGCAATCCCAATAACGACAACAATCACAACAGACCGAACTAGAACAGTGGGTCGAGTAATGCTAACTATGCAAGCGTTCCCTTTGAGTACACCATTAACTGGATTTCTGAGCATGTTCCGCAAGTCAACGTCATATCCCCCACCCAACAACTAGAACCTAACAGAACTGGTTGTAGTATAATTACCCGCAGTGGTAGAGTCACGATCAACACCACTCCTCCAAGGTCGTCACCATCTCCGTCCAACCCCCACCCATATAATGTCATCGACCAATTGCAAAAAACTCTGGCTCACATTTCTATATTGGAGCTCTTGCGTCTATCTCCTTCTCATAAGGAGATTCTTGAGAAAGCCTTAGTGGAAACTACTGTCCCCACTAACCTAGCCCAAGAAAAGTTTCAAACCATGGTGGGTAATTTGACATCCTCCACTTCCATCTCATTTATAGAGCAAGATGACCTTTCCATATCTCAACCCCACAACACCCCTCTACACATTGTCGCATTCGTGCACAAGCACCGCATCAAGAGGGTTCTCATTGATGGGGGTGCCGGTTTGAATATTTGCACTTTGAAGCTAGTCCTTGCATTGGGGTTCTCTGAACAGGCAGTAGATCCAAGACAGAAAATTACTATCAAAGCCTATGACGAGGAGGAACGAACCACAAAAGGCACGGTTGTCCTACCCATTCAAGTGGGACCGGTAATTAAAGATGTGGTGTGCCAAGTCCTTGATCGGGAGCTTGCTTACAATATTCTACTAGGGAGACCATGGATCCACGCCATGAAAGCTGTCCCCTCCACCTACCATCAATGCATAAAGTTCCCACACGATGGCAAGCAGGTCACCATACACGGCGACCCCGACCCCTACCAACATTACAACTCTTTCCAAGCAAAACCGGAATGTGTCATACCCAACAATCGAGCCCATATCTCCCCTACTCCGCCACAAGACCATACTGCCGAAGCTTCCTCCTCACGGCCCAAACCAATGAAAATCACCATAAAAGAAAATGGCGTAGGGGAATACCAGATTGAGCACAACCTCAACCTTGCAAAAATGCCCTTGTCTCCTCGCTCCTTTGGCCAGCCCAAGCATCAACCCAGGCATTTTCCAAAGCCCTCTGCTCCTCCTATCACTCCCGCAAACCCCTTTGTAAAATGGGGGACCTTATCCGATGAATCAGAGGAGCGAGATCTCTTGCAATGGCTTTATGCTGAAGAAGAAAACACACCCCAAGAGCCACCTAGACTCCCTACAGAACTCTATGGACGGGGTGAAACCATCTTGCATAGGATGGGATATGAAGGACAAGGCCCTATCGGCCTCAGAAAAGAAGGGATCATCGAACCTATACAACCTTCTTCCTCCTCTTCGGCTAGAAACACCACTGGCTTGGGATACAAAGGCAAGGGCAAAGCAAAAGCAAATGCCTGCCTAGTGGAGACAATTCAAACACTCCAAGAGGATAGTGACGCAGATTCGGATGATTCCAATCAGTATGAGTGGGACGAGCTAACAGAGCACTCCTACGATGACAAAGAGATTGACACCATCCAAACTCTTAGCCCATATCATGAGAGACAAACGCAACGGGACAGACCACTGGAGTCTGATTTGCCCCTCCCTGAGGTTATGACTTTCAAGGAAAGTATAGATTCCATTGCGATAAACAACCCGGAAGAAAGTACCACCCAGAACACTACCCCCACCTGTGCTCCTAGTATTTCCATCCGCACTATCAATGAATCAGGTCTTTCATCCGACTCCCTTCCCCTCTTGCACCCTGAGCTTATTGACTAGGATCTGCAAGGAACCCCCCAATTAGATATGTTCCAGAACGATGATGCCTACATTGACTATATGGGACTTAGAGATCACTTACCAAAAGGGGATCATAAAGCCAGTTTCGCTATCGAACTTAACACTGTAGCTTACATCGGGGAGGGTGCCAAGCCTTCTAGTCGCAAAAATATAAAGATCAAAAAGGGATCTGACGGTGAAAACTGCCATGCGGCAGTGTCAGATCATAAAACAGTAAAAAGAAAGGACGTATCTGAAGGTGAAAACCCAACTGTGGCACCTGACGATGGATTGCTTGACACCCTCCCAAGTGACATGTATCAAGAAAGGTCACAGATCGTGGTAGAGCCAATAGAGCCAGTGAACATTGGAACCGAAGAGCAGCCTCAGATTATCCACTTTGCAAAATCTCTCACGCCGCCTGAGAAAACCAAGTTTATACCATTCTTTAAAAAGAAGAGAGGCAGCTTTGCTTGGTCATATGCCAACATGCCAGGTTTGGACCCAAACCTGATTCTACATCACTTGCCATTGGATCCAGGGGTGAAGCCTGTAAAGCAAAAACTGAGAAAAATGCATCCCCATATTGCCCTCCTGGTCAAGGAAGAACTCAAGAAATTGTTAGACGTAGGGTTCATCAGGGCCATAGATTACCCCGAATGGATATCAAACATCGTGCTAGTGTCTAAACTAGATGGCAGAGTTCGACTATGCAATGATTTTAGAGACTTAAACAAAGCATGCCGCAAAGATGACTTTCCCTTGCCTAACATCGATATCATAGTCGACCTCACGGCAGGACATACAATGCTGTCACTTATGGATGGATTCTCAGGGTACAACCAGATCAAAATAGCACCAGAGGATCAGCACAAAACCGCTTTCACTTGTCCATGGGGTACCTTTTGCTGGAATGTCATGCCATTTGGGCTGAAAAATGCAGGTGCTACATATCAGCGGGCCATGACAACTATATTTCATGACATGATGCATGTGACTATGGAAGATATGTTGACGACATCTTGGCAAAATCACTCACCAGGGACTCACACCTGGACACATTAGAGAAAGTCTTCCAACGGCTAGACCAATTCCAAGTAAAATTGAACCCGAAGAAATGTGTGTTTGGGGTAACATCGGGCAAGCTGCTAGGCTTCATCGTGTCAGCAAATGGCATAGAGGTAGACCCGGCCAAGGTCAAAGCAATCATGGACATGCCTCCGCCCAAAATTCTAACACAGTTGAGATCCTTACAGGGCAAGCTACAGGCCATCCGCAGGTTCATCTCACAGCTGGCAGACAAGTGCCACCCTTTTAGCCATCTCCTACATAAGAACGTTCCATTTAAATGGGATGAGCAGTGCGAAGAGGCATTCAACAAGCTCAAGGAGTACATCATGAATCCTCCTATACTCATGCCTCCGATCCAAGGAAAACCTTTGATTCTCTACATATCTGCTACACCTACTGCTCTTGGGGCTCTCCTAGCGCATCAAGACTATGAGAACAAGGAAAGAGCTGTGTACTACATCAGTCGAACCTTAGTGGGCTACGAGTTGCAGTACTCACAGGTGGAACATTCATGCCTTGCGGTGGTTTTTGCCTCACAAAAACTCTGACACTACATGTTGGCACATCCTGTCAAACTCATTGCCAAGATCGACCCACTAAAATATCTTCTCAGCAAAGTAGCTCTCACAGGTCGACTAGCCAAATGGGTTATGCTTCTTAGCGAATATGATGTAGAGTATGTGGACAGAAAAGCCATCAAGGGGCAAATCATCACTGACCAACTAGCTGAGGCACCATTACAGGACACTTCACCAATGCAGTTTGAGTTCCCCGATGAATCTTTATTCACTCTGTCAACATCTCCTTGGAAACTCTACTTCGACGGGTCTTACACCAACCATGGATCGGGGGCAGGTATCTTGTTCATCACTGCCCAAGGCGACACAATTCCAAAGTCCTACAGGTTGTTATTTCCATGCACTAACAATATAGCAGAGTATGAGGCTTTGGTAATTGGTCTCAAGATGGCCACTGAGTGGAAAATCCAAGCACTATGTGTCTACGGTGATTCTCAGCTTGTCATAAACCAGGTCAACGACGAGTATCAGACCAAAGATGAGAAGCTCATCCCATACAAGTGAATGGTCGACGACCTCAAAGAACATTTTGGGACCATCTCGTTTGAGCAAATACCCAGGATAGAGAACAAAGCAGCCGATGCAATGGCGACCATAGCCTTTCTTCTTGAGATACCTGAACATGAGTCACGGTATGAGTTCTTAGTAGAAACAATTCGACAGCCGGCTTATGATCTCCTCGAAACCCATTCCATTTGCTACCTAGTAGGATCTGATTCACCTTGGTACGGTAAGACCTACACTTACCTCAAGGACAATGTCCTTCCTTTGGACCTCTCTTCCAACCAAAAATGAACTTTCATCCGACAAGCCTCCCGTTACACCATTATCGCCAATACCCTTTACTGACGTGGTCTGGATAGTACTTTACTCCATTGTCTAGAACAAGAAGAATCTGTAACTGCCTTGCGAGACGTGCACGAAGGGATCTGTGGAACACACTCTAGCGGTCCTTCCTTAGCTAAGAAACTCATGCGTTTGGGTTATTACTGGCCCAATATGGAAATGGATTCATATCAGTTCGTCAAAAAGTGCAAACAGTGCCAGATACATGGGAACCTGATTCATGCACCTGCTCAGGAGTTGAGACCTCTAACGACACCCTGGCCCTTTTGCCAGTGGGGACTTGACCTCATGGGAAAGATTCATCTGCCCTCTTCCAATGGCCATAAATTCATCATAACCGCCACTGAGTACTTTACAAAGTGGATTGAAGCCGTTCCCTTATCAACCGTCACAGGAAAGCAAATTTCCTCTTTCATTCTGAATTACATTATCTGCCGATATGGCATCCCTTCATCCATCATAACGGATAACGGGAGACCCTTCAAAAATTAGGATGTCCAGGAACTTTGTGAACGTTTCAAGATCCAACATCGCTTCTCCACTCCATATTACCCCCAAGGTAACGGCCAAGCTGAGGCATCGAACAAAACCATTCTGAAAATCCTAAAGAAGACTGTCAATGAAGCTGGTCGCGATTGGCACGTCCAACTCATTCCCGCTCTGTGGGCCTATCGAACCAGCATACGCACTCCCACATGTGCTACACCCTACGCCCTCGTCTATGGTTCCGAAGCCATCCTTCCCATTGAGGTCAAACTCCCATCCCTTCGGGTGTCATTGAAAGGTCTCATATCAGACGAAGAGTACAGAGTCTCCAGACTACAAGAGCTAGAACTGCTAGAGGAAAGGCGCCAGAAAGCTTTTGACCATCTCAAAGCCTATCAACAGATGATGTCAAGAAGCTACAACCACAAGGTTAGACCAAGATGCTTCAAGGTTGGGGACCTCGTCCTAAGAGAGAACCCTCGCAATCAGCAGGATAGAGAAAAGAGAGGTAAGTTCGAGCCTAACTGGCTTGGACCCTATGTAATTGTAGCGGCTTACGGATTGGGGGCATATTAGTTGGCCACATCAGAAGGTGAGTTGTTTGATGACCCAATCAACAGCATGCACCTTCGCCGGTTCTATACCTAAGAGAACCCCAGTGCAAGGGGGTACAATAAAGTCAAAAAATCAAAAAATCAAAAAAATCAAAAAAGTTACAAAGAGAAAATACAAAAAAATTAGAAAAAATAGCAAGCATACAAAAAAATCATCCTTCGGTGAAAACCTGGAAAACAAGCGCCTTGGATAGGTATCATGATGAAAACCTGGCAATCAGGCGTCATGTTACTTTCTAGCTTCTCGTCCAAATAAAAGCAAGTGATGAAAACCTGGTAAACAGGCATTACTTGTGATGGACCGCATTCTCCATCTTTGGAAATCCAATCCCCTTGAGCCCATTCTCCCTCTATTTTCCCCATTCGACCCATATCCATCCCACAATAAACGCTTGACAGTTACCTATCATGGCTTGATACTCACCTTATGGCCTTGTCAACCAAGGTTTTGTCCCATACCGTCTCCTCGAAGTGAGCCTAGCGTAGTGTCTCTCGTCAGTGTTTGTGGTCCGAATCCGTGAACTACGTTGCCTCTGCGCCGTCACGTAGGCAAGGCCATTATTCTAATGCGCCCCCGAGGCTTCCATCTCTCCCAAAGTCCCATTCGTCTCCTTTCTTGTCTTCATTCTTGTCATCTTTCTTCTAGTCCATCCGTGGTCCATTAGGGTTTACCCCGAACTACGTTGCCTCTGCGTCGTCACGTAGGCAAGGCCATTTAGCAATGAGCCCCCGAGGCACTAGGTCAGTCCCTTAGGGTCCGTCGTCTCAATAAGGATTGTGCAACCTTCTCATCAAGTAAGAAAATGCAAGCAAACATCCGCACTTCAAGCAGACATCTCGACAATGAGCATCTTAACTTATCCAATGCAAAGCAAATACCCAAGGTCTTCTACAATGATTTTATGCAAATTAAGGCAAGAAATAAACACATGTCAATGCAAATATGCTTTTGTAGATTGGAACCTAGGGTTAAGTTACAGAGTCTTGGTTTTTGCTAGCATACCTTCCTATGCTACTCAAGGATGCCAAAAGCTAGAGATGCTATGATGGGGGCATGATTACTTTCTTTGTTTGTTGTTTGTGGATTAAACTTTAGTAATGCGACGCCTTGTCTAAGGACATGATCAGCAAAAGATCATCGAGGACATCTAAGGCCTTACATGAATGGGGGCAATCCTTGCTTGTTGAAACGCAAGAAGTACTCAGGTCATCTAGATTCAATTTTGACTAGATGCTTGTATTAACTTGCTCAATCACACTCCATGTAAGCGATACTCAGGTCATCTCGGTTCAATTATACCTAGATGCTTGTATTCACTTACAACATTTCAAAAAAGTACCAAAAACAAAATGCCCAATGATGAAATAAAGCAATCTAAAAGCAAAACATCCGTCCTATATCCATACACCCATCCATACAATCCTCATTATTCAAACTATGCAGAGTAACGATATCAAGAAAAGTTCCTAAGTCATTCTTTCGCAACCATTCCTCTATCCATCATGTCATTCTTATGTCGATAGAGTACATTTGGACGTCACAAAAACAAGGCATATAGGAGCATATCACATCATTCGTAGAAACTAGTCATGCACATGATTAGGTTAGTAGAATGCACCATCCAATGCATTAGGTCACCAATACATTTGCATCACATCTTAATCTTAAAAACCCAGAAAATCAAACAACATAGCTAAGTGCATCACATATATAGTTACATCACCACATAGTACTCATGTTACAACTGCATACATTCAAAGCATTAGCTAAGTGCATCACATATATAGTTACATCACCACATAGTACTCATGTTACAACTGCATACATTCAAAGCATTACATCATATAAACATCCAGTAGCATCTCACATATCTATACAGCATCATAACATAGAAATCATGTTCCATACACACATCTGCATTAGCTCATTTAGACACCACACATACAGTTACATCATAACATAGAAATCATGTTTCATATACATACATTTGCATCATCACATAGACATCATATTACATTTTGCATTCATTTGTCACATTAGATCATATAGATATCATATAGCAGCATATCAAAGTATTTCTCATATAGCATCATATAGACCATCTAAACTATGCAATAGAATCACATCATACAATAGAAGTAAAATCATCATCTCATAACACATGCAATAGATACCCAAAGCTGCATCATCATCCATACTATCATATACAAAGAGGTCCAAATGTACAATATCACCATCTCTCTCAAAATCAAAGTGTCATATACAATATGCGTCTAAATAGACAGTGATACATGTCCCAAAATGTACAAAATCTGATCTGTGTCTACCCCTGCTGCTGTGGGCCACCACTGCCAGCTCCTGACTGCTGAGGTCCCATCACGGATGCCCCTGACTGCGAAGGACCTGCTCTGTGAGCCACCCCAGACTGACTCCTGAAACTCCCTGCCCTCTGGCTCGACGCCACGGCACCATGGTACAAGCCTCGGTAGTACTGTGCCTGCTGCTGCGCTCTGGCTAGGTCTGTCTGCGCCTGTGCCAACTGCGTCTGCAACTAGCCTACCTGTGCCTGTGCCTGCTGCACCTGCCCAACCAGAAACGAGCTCGCTGCATTTGTCCCCATGGCAGCCACTGCTGTGTCCCTCTCTACTCGGATAAGGCGTACCCGGGCATCTGCCATGTCTCGCTCGCGAGTCAAACCAGCGATCACCGCTGCGTCTGTATCTCGCCTCCTCTCCACTCTCCTCAGCTGTGCCTGCAGCTCTCGCACCTGTCCCCTCAGGCTGGCTATAGTCCTCTCATGTGCCTCACCCTGCACTGGCCCCTGTGCTGCCTCTGCCTGTCCTAGCCCCTGCTGCTGTGGCACCTGCTGCTACGGCACCTGCTGCTGCGGCACCTGCTGCTATGGTACCTGCTGCTGTGGTACCCGCTGGGGTGGTGGCATCTGTGCCTGCTGCTGCACCTGCTGCTGTACCTCTCCCTGTCCTGGCACTGCCTGCCCAGCCTGATCTATCCTCCTCCGCTGCCTCGGCCTCTCTGCAGCCCGGCCACCCCATCCTCGTCCTCCTCTAGCTGCCCTCTGCCCTGGGCCAACCTCTCCCTCCTCCTTTGAGTCCGCCTCATCAATACGAGGCACCAGCATGCCAGGTCTTGAATATCTCAGGAATGGATGTGCAGTAATCCAGTCCTCATACTCCTGTGTAACCCCCGCATCCGCTATCTCTCGCCTCATGTCCCATGCCACATAAGGCAACTGCTGGAACTCTGCTAGAGCCTCCTCATAAGAAGCCATCGGCCCCCATCGGACCCTCTCTGCATGTGTCCGGGCAAACATGGCCTATCCCTATGGCATGCCCTGTCTCCTGCCGAACTGTCTCAGCACTCGGCCCACCATCTGCCTCTCCAGTATGTGCCGTGTCCGGCCTATCAACCACCTGGTCTAAAAGTAGTAGGGTAGCTCATCTCCCTCGTCATCCCAGGGCTCGCAATCCAGATATGGTCGCCAGACGACCACATCTACCCCATCCAAAGTATGCCGCCAGTACTCTAGCTTCCCCAGCCTGTGCTGGGAAATCACTCCTACATAGCCATAGCAGTATGGCTCTCCTCGCTGCCTCGCAAAGACGCACACCGGCCTGGTCACCGCTATGTGCTCCCACAGCCAAAACTGTAACAGCAACACCCTAGCCGATAGACTCGTGCTACGATGGTAAACCACCTGATGCATGTCGTGATAAAGGTGGGCCAGCACGCAAGGTCCCCATGTATATCGGGTGCCCTCAGTCAGCATCCGCTCCATGATCCTGCCCCATCCAATGGGGAACCCATGCGATCTCCTGTCCGGGCATACAATGCCCGCAATCAGTCCAGCCACAATCCCAGGGAAGTAGTCATAACAGTCATAGATATCCTGCCACGGGATGACCTGTCCCACCAGCTCGGGATCGTCAAATACTCGCTGACACTCGGCAAGTCCCGCGTCCCGCTGTGCGTCATACTCCACTAACTTGCCTACCACGGGCAAGTGCAGTATCCTGTAGACATCCTCCAGCGTCATGGTCATCTCTCCAGTGGGGAAGTGGAAGGTCCCGTCCTCGCTGTGGAATCTCTCCACAGCAGCTGTCAATAGTCCTCGGTTCGCCTGCACCTCAGGCATAAAGCAAACGTAATCTAAACCCATGGCACCAAGTGCCACTCTGTCAGCCTCCATCAGCATGTATCTCTACAATAAAGGCATGGGGAACGTCTCCCTCGACTGCAGAGTCTCTCTATCTCCTCCTGCAAACACGCAAAACAAGGCGTCAGTCTCAAGCTACATATACCATACTCAACATATCTATTGAACTATATCAACTAAACTTAGCATTTCAAATTGATCAAAATAGCACACTACATCTCTTGACTAGATTCCTGCAATCTCGGAGATAGCTCATCGATTCCTGCGTCAAACAGGACGCTAATCGAATCAATTTGGCTAAGTAATTTGCCCTCTCGAGCAAATGCGCCACTACAGGTGGTAAAAGCACCATTTCTGGTATATGCGCCGCAATAATCAACATATGCGCCGCAAAATTGCATATGCGCCACTACAAGGCACATATGCGCTGTTCTAACGCATGCGCCGCAGAAATCCATGTATGCACCGCGAAATTACAGATGCGCCGCAGGAAGTCACATATGCGCAACTTTATCAAATGCGCTGCTACATTTCACATATGCGCGGCAAAAATACAAAAGCACCGCCAAATTGCACATGCGCAGCTAGAATGCACAAAAGCGCAACTTTAACGCATGCACCGCCGAAACAGACATATGCGCCGTGAAAAAGCAAATGCGCAGCTTCACGAGGCATATGCGCCATTCTGTGTTTCGGCGCATCTATTTCACCTATTTTCTACGTGCATTTATGACACCTAAACTCGACCCTAGGAGAAATTTTTCGAAGCACATACCGGGGGTCCTGCCTCTGCTGGCCGCCCGAATCGTCGGACTCGCTCGAATCGGTGCTCCTCGCGTGGAATGTCTACTGCTCTGGCTGCCATGCTGCTCTAAGTTTGCTCTGAGCTCTCTTTCTCCAATCCAGATCAACCAAGTGTGCAAATGACTATTCTTGTGGACCCAGCTCCTATTTATAGCCTCCAAACCCTAATTCTGGCTAGGTGATGACTGTGACTACTTCCCGTGTCCGTTTTTTCTCCCGTTTTCTTCCCGCATCCCTGACCGCGTCCCTTTTCCTCCAACCTATCCTAACCCCTTCCTCGTCGTGAGATCGTCCGTCTCCAAAACTTTCGCTCCAATCTCCCGAGGGGGCATCCTATCATCATTTAACCTGTACCAGGGGCAAACTGGGGCATGTATCATCATTCAGACTATCAATTTCTTTGAAGCAACGCTGTAAACTACATTGCATCAAAGAGGGGCAAAATGTATACGCCTAAAAATGACACAAATCATCCTAAATAAATATTCTAAATATTTATTCCATTCTTCTATTAATTAAATAAATATTCCAAATTTATTTAATCAATTCACTATCTCACAATTAAATAAATTCTATTTATTTAATTAAAATTCTTCTAAAGTCCTTCACAATTAAATAATCATAAATTATTTAATTAAGCCTAATTCCTCTATCCTAAAGTTCTAAATTCAAAATTCCACATCACCTTTACACCTCACCTTGTCCACCTCATCAGGTTGCACATGTAATTAAATATATTTAATATTTAATTGCCTTATTTTCCCTCACCCACATGGCCTATTTCTTCTCCAATCAGAGGTCAGTTAACCAATCAATCAAATCTGTTAACTAACCTGTCAGTTGAGTCAAATCCTCAATCAATCCAGTCAGTTCCACAATCCACTCTTCTAACTGATCAATCAATTTTGTTAACAGACCAGTCAATGGAGTTAACTCTCCAATCAGTCTTGTCACATCCCACCTTTCATGATGGAGCTGGGACACTTGGCACGTTTCCACTGGTTGCACATTCCTCAACCATCCTCAGCCATTGATCTTCATATCTCCTCTCAACCGTTGATTCCTATTCCTCCGAGTCTATAAATGAAGCTTCATCCCTCCATTCTAATCATCCAGGCTTTTGACATCGTTACTCTGCAGAAATATCACCAGCGCGCCTTTGGCACCCATTTGTCATCTACAAGCTTGAGATCACCATTGTTGCATTGGAGCTCACCTTCATTGCACATCACACCATAGCCGTTCACCATCGACTTCCTCAAACAGCTTTAAAAGATTGCACTCTCTGAGGGCTCATCTCATCTGCGAAAGGACGATTCGTGATAGGCGAACAACAGAAGTTTCAAAACGGAAGAGGTTTGTTGTGTTTGTTCATTGCTTTGTTTATTTGGATCTTCTTTGTTTCTCTATTCTGTTGATGTTTGGGTCATCTATTATTCATTTGATTGATCACTATTTTACCCTCACAGAATCAATGTAAATCTACATCAAAACAATCAACAATGTGCCAAATTCAATAAAAACATGAGTTCACCAAAATGTAAAGGGTAAAATTTTGATTGTTTTGTTTTAGCGTCAGAATCCTCCTTTCACCAAATACATTCAAGGACCTTAAGATTGAATGGCAGAGCACTATCAGGTCCTTGGTCACTTACAAATGTAGGGAAGCATGGATTAGGGTATTTGATTATCAATTTTCCTTCTCTTATGCTCAATTATCCATCAAACCCCTAATTATACAAAAATGACAGTAAATAGGTGAATAACAAAAAATGCCTCTATAGAAAGCTACAAAATTACAAATGACTATGCACTTATTTTTGGGGTTCTGAGATGGAAAAGTCAAGGACAAAAGAGTGGGTGCCCAAGTCAAATGCCCTACTTTTTGTTGGGATTTGTGGAGAAGATCTGCAACCTATTCCTATTGCACCGAAGATTTTTCCATCATGAAACTTCAAAGACTAATGAGCGGGTGCCCAAGTCTAGGGTGTCCTTTTTTCTACTGTTCTGCAATTCTGACACTCCAACATGCCCTCTTACAACTTCACTTTGTCTTCATCATCAACTTGTAACCTACAATAATAAAACTTTGGGAAGGGGGTTGTGGTGTTTAGGAGCTTGCCTCAATCAAGCCCCAGAAGGACACTTAAGTCTTCCAAACACCTTTGTCAGATAGAGAGTGCATGCCTAGGGAGGTAGAGGCAAAAACCAAATGAAATAATGATCACAAACACAATATAATATCACCTTGTAGTGAAGATCTCATGGGAAGAAGATGCTCTTCATTCCATGATGAAATGGATGCTCAAATCTGCAAACACAAACACATAAACCAGACAAATATGCTCTTGCAACACAATGAAAGCCTTGAATCACCTTGAGAGCACAATAGCTTGCTAGTAATCATCTAATTGAAATCTAGGTTTACAAATCAATGCCTAAACATGCTTTTATATGCAACTACAAACACTCC
This sequence comes from Cunninghamia lanceolata, assembly GCA_027924645.1. Taxonomy (NCBI): domain Eukaryota; kingdom Viridiplantae; phylum Streptophyta; class Pinopsida; order Cupressales; family Cupressaceae; genus Cunninghamia; species Cunninghamia lanceolata. The sequence goes on from BSBN01000030.1 coordinate 5,909,810, forward strand.
TACCAATATTTTTGTAATTCAAACTTACCATGTCAGCATAGGACCCAAATAACAGTCACAAGCTGACACCCAAAAATTGGGACTACCCCAAAATAGGGTAGGGCTATGGCATGGGTGGCCAAGTCATCCCTCCTTATTTTAGGTAGGATCAAGCTTAAGGGGAGCTCCTAGGTCCCATTTGTCATGTTACCAAGGGGTTATTCCATCGGGATGCCAAATTATGATGTAAGATGTCCTAAATGTACACTACATACCCAAGAGCTAAACCTTATGAGGGAAAAGCTCCCAATGGGACATTTTCTGATGTTACATTTAGCCCCCCTTGTAATATATGTATAAATGCAAGGCCAATACATGCATTAAAGTAAGGTCACAAACACAACAAACATGCCAAGCATGGAGAAGACATGCCAATCACACAGAAGACAGTAATAGGCACGTAAAACACAGAGAAGACATTTACAGTCACACAGAACATGGAGAAGACAGTAAATGTATAGAACAAACATTAATGCATTGAAGACAGGAATAATTTTTTCTCTTTTCTTTTTCTCATATATATGAAATGCAGATGCAAGTACTGGAAACTAAACAAACCTCCCATAATGTAGGAAGCACTCATCGAGCTAGTCTTTAGACTACATATAAGGGGCAACACACATGTAAGACACGCAAAACCTCTCAAAATGTAGGAAGCACTCATCAAACTAGTATTTAGACTACATATGGGGCAACAAACATGCCAAACAAAGCAAGCACACCAAACACACATACTTGAAGACACAAAGAAAACACAGTAGACAAGCGATGGAGTGTTCCTATTTCTAGGTTCAACACCATCTCAGGTACATTACATGCATACACCGATGGTTGGGGTTCACCACAACAATTGCCGAACACACTTAATGGTTGAGTTAGTCACAGAACCACTCCCCGCCTCTGCAAAGGACTTTTGAAAATGATAGGATGATGCAATCTACTCTGAGAAATACACCAACCCTACCTCCACAGAGGGCTTAAAAAAAAGGATATGTTTGATATCCCACCTCCATAGAGGGCTTATATGATTGATTGCAAACAAACTCAGGATGCAGGAAGCATTCATCGAGCTAGTCTTTAAACTACATCTGAGGACAAGCACATTGCTAAGATCTACAACAGACAACTTACCTTATATATGCCCCCACCTTAAGGTGGTTGATATCAGGTATCGATATCAAGTATGTTAAGGTAGGAGTAAAACACACAAGGGAACACCAACTTTCACAAAGCCCATGCCCCCCAGAGGTGACATGTATTTTACGATTTCCAAATGTTCCCACAAACACATCCCAACAAGAAACATGTTAGTGTCTGCAATATCATGATAAACAACAACATCAATGCATATGATTAAATACACAAAGAACCAAGGTTATACTACAAATTCATAGTTTGAGGATAACTATGGGGCTATATCATGAAGCTCTCCAAATCGAGCACCACCGAGGCTAGATTCAAAAACAAAGGTGCACATAGAAGCAACATTGTTAAGGTTTGTAAATGCGATAGAAACATCATCAAAGTCACTATGTAGAAAGCACGAGTGCTTCCACTAGCCAAGCATCGGATAAAATATACAACCCCATCGTCATATTAGGAACTAAGTCCTTTTTTTGATTTCTCTTGAAAGGGACACTAGGTCTACATCAGTATAAATATTTTTTGTCATTCACCCGCTAGATGGAAACACTAGAGGAAGGGAAACAATAAATAGGAGAGGAGAAACAAGTGTCTTAGGGACAATCACATAGGAGGGTGCCCCTAGGTCAGCAACTGCAACGCTATGTCCATAAGACTCAACACACAATAATGAAATCAAAGAGAGAGGCAATATAGAATAATGATGATACAAATAGAAGGTCACAATAGAGGTAGTCTCCTGATATCCCGGACCTTACAAGAGAATCAAGGGTCATCCTAGGAGGCCTAAACAACAAATAACACATCACAGGGGAAGCACATTACTAGAGAGATCAAGGGTTAGAGATACTTACCTGTATGGATACCATCATTAAGAACATACATATCTAGGATATTTGTTATGTTGTTTTGATCTTGTTGAACTAACATTAAGTGTAGGGCAATGGGAGGCTTTCTTCTCTTTAAAAGGGTTATATCCAATGCTGATTCAGTAATGTGTTAAAGCGGATTCTATAGGTACTCAAATCCCTTGTTCATTTAGACCACATCCCTTACCTACATATTCACAATTGTTATAAAGGATTTTAAATCCTCAACCATAAAGGGATGTCATTTCCTTAGAAGATGGTGAGGCTTCGTAGGTGTCATAATTTGTAGTGTAAGTGAGAGTATTGTTTTTATTTTCTACCAAGGGGACTTTAGGTTTCTTACGTGCTTCAAAAGATTGCTTAGGTGAGATTGATGCCACTTTTGATGTATCAAGGGTATTAATTTTGCATTCCCCTATACTACAAGGATTAAAATCTAATGAGCCCCAATTATCACCAAAGAGTGTATTTGATGGTATAGAATCTTTCACAACATCATTCATGGTGAGAGGCTTTGATGAATTGTTTAAGCTCATATGATTGTAAACTAGTTTTTGCATTTCAATATGTAAACAGTTATCTAGTTTAGGATCAACATGAATAGTATGAAGTGTACCTTTGAATATAAATTTGATTAAATGATGCAGGGTGGAAGGAAGTGCCCCTAATGGATGAATCCAAGGTCTACCAAGAATCATGTTGTAAGATAAAGAACAAGGCATGACATGAATTAGGGTAGGCACAAGCATAGATCCTACTTGTATAGGTAGAGTTCAAGTACCCATGGAGTGTCGTCCAACATTATCAAAGCCACGAATGCTAATGCCATTTGGTTTGATTTGTGATGTGTCAACCTTGATTTTGTGTAGTAGGTCAATGCTACAAACATTAAGAGATGATCCATTGTCAATCATAACTCATTTTACCAATGTTTTTTTATTGTGACAAATATTATTAGAGGATCATATTGGTTTTGAACCTCAATTGACAGTAATTCATGTGGTTGAAAGTGTATATCCATTTTTGTTGCATGCATACTATCCAATATAGCTGCTACATCATTAGGCTTAGTAGTAGGTGGGACAATCACCTTCTGTAAAGCTTCTTGGACCATTCCATGGTATGTAGGTGATGTTTGTACTAAATCCCAAAGGGAGATCTTAGCCGGCATAGTACGAAGCTATTTGACAAGATCATACTCTTGACCACTTTTATGAGTAAGACGAGGTGGTGGGGGGAGCATAGGTTGAGAACATGGAAGAGATATAGGCACATGTGGTGCTTTCTTACTTTGCTTGTTATTACAGGTGTTATATGTGTGAGAAATCATATTGTGGTGTGGTTGTTGTAGCACATTTTGAACACCTTGAACCATAATCACCGGTTTTAAGCTAGAAGTAGAAGTAGGTGCCCCCCACACAATCATCTTAGGAATATTGCTACAAAGTCTATTAACGATTATTGAGTTAACATTATTTCCCTCTTGATTGCTCCCAATATCCATCCCTAAAGTATTTAATGTGAGAGACCTTTTCTCATCCACTAATGCTACATCTTGGCTAGGGAGAGCAATGGGATGAGGAGAAGGTACATCATCATCATCATACTCTGTGGCAGAAAAAGGCTTTTCACTCTCATCTTTCTCATGAGTATTCTTAGAGATAAATTTAGTTAAATATTCTAATATCAAAGGATATGCTCCTATGAATAGTGTGAAGCTATTAAAATCATGTGTATAACAAAGTAATTGCAGCTCATATGTAGAACATATAGAACCATCAATACCAATTGCAGAAGTTACGTGCTCCAGAACATGAGGATTCTCATTAGTGAAATTAGAGAAATTTTCAAAATCTAGGATATACTCATGCAAAGATTTCAGATGTGTATAACATGAAGATACCATAATAAGATGCAAAAACATATTTTAGAAGCTTTCTCAAAAGTATGCAAAAGACCAATGCAAACTATATGCAAAAATGACCTAAAAGACTTGTTTTTTTGTACTTTTTCAATGCAAATATATGAAAGAAAAGGTGTTGTAAGTTATTTTTATTAGGGGAAGTAAATTATAAGTCTATTTTCAGTCCAAGACAGCAATAAAATCCTTCACAACATGCTTTTGATGCAAATCTAGGGTGATGATATGTCAAAACCTAGTGAAAATCAATGAAAAATGCTAGTTTTTTTGTTGAAATTGAATATACGTAAATGCAAATTTTTGAAATATGAATGCAAAAACACACTAATATGCAACACTATATGCAAAATCAGATTTGAATGAGTGCCTAAGATGAGTAGTAAAATCCGAAACAAGACTTTAACTACAAACCCTAGCTTTTGGAATTACTAGGTTATAAGAAAATTTTGAAATTTCCAACAAACCCTAGCAATTTTAATATGAAAAATGCAAATGATTAAATAATGATGAATTTATGTAATTTAAATTAGATCTAGTGAAAATATCAGAAATTAAATTAAATTAAATGAAAATTAATTCAAATTTATTTGAAAATCAAGCTAAAAAATGCCAATTTTTTTTAAATTTTCCAAAATATTCAATTTTTTTGTAAATTTTCAAATGTGCTATGAAAATGAATTTTTGTAATTTAGGTCAGACATAATTTAAAAATCAGAAATTAAATTAAATTAAATGAAAATTAATTCAAATTATTTAAAAATTGAGCCAAAAGTGCCAACAAAAATTTTAATTTTCAAATGCAATGGGATGAACATTAAATAAATGAATAAATTTCAAATCTAATGCAAAAATTTGAAATAGAGTGAAAATTAATTCAAATTAAATCAAAATGCAAGAAAAAAATGCCAATTTTTTTTTTAAAATTTTCAAATGCAATGAGATGAAAATTAAATAAATGAATGAATTTCAAATCTAATGAAAAAATTTGAATTAAAGTGAAAATTAATTCAAATTAATTGAAATTAAATCAAAATGCAAACTAAAAATGCCAATTTGTTTCAAATTTTTCAATTTTTTTTGTAATTTTTCCAATGCAATAAGATGAATGATGAAATGGAATCAATGCAAATCTACAACAAAACAATCAATAAGGTGCCAAATTCAATAAAACATGGATTCACCAAAATGTAAAGGGTAAAATTTAGATTGTTTTGTTTTAGTGTTTGAATCCTCCTTTCACCAAATACATTCAAGGACCTTAGGATTGAGTGGCAGAGCACTATCACACCCTTGGTCACTTACAAATGTAGGGAAGCTTGGATTAGGGTATTTGATTATCAATTTTCCTTCTCTTATGCTCAATTATCCATCAAAACCCTAATTATGCAAAAATGACAGTAAATAGATGAATAATAGAAAATGCCTCTACAGAAAGCTACAAAATTACAAATGACTATGCACTTATTTTTGGGGTTCCAAGGCATAAAATTCATGGATAAAAGAGCGGGTGCCCAAGTCTAATGGCCTGCTTTTTGTCAGGATCTGCAGACAAGATCTACAACATGTTCCTACCGAACTGAAGGTTTTTCCATCATGAAACTTTGAGGACTAATGAGCAGGCACCCAAGTCCAGGGTGTCCTTTTTTTTTCTGTTGCTCTACAATTTTGACACTCCAATATGCCCTCCTGCAACTTCACTTTATCTATATCATCAACTTATAACATGCAATCATAAAACTTTGGGAGGGGGTTGTGGTGTTTAGGAGCTTGCATTAGTCAAGTCCTGGAAGGACACTTAAGTCTTCCAAACACCTTTGTCAGATAGAGAGTGTGTGCCTAGGGAGGTAGAAGAAAAAAACAAATGAAATAATCATCACAAACACAATATAATGTCACCTTGTAGTAAAGATCTCATGGGAGGAAGGTGCTTTTCATTTCATGATGAAATGGATGCTCAAATCTACAAACACAAACACATAAACCACACAAATCTACTCTTGCAAGACAATGAAAGCCTTGAATCACCTTGAGAACACAATAGCTTGCTAGTAATCATCTAATTCAAATCTAGTTTTACAAATGAATGCCTAAACATGCTTTTATATGCAACTACAAACACTCCCACCAAGATTTTCGTAATTCAAACTTACCATGTCGGCATAGGACCAAAATTGGGATTGCCCAAAATAGGGTAGGACTAGGGCACAGGCGCCCAAGTCCTCCCCCCTATTTTGGGCAGGGTCAAGCTTACAGCGTCCCCTAGGTTCCATTTGTCATGTTACCTAGGGCTCATTCCATCAGGATGCCAAATTATGATGTCAGATGTCCTAAATGCACACTACAGACCCGGGAGCTAAACCTTATGAAGGAAAAGCCCCCAAGGGGACATTTTCTGATGTTACACTACCTTATTTCTAAATTATGTAGATAACTCATTCAATTTTTGACATAAAGTTACTTAAGTCTATTTTTCACATTTTCATTGCCAGTTAGGGGTAGTGTTTGGCCCCTCTTGATCCTGCACACACCCAACTTACCATATAACAATACATATGTCCCACACAACTTAGGATAGCCATATCATATATCACAAAAGCACCTCTCTATAAACTATCACTTGCAACACCCAATATCATATGCCACAAAAAAAAATTGATATCCATCCACAATTCTGTAGAGATCCCAACCTTTGATACCGAAACTAAGAGAAGAAGCCATTACCCTTTGATAGTTATCAAAAAATGTCTTATCAATCTTCTATCATTTCTTTATTGCTAACAAGATGGTCACAAGCTGACACCCAAAATTAGGACTGCCCAAAATAGGGTAGGACTAGGGCGCAAGTGCCCAAGTCCTCCCCCCTATTTTGGGTAGGGTCAAGCTTAAGGGATCCCCCTAGGTTCCATTTGTCATGTTACCTAGGGCTCATTCCATTGGGATGCCAAATTATGATGTAAGATGTCCTAAATGCACACTACAGACCTGGGAGCTAAACCTTATGAAGGAAAAGCCCCCAAGGGGACATTTTCTGATGTTACACTACCTTATTTCTAAATTATGTAGATAACTCATTCAATTTTTGACATAAAGTTACTTAAGTCTATTTTTCACATTTTCATTGCCACTTAGGGGTAGTGGTTGGCCTCTCATGATCCTGCACACACCTAAATTACCATATAACAATACATATGTCCCACACAACTTAGGATAGCCATATCATATATCACAAAAGCACCTCTCTATAAACTATCACTTGCAACACCCAATATCATATGCCACTAAAAAAATTGATATCCATCCACAATTCTGTAGAGATCCCAACCTTTGATACCGAAACTAAGAGAAGAAGCCATTACCCTTTGATAGTTATCAAAAAATATCTTATCAATCTTCTATCATTTCTTTATTGCTAACAAGATGCTGATATTATAATTATGACAATTTAACCAAAATCTTCTATGTTCTTAGTAATAATATGCTGGTTTAAAAACTATGAATGAAGTGGAAGATTGCTATCCAAAAGTCACTATTTCCAAAACCCAAATTTTCATAAATTAATATTTACTCAAATTGTTTATAACCACTAATGCTGCTAAAATTTCATATCTAAAATGGATTCCCGTAAATAGTAACCAAGTGACCATCAAATGTCCATCTACTAGAAACTACCACTAGTGCTCATGCCAACTAAGATACCATAACTAATTCATCATGAATAAATTAACTACAAAACCATAGGCACTCTCTGATCCATCCTTAACCCATAGGTTCCCAACAACTCATATGAATTGCTAATGAATCCATAGAGAGGGGGAGTAGAGGGGATATGTATTCCAATGTGACTATGAGGGGGATGCCTCCCCACCTCACCCCAACAACACATATGAACTGCTAATGAATCCATAAAGAGGAGGAGCAGAGGGGATATGTATTCCAATGTGACTATAAGAGGGATGCCTTCCCACCTCACCCCATAATGGGCTACATCCCAAAGGAGGATCCACACCTCATTCAACCCCACACAAGGGAGGCTCTCACCCCACAGGGGAGATCTGCTCCCTACATAACAATAACAACACATATGAATCTCTAGTCTGGAACCCATAAATAAGAGGAAAGAGGGGATAATCATCCCTCTTGGGGGTAAAATAAAATAAATTATGTAAGAGAGGCACCACACTTCTCTCAAACCCCATTACATGAGAGGCTCTCTACCCCTCAGGGGAGATCAGCTCTCAAACATAACAATTTCCTTCCCTAGCACAATACAACTATTCTATCTCAGCACTCAACAAGAAATCACAACCACAAATATATAACACATATTGTCCACCATAACATACAATTATCACAATTGGGTATACATTCATGAATAATTACTAATGTCCACAATACCTTTCTCTCAAGTTGGATACCTTGTATCACAACTAGAGACACAACACACACAAGCTCACTAGTATAATCACAGAATATGACAAAAAAATCACATTCTTGACATAAATCATCTGCCATCCTCAAAAACTTATATTCATAATGATTCACTAAGGAAAATTTATATGTTTAAAGTGATCTAGTAGATTTTTTATTCCAAACAATAATCAATCATGAATTATTTTGGTACAAGACAGTGAGACCCATAAGGCTCCAGAGTTTGATAAATATGGCTTTGATACCAAATGTCATGCCCAAGCTGTTACACTTGAGCATTGAGCGCAAACACACTCAATTATTGATTTTCTGATTAACCAACTCACATGAAATTAGTTTTGTAATGCATGTACTTTGATATTGATAACAACAACTAAACCTATCTCATAGAATTATACATCATAGCTAAACCTTAAAATTTGAAGCATAGGTTCAACATAAATAAATCGGCATAACAATAGAATGACTATATTCATAAATACATGTTACAATTCCATCAGAGTCATGACACCCAATATACAAATTTACTTAATTATGAGACAAATCAACAACAATTCTATTTGAAAGAAACCTCAAACTTGTTGATATCAACTATGAGATCAATTATCCAATTACTTCAAAATGTTTAACATAATCATAATGTATCGATATTATATAGTAACACCTCTATATAGTGAAAGATATCATTAACCATTTCCAAACTAGAAACTAAACATACAATCCTTTTAAGAAATTCCTCCATAAATAAGATAGAAGATAAAAGGTTCATTCTCTTACCATAGTTCTCTTCATTTTATGTTACATTGTCATTAACAATCCCAATTGTTCTCTGAAACCTATAACCAAATGACATCTGCAAAACTAGATACATGATTAGTCTCTTCAGCCAAATGAAATAATCATGATTACACTTCGGAATAAGATGAAAATAAATAGGACTTAAGGGATAGACCTATGACTAGAAGGCTCATCAAGGATGGTCTTGCCTATGTACATGCAAAGGCTTCGTAGTTTGGGGTAACTTGACTTGAAACCACAAGGTTGACTTAAATACATAGATCCATGAAAGCAATGGTATTGCTTAAAAAACTAGATTCGTGATAAGAATTTTAGGATCACTTATTCAAGTCTTAAGAATTATATCATACCATTAGATGAATAAGGTAACATGACAGAAATGATTTAAAACTAAGCCATCACATGATAATTGGTTTATAAGCAACTAGTTGACCAACCATAGATAGACCTTATGTCTCATGATTGTATAAATTATGTGATTAAGGGTAAAGGCTCACTTAAAACATAATAATAACAATTTAATTACTAAGACTCAAATGATAATGCTTATGATTTTTTTGAAGAACAAGACTTATGAAATAATTTAAATTCCTTAAAATACAATCTAACTACTATTGATCCTTCAATATCTAATACAACTAAATAATCCAACAATTCCCTTGTTCAAAGATTTTCTACAACCAATAATTAAATCTTCTTATTATCTTCTATCAAATTCAAATCTATCTCTTCCCATTGTTACCAATACAAGCACACTTTATTCATTTATCTAAAAACAACAATACTAAACATAATATAAATAATATATTAAAAATGAAATGTATTTATTTAACTTAAATTAGTCTCCTCTCCAATCTCAAACATAATTTAGTGATTGAAATAAATTTAAGAATTAGAATAAAATAAAATAATTGGATAAAAATGGTCTTGACATGAAAAACCACTTAGTCGTAAATCTACCATAATGTTCATGTTTCTAAATGGAATTTTAAAATTAAAAATGTTTTGGAAAGGCAAGAGTAAGGGGAATAAAACCCAGAAACCAATTAGAAAAATTCTTTAATATGAGGGGGGCAGTGTTTACTACAATCATCCCTTTCCCTCAAATCAAGATTTAACCCATAAAAAAATTTATTTATTTAGAATTGTGAAGTAATTCCTAACACAATAGTTATCTCTCTCATTCATCAATATAAACTCTCTAAAGCTGATCGATATGACATAAATTTTTACTACAATAGTTAAACATTTATGAATGTGGCTTTGATCCACTTAAATAATACAATAAAAACATTTATAATATGATTACATATTTAATATAAATATATTTATAATATGAATACATTGAGGAAGTATAAACTTATATATGTATAATATGTACACATTATACACACACACACACAATATCTTAACTCTACCAACTCTTATTCTAAGAATCCATTTAACTACCTCTATGCTTATAAAAGAACCCAAGCTTGACCATTTATGATATGAATAGAGAATGATTTGATTAGTCCAAAGTATTCCTTATATTTATAATGAATGATAAAAAATACTAAAACATCAATGATCTATTAATTTTTTTAATTTTGGCATTCAAATAACTAGACAATATATAAATGTATGATTTAACAATTTTTCTTATAAACTAAACAATATAAGGGTTTTAGTTTGACCTTCTTGCACTACATGAATATTCTTGATTCAATATAATTTTTTCATGCAACTAAATACATGAAGGATTATCTAATCACACTCATTGCAAAAAATAAAATATGTAAATTCAGCTAACACTCTTATGTAATGAATGTAATTCATTTTCAACAAAGTAAACTACCAACAAAATCCTAGATTTTTAATTTCTGCTACAACAGTAGTAAAAATACAATAAAGTTATGAATACTTAACCAAATTTAAAACCATAAGATGTTTTAGAAAGATGAAAACAAGGTTCTCATAATGTAGAAACCTGTTTTAAAAAAATATTTCCTATGTAAAGAGAAATTTCATAAGACAACCACGAGTTTTCTTTAAAAAAAATAAAAAATAAATTAAGATAACTAGTGGCGAGTTTTCAAGGACACACCTCAAAAATTTAATTAATGAAGAATACCTATAAATGCCCATTAAGAGACATTACAAAATTCCATAATGTGAGAGCTTCCATCTTATTCAATGGTGTGCTTCCTTTCTTCTACCAAGAGTTCTATTGTTGGTGCAGTCACGGTAGGAGGGTTCACAGAGTGAACTATCTGGACCGTGCAGCAAGAGTAAACACAATGGAAACAACTCAAAGAAAATGGAACAAATGCAGATTTAGTCATTCAATATATCAAAGAATTCAAATACAATCTGGCTAGTAACATGCAGGCTTAGAATTAGGGCTCACAAGCCTGATTACATACATGCACAAGATAAGGCTTTAAAGCTCCCTTCGCACTAAATCTAAACTAAGAATTATGAATCAATTGCTAACTCTTAACTGCTTTCCTAAGGATTCTATTACATCAATATATATCATCTTTGGACCAATAGATTCCTCTGCGTTGGCCAAGAAAGATCATAAATTCCAAAGAAGAGGTGTAACGTGTGAATATAAATAGGTCAAACCTAAATGCATAGAACACTTCCTCAAATGAATGGAACAATGTGTGGACCCTTGGGGAAGGTCGGCCATGAACCACAGGACATTGAATGATGTGTTATTGAGATCCGCAAGTCAAGGAATGATCCGCAAGCCTTCTCCTTTAGCTGATTGTTAGGAACTGTTAGAATGCTCTACTTTGAGAAAACATTTGATCTTTTGATAGCGATAACTTTTCGGTAACATACCAAAAGCTCTAAATTCTTGATATGATGTAGATGAATGAATGTAGATGCCAAGTCCAGATCTGCAAGATGTAAATTACCAAAACCAAACCACAAGTTGAAACTGCTTCTAACTGAACTACCTGAACTAAACTAGAAAATGAAAGAACTAAAATGCAAACAAACTAAAATGCAAATGTTTTTGGTTGATGCAAGATTACTCTTGAACCAGGGATGCTCCTGCATCAGACATCTGGAGTTATTGAAAAGTGAGTCCCTCACTTTGCTGGGGCTAGGGGAAAACCAAGATGGTCCACCTCAACCTAAAAAATCCATGATGAATCTTCTTCTAGTCTACCTTTCCATTTCACAAGATGCTCCTTGTATTGTCTTCCTCTAGTGCTACGTCCAACTTTGCTATCCAAAATGTCTTAAATCTATTCTAGTGCTTGTTGTGGTAACTGCTTCTTCAAGTCTTCTTCCATGTTACTAAACTTTGCTTCATGATACTGAAAAAGATCTGTAATGTTGAAAATAGGTGAAATACCCAATGTCTCTGGTAGATCTACTTCATATACATTTCCTAAATCAAATTTCCTAAGTATCCTACAAGGCCCAAACTTCTTCATCTTTAACTTGTTATATGTCCTAACTGGAAATCTTTCTTTTCTCAAGTACACCATCACTTCATCTCCAACTTCAAATTCCTTATGTCTTCTCTGTTAGATTTAGGGTAGACAACTGAGAGGGGGGTGAATCAATTGTCCAAAAATTTCTTCCAATTAAACACTTAAATCCACTTTGTAATTCAGTAGCATGATAATAAATCAATCATGAAAACATAATGCATTAAATCAAGAGCAGAAACACATTAACACACAAGACACCAAGATTTTGATGTGGAAAACCTGATTAAGGGAAAAACCACGGGGTGATTAACCCAAGATTGTATTCTCTATTAGAAGAATAGAAAGAACAAAATGGCACATGCCAATTGGGTAAGTGAAAAAAGATGGGGGGCCAAAAATTGGCCAAATTATTTTCAAAAAAAAAAAAAAAGTGAGCGCATTTTAACGCGCTCGCGTTATGGCTTGGTAATGATGAGCCTAAGGCTCGTCAAAACCAAGCCATAATGTGCTCGTGTTATAACGCAAGTGCATTTTGACTTGCTATAAATAAAAAAAAAGGTTTCTATATCATTTCATTTCTTTCTTCTCCTCTATGCCTGCGGCCTACAAACCCTAGAAAGTGCGCTCTCATTTTGCAAAACTCAATTCAACAAAAAAACCTTATCGATTCGTCACCAAAATGCCACCACAACATCAAGCACACCAAAGGAGTGAGTTATATTTGTTTTTTTTTTAATTTGTTTCTAAATAGGTAGGTTTGAGTTGATTTTTTATGTATATTTCATTAATTGTCAGGAAATGTTAATGTACCTCCTCCTCCTCCTCCTCAAAATCCACAAAATCCTAAGGAGGAAATACCTACAGAACAACAACCTCCTCCATCCATTCCTTGACATGCCCCTGGAACACAAGAAAATATAATGGGGCAAATTGAAAACAACAAAAAAAAATTGAAGATATAATTGCAAGGTTGAAAGATCCTTCCACTTCAACCTTGCATAGGTCCATGCTTGTTGGATCTCTTGAATCTATGTTATCAAATGTAGATTCAATTAGCAAGAAAATAACTAGTTGGACAGATAAAAGGAGAGATTTTAGAGATTATTATGCAAACAAGCTGTCATACAAAGATGTGAAAAAATTACAAATCACAAAATCAGACTTGTGTTTAATTTTCACAAACCCACAAAAAAATCAACCTCCACCCATTACATGCAAGAGGTTCCTTATCCATTGGTGCAACAACCAAGTGATAAGGGACAATTTTGGGCAGAGGTGGTGGATGGTTTTTGACCATCCTCCATGCAATAATAATGAGGTCCCACAATACTTTTTGAGGAAACTCTACTGCGAGTTTGTCGTCAATAAAGTGCCAAACTATTTTGATATGCGGGACTTCCAGGGTAGAGGTGGGGGGTCAGCACAAGATAGACCAGGGGTACATCTTGACCCACAATGGGTAGTGAGATGAGTAATCAGTAGACTAGCCCATGAGCATGTTTCTATCCCTTCCATTGTGAAGGAGAGTGTTGAGGTTGATACAATTCAGTCCATTAGTGCCTTGACCCAAAGCATCATAGAGCATGTCGGTGGGTTGGGATATAGTGCAAGGAGTAGGGTCCCACCCCATGCTTGTTAGGCTTGTGGGTCAGCCTGTGGTTATGACCCCATGGATAGTCAGGACGTAGGTGCACAGGCTACATCTGCAGCTAAGTAGATGGTGATGACAGATACCCTCCTGAGTGAGACTTTCAGCCTTGATACTCAAGTAAATATTAGCAAGTTTATTGAATTGAATTTATTAAATTTCATTTTTGAAATGCAAGATTAACTAATTTAAATTGATGTTTTTAATGAAATTTTAGGGTCATAGTGTCGATGCAGTTTTTAGTGGTTCTCCACCTGCATTTTATACTAGATCATCTACTGTCGGGGTATGTAACTAGTAAACAATTATAAATATTACATGTGAATAGAATCATTATATAAATAGTATTCTGATATCTAATTTTAGATGTTTAATAGGTTAATATTGCAGATTTCACGGTAACACCTGCCAGCGGTGGTGGACTTCAAAGCTTTACAGATGTAATAAAATAAATAGTTTAATGAATGAATTGTAATTACTAGATTTTTGTATGTGACTTGTGTGCTTAATTGTGTGTACTTCCATGTTTAGATGAACATGTGTGTATGTTAGGAGCCATTATTTGCATCACTATTATAGTTTTGTAATAGAATAATGTTGTTTTATTTCTAGATGATGTAGGCTGCGAAGACACCTCCCCATGTTCATAGGGAAATGGAGCATGGTTTGGCCTCTACAATTCATAGCTCTATGGCATTGACAGGGGTATGAGGCAGATGAGTAAATTTTAATTTACATTCATTGTTATAGTTGTCTATTTTTGAAAAATCAAAAGATTATTGATTTGAAGTTTAATTTCTACCTGGATGGTTTCTATAGGACATGACATCACCATGGCCTATTCCTACTATTGAGGCAAGTGAGGAGATAGATTATATGTTAGCGGTAAGTGATTATTTTGTTAAATGTTTCATTTTTTATAACATGTAATTTCTATATATTAATGTCTATACTTTTTATTGTAACAACTAAAGATGCAGGAAGAACTAAATAGGAGCAACCCTTAGGTTTGTAGTAGACCACCCACATGCGTGTCTCCATCCCCTAGAAGATCAAAGGCTGCTTATGATCTATTCTCTTCACCAGCCAGAGGGGAATGACTTTTTATTGTGTTCCTTTGTTGTATACCTATATGGCATTTGTGGACATATGTTTTGTATTGTATATAGTTGACATTGTATGCCTATATGGCATTCTTGTAAGCCTATATGGCTATTTTGTATATATGTTATACTTATATCGACAGATATTGATGTATGCCTATATGGATATTTGGTTAATACAAATCTTTTTTATTGATGGCGTCCATACTTGCATTATAAATCCACGTTTGAATGGATATTTGTAGATGGCTACTTCAAATACTTAAATTCCAATTATATTACATAGGATGTTTGTTGATCCAATAAGCTAGCTATTGTTATTCAAGTATCACCTAAACCTCATTTTGGAGCTAAAAGATAAAAGTTGTATTTAAAAAAAATGAATCATCATGTTCAACAAAAAATATTAATATTCTTTATGAGTAGCATACAATGTCAACTATATGCAATACAAAAAAATGAATCATCATGTTATTCTTTATGTTTGAGATCCTGAAAATGACTAAGTCTGGTAGCTTGATATCCTGAAACACTAGGATGAATATCCAAGTCATTAGGATGATTGCACCTTGAGAAAAAGTCATTAAGATGAGTGCCTAAAGGAGACTTTCTTAAACATTCAAACATTGAGCAACAAGCATGAAGGGTTAAGGCACAATTTGCAACTCATAAAGCCTCAAAAGGTGTCCAACTTGGAGAGAGCATTCATTTAAGACAAGGTGCCCATTGACACCTGTTCCACCATAAAAGTGTATCTAAGGTGGAAGGAGAACAAGCCTCTAGTAAGTGAAGTGCACCTATTGTCTAAACCACTTCATTATGTCACCCTAGCATGATGAGGAGTATATAAGTCAATAGGAAATGGTGCCTATAATGCAAATGAAGTACTAAGTGGCATTTTCAATAAGCATCAATTCACCTTAAGCTTTCAATAAATACATCAAATTGAGCCCCATAAGCCTAGGCGCCCTTTGCCTTCAAAAGAACCTTGTATTGGCACCTTGGAGAAAATCAACTTACAATGACAAGTCTTGGAGATTTCTCATTTTGGATGATGTCTTTTGAGATTAACTACAATGGTTGAAAGTTGAGATGAGTGGAAAGAACCTATCTTGAACCTTAGGTGCCCTTCATGTAATTTCCCACCATCATGAGCACCTAGATCTAAGAAGGAGTGGATGAAGGATCTTAACATCAAGAAGCATGTTATCAATCAACTTGGAGAAGTCTTTGACAATAATTATGATGAATTGAGTACATGGAAGTAAAGGAAGTACATATCAACTCCAAAGTGTGCCTAATGATCAATAAGAAATTCTTCCAAAGCAAAAGCGCTCATTGTGAATTTTCCTACTAGTTTTGGTGCCTTGAAGTCTAAGTGCATGAAAATCATGAGGATGAGCGCTTAGGGATGAGATAGTCTTCATAAGAGTTTAAATAAGAACATCATCAAAATGTACCTTGGTAGAGAGACTTGAGACCATCATCAAATAAGCCAAAATATCTATCTCCAATCTAGGTGCAAATTCTAGCTCCTCCCAACTCAAATGAGCACCCAAGTTAAAGTCAACTTTAATCTATACAACCCTCAGATTGTGCCTTGATTAAGGAAGGGATTTGAACCTCAAAATTTAATCATCTCAAGACAAAAGCTTCCTTAGACACTTGGCATTTGATTGAAATCATTGAGAATTAGAAAGAACCACCTAAGGATGTAAGGCACACTTTTCACCCATACAAGCCTAAAATTGCGCCTAAGGGAAATAACTTGATTTCATATCAATAGGTGAGTGCCTTGAGAGAAAGGATCACTTTAGGTCATTTTCAATTGTTGAAAGCACAAAAATGATAAAGATAAAGGCAATTGAGTTAGGCACACTTTAGCCTATGAGGACACCTCAATGAGCGCCTTGGGTGAAATTGCATGAGATGACCTTTTGGAGTGAGTGCTTGAAAGATAGAATTCATTCTAAGACATGTCTCATCATTTAGAATTGCAAAATTGCAAGTATAAAGACATTTAAATCTAGGCGCACTCTCCATTAGTACAAACCCATTCTGGCGCCTAAGGGAGAAATTGCATTGAAAGACACCTTTTGAATGAATCTCTTAAGGGAGATTGATCTATTTAAGCCATTACAATTGTTTGAAATCATTTAAAGTGATAAATATGGACCAACTTGTGTTAGGTGCCCTTTGCTCTTCTTTTTACCTATATATGCACCTAGATTTGTAGTAAGATTATTCCATGTTTAAAGAGGATTCTTTTGTGTTATAAAATGTTTATCATGAGGATTGATGTGTTTCTTGGTTTGTATTGTAGGAAGATTAAAGGAAAAGGTAGGAGCAAGAGCTTGGAGTCACCTAGAGTCATCATGTAGCTACTCCAAAGGAGCCTTTCACATTCATTCATGCCAAAGAGTTAAGATGGAAATAATCACTGCCAAGGAAACACCACTTCAAGAGGTAGCTGCTCCAAGAGGTCACAAAAAGATATATTTCAAGTCTTCTTCATCAACGACATCACTAGTTGCATCATGTTCGAAGACTTCCATCTATCACTTCAAGTTCCATTCATCTTCAAGTATCAACTAGATTCTTCATCAATCATTGCTTCAAGATCAGCATGTAGCCATTCCAAAGGAACTTCTCATCATCATCAAGCATTCCAAAGACATCCATTCAATTTCAAGTCCCTCTAATACATTCAAGCCTCCTTGACAAGTCATCTACTTCACATATAAGGGAAAGTGTTATCATCAATATCTACACTTCAAAGGACCTTTCAAGTTGGAACACTTCTTGATCTAACATTCGAAGACATCCATCCAAGCTTCAAGTTCTTTCACAATCTTCAAGTCCAGGAGAAATTGCATCTAGTGAACTCATTAATTGGTGCCTAGGAGGAAAAGACCTTAAACTTACATTATTGAGTCAGTACTTTAGAAATTGAGCCATTCCTAGTTAATTGGAGTCATAAAATATCAAATACAAAGTCAAATTTGACTTAGGCGCCCCTTCATGTAATTTCCCACCATCATGAGTGCCTAGATCTAGGAAGATTATCCAATTGCGCCTAGGAATAAGATACAAGTCCAAGACCTCAAATTTGAGTGCCTATAAGTGTGATGGATTGAAGAAGCTACATTGGCGCCTAAGGGTAAGTTGTATCTAATGACATCACCTAATTGAGCGCCTAGGAGGTATAAAGCTTAACATCGACATGAGGACAAGCGCTTAGTAAAGGAGAGTTTCTCAAACATTTAAACATGTGAATGAAGTCATAGAAATGAACTAAGTCATCTAGGTGCCATTTTCCCCTTGTGTACCCTTACATTTATGCCTAAGAAGAAGTTGCTTCAGTTCATTGGAGTGTTTGAGTATTGAGGATTTCTTAGCAATGCTTTGCAACTTTACACTGCCTCCTTCTGACAATTTTTGGGGCAGAAGAAAACCTTTCACCATGGGCAAACACCTTAGAGATATAAAAACTGAGAGAGGTTATTGTAGAGGCACTCTATGTGATCACATTGCCTCAGACAGGATGTTTCTAAGTGACACGATTTTCAAGTAACATCTCATCAAATATTACTACCTTTTTACACTTTGGACTCTTTAGGGATATTGTCGGTACAATGTAGCTCGAACTGTTTCGACATGTTTGGGTGAAAAAAAAGACCATGCTTAGTGTAAATGTACCCATCCAAACGCGTTGGAATAGTCAATTAGGTCACATTAGGAGTAGGATGAAAGTTACACCCCTTTGCAACTTTACACTGCCTCCTTCTGACAATTTTTGGGGCAGCAGAAAACCTTTCACCACAGGAAAATGTCTCAGAGATATAAAAACTTGAGAGAGGTTATTATAGAGGTACTCTACATAATCGCGTTGCCTTAGATGGAATGTTTCTAAGTGACATGGGTTTCAAGTAACAACTCGTCAAAGATTGCTGCCTTTTTGCACTTTGGACTCTTCAGGGATATCATCGGTACAATGTAGCTTGGACTGTTTCGACATGTTTGGGTGAAAAAAATGACCATGCCTAGCATAAATGTACCCATCTAGATGTGTTGGAATAGTCATTTTGGCCGCATCAGGAGCAGGATGAAAGTTACACCCCTTTGCAACTTTACATTGCCTCCTTCTGACGATTTTTGGGGCAGTAGAAAACCTTTCACCAAGGGCAAATGTCTCAGAGATATTAAAAACTGAGAGAGGTTATTGTAGAGGCACTCTAGGTGATCGCATTTCCTTAGACAAAATGTTTCTAAGTGACACAGTTTTTGAGTAACATCTCGTCAAAGATTGTTGTCTTTTTGCACTTTGGACTCTTCAGGGATATCATTGGTACAATGTAGCTCAGACTATTTTGACATGTTTGGGTGAAAAATAGGACCATGGCTAGAGTAAATGTACCCATTTAGATGCACTAGAATAGTCAGTTTGGTCACATCAGGAGCAGAACGAAAGTTACACCCCTTTACAACTTTACACTGCCTCCTTCTGATGATTTTTGGGGTAGTAGAAAACCTTTCACCACGACCAAATGCCTCAGAGATATAAAAAACCAAGAGAGGTTATTGTAGAGGCACTCTACATGATCATGTTTACTTAGATGGAATGTTTCTAAGTGACATAATTTTTGAGTAACATCTCGTCAAAGATTGCTACCTTTTTGCACTTTGGACTCTTCAGGGATATCGTCGGCACAATGTAGCTCAGACTATTTTGACATGTTTGGGTGAAAAAAAGAACCATACCTAGCCTAAACATACCCATCCAGATGCATTGGAACTGTTAGTTTGGTCACATTAGGAGCAGGACACCAAAAATGCAAAAGTTGCTTTGTGCAACTTAACAACATTGACATTTTTTTTTGCAACATGACTCAAAGACTCAAACTAACCCCAAATGACTCAAAGTGACTTAAAATCACCTTGATTTTGGTGCCTAATGTACATTATAGAGGTCTAGGTGCTCCTTATCATTCAAACATCTTAGATGAGCACCTACGAAAGGAAAAAACTCTAAGTTTCATCATCATGAGCGCCTAATATCAAGAGACTTTAATGGCTCAAACCCTATTCCTAATCCTTATACCCTCCAACCCTATCCCTAATCCTTATACCCTCCACACTCTACTTTAAACCTAATCCCTTAACCCTCAACCCTATTCGTAAACCCTTGACCCTCGAACCTCAACCCTTGACCCTCAATGTCAAACCCTAATCCCTCAACCCTATCCCTAAACCCTAAACCCTAAAGCCGCAACCCTCAACGTCAAATCCTAATCCCTTAACCCTTCACTCTAATCCCTCAACCCTAAACCCTATACCTAAATCCTCAACACTATACCTTAAACCATAATCCCTCAACCCTCAACCCTAAACCTTATCCCTAAACCCTAATCCCTCAACCCTTAACCCTAATCCGTCATCCCTCAAATCTAATCCCTCATCCCTAAACCCTAAATGCTATCCCTATTCCTAAACCCTCAATAGACTCGATACTATACCTTAAACCCTAATCCCTTATCCCTAAAGCCTCCAACCCTATCCCTAATCCTTATACCCTCCACACTCTACTTTAACCCTAATCCCTCAACCCTCAACCCTATCCCTAAACCCTTGACCCTCAAACCTGAACCCTCAACGTCAAACCCCAATCCCTCAACCCTTAACTACGATCCCTTGACCCTCAACCCTATCCCTCAACCCTCAACGTCAAATCCTAATTCCTCAACCCTTCACTCTAATCCCTCAACCCTAAACCCTATCCCTAAACCCTCAACACTATACCTTAAACCCTAATCCCTCAACCCTCAACCCTAAACCTTATCCCTAAACCCTAATCCCTCAACCCTCAACCCTAATCTATCATCTCTCAACTCTAATCCCTCATCCCTAAACCCTAAATGCCATCCCTATTCCTAAACCCTCAACATACTCTATACTATACCTTAAACCCTAATCCCTTATCCTTAAACCCTCCAACCCTATCCCTAATCCTTATACCCTCCACACTCTAACCCTAATCCCTCGACCCTCAACCCTATCCCTAAATCCTTGACCCTCGAACCTCAACCATCAACCCTCAACGTCAAACCCTAATCCCTCAACCCTTAACTATGATCCCTTGACCCTCAACCCTATCCCTAAACCCTAAACCCTAAAGCCTCAACCCTCAACATCAAATCCTAATCCCTCAACCCTTCACTCTAATCCCTCAACCCTAAATGCTATCCCTAAACCCTCAACACTATACATTAAACCCTAATCCCTCAACCCTCAACCCTCAACCTTATCCCTAAACCCTAATCCCTCAACCCTCAACCCTAATCCATCATCCCTCAACTCTAATCCCTCATCCCTAAACCCTAAATGCTATCCATATTCCTAAACCCTCAACAGACTCGATACTATACCTTAAACCCTAATCCCTTATCCCTAATCCTTATACCCTCCACACTCTACTTTAATCCTAATCCCTCGACCCTCAACCCTATCCCTAAACCCTTGACCCTCGAACCTCAACCCTCAACCCTCAACATCAAACCCTAATCCCTCAACCCTTAACTATGATCCCTCAACCCTCAACCCTATCCCTAAACCCTAAAGCCTTAACCCTCAATGTCAAATCCTAATCCCTCAACCCTTCACTCTAATCCTTTAACCCTAAACCCTATCCCTAAACCCTCAACACTATACCTTAAACCCTAATCCCTCAACTCTCAACCCTAAACCTTATCCCTAAACCCTAATCCCTCAACCCTCAACCCTAATCTGTCATCCCTCAACTCTAATCCCTCATCCCTAAACCCTAAATGCTATCCCTATTCCTAAACCCTTAACAAACTTGATACTATACTTTAAACCCTAATCCCTTATCCCTAAACCCTCCAACCCTATCCCTAATCCTTATACCCTCCACACTGTACTTTAACCCTAATCCCTTGACCCTCAATGCTATCCCTAAACCCTTGCCCTCGAACCTCAACCCTCAATGTCAAACCCTAATCCCTCGAACCTCAACCCTATCGCTAAACCCTAAACCCTAAAGCCTTAACCCTCAATGTCAAATCCTAATCCCTCAACCCTTCACTCTAATCCCTCAACCCTAAACCCTATCCCTAAACCCTCAACACTATACCTTAAACCCTAATCCCTCAACCCTAAACCTTATCCCTAAACCCTAATCCCTCAACCCTCAACCCTAATCCGTCATCCCTCAAATCTAATCCCTCATCCCTAAACCCTAAATGATATCCCTATTCCTAAACCCTCAACAGACTTGATATAATACCTTAAACCCTAATCCCTTATCCCTAAACCCTCCAACCCTATCCCTAATCCTTATACCCTCCACACTCTACTTTAACCCTAATCCCTCGATCCTCAACCCTATCCCTAAACCCTTGACCCTCAAACCTCAACCCTCAACCCTCAACGTCAAACCCTAATCCCTCAACCCTATCCCTAAACCCTAAACCCTAAAGCCTCAACCGTCAACGTCAAATCCTAATTCCTCAACCCTTCACTCTAATCCCTCAACCCTAAACCCTCAACACTATACCTTAAACCCTAATCCCTCAACCCTCAACCCTAAACCTTATCCCTAAACCCTAATCCCTCAGCCCTCAACCCTAATCTGTCATCCCTCAACTCTAATCCCTCATCCCTAAACCCTAAACATATCCCTATTCCTAGACCCTCAATGGGCTCAATACTATACCTTAAACCCTAATCCCTTATCCCTAAACCCTCCAACCCTATCCCTTAACCCTAATCCCTCGACCTTCAACCCTATCCTAAAACCCTTAACCCTCAAACCTTAATGTACTCAACCCTCAACATCAAACCCTAATCCCTCTACCCTTAACTCTGATCCCTCAACCCTTAACCCTTAAAACTTGAAACCTAAAACCTATCCCTACACACTCGACACTCGACACTATATCTTAAACCCTAATCCCTTAACCCTCATCCCTAAAGCCTCAACCCTAAATCATTAAACCTTCAACTCTAAACCCTATCCCTCATCCCTCTACCCTCGACACTCTTATTTAACCCTAATCCCTTGACCATTAACCCTATCCCTCAACCTCAACCCTCAACCCTCAACTCTCAACATTAAATCCTAATTCATCAACCCTAAACCCTAATCCCTCAAACCTAAACCCTATCCCTAAACCATCAACCCTCAACACTATACCTTAAACCCTAATCCCTATCCCTCAACCCTTAAACCTTAAAACTTAAACCCTATCCCTACACCCTCAACACTTGACACTATATCTTAAGCCTTAAACCCTCATCCCCAAAGCCTCAACCCTCAATCCTTAAACCTTCAACCCTAAACCCTATTCCTAATACCTCTACCCTCGACACTCTAACCCTAACCTCGACATTAAATGCTAATCTATTAACCCTAAACCCTAATCTGTCAACCCTAAACCCTTAACCCTCAACACTATACCTTAAACCCTAATCGATCAACCCTAAAACCTAATCCCTCAACCCTCAACCCTAAACACTATCAATAAACCCTCAACCCTCGACACTATACCTTAAACCCTATGAGAAAAGCTTTGCATATGGTACATCCACAGTGAGTAATTAACAATTGAAATCAGAAGGATGATCATTAGGAGAAAAGATTTGCATTAGGGTACATCTAAGTTTCTTGCTGTCCACCCCGCACTTAGGGAAGGTAAATTGTTATGAAACAGGCAAATAATCTCCCATTCTTTACTGGCTCTATCCACAAGAACTACTAAACTATACCTTAAACCCTAATCCCTTAACCCTAAACTTTCAACCCTAAACCCTATCCCTAATCCCTCTACCTTCAACACTCTACCTTAAACCTAATCCCTCGACCCTTAACCCTAAATGCTATCCCTAAAGCCTCAACCCTAAACCCTAATCCCTCAAGGTCCTAAACTCTAATCCCTTATCCCTAAACTCTAAATCCTATCCCTAAATGCTCAACCCTCAACCTTAAACCTTAATCACTCAATCCTTATCCACCCCTCTCCTCCCCTATCTGGCTCACTCCCATCTCTACCCTTTTTTTCCATCGACACTATACATACATACATATAGACATACATAGATACGTACATACATATAGGCATATATAGATACATACATACATAAAGGCATACATAGATACATAGATACATACACACATACATGATTAATAGCCTTGACATAAAAAAATTTAAGGGGAACATAATGCGAGCATGTTATAATGCGCTCGTGTTATGTCAAACATGACAAACAACACAGTTTTGCGGAAAAGGAAAAATGCAAAGCAAAACATAACGCGAGCGCATTATAATGTGCTCGTGTTATGTTTTGCTTTGGGAATCCCAAGCCTTAGGCTTGGGATTTTCTTTGAATTTCCAACCCAAAGGCTTGGAGTGCCTTTTGAATAGTCACAAACATGTTTTTCCATATTCTTCAAGATTTCACATAATTTCGTTTGTGCTAACCCTCAGATTTACACATGTTTCAAGGTCGAACAAATTGAACACCTAGGTAATGTTAGGCTTTCTCTTAGCTATTTGACGATGTGATTTTTTTCACATTTTAACAATGTTAAACATTTCATCGTTAATTTCTTTTATTTGTGTGTCCATTTTTGGGCAAAAACCACTGTTTGGTCTTTTTTTCATTGTAAATTAACTATTCATTGAAATTTCAAAAAAATTACATATTTAGAAACTAGACTCCATTCTACAAATATTAAAAAAAGAAAAAAATGATTTTCAATTAGTTTTCAAAATTTATAGGGGTAGCACGGCCAAAATTCTATTTTTTAGGATGTGTCCACTTTGAAAATTAGTAAAAAATTAAATATTCATCAAAAAATTATCAGAAAAATTAGGCATAAACTACATGCTATTAGCTAATTTCTCACTGAAGCAATTTTAAAAATACAAAACAAAAGTTGACCTTTTGAGGGAGACGCAAAACATGCTATGTTATGTTTTTTGACAGAAACAACACCAATTTCTGTGGCTCCCTCTTTTGAACCCCTTAATCTATGCCATTTTAAAAAAAAAATAGTAGTTTAGAGAGTAGACTTGGAACACTATGAACATTGTTTTGGTTGCATCTCCAAATTTTGAGTGTAACTATGCTCAATTTCTCATCCAATGCTAGTATTTCCTGATTTTAGAAAAAAAGTGGCCACTTAAGACCCTTTTTTGGCCCTCCATCTTCTTGTACTTACCCAATTAGGGCTCACTGCTTACAAGAGGCCCACTGCCTATAAGAGACACACTGTCTACAGAATAATAAGTATCACATACTTGAACCGGAGAATAGCATCTTGACCATGCTTGAGTCAGTTCCATTTAAGCCCAATACTTCTGCTCTACCTTTCACTTCTCTCCTCTCTACCACACTCTCATCTTCACAAGATATGTTTGAAATGACTTTACAATCCCTTATTTATACAAGACATTGAATTAGGAATAATCATCTAAGTCGGCAAATATTACAGAGAAAATACATCATGACTAATTACAAAAGACTTCACGTAGATCAACACACTGTCAACCACACAGATCTGAGACTTCAATCTTCATTTAGGAACACACCAATCCTCACATAACATCTTCAAGATCATCTGCAGGATTGTAACTCATCCGGTCAGCCAGAGTTAAGAAGAACATCATCATCCATAAGTTATTCTTCAATTCTGATCTCAAACTCCAATGTGGACCACCAACACAAACTAGATATGATCCAAAGACCTCCACAAGCTTGCTTGAATCACCAAGAACATCCACACTACATCTGCTTACTGAAATCCTTATCTCCTTCATCTGGAACCTCAAGAATATAGTCTGTCATCACTTTCATAATGGAATAGGTACTTGTGGACCTCTAGACCATGAACCAATTGAGTTGTCAATTCACATTGACTTCCTAAACACTTCACCAAATCCGTAAAACAAGATATTTCATTTCTGGATCACACCGGACCTATCTGTGTCACTCTATCACCTTTGAACACCTACCAGAACCAGTTTTACTTAAGTGGCCATAACTTCTTCAGATCTTCATGCAAACCTCTGAAATCTTTTTTGGATCATGTCAAGACACATATCTACAAACTCTTTGAAGCATATCCTTTGATCTACATCTTATCTTAGATCTTTACCTTACTGTCTTCACTGTTCTTCTCTATTCCTGATATGACTAATTTTCTCAATATCCTCAGCAAATAGTTCATCCAATCCTTATCATTAATGCAACAGAAGTATGTTGACATCAATTACAACACCGGTTAGGCCCATACTTGCAACAATCTCCCCCTTTGTCATTGATGGCAACATATGATGTGAAAAATTGTTTTAACCATCAAGACAAGAAATTTTCTTTGCTGACACAACTCCCCTTATCAATCAACAATAATTCACATGTCTTCTCTTCCTTTACTACTCCCCCTTTGGTCAACAACCACTTGTTTTTCACATGTCTTCTCTCCCCCTCTGACATCAATGGCAAAGGGCACATACTTGCAACTCCAACACTTCAGAATCATACCAGCTACTCCCCCTGAGTAGCAGCTTCCCAAACATCAATCTGGACCACAAGATATAACTGTGATATCCACCAAACTGATGCACATCAATGCATCTTAGTTCATCACCGGAGGGGTAATAACCCCTAACTTCTCCCTGAGATACTCAAAAGAGTCCTTAGGTAGAGGTTTAGTAAAGATATCTACAATCTGATCCTTGGAAGGCACAAACTCCAATCTAACCTCATTCTTGTTCACTTGCTCTCTCAAAAAGTGAAACTTGATGGATATATGTTTAGTCTTTGAATGCAAAACTAGATTCTTAGATATATTTATTGCACTTGAATTATCACAGAAGATTGTGATAGGCTCCTCATACTCCACTCCCATGTCTCTTAGCATTTGCTTCATCCACAAAACTTGAGTGCAACTATTTGTTCCTGCAATATATTCTACTTCTGCAGTGGATAGAGATATTGCCTCTTGTTTCTTGCTCAGCCAAGAAGCCAATCTCTTTCCCAAGAAGAATGCTCCACCACTGGTACTCTTCTGGTCATCCACATCTCCTACCCAATCTGCATCTGTATATGCATGAAGAGAGAAATTATGATCTCTAGGATACCACAAATCATACTCAACTGTCCCTTTTAGATACCTAAAAATCTTCTTGATTGCCATGACATGAGATTCTCTAGGATCAGCTTGGAATCTAGTAACAAGACCAACAACATTCATAATATTAGGTCTAGTTTGAGTGAGATACAACAATCCTCCAATCATTGACCTGTACTTTTTCTAATCAGCCTTGGGAGAGTCATCATCTTTGCTCAATTTACATCCAGTTGCCATGGGAGTACTCATTGGTTTTGAGTCTTCCATCCCAAATTTCTTCAACAATTCTTTCACATATTTGGTCTGAGAAATGAAGATTCCTTTCTTAGTTTGAATGATTTGCAGACCCAAGAAGAAATTCATTTCCCCAAGCATGAACATCTCAAATTCACTTTTCATTTGATTTGCAAAAGTTTTGCACATGCTATCTCTTCCTCCAAAAATGATATCATCAACAAATACTTCAACAATCAAGATATTTTCATGATCAATTTTGAAGTACAGATTACTGTCAGCAGTACCTTTGTTGAAACCATTCTTCAAAAGATGCTTATCCAATCTTTCATACCAGGCTCTTGGGGCTTGCTTGAGTCCATATTGTACTTTCTTCAACTTGCAGACCATATCACCATGATTAGACAATTGAAAACCATCCGGTTGCTCAATGTATACTATTAATAACTGAGAGGGGGTGAATCAGTTATCTAAATTATTTCAGCTTTCTAAACTTTCTTAATAATTAGTGCAGCATCAATTCAAACAAGCAAACATAACCATGAAATGGAAATACACATGACACAATATTTTTGATGTGGAAACCCTATTAAGGGAGAAAACCATGGGGTGATTAACCCAAGATTGTATTCTCTGTTAGAAGAATAGGATTACAAAATGGCACTTGCCAATTGGGGCTCACTGCCCGAGCACACTGCTCACAAGAGGCACACTGCCTACAAGAGACACACTGTCTACAATTTATAGAGTGTAATACAATACTTGAACTGATAAGGAGCATCAACATATGCTAGAGTTCAGTTTTGGTTAGGCTATGTACACTGATCTGCTGCACTTCATCTTTCCTCTTCTTTTGTGCTGCTCTTCTTTCACATACTGGACCTTCTTTTCTACTTTTATTTGGCTCTACTGCTTTTCTTCGCACATCACCACAACCACGACACATTTCACAACTAAATCCATCTTATATATATATATGCAAAAGTGATTTCATCACCTTTCTAGTCGGCACTCAAAATAGTTAATATTTACCACAAACTCTGATCTGTCCGCTGAATCCTTGCATACCAAGTAATGCGGATCAAGGATATACTTGTAGAAGTCATCAATCATGTTGGCCAATCATAACTTATGCCTTAATAACCTTTACCATCATCAGTAACACATCCAGAATAATGTCTAATGTTTTGCCAGTCAGTTCTTCCTCTGTCCACACTACCAATTAGGAACCCAATACTCAAGTATTCATATCTTTTCCTTCATCTATCACCAGAGGCTGAATCCTTGGAATATATCACTCAAGGTAGTCCTCTTGACTTGCCCAAATCTGTACTTCACCAAGATACTTCCTCTGAGAGATCCAAACCTGACTGTTGGACCTCACCACATCCTCTGTTCTTGTTTACCAGACCACAACATTCTTCACTCTGATTTTTGGTATAAACACACCATGTCCTGCGGATGTGTGGGATGAACTTTGTTGCCATCAATGACAACAATCATGAATCCATATAGTGTATCTTGCCAACAATCTCCCCCTTTGGCATTGATGGCAACACTTAGTGAAAAATGACTAAGTGTTTACACTATGCTCCCCCTTGGCTGATGCTCTATTTTTATATACATTTTTTGAAGCTCCCCCTTAGTTGGATTCCTCATTTTTCACTACTCCTCATTCCCCCTTTGACATCAATGGCAAAGGGTAGGGTCCGCACACCAAAATTTTCAAAATTTCAACTATACTTGGCCACATAAGTAAATACATATGGCATACTTACATATACTGAAGAATGTCTGCAAAAGTTGTCTTCAATTGGACAAATTCTGTTGCCCAACTTTACTTCATTCTGTCCAAAATTGATATATGACCACTTAACAGGAATGCAAATGCATCTGCCCTTTTTAGATATGTCAGATCACTGGTCTGGGCTGTGATCTGGGCTTCTTTTATGGCCTCATGCATGACCTCTAACTTGGGGATAATTATCCCTCTGAGTGCACCCAACCTGCTTATTCTATTTTTCTTTTCCTTCTACAGCTTCTTGATTTCATTCAAGACTGCAATAGTCTAACATTCTTGATTTATTATGGAGGATGAGAGAGGATCAAAATTCTTTGACAGATTTGTCAGTTTATCCTCTTGTTCTTTTACTTTCTTCTTAATGTCCAATGTTGCTTTGGACCATGATAAACAAAATTTGTACATTTCTCCACCATCTTTAAGAGCATTTTCTAGACTCTTTATCCCAATATTCATATTTCTTCTATCATTAATTATCAACCCTTGTACTTTTGATAATCTTTTTGCAAGAAATTCCTTCCGGACCTTATCTTCTGCTAACTTCTCTAGGGAATCAAAATGTGTGCTAACACTATTGACTAGAGTTTTGAGATTACCAGATGAGCAGGCTGTGGGATCCTTCTGAAATGATGGCATAATCTTTTCTAGCACTCTGGAAGCAGCTTCTATCAACTCACAGTCTTCCATGTAATACTTTAGGTGTTTTTCTTTAGCCTTTGCATTAGCAAATGAAGCTATCTTTATTATCTGTACCAGAGAAAGAGAATCAAAATTAAATGGTCCTTGTAGAAGCTCCGATTCATCAATCTCCATTGTTTCTTTGTTCAAGAATTCTTGGATAGTTTTTGCAGTGTCTCTTGCCAGAGATAGATTTTTCTTCTCTTCTGCATTCTTAGAGCTGTCTCTTGGAGCTTTCTCTCCTTCTACATTCTTACTACTTGCAGTTGTGGTCTTCTCTGTTGAAGTCTTCTCAACTTCTGCAACCTTGGTACTGTCATCTTCTTTTTACTTCACCTCTGCTCCTTTCTCCTATAGTCTTTCTTCTTTAGATCCAGAGACTGTAGGGGAAACCGAAGGAGAGATATTTGTTTGTTCATGAGCCACCTCTTCTGGAGTAGAAGATTCCAAGTCCTTATCCTTTTCTACACCGGTGTCCATGACTTGCTCAGTGGATTCTTTTTCAACACTTGTGACCGAGGGATCAACACCCAAGTCCTCTATAATTGGAATGTTGAATCTTTTGAATTCATTCTGGAGGATCTCTTCTGTCTCTTTTGCAACTTTGTCATTCTCTCCGAGCATAAGTTGATTCATTCTTGCTTTGCTCCTAAACTCATCCTTACAATCTTTGAATATCATATTCATTTTCTTGGGATCGATTGAAGGGTATAGCTGAATTGCTATCTATTCCCAAATTTCTAGGTCTTTGGCTTGGGCATTGTTCTTTCTTATTTCTAGTTCCTTCTCCAAGCTTTTAGGGATCAGAGATATAATTTCAATAAATGCTTTGTTGTAGATATTTAGGTACCTGACTATGGC
Source organism: Cunninghamia lanceolata (assembly GCA_027924645.1). Lineage (NCBI taxonomy): Eukaryota > Viridiplantae > Streptophyta > Pinopsida > Cupressales > Cupressaceae > Cunninghamia > Cunninghamia lanceolata. The sequence goes on from BSBN01000030.1 coordinate 5,940,921, forward strand.
ATCCTACAATATCTTCTGATCTGCTTCACCATAATCATCATAGAACTCAATCATTGGTTGAAGATTTCTGTCCATTGTGACTGATTTGATTATGTCATCAATGTGAAGAGTGGGTTTTTCAACATATTCCTCTGTCTTTTCTTCTTCCTCTTGTCTGATAGAGGGTTCACTGGATGTTTTCTTCTTTTTCTTCATTTTCTTGATTTCTTCATCAGATTCAGTCTCCTCTTCATCCCTTTGACTGGCATAAGCCCTTGTGGCTTTTGTCTTTGTTCTTTTTTCTCCTTTGCCAGATAATTTTGCTTCTAGTTTTGATGGCCTTGAGCTTTTGGTAGTGGTAGGTGCAGATCCCTTTGATGATCTGGTCTGGGTGGAAGACTTCATTGGAACACTTTCCTCACTTTTCTTTTCTACCTTTTTCTTCTCTTCCTTAGCCCTTTCCATCTTTTCCCTATTGGCATCAAGTGCCTCCTTTGATATGCCAAAGCCTTTTGCGACATCTTCAACTTCTCTTCTTACTTTCTTCTTTATTTCCGGTTGTCTAAGTTCCACATGAACTTTTACACTTAGCTCTTCAAAGGTTCCAAACATTTCTGCCTTTGGATCCTTTGGCTGACTTAGCATGTGTTGAACATGCAGCTCCACAATTTGTTCATCAAATTCATACCCCATAGGCATGATCCATACAGTTCTAGGTTCTACTACCTCCATTAGGCACTAATCAGTCTCTACCATAAAACATATTGTGTCTTTGTATTTCTCAACAAGAGACTGGGGAATTCTCTCTCTTGCTTGCATCATGTTCTAAAAATTCTTGAAATATCCCCACAGGGTTGTATTTCTTGCTTTAGCATCCCCAAGCCCATGCAAATAGTCTCTGATTTGGATGGCAACCGATTTGTCATTCTACCATACCCATCCATTGGATCTGGGAAGCTCATTCATGTAATAGAAGAATAGGCAGAGTATCAAGCCACCATACTTGGAGTTCTTCTTATCCTTCTTAATCTTTTGCAGATTTTCCAAAAGTTGGCTTAGAAGAAGTTCACACAGATCATAGTTAGTATTTTCTTTTAGCATTTGATAGGCTGTGTAAACTGCAGTTCCTGGTACTAAATTTTCCCTACTGGAGTGATAAATCTTGTAACCAATTATCATGGATGCAAATTTGACATCCGGTTCAGTGATGTCTTCAATTGTCATAGCTCTCTTGTCAAATTTTGATCCGGTTGCATCACTTATTGTCTGATTCTTAACAGACTTGAGAACAGGTATTCCACTGGATGAGTGCAGACCGGTTATTGCCCTACTTGCATCTTTGGTGATCTTAAATGGTTTATTCAACCATAAGAAATTGTCATGCACTCTACTCAACATATACCAAACCCATTCATCTTCTTCAAAATAGGGGAAATGAATGCACTATGCAAAATGTTTATCCTGGATGGCTTTATATTGAGGTTTAATCTCAAAAGAATCATCTATTAACTGTTTGTGATAGATATCCACTAACTTTGATTCCCCAAATTCTTCAATATTCACGTGTATGTAAACCCTAATGTCTTCTATATGCAATACACCATGCGGAACACTGGAAAATGCTCCTAGAGGATCTACTTCCAAAGATTTGTATGGATGTTTCTTGAATTTGGGGTGAGGCCTATCAAAGATTTTCACAATATTTGGAGTACCCATCATTCAAGGATTGATAGAGAGATATTTGATAACGGAGAATACCTTTTGCGCCTTTCAGTTTCACGGAGTTAGCCGGATCGATTTCTGGATGAATTGACTTTTGTAAAGGATCTTTGATGATCTTGAGAAATTTTGTTGCAAAGCTTCACGTTTTGTTTCTTCTTGAATGCAGAATGAACAAATGCTTAATGAGAAAACCCTTATATTGCTCCGCAAACCCTAATGTTAGGTTGCAATAAATGCTCGACCTAAGTTATTCTGGTTTGCCTTATTCGGATGACTTGAAGAATTGGATCAATCCTGATTGTAAACATCTTGTGGATCATCCAAATCTTAACCATAGTCTTCTTAGATGTTTCTCTTATGAGCCTTTTAATCCGCAACTCTCCTTGTGCCAGTTCCGGCACTAATTGACTAGCTAGGGGAATAAGGTTTTCTTTGTGTCTCCCCCTGAGCCAGAGCTCACTTTTTAATTTCTGAAAGGAATATCAGCACCAGAGTCTGGTGTAGATCCATCCCCTACATTCTCTGTACTTTTCTTCACCCAAATCTTGTTCATCTCACTTTGAACTTCATCCACATTCACTTTTTGTTTTCCCTTATCTTGATTCTGATTATAATATACCAGACCTCTTTTGTCCTGATTCTTGCTTCTACAGAATTTTGCTATATGACCGGATCTATTGCAAATTTGGCAAACAACATTTCTTTGCATATTTGATTGATATCCTCTTGATATGCATTGATTAGCCATATGACCCATTCTATTGCATGCAAAGCATCTACCAGTGAATGAATTATTTATTTGCATATTTCTGCATTCATGAGATTTGTGACCATACCTTTTGTAGTTGAAGCACTATCCATAGAAGGATGTATTAGTCTGATTCATTCTCTTTCTACACTGATTAGCTTTATGACCAAAGTTATTGTAGTTGAGGCAGTATCCATTGAAGGACGGATATCTTTGAGCATTAGGCTATCTTACCGAAGGTCTTCTAGGCCTGTTCCTTGGATTTTCTGATCTAAGATTCTTATGACTGGATCTGAAGCTTTCTCCTTTCTCATATCCCAAATCACACTTGTCATCTACCCTCTTTTGACTTCCAAGAAGAACTTCAAGTTGAGCAGAACTTATCTTGAATTTCTCTTTATATTCATTTGCTGTTTGAAGATCCCTTTTGAGAGAGACAATTTGATCCTCAAGTTTTTCTTCACTATCTTTAGCATCTTCAAGATCAGATTCAAGATGTCTGATAATTCTATCCATCTTGTGCCAATCTTCTGATTTCTCCTTGAGAGATTGTCTTAGATTATCTTCAGTTTTTCTTTTCTCTTCAACCTCTTGGGTAAACTTCATAACTCCTGATTCCATTTCATGTCTTACCATAATGATTTCTTTTGATAACTTTTCACATAACTTGGTTTTCTCCTTCAGATCTTCATTTGTATCATTGGCTTCACCTTGACTTGCCAATTGCTGAAGTAGCTCCTTTCTCTTTTTCATAGAGAGACTTAATTTTTCTTTTAGTTCTCTCATGAAATCATCAGCCTGTTTGAGTCTTTCCTTTAATTCATTGACTTCAGAGTTTGACTGCTCAAGATCATCAAGGGTAGTCTTGAGTTGCTCCATTAAACCATATACCTCCATTTGAATTCCCAGATCTTCCTCAAGCTATTAGACTCTGTTAAGAGGAACTTAGCTCTGATACCAATTGTTGATAACTGAGAGGGGGTGAATCAGTTATCTAAATTATTTCAGCTTTCTGAACTTTCTTACTAATTAGTGCAGCATCAATTCAAACAAGCAAACATAACCATGAAATGGAAATACACATGACACAATATTTTTGACGTGGAAACCCTGTTAAGGGAGAAAACAACGGGGTGATTAGCCCAAGATTGTATTCTCTGTTAGAAGAATAGGATTACAAAATGGCACTTGCCAATTGGGGCTCACTACCTGAGCACATTGCTCACAAGAGGTACACTGCCTACAAGAGACACACTGTCTACAATTTATAAAGAGTGTAATACAATACTTGAACTGATAAGGAGTATCAACATATGCTAGAGTTCAGTTCCAGTTAGGCTCTGTACACTGATCTGCTGCACTTCATCTTTCCTCTTCTTTTGTGTTGCTCTTCTTTCACATACTAGACCTTCTTTTCTGCTTTTATTCCGCTCTACTGCTTTTCTTTGCATATCACCACAACCATGACACATTTCACAACTAAATCCATCTTATATATATACGTAAAAGTGATTTCATCACCTTTCTAGTCAGCACTCGGAATAGTCAATATTTACCACAAACTCTGATCTATCAGCTGAATCCTTGCATACCAAGTAATGCGGATCAAGGATATACTTGTAGAAGTCATCAATCATGTCAGCCAATCATAACTTATGCCTTAATAACCTTTACCATCATCAGTAACACATCCGGAATAATGTCTGATGTTCTGCCAGTCAGTTCTTCCTCTGTCCACACTACCAATCAGGAACCTGATACTCAAGTATTCATATCTTTTTCTTAATCTATCACCGGAGACCGAATCCTTGGAATATATCACTCAAGATAGTCCTCTTGACTTGCCCAAATCCACACTTCACCAAGATACTTCCTCTGAGAGATCAGGACCTGATTGTCGGACCTCACCACATGCTCTGTTCTTGTTTACCGGACCACAACATTCTTCACTCTAACTTCCGGTATAGACACACCATGTCCTGTGGATGTGTGGGATGAACTTTGTTGCCATCAATGACAACAATCATGAATCCATATAGTGTCTCTTGCCAACATATACTTCTTTTTCCAAGTCACCATTCAGGAAGGCAAACTTGACATCCATCTGATATACTTTGAAATCCTTGAAGGCAACAAAAGAAAGAAATAATCAGATTGCTTTAATTCTTGCCACCAGAGCAAAAGTTTCTTCAAAATCAACTCCTATTTGAGAGTAACCCTTGCAGACCAATCTAGCTTTATTTCTGATTACTTCACCAACTTCATTCAATTTGTTCCAGAAGACCCATTTGGTTCCAATCACATTCTTATTTTTAGGTCTAGGAATAAGATCCCATGTGTGATTCTTCTCAATTTGCATTAGATCTTCCTCTATTGCTTTAGTCTAGTTTTCATCATTGCAAGCTTCATTCACTATCTTAGGTTCAACTTTTGAAATCAAATAATACTCTTCTAAATCTTGAGCAATTCTTCTTCTTGTTTGTACCCCTTTGCTTTTATCACCTATGATCTGATCCTCAGAGTGATTCAATCTTACATACCTAGGAACTTTGGGAGTTTCTTGCACTTCTGATTCTTGAACATGCTCATTCAAACTCATCTCTTCTACCTAATTTACCAGATCAGTCTGAATCTAAATTTTAGAAGGGGCTTGGACTCCTTGAATTAGAACAGCATTCTGATCATCTTCATCATATTCATAAAACCTTGAGGGTTTTTCAATTCCTTCATCAACCTTCACATTTGTACTTTCTATAATCTTTCTCAGTCTCTTGTTATAACACCAGTATGCTTTGCTTTGAGTAGAATAACCCAAGAATATTCCTTCATCACTTCTAGCATCAAATTTGCCTAGATCTTCATCTCTTTTAATGTAACATTTGCTACCAAAGACTTGGAAATACTTCATAGTAGGAGTGATGCCAAACCAGAGTTCATAAGGAGTCTTACCGGTATTGCTTCTGATTTGAACTCGATTAAGAGTGTAGACTACAGTGCTCACAACTTCTCTTCAGTAGATCTAAGGAACATTTGCTTCCATCATCATGGTTCTAGATGCTTCTTGGTCTAGTTCTTTCTTTCCACTACTCCATTCTGTTGTGGAGTCCTAGGAGTAGACAATTGTCTTCTTATTCCATGCTTCTCACAGAATTTTATGAACTCACCAGATGTGAATTCTCCACCTCTATCAAACCTTAAACATTTTATGTTCAATCTAGTTTCATTCTCCACCATAGCCTTGAATATTTTGAATTTCTCAAGAGCCTCTAATTTCTCCTTCAGAAAAGTAACCCACATCATCTAGGAGTAGTCATCAGTTAATAGCATGAAGTATCTATCACCTTGAACACTTCTGATTCTTGCCGAACCACATAGATCAGTATGAATTAAGTCCAATAATCCAGTAGAGGACTATTCCTTACTCTTGTATGTGACCCTGCTCTGCTTGCCTAACTGACATTCTTTACACAAGTTGTTAGAAGGTTTCACTAGTCTTGGAAGATCTCTCACAGCCTGGGTGTTTCTTATTTTAATGATATTATCAAAGTTCACATGACACATTCTTCTATGCCACAACCAACTTTGATCAATTTGAATAAATAAACAACTATTACTAGCACCAACCAAGTTGAAGATGTTACCTTTAGTCTGGGTACCCGATGCAATCTCTGTCCCGGAGCTTTCAAAGATCTTGCATTTTCCATTTTTAAATCAGAGATCATAGCCTTTATCCACCAACTGTCCAACACTAAGAAGATTGTGTTTCAAACCTTCAACATATAGTACATTACCAGTTTTGTTCTTTCTGTCAAAAGAAATAGTTCCTCTACCTCTGCTTCTGCTAGCAGAATTATAACCAAATTTTACCACTCCTTCATACCTTTCCAAATCTCTAAACTTGTTTTTGTCACCTATCATATGGTGGGAGCATCCACTATCAATGACCCAATCATCCTTTTCTTCAACTTGGGCAGCCAGAGCTTTTTCCACAATTTTATGATTGACAGATTCAGAGGGCATTGGATCTTCTTCCTTGATGGAAATAAACACCTAGTCACTTCTGGATTTGTTTCCTGTCTCTGATTCATCATCTGTTACTCCTTCATCATCATCATCTTCATGGACATAGTAGCATTTCTTTTAGAACCTTGATTTGTTAGGATTTTCCTTGAGAATCTTTTCGTACACCTTGAGGCAAAATGACCAATCTTATTGTAGTTAAACACTTAAAAGGTAATTTCCCTTCATACTTACCGGATCCTCTTGGTAGTCTTTTTGTAATAAGGGCTTCAAGTTGAGCAGCTTCTGCTTCATCTTCTTCTAGGTCTTTTCTTGCTTTCTCATACCATGATAGTTTCTTAGAAGAGTTCTCTCCCAGATCAAACCTTTGTTTTCCTTTTACATATGCACTAGCTTTGAATGCATATTCAGTCTTGGGGGGGAATCTCCAAACTTGGTCAATTCAAATGCAGCCAATTTACCAACCAATTGATCTCTTGTGACACCTGAATGGGCTCTAAATTCTTCAATGGAAGCAACCTTGTATTTTTAAGAATCAGAAAGGGATTTGATAACTTTGCCAACAATCTCATCTTCATCCAAGACTCCACCAGTACATCTAATGCCACACACAAGCTCATTTACTCTGGGCATAAATGTAGTGATATTTTCATCTTCTCTCATCTTTGGGTTTTCAAATTTTCCCTTTAGACTTTATAGCTTGGCACATTTCACATACTTGTCTCCTTCATGTAGAAGTTCCAATTTTTGCCAAATCTCATATACAGTTTTTAGATCAATAACATTTGTCAGTTCTGAATCAGATAAGGCACTTAGAAGAGCTTCTTTAGCCCATAGGTTGTTTTCAACATCTCTGATTTCATCTATGGACCGTAGACCATTCTGTGGGGATCATACTTATTTGAAGCCATAATCCAATACTGCATTCCCATACATTGCAAGTGGCATTCCATGCAACTTTTCCAAAGAGTGTAATTGGTTCCATCAAATCTTAGACTACCATTCTTAAATGACGACATCCTAGATCTCGTCAAGTGGTTAAGCTCTTTGAGAGGAACCTAGTTTTGATACCAATTGTTAGATTTAGGGAAGACAACTGAGAGGGGGGGTGAATCAATTGTCCAAAACTTTCTTACAATTAAACACTTAAATCCACTTTGTAATTCAATAGCATGATAATAAATCAGTCATGAAAACATAATGCATTAAATCAAGAGTAGAAACACATTAACACACAAGACACCAAGATTTTGATGTGGAAAACCCCGTTAAGGGAAAAACCATGGGGTGATTAACCCAAGATTGTATTCTCTGTTAGAAGAATAGAAAGAATAAAATGGCACATGCCAATTAGGGCTCATTGCCTAAGCACACTACTCACAAGAGGCCCACTGCCTACAAGAGACACACTATCTACAGAATAATAAGTATCACATACTTGAACTAGAGAATAGCATCTTCACCATGCTTGAGTCAATTCCATTTAAGCCCAATACTTCTACTCTACATTTCACTCCTCTTTTCTCTACCACACTCTCATCTTCACAAGATATGTTTGAAATGACTTTACAATCCCTTATTTATACAAGACATTGACTTAGGAATAATCAGCTAAGTTGGCAAGCATTACAAAGAAAATACATCATGACTAATTACAAAAGGCTTCACATAGATCAACACACTATTGGCCACATAGATCTGAGACTTCAATCTTCATTTAGGAACACGCCAATCCTCACATAACATCTTCAAGATCATCTGCAAGATGTGTAACTCATCTAGTCGGCCAGAGTTAGGAAGAACATCATCATCCGGAAGTTATTCTTCAATTGCAAGCTCAAGCTCCAACGCAAACCACCAACATGAACTGGATACGATCCAAAGACCTCCACAAGCTTGCCTAAATCACCAAGAACATCCACACTACATCTGCTTATTGAAATCCTTATCTCCTTCATCTGAAACCTCAAGAATATAGTCTGTCATCACTTTCACAATGGAATAGATGCTTGCAGACCTCCAGACCACAAACCAATTGAGTTGTCAATTCACATTGACTTCCTAAACACTTCACCAAATCTGCAGAACAAGACATTTCATTTATGGATCACACAAGACATATCTGTGTCACTCTGTCACCTATGAACACCTACCAGAACCAGTTTTACTTAAGTGGCCATAACTTCTTCAGATCTTCATGTAGACCTCTAAAATATTTTCTAGATCATCTCAAGACACATATCTACAAACCCTTTGAAGTATATCCTCTACTCTGCATCTTATCTTGGATCTTTACCTTACTATCTTCACTATTCTTCTCTATTCCTGATATGACTAATTTTCTCAATATCCTCAGCAAACAGTTCATCCAATCCTTATCATTAATGCAACAGGAGTATGTTGACATCAATGACAACACTGGTTAGGCCCATACTTGCAACATTCTATTTTCATCAGCCTTCTCTTTGTATTTACTGTCTGTATCCTCCAAATGTTGCTTTACCTGATTATGCACTATCTTCATATGGTCTGCAAATTCTTCTGCTTCTACACTCTTTTCCTTTGTATTGATATTTCTCAATTCTACAACTCCTCTAGGATTAACTCCACTAATAATCTCAAAAGGTGTTCTTCTAGCACTCCTATTTACTGAATTATTGTATGCAAACTCCTCTTGTGAAAGAATCAAATCCCAATTTATGACTTTGTCTCCAACTAAACATGATGCAGAGGCATCCACACTATAACCTTACAATACAGCATGGATGTCTGCAGCCCGTCATCATCATCATCATATTTCGGACGAGCACAATTATCCTCCTGCCACCTATTGTTCACTTCCTCCGTTTTCCGCCTATCATCATCATCATGATGTTCAACTAGCGCAAACATCCTCCTGTTGCACTGTTCATCGGGCGCCAAGCTCCATCGGCATCATCATGATATGTAACACCCCCTTCGTCAGCAGGATATCCAATATCCTGTTGCTCCAAAGATCCTGATGATGATCACCTTCAGCACCTTCCCTTCGATACTCCGATAGCCAACGATACAAGCAACAGCATCATGATATGATTTATCCGGTTCTCTCGAAACCTCCTGATGATGTTAACACAACTTTCTGCCGATACCAAAGCACTTAACGACAGCAGGATAAACTTGCGTAGGGGGATATCTCAATATCCTGATGACAATGATGTCATATCCTGATGACGATGACGTCACCCAATATCCTGATGACCTCTTCAACACTTAGTCAAAAAAAAATGAACTTTCACTCCCGCATCTGCTAGCGATACGCGGATGATGGGCACTCCTGAGAGATGATCCTGACGGCGATATTTATGCTGAGTATATATCCGACTTAAAACATCCTGATGCACTTGCAACATGCAAACTTCAACAGTTTCATGACCCGATCTTCTACCTGATGCCGATGCACTCCTCTCCGGCAACTCCTGATGGTGATCACCCCGACGCACTTGCACTTCATGCAACTAACCGCATCATGCCGATCTCCTCCACTTATCCGGATGGCGATGCCCAACGCGACTGCAGGATATTTACAGAAATATCCTGATGATGCCATTTTCACAAACTTTCAGCTTTAGCGAAATTTCACTTCGCCGATCCTCCTGGGATGACCCGATCCACACTTCATCAGCTCGACCTAGCACATGCCCATGCTAGGGTCTTCAACACCTTTCAACCATGATCCTGCACACCTGCATGCGAACAAACAAACTAACATCTACCCTACTGTACATATCCATTCCACCGATCAGACGAATCAACCGGTGGAATGGATCAGTGAATCCATACAACCACCAAACCAGCAAATCGATCAAGCAATGGAATGCAATAGAGGATGAACACAAACAGGATCACTTTATTTGATTTCAAAAGATGCAAATACAATGATCAGACTCTCCCTCAGTCTCACTCCCTGCAACCTAGCTCGATCGATGATATATGCAATATCAACCGATCCTCATGCTTAAATAGATTTCCCTACGAGTACTACTGACCCGACTCCAAGCGGCTGGGAACTCTCCAGGTGGCTGGGAGATCCAACCGATCATACATCATGATAGTTGTTCTAACAAACTGGCTAAAAATAGTAAAAGCATGGTCAGCATGATCTTATCATGATCAGCATGACCTTATTACATGCATTGGTCTTAACAGACCTTCTTGGAAACATAAACAAGACCTAAAACAACTAACTGCCTTATGAAGGCCAGCTGTCAGGTAGGTGCTCCTGCACCATACTCCCCAACAGAAAAGAACTCATGTCCCATGAGTTTAGTATGTGGAAGTCCTCCACCTTTACACCTTGCCTTTGCAATATGCTGATCTGTTCCAGCGTTGTCCTCTGCTGGCTCTTGGCTACTCCAAGTCTTCTGAACTGTAACTTGCTTTCTGGCAAGTAAATCCTCATGCCTGTCAATGTAGGCCGTTTTCTCACATACCCTGTGTTTGCCAGGTTGTCTGATCAGAACCTTTGTCTGAACTACCTCTTGAACTTCTGCAATGTTCAATCCTGTCTTCCTGTCAACCTGTATAAGACAAGCAATAGTCCCAACGATGACAACATCCTTGTCATTCCGCTTAACTGATTGCTGTGTGCAAACCTGTTTCTGTACCTGCTGCTGACCTCTGTCAGTCAAAACTAAAACTTTCTTCAATCTGTTGTCCTGAACAACTTCTTTTCCTGCAGTGTCTTCAACTGCCTTTATGCCTGCTCCTCTAGGCATCTGCACATACTCCTTCTTTCCCATCAAAATGATTTTGGCTGCCCCCTGTGCTGCAGCATCTGCCTGCAATGGCATCAACTTAATAGTCTTCCCATCTTTCTTGATGGTATAGGTATTAGAATACCCATCATACAGTACTCTTCTGTCAAATTGCCATGGTCTACCCAACAGTAGGTGACAACATTCCATGGGCAAAATATCACACAAAATTCTATCATGATATGCTCCAATCTGAAAATCCACATATGCCTGTTCAGAGACAAAAAGTGATTGACTATCACTCACCCAAGATGCCTTGTAAGGGTGTGGATGTGGAATCCTTTCCAAATTCAGTTTATCCACCATTTCCTGAGATACCATGTTGTCTGTTGAACCAGTATCAATGACAACCTTACATTTTTTACCTTTGCTCTTGCAGATGGTCTTGAAAAGAGCTCTTCTTTGTGGGGATTTTTTGTCATGTACCTTCATGGTAGTTGCTGTTCTTCTCATCAGCAGAGACTCTCCACTCTCTGGGTATGCATAATTATCAGGCTCCTTATCCTTTTGATAAGTGTTTGAACTCTGTGCACTTTGCTCTACTGTCTCTTCTTGTACCAGTTGTACCCTCTTGTCACTAGTTCTATCATTTCTGGATGATGAACCTTTGTTTTCTGGACATTTAAAAGATGGATGACCAAACTCACCACAGGTGTAACATTTTCCTGAAAATGTAGTAGAACCTCTACCACCTCCAAATCTTCCCTTATTACCTTTCCATCCACCTCTGAAATCAGACTGTCCCTGTCCTTTACCAGTGTCTTCTTGACCCTCATTGGTTTGCTTTTGTGTAGGGGCTGCTCCTCTTCCCCTATTGTTTCCTCTTCCTCTCATGGACTTATCATGTCCTCTATTCATCTTTTCTTCAATCCTGATTGCCATTTGATAACAATCCTCCACATTCTTAGGGTTAGCTAAAACTAACTCATCCTGTATGTTAAACCTCAAACTAGCCAAGTACCTAGCCACCTTTTCTACCTCATTCTCATGATGACCAGATCTCATACTTAACTTATAAAACTCTTCTGTATATGCCTTCACATCCCTTTCTTTCTGCTTTAAAAATTGCAGCTTCTTAAACATCTGGATTTCATAATCTCTTGGCAAGAATTTACCTTTTATCCTTGCTACCATCTTATCCCATGAAGTGATCTTTGACTTCCCTTGTTTCCTTCTCTCGGATTGTACATAATCCCACCATACCAAAGCATGACCTCCTAACTTGGTCTTTGCAATCTTTACCTTCTGATCCTCAGCAACATCTTCACATTCAAAGTGATTATCAAGTGCAGCAATCCAATCCAACAACTCATCTTCATTCAAACTTCCAGTATACTTGGAAACATCAACCTTTACCTTAGGTTTATCATTCTGCACTGCCTTTAACAGTTTTGCCAATCTCTGGTCTTCAGCATCCAGATCTTCAGCTACCTCTTCATACTCTTCAACAGTATCTTCATCTTCTTCAGACTCACTGTCTTCCACTTCCCTCTTTTTGTTCTTTTCTAGGGCTGTAAGCCTGGCTTGAAGTGCTTCAGCAAGCTCCTTCATCTTCCTCATCTCTCTAGCATGTTTCTCCTTCATTTCCTGCAATTCCCTTGCAGTACCACTACCTTTCGGAGGCATTTTGTCAACCCCTCAATCAACACACAACACACAATTCAACTCTACCTCTGCCCTTTCGGTGACAGAATCAACACACAACAGCCCAGATGTTTTGCTGAGCTCTGATACCACTATGATGCAGAGGCATCCACACTATAACCTTACAATACAGCATGGATGTCTGCAGCCCGTCATCATCATCATCATATTTTGCTTTACACTGTCAGCATCATCATCATATTTCGGACGAGCACAATTATCCTCCTGCCGCCTATTGTTCACTTCCTCCGTTTTCTGCCTATCATCATCATCATGATGTTCAACTAGCGCAAACATCCTCCTGTTGCACTGTTCATCGGGCGCCAAGCTCCATCGGCATCATCATGATATGTAACACCCCCTTCGTCAGCAGGATATCCAATATCCTGTTGCTCCAAAGATCCTGATGATGATCACCTTCAGCACCTTCCCTTCGATACTCCGATAGCCGACGATACAAGCAACAGCATCATGATATGATTTATCCGGTTCTCTCGAAACCTCCTGATGATGTTAACACAACTTTCTGCCGATACCAAAGCACTTAACGACAGCAGGATAAACTTGCGTAGGGGGATATCTCAATATCCTGATGACGATGACGTCATATCCTGATGACGATGACGTCACCCAATATCCTGATGACCTCTTCAACACTTAGTAAAAAAAAAAATGAACTTTCACTCCCGCATCTGCTAGCGATACGCGGATGATGGGCACTCCCGAGAGATGATCCTGACGGCGATATTTACGCTAAGTATATATCCGACTTAAAACATCCTGATGCACTTGCAACATGCAAACTTCAACAGTTTCATGACCCGATCTTCTACCTGATGCCGATGCACTCCTCTCCGGCAACTCCTGATGGTGATCACCCCGACGCACTTGCACTTCATGCAACTAACCGCATCATGCCGATCTCCTCCACTTATCCGGATGGCGATGCCCAACGCGACTGCAGGATATTTGCAGAAATATCCTGATGATGCCGTTTTCACGAACTTTCAGCTTTAGCGAAATTTCACTTCGCCGATCCTCCTGGGATGACCCGATCCACACTTCATCAGCTCGACCTAGCACATGCCCATGCTAGGGTCTTCAACACCTTTCAACCGCGATCCTGCACACCTGCATGCGAACAAACAAACTAACATCTACCCTACTGTACATAACCATTCCACCGATCAGACGAATCAACCGGTGGAATGGATCAGTGAATCCATACAGCCACCAAACCAGCAAATCGATCAAGCAATGGAATGCAACAGAGGATGAACACAAATAGGATCACTTTATTTGATTTCAAAAGATGCAAATACAATGATCAGACTCTCCCTCAGTCTCACTCCCTGCAACCTAGCTCGATCGATGATATATGCAATATCAACCGATCCTCATGCTTAAATAGATTTCCCTACGAGTACTACTGACCCGACTCCAAGTGGCTGGGAACTCTCCAGGCGGCTGGGAGATCCAACCGATCATACATCATGACAGCTGTTCTAACAAACTGGCTAAAAATAGTAAAAGCATGGTCAGCATGATCTTATCATGATCAGCATGACCTTATTACATGCATTGGTCTTAACAGACCTTCTTGGAAACATAAACAAGACCTAAAACAACTAACTGCCTTATGAAGGCCAGCTGTCAGGTAGGTGCTCCTGCACCAAAACATCTCAACAAGTTTCCCAAACTCCTATTCACTACCTCTATCTATCCATCTATATGTGGATGAAAAGTAGAATTGAACTTCAAATCTATCTTCATATTCTTCCAAAGTGTCCTCTATAAGCATCCAACAAACTTTGTATCTCTATCTGAAACTATACTCTTAGGTACAATCCATGCAATCTCACAATCTCCTTGAAAAATAGGTCAGCTACATGCACTACATCAGTTGTCTTCTTACAAGGTATGAAATGAGCCATCTTTAAAAATCTGTCAACTACTACAAATATTGAATCATGTCCTCTCTGTGTCTTAGGCAATCCTAACACAAAATCCATGCTTATGTCTTCCCAAGGTCTCTCTAGTACTACCAAAGGTTTATACAATCCAATGTTCTGACTACTGCCTTTTGCAACTTGACAAACTCTACAACTCTGCACAAATCTCTGAAGATCCTTATGTATCTGGGACCAAAGTAATTTTCACTTACCAAAGCCATTGTCTTATCAATGCCAAAATGTCTTGCCAATCCACCACTATGCTTCTCCTTGATCAAATTATCCCTCATTGAACTTCTAGGTATGCACAATTGATTTCCTTTGAACAACATATCTTCTTGAATGAAATAGTCCAACCACTTACTTCTATCTATCACAATAGGTTCCTTACAGGCTTTCCAAGGTTCTACAAAATTAGTGTCTCCCTCATACATGTTCTTCAATCCATCAAATCCCAACACTTCAACTCTCATCTCTGTCAACAAGTTTCTTCTTCTACTCAAGGCATCAACAACTTTGTTTGATTTACCACTCCTATGCTTCAACATAAAAGTATAACTCTGCATGAACTCTACCCATCACATATGTCTCTAATTCAACTTACCTTGACTGTTCAAATATTGAAAAGCTTGATGATTTGTATACAACACAAACTTCTTAGGCAACAAGTAATGTCTCCACTTCTTCAAGGCTTGAATTATGGCATAGAATTCTTGATCATAAACTAAATATCTTCTCCTTGCATCATTCAACTTCTCATTGAAATAAGCTACAGGTCTACCTTCTTGACTTAACACTGCTCCAATTGAATTTCCACTTGCATCACAATCAACTTGAAATACCTTATTGAAATCTGGTAATGCCAAAATAGGTTGCTCTATCACTTTCTGCTTCAATAACTCAAAACTTTTATTTGCTCTAGACGTCCACTTGAAATCTTTCCTATCACCTCTCATTGTCTCTGTCATAGGGTTACATACTGAACTAAATTTTTTGATGAACTTCCAGTAGAAACTAGCTAATCCATGAAATGATCTAACCTCTCTAATGCTCTCTGGTGTAGGCCATTCAATAATTGCTTTCACTTTCTCAGGGCCCATCTTCAATCCTTCCACAGAAATCACAAATCCCAAATATACCAACTCTTCCTTCATGAAACTACTATTACTAATTTTTTGTTCACAATAAAATTAGTTAGACCTAAGTGCAGTTGTTCAAAAGGAATAAAAGAATACTTTGAGGTTATGCATTTAATGAATAGTTGATATCTTGACAGAATAGAAATGGACTTCAGTTGACAGGATAACCCATCAGTCTAATCAAGACTGATGATTCATCATGACAAGAGAATAAGGTTGCTAAGGTATCAACCATTCAAGAGATACAGTTGTTTTAACATGGTGTTATCTTTCAAGAGTTATAAGTTAGATTGATACTTTATTACTGTCATTTTCATGTCACATTTCACAAAATCAGAATTAGGAATGACAGAAATATGTAAATGAAATGAAGAGCAGACTTGTGATTAGATTAAGTATCAGATTATAAGACATTATCAACTAATCCCTATCTATAGATGTTTATAATGGAACATAACTCTCAAATGCATTATTGAATCAAGAGCCATAAAAGATTGAGAGTTATATACATAATGAATATGTATAGATTAGAAAGAACAAATCATGCATTTAATGTTTAAGGATTAGAAAGATAAAATCAGATAAACCAAGTATAGTTATCAAGTACAGGTATGATTAGTTGATCACATCAGGTAAAAACACATATGCTAATCAAGTTTCTAATGCATATCAGATGAAAAGAATAGGCTACAAGAACTTTCATTGTTTATGCATATGATATTAAATTTGAAAGCAAATCACAAAAATAAACTGATGCATACTATTGACATGTGAGTGTTCACATTGTTATTTGATGATGAAAAGGAGTTACAGAATAATGTTTATAAGAGATAGATTTGTGCACATGAGTTATAGGATACAAACATCAAAGGTATTATCTGATTATAATCAAAGGATAGTGAGCAAAATGTCATGTTTCAAGTGTTCATAATGATCAGATACAACTGAGACAAATGATTCAGTCCATGTCTCTAGAAAGACAAAACCAAACAAAGTTTATCATGGAGAGCATATGATAGACATAACTGAAGAAAGTACAAAAAGAAAAGATCAAATGACTGGTACAATCCCAAGGAATCATCAAGTATTATCATTATTTCTCTAACAGAATGATAAATGTATCTACAGGTATCTGATACCCAAGAGAAAATCAAAGAATGCTATAGTTATACCTCTGGCTGGTGACAATCAAAGTATTT
Organism: Cunninghamia lanceolata; assembly: GCA_027924645.1. Classification (NCBI taxonomy): domain Eukaryota; kingdom Viridiplantae; phylum Streptophyta; class Pinopsida; order Cupressales; family Cupressaceae; genus Cunninghamia; species Cunninghamia lanceolata. The sequence continues at coordinate 5,958,120 of BSBN01000030.1, forward strand.
CTTATTCATATTTCATAGCTACTAACTGATATAATGATGGAGGTGAAACAATAGAAGATCAATTATATACCATATATGATGCTACATTGATACTGCTAAAAGAGATACAGTTATGCTTTTATCATTACTTCTGATTGATATAGTTATAATAAACATTTGCCAGGTTGAAGGACAAAAAGAGGACAGAAATGAAGAATGTATGCTATAGGAAATGATTAGAATGTTAAAGTAAATTTCAGAGAGTAGCAAGATGATTATCTAATAGTGGACTAGCTAAATGCCAAAAGATTATCAAGATAACATCTCATGCCCAAAAATATATTCATGTATACAAGCCTTTTACATTTACCTCTTTACAAAAAAGATGATATTGTTTCTCAGAATTTTAGTCTTGTTTTCATGCACAGAAATGAAGAATTCATGCTCAAGAAAAGAAGATAAATATCATGTGTTACAGTGAAATTCATACAGAATGAAAATGTTGAAGAGTGTTTGAAACCCTAACAATGTTTCTCACATACAGTCAAAGAAATCAATACAATGTGTATGTCTATCATAGACATAAAAGGAGTAGAGTTTTTGCCTAAATGAAGAAACCCTCATTTTTGAATGAAACCCTAGTTTCATTTCATGCACATAATGAAGAGAAAAACTATAGAGAAATATTTTCTACATCATAGCCATGCTTGAAAGAAGAGAAGTGAGAGATACCCATATGGATTTATTGTGAAACCCTAACATAATATTTGCATTTACAAGAAAATGGGGTTACATTATATTTTCTATCATGGCCATTCCTGAAAATGGCATGATATGCATTTTTAAGAAAACCCTTGTTGCAATTAAAACCCTTCTTCATTTTTTACAGAGGATAGTCAAAAAGAAAGCTTAGAGTATGTTTTTTCTTGTATGGCCATGCATATAATGCATTTGTATGCATTTTCTATGTTGAAACCTTCATGACAAAACCAAAGAACCTTCAAAGTTCATGTAAAAAAACTAGGAATCTGCTACAGAGAGTAACAGTGGCCGCAACCATAACAAAGAAAGATTGACGTGAAGATACCCAGATGGAAAGGGTTAAAACCCTTATCTTCTTTTTGCATGTTAAATGGAAATCTACAACAAAGGAGAAGAATAAAGAAGGAGCTTACCTTCAAATTGCATAGAGGAAGACTGCCATGGCTGCAGCCTCCTTTAGGAGGTTCTTATCTTTTCTTTCACATTTTTCTCACATTTTGTAGATATTCAACACACATAGAGCAAAGGATATGTCAAAGAAATGATACAGAGGGATAATGGTGTAAGTATGGCCGTGACCATTTTTACAAGAAGCCACAGAAATAGAGAAAATTCTAGTTGAAATACAAAGAAGTTCAAACTCATCGTCATCTGCCGCCTCTTTTCACTCTAAAAAATGCAAGAAAATCATGGAGTTTGAGCTCAGAGAAGACAAAGAGAGGCTCAAATAACCTTCAAACCCTAAGTGCCATGGAGAGTTGCAGAGCGGTAGCCGAGAAAGAAGAAAATTGAAGTGACAAAGTGATTAGGTTTTCTTCTCTTTTTGTTTGAAGTTTCTTTTCTTTATTGACCTTTTTGACTCTAAAACTCAAATCATTACCTTATCTAATCTTCAAGCGGGGTCAACAACTTTAGTGATATGTCTCCTAGCAATCATGGTAAGGAGAGGCCGACAAGCCTCTTTTTTCATATTATTTTCAAAGGTCAAGGTGATTGATATCATGAAAAGGTAAGTGTTATGCCTTATGCAAATCAAACAAACCTTTATACCTTGTAGTCAACTATGCATATGGTCGAAGATCCTTAGACCCTCGCATGTTGCAACTATACTTTGTCTCATCAAAGATTCCATCATAATAATTGATACATGAGGATGACCAAATGGCCAAAAGGAATCATTTTTATGCCTTATGATTTTATTATTTGAAGTCAAAAGGAAGGAAGATATTTGAATTCAAAAGATATTGCAAAGAGTATCACTAGTTTACATGAGGGAGATACTTGAAAAGAGGAAGGCATTTACATGAAGAATATAAGGTATCTTGCCAGGTGGCAGATTAAGTGGCAATGTGTTATTATTTATTGCATGAAGGTAATTGTAATGGGAGTTATAATGGATTTTTATTTTCTCTTAAGTCCTAATTTTCACTCAAATCATACAAATTAGGCATATGTATTTGGAGAGATAAGGAGATTTTTTTTTTTCATGCATGATTTTACATACAAATCAAATGTAAATAAATAATAAAGTAATATTCTTCAAATTACTTTATTATTTTTCACAAATTGTAAAATCAAAATAAGTACAAGTTGTAACCAATAATGGAGTAATTATTCTAATTACTTTATTATTTACTCACAATCAATTTTGCAAAAGCAAAATCATGCAAATTGATAAGTTGAGTTAACTAGGCCACCTAGGGGATTTTTGCATGATTTGAGGAGTATTTTTTAGGGTTCTTGGTCAACTTCTTGGTCAAGCACATGGAGAGGTCCAAATTGGAGCTACTTTTGCTCAATTTGTGGCAGTTTGAGCCCTTATTTTTGGGGATTTTTGAGTTTGCTCGTGGATCACTTTGGAGGACTTATTTTTAGAGGCAGTTAGCTGTAGTTCATTTTTTGCATGCCTCTTAGTGAGAGCAAGCTATATATTGTAAAGAAAAACTTGATTTTGCTAGTTCTTGCATTCTTTTATCTTTTACACATTGAAAGAGAAGAGGTTTTGTAACTCATCTTGGGACTTCTTTCTTTTTGCTCTTATACACTTTGAGAGAGAAGAAGTTTTTGTAGCTCAATTTTTTATAGTTTTATAGAGATCAGCAGGTTATAGGTTCCATTTTTGTCTCTCTTGCAATTTTTCCTTTGTTCTTTGGAATCAAGTGGTTGCCTTTCCATTTGATGCTAATTGTATGAAGTGATTTGACGAAGTTTTACTATGTTTAATCATTAAAACCTTTAAAATTATTATCTCATTCTTACTTGCAGCATTAAGCATAGTGTTATTTTAGGTCTTAGGTTGTGTTAATGAAAATAATCCTTTTTGTGTTGTGAGAAAACCTTTTCCTTCATAAAAAGCCTATTTTCAAGCCTTCATTAGAAATACTTTTGTGATATTTGTGCCAAGATTGGATTGTGTGAGTCAAATTTCTGAGTTATATTATGAACTGGATTGCATATTTTCTATCCATATTAGGTGCATCACCAAATTTTACAGTTTCATTTCCTTATAGTTTCCTTCTTCCCCTTTTCCAAAATAGAAAATCATACATTCCAATAGAATGTTTTAAGGGAACCAACCCATAATCTGGAGGCTCAAACTCATTATAGGTCACCCACAGTCTGAGTTTGTCCCCATGTTTCGAAGGATTGCAGAGTGTCACAACTTTGCATAAGGGTGCAATCCTCATTGACAACAACTACACTTCTTGATATTTATTAGCAATTTCTCTTCTCTCAACCTTTGCAAAACTTATCTAATATGCCACAAATGTTCTTCTTTTGTTTTACTAAAAATTAGAATATCATCCAAGTATACAATAACAAACTTACCTAAGAATTTCTTCAAGACTTCATTCACCAATCTCATGAAAGTACTCGGTGCATTTGTCAATCCAAAAGGCATCACTAACCACTCATACAATCCTTCATTTGTCTTAAAAGTAGTCTTCCATTCATCTCCTTCTTTGATTCTGATCTGATGGTATCCACTCTTCAAGTCTATCTTTGTGAAATATCTTGCTCCACCCAAACAATCCATGATATCATCCATCCTAGGTAAAGGAAATCTATACTTAACTGTGATCTTGTTTCTTGCTCTAGAATTAGTACACATTCTCCATTCTCCATCCTTCTTAAGTGCAAGCACTACAGGTATTGCACAAGGACTCAAATTTTCTCTAATCAAAACTTTCCTCAACAACTCTTGTATTTGTCTATTCAATTCTTCATTTTCTGCTTGTGTCATCCTATGTGCTACTTTGTTAGGCAAACTTGCTCCCAGTATAAGATCCATGTGATGACTGATACTCCTTATAGGTGGTAATCCTTCAGGTACATTATCTGATATGATGTCTTCATACTCTATCAACAACTCTCTTATCTCCTCTGGTTTAGTTTCTTTCTTCACTACTTCAGGCTTCTTAGGAATCAAGGCATAACACATACTTTCCTATTTCAAACCATCCAAAAATTTTCTTCCATCTACCAAATAGATTCTAGCATTCCCACATACCATATCTTTAGGATCATCTTTCAAAGGAATCAAAGTAATTCTTTTCCCATTTTCTGTAATAGTATATGTATTCTTTCTCCCATCATGTATAGCTTTTCTATCATATTGCCAAGGTCTACCCAACAAGATATGACAAACATCCATAGGCATAATATCACACAAGACTTCATCATGATAAGATCCAATATGAAATTTCACCAAACATTGTTAACTCACCAGTACCTTATGATCATCCCAAATCCATGCTATTTGATAGGGCTTAGGGTGTTTCAATCTTTCCAACTTCATCTTAGTCACCATCTCCTCTGAGACTAGGTTATCTGAACTACCACTATCAATTACAACTTTACAACACTTACCTCCAGATTTGCATCTAGTTCTAAACAAACTTTTCCTTTGTGATGGTTCCTCATTTGTTTCTATTTGAAATAGTTCTCTCATCATCACCAATGATTCTCCTTTCTTAGGTTTACCAACTGAACTGGGTGATTCAATAGGTTCCTCTTCAACATATGTTGTTCTTCCACTATTTTTTGTCCTCTTACTTTTACTACCTTGATTACATTCAAATGCTCTATGTCCTTCACCTCCACACTTGAAACAAGTACCTCTAAATGTACTCTTATCAAATATTCTCCCTTCTCTTCTGTATCCTTCATTCCAGTATGCACTAGGGTTTCCTCCCCGGTAAAAAAAATTGTCATCTCTCTGGTTAGCATTATTGTCTCTGTCATCCTTCCTAACTGGGCTGCCAAATTTGTTCTACTCTGTAAATGGTCTATCACATCCAAAAAATGCTCTACCTCTCTGAAATTTACTTCCTCTACCTCTCTATCTTTGATCATGCTTCTTATTAAGCTTCTCTTCAACTTTCAGGGCAAATTGATATGCTTCTTCCAAAGATGTCATCCTAACCAAACCTAGTTCTTCTTGAATGTTTAATCTCAGTCCATTGATGTATCTAGCCACTTTCTCCTTGCTTGCTTCACTATGTCTTGTCCTTGTTATCATCTTATGAAATTCTTTAGTGTACTCCTTCATATATTTCTCCTTCTGCCTCAAGTTTTGCAATCTTTTCAACAATTCCAACTCATAGTCAATAGGTATAAACTGATTTTTCAACTTTGTCACCATCTGGTCCCACTTTGTAATCTTTTCTTTTCCTCTTCTATTTCTTTCCAACTGAACTTGTTTCCACCATATAGAAGCATGTCCTTTTAACTTTGTCTTTGCAAATTTCACCTTCTCCAGATCTTCAATTTCCTCATATTCAAAGTATTCTTCCATGTCATTTATCCAATCAATCAATTCTTTAGGATTCAAATTACTAGTATAGTTTGATACATCAACTCTAGGTCTCTTTCCAAATTTTTAAATAGCTCACAACATCTTTATCTAATCTAATTCTTCTTCTTCATTGCCTTCTAGGGTTTCACCAGTTTGTTTAGTAGATTGAAATTCTTCCTCATCATCGCTTTCAACATTAGGTCTTGGTGTCAATCCTCTTTGCCTATATTCTTCAATACCATCTGATCAAATTTACATTATTCTCATCAATTCCATCATCTCATCCATTCTATTAGCCATTGTACCAATATGAGGAACTCTTTGTGGCGACATCTTCCTAGGATCAAGTGCAAACTACCTCAGGTTTGGCGATTCGGCTACAAGCAACAACTACCCCTCAATTGGTGATCAGTTGTGTAGAAGTAACCTACCTTAGATCAATGATCTACTTACAACAAGATCTTACATAACCCCCTTCACCAATTTGCTCCAATGAATCAAAATTTTGCTCTGATACCACTTGGTGTAGTCACGGTAGGAGGGTTCAAAGAATGAACTATCTAGACCATGAAGCAAGAGTAAACACAATGGAAACAACTCAAAGAAAATGGAACAAATGCAGATTCAGTCATTCAATATATCAAAGAATTCAAATACAATCTTGCCAGCAACATGCGGGCTTAGAATTAGGGCTCACAGGCTTGATTACATACATGCGCAAGCTAAGGCTTTGAAGCTCCCTTCACACAAAATCTAAACTAAGAATTATGAATCAATTGCTAACTCTTAACTACTTTCCTAAGGATTCTATTACATCAATATATATCATCTCTAGACCAATATATTCCTCCATGTCAGCCAAGGAAGATCACAAATTCCAAACAAGAGGTGTAACGTATGAATACAGATAGGTCAGACCTAAATGCATAGAACACTTCCTCAAATGAATGCAACAATGTGCAGACCCTTGGGGAAGGTCAACCATGAACCACATGACATTGAATGATGTGTCATTGAGATCCACAAGTCAAGGAATGATTTGCAAGCCTTCTCCTTTAGTTGATTGTCAGGAACTATTAGAATTCTCTGCTATGAGAAAATAGTTGATCTTCTGATAGCGATAACTTTCTGGTAACTGATCCAAATGCTCTGAATTCTTGATATGATGTAGATGCTAAGTCTAGATCAACAAGATGTGAATTGCCAAAACTAGACCACAAGCTGAAACTACTTCTGACTGAACTACCTAAACTAAACTAGAAAATGAAAGAACTAAAATGCAAATGTTTTTGGTTGATGCAAGATTACTCTTGAACCAGGGATGCTCTTGCATTAATTGTCCTCATGAAATTCAATTTTTTTTATCTAACAAGTCACCATGGACATTCACTTTCTTTGCCTCATCAAAATGGATGTATTTCCATTGGATAATTATCTTCAATAGAACCTATGGATGTTCTCTTGATGACCTACAAAAATCAGAAATAAAATTGGGCTCTTCTCTTGTTTTTCCCATCCTCTTTGGAGCCAAACTCCCATCTAATTATAATATCTCATTTTCCAAGTTTCATCTTTCTCTTTTGGGATCCAATGACTCTTGGTATTCCTCTTCTTACTTGTGGCATCCAAATTGGAGAAATGTGACTCTTGGGATTCCTTTGTTTCTTTCCTTCATGACTTGGATACTCTAAGACTCTTCATTGTCCAATCTTTGTCTTCTAGCATGTAGGTGACTAGGATTTTGTCTATATGCAACTTGCCTTGTCTTTTCTTTGGAGTGTTGGAGAATTATTTAATAGTTGTTTTATTTCCCCAAAGTTTGTGTATGATGTTGATTAGAAATCTGCAAGACAAACAAAAGGGTAAAAGAAATAAAATATATTTTTGGTTGATGCAAGATTACTTGTGAGCCTGGATGCTCTTGCATTAGATAATTATATATAAAATTATGTAATAGAATTATGAATACACTCAAATTACACGTACAATGATTCTTACATAAATGCATGCAAATGTGGAAGAAACATAATTGTAAACAAGGCACATAAAGTATTTGCATACTCGAATGAAGTAAAAGATCAAAAATGCAAATCTCACACTTTGTTTATCTTCCTAGATTCGCCTTTATTGTTAATGTCTCTTTGATATTATTATAACTGAAATCCTTTTCCTGATGATTAGATAAATACAACTTACAATAATAATTAGCATAATAATTTTATGAAGATCAGCTAGTCTAATATCATTTTAAAAGAGAGATTCAAAATAAAATCTATACTCATAATTTAACTAAATAATTATTTGATCCATCTCGAAAATACTCTTGATAAAGTTCTATCATGAAAACATCAATATATATATCATTAGAGATATCAAATAGGGTTTAGGCATCCTTCATGTTTCTTCACCTTGGTACACAATTTGATAGGTCTTTATTCCTCATGCACCATGTCTGATCTACTCTACTTCCACATGGGTAGCATGTATCCAACTAAAGTTCAAATACTTCACCTTCCCTATCATCCATTGCTTGCTCCTACCTACACTATCCAATCCTATGCTTCTCAAAAGGAATTTCAAATATGAATATTTATGGTTGGTTCCTAGGTGGTTAGTATATCATCTTAGTCTTGACATTGCTCCCTAATTTGTTTATAGATCTACTGTGATATGGTGTGACTCAAATGTTTCATATTGATTCTAATGCCTAGCTATCAAAATTTTCTCATTTCACATGAATTTTTTTTAATGTTTTTTAATCAGTGGTTGTTCTTTTGGTTTGATTTCTCATCATTGTTGGATGTCTTCTCTTTCTTGTAGTAATGAGGGTAGTGTGATCTTGGGATTAATCTCTCTTCTCAATGATTGCATTCTTATAGCATGGCCATTTAGGCATATTGGAGGGTAGATGTGATTGGATATGTATATACATGGTCATTTGTTGCATTTTGGGTTGGTTGCTAAGCTAACGTTTTGGCCACATAGTGTCTCAACTTGTTATACTTGGCATTATATGATGCAAGTCTAGTTTGTAAGGGGATGGGATACATTTTGTAACTCATAGGAAGTGTATTAGATTAACATAATGCATGTAAATGGTATGTCTCCATGGCATTCTATAACTAATCAAGGGAATGCTCGAACCCAATTATGGATCTTCTCTTGCCACACTTGCTTGTATGAATCTAACATAAGTTAGATGAATGTGTGACAACATTCTAATTCATTGCAAACTATTTTGTAGTGGTCTTTCTTATGTTCCATGTGGATAGTTGCAGCATTGAGATTGTATTATGAATTATGTCCATTTGCATGAAGTTATCTCTAATTTATATACATGTGCATATCTAGTTCCATTATGATCTACTAGTGTATACCCTTCTTCCTTGTAGGTCATGAATCTATTGCCCAATGGCATAGGCACTAGTATTATTAGTGAAGGTCTAAAAAATTCTCAAATAATCATTTCTTTGTCCTTCTTAGTTTAGGAATAGATTACATTCCTACATGCTCTCGTGATCGAATATTAGAATTCTAAAAATATCTTAAGTGACCATAAGCTGTGTAGTGCCCCTCCATTTCCACCTTGGATGTGCAGATGGTCTGGCTAAGGAGCATGAAGATGAAGGTAAAATAATAGAATATTTAGGGTATGTTAGATAGATGATGTTGTACATTATATGATGTTGGTAGATGCTACATTTATCTTGGTGACATTCCAGTTTATCCTCATGTGTGGTTTCATATGACAGTTAGTATGTTTTATCGATAATCTTTGTTGCGACATTGATAATTCATATGCTATAACATTATTTTACATTTAGGTGATTATGATGTTGATCTTACTATGATTATCATATGTTAGAATTGATTTTTATGCGACTGATTTTGTATTATAGGATGATCTCATTATTGTGTAGTGTGAAAAGAGACAATATCATACCACTCATTCGTAAGCATCCAGCGACGTTGCGATTCTCTTTCACTCCATGACCGTTTTATATTTATTATACTTGTGCATAGACTGTGTTGTGTGTTGCAGGTTGCAGGTATCAGGCATTGACTCCACCTGAATTGACACCTCTGAGCATGCCTTAAAACCAATGGAAATTGTTGAACAAAGATAACATATGGTCCCCTAGTTAGCCATCATCCTTGAAAAGGATGAGTATCCAATTTTTCACCAAATTAGTGTTGTCTGTATGGACGTGATAGTAAATCGTTGTTGTTCATGTCAGGTATTGTTCGACATTTGGGTTAGTTAGTTTGGAATTGTTTGATTAATTCTTTGGTTAATTGTTGTATTAAAATAACATTAGTGAGTTTAGAAGGCACTTTTGATAAATAAATAAATATAGATACTTTTATGTAAATTATAGTTGTGGGAAATATGTATTACTATGTTTGAAAAAGATTCTCTTTCTTCATTATTATTGTCTTGAGTAATTATTTTCCATTTAGGCCACTCAGAGGAAGTGGCAGTTATGCACCTCATGAGGGAATCTTAGAAATAATTATTTCTATTAAGTAAGAGACTAATTTTAGAAAAAGTAGAAAGAAATTATTTTTGTCTGGTTGTAAATAAAATAAATATAAAATTATAAGAAGAAGTAATAAAAGGGGAATTTATTGCCTTTAATCAGGGAATCTTTTGGAAGATATTATGGGGGGTGGTTATGCATGCCCAACTTTATTTGGAAATTTCAAGGCATAATTTGGGGAAGGAGCGTGCATTTCAAATGAGGAGAATATGTTTTATGTTTTGGGGATTTCTCTCTCTTAGGAAGTTTTCATTTTTCTTTTGACACCATAAACCATAGCTTCCATAAGAAAAGACATGGGAAAAAAAAGGATGCGAGCTGGGAAATTTGTGAAGATGTGATAGAAGCAATATTCTAGGTATGAATTGAGATATGAAATTGATTTATTGTTGCATTAGATTTAGTGAAATATTCTATGAGTTCTCTTCTACGTATTCTGAAACCAATCTGTTATGGTAGCCATAACTTTATTTTTATGAACTGGGTTCTTATAAATTTTTTATATATAGTGTATGACTTAGTTATCCAAATCATAGCCAAAAATCATCCTTACCCAGTTTGTCATTTTGGAGATATGAATATTTTGTGACTGTCTATCTCACCCATTTCATCTTTGTTTTTATAGTCTGTTGCGTCAGCCATAACTTTATTTTTATGAACTGCGTTCCTCTAAATTTTTCATATATGGTGCATAACTGGGTTATCTAAATCATATCCAAAAATGAGCCTTACCCAGTTTGTCAATTTGGAGATATAAATATTTTGTGATTGTCTACCTCTCACCTGTTTTGTCTCTATTAAAATAGTTAGCTGCATCATCAATAACTCTATATTTTTTAATTGGGTTTCTCTAAATTTTTTATATAAGATTCAACCCTTATCTATGAAAATCATATCCAAAACTTAGAATTACCCAGTTTTCCAATTTTTGGATATGTATCAATTAGTGACAAACATTCCTATGCCATCTTGATTGTTGTTATTAAATATGCAAATCCATTCTATGTGTATCCTGCAACCATCACATTCTATGAGGCCACGTACCTGGTGCATGCCTTCTCTTTTTGCCTACAAACCTAGTAGGTCTATTATAACTATAGTATCTAACGGTCTTCATATTTAAAAGGGTTCTTTTATAGGAATTTCATTTTTGGAAAGATCCCTTTTTAATTTCTCGTAGTTAAGTAAAAAAAGAAATCTACTATAAGTAGAAAGAATGTTCTTTTTGCTAATTTAAACAAGCTAAAAGATATATCTTCTTATCTATGCTACTATAGATGTATATGCTTCCAATTATAAATAACTCTACTTATTTTGGTTGTTTGATATGATATAGGAAGGCTATTAAATCTACATAGAATAGAAGTAGAAGAATTCAATTTGGATAGAGTGATTGTATAGTAATGTTGATAAATTTAATCTAAATTGATATTGTTTTTATTACGATTTATTAGTAGAAATATGATAAGTAGGTTTGGAATTAGGTTTGTAAACAATGTATTTAAGATTTGATTTATAAGTTTATTTTAGAAATTAGTTGATTACAAGTGGAATTGTATAAGGTAAATGGAACTTGTGTAAGTTGTAGCAGTGGTCGTAATAGGGTCATGTTGTCAAGGTTTAGTCTTCATGAGGCATAGATTAGTATGTCCTGATTTCATGTGTATGCGATGTTGTAAGTGAATTTTGATGTGATATTAAAGTCCTTTACGAATGTTGTGGCTCATTAGTTGTATAGAGTATGTTTATAACTTGTGCTTAAGAAATGTCACATTCTTATTAACCTTGTTGTTGAGAAAATGTTTGTATCATATTTATGTCTTAAACTCAATCAACCCTTCCTATTCCTAGACTTGGCAGGTTAGTAGGTTAAAATGATTTGTATTGGCTTATTCTGTTAATACTAGTGTTGGGTAAGGGATTTTAACAAGCTTAGTATTCATTATGAGGTGTAGAAACCTCTAGAAGAACTATGTATTAGGTATGATCATTTTAGTATTCATAGGACCAATGTAGTAGTGTTTTATAGAAGATTGATCAAGTTAACACTTAAGTTTTCCCATAGCAACCTAAGCTTCTCTCTTCCTATTCGTGTGTTGAATAAAATTTGGTAAAACCTAGAAAAAGAATGTTCTTTTACTTGTGCCCTCTTAGAATTCACTCTTGAGTTTCTTTAGCCATGATACTTCTACTTGGTTTGAACCATCCTTTAAATGTGTAATAATCCTATCATATGCACGTGGTTAAAAGTGAGGTAGATTTGAAAAAGATGTTAGATCTATAGGAATGTTTTGTTGTTCTGTATTCCTTTCCTCTCAAGCTAACCTTAGAACAAGGTTCTTTCATTGTAGCTTTAGGTTTTGTATCTTGTGATTTCAACTAGTGTAAAAGATTTATAGCATTCTAATATTATAGGCTCTTAGTCCTGCTTATATAGTCATATTTAATAGTATTTTCAAAATTGTCTAGATTATTAATGAAATCTACGTTAGTGTAAATAGTGGATTTTGTAGCCATCCATATAGCATTCATGTGTTATGGTTATTAATACTATATTGTATGATTTTAATTATGGTGATAGTCTTGTTGCAAATATGTGCCTGATGTGTTGTCATTGATGTCAACATATCTTTCTGTCAGAAACAATGAAGACAATGCAGAGGAGTGATTAGTGTTTCCAGTAAGGTGAAGATTAGAGTATGTAGATTAAAGGGCATGTAATGGGTTGTCTATTGCTGCTCCAACTAAGATTTGAGAGGTCCGCATGAAAATTTGATGAAGTTATGGCCCTCTAAGTAAAACAGGTTTCTATAGTTGTTCTATAATGACAGAGTAGCAAGCAATTGGTCTGGATTGGTCCGATATGAGCATATTGTGATCTGTGGATCTAGAGGCTTGTCTGGGATGTTGGTGTGTTCCCTCAACTCAAGTGGTTCATATTTTGGAGGTCTAGAAGCAATATTTTTTGTTTGACAGTCATGGCAGTGTGTGTTCTTGAGGTTCAGTGTGAAAATGCAAGTGATTCTGATGATGCGAAGTGGTGTGGATGTTCCTGTTGACTTATTTGTGCTTGTGGTGGTCTCTAGATCATATGGCTATTGTGTTGGAGGTCCGCATTGATAAAGGAGCTTGTGATTGAAGTTTTTTCTCTTAATTGTTGTTGTTTTTCCTAGGCTTGGCCAATTGGATGTTCCTAGCATGGTGTGAATGATCATTTTATGAAGTTGGCATGTTAATAGAGGAAGATTCAAGTCTTAACTATGATTGGTCGACAGTGTAAAGATCTGGGTTAAGTTTGGCTGACCTTGTTGATCATTCCAAGATGGATGAAGTGTATTAATACTTGTTGAAGATTTGTCAAACATTATCCTTGTGCAAGACAGATCAAATTTGAATAAAGGATCAGAAGCAGGGTAGAGAAGAAAAGGAGCAAGAGCAGCATAGAGTGTGAAGTTGGTAGTGAAGAATTTGGGACAAATGAGAAGTCTTTAAGCATTCACTGAAACTGAACTAGGCATGAAGTAGATGTTATTTCTCAGTTAATTCATTCTATTCTAAATAAATTTTCTAGGCAATGAGCCTCCCTTTTGAGCAGTGAGCTCTGGACAGTGCGCCCAAAGGCATGTGCCTTCTATTTTTCTAAAATACTTTTAACATGGTACAAATCTTTGTGGGTTAACCCCCACCATGATTTTTCTCTTAACTAGGTTTCCACGTCAAAATCTTGGTGTCAAGTGTATTGATCATGTTTCTGCTCTTATGTTGTTGATCTATGCTTTATTGTTTACATCATTAATCTGGTAGCGAGTTAATAAAAGAGGTTAAAAGTAGAAAAATTTTAAATTCTGGGACAACTTATTCACCCCCCTCTCAGTTGTCTGTTCTAATTCCAACAATTGGTATCATAGCCAGATCCTCTTATAAAAGCCTGACTACTTGAGGAGATCCAAGATGTCAACCTACAAGAAGGATAGTCTGAGATTTGATAAACAAATTATTCTGTTTGGAAGAATTGCATGGAGTGTCATTTACAATGCATGGGTGATGCCTATTGGGCAATAACCAGTGTTGAGTATAAACCTCCAGAGAAAGGTCCTTTAACTCTAGATCAAGTCAAAGATGCTGAAAATAACCTTTGAGCTAAAGAAGCCTTGTTGAGTGCCCTGACTAATTCAGAAATGACAAATGTCTTTGGTCTAAAAATGACTTATGAAATCTAGAAAAGTTTAAATTTATATATGAAGGTGATATATATGTCAAATGTGCCAAGCTGCAAAGTCTGAGAGGAAAAATTGAAACCATGAGAATGAGCGAAGATGAAAATATCACAATCTACATGCAAAAGATAAATGAACTTGTGTGTGATATCAAGTGTGCTGGTGGAACTTTGGAAGAATCAGAGATTGTATCAAAAGTACTCAGATCTTTACCTGATTCATACAAACATAAGGTAGCTACTATAGAAGAGATCCAGACTATCTCAGATGTTACAAGAGCTCATCTAGTTGGCAAAATTTCAGCTTTTAAATTAAGTGAGTTTGGTGATTCTCTTCCCAAGTCTGAATCTGCATTTAAGGCCAGTGTATATGGAAAACAAAGATATGATCTGGGTGAAAGCTCTTCTACAAGATCAAATATATTAGTGAAGACAAGGAAGGATCTTGAAGATATTGAACTTGAAATTGCTGATCTTGAAGCTCTTCTCGCCAAAAGATTGCCAAGAGGATCTGGTAAATATGAAGGAAAATTGCCACTCAAATGTTTTTCTTGTAATAAGATTGGTCATTTTGCCTCAAAATGTCTAGAGAGGTTTTCAAAACCAAACCCAAACAGATATCAAAATCAAAACAAATGTTACTATGTCTAAGAAACTAGAGAAGTGTTGGTCATGATGTTAGTCATAAACAAGCATAGAATAAAAGTACACATTAACCTTTATTCATCTTGAAAGATACTGTGAATTCAAGGAATTCGGGATCCCAAGTCTCCGGTGATTAGGTCTTAATCGTCTGACGTTACTCAGAGGTTAATGTGTGTTGTTGTTTCCATTTTGGGGCCTTACGTGAAATTGTGCCATCATCATGACATTCCTGCAGAAATTATTTACAGAGAAGTCATATTATGCAGTTATTAGATGAACAGATGTAAAAATACCTCAATCTTTGCATGATATTTTTCGATTGTGCATGCTTTGCATTCAAATATGCTAAATATTTGCGATTACCTACGAGATGTCTGCATATTTGCGTTATTTACTTAGGATTATCAATTATTCATCCTTGTGATAATGAAATGTTCTGAAATTGAAAGAAATTAAAGGAATACTACAATTTAAAGTTGAATCTTCAGCTATTGATCCACATACATACTCGATACTGTCATGACGAGAAGAAATCAAACCATACGTTCACCAGGATATTCCACAGCTAGATACAGTTGATGCAAACTTCAGAGGATGATGAATGAAAACAATACATGCAACATGATGAGCACTCCAAGGGACGCAGCAAATCAAAGCACATATCCAGAATTCAGACACAGATTACTCAAGATTTACAAAGATTTGTAATCGAAATACTCTTCTCTTTCATTAAGTATGCAAAAAGACATGTACATATGCAATAACTTTGAAATAAGCCCTGAATACTTCAGCGAACATATTTCAATTAAGTTTCGAATGTTTCAACAAAGCATTCCACCACCTTTTATAGAATAAGGTGAGGAATCCATTACAAAAGATCTACGATCTAGATTTATCAATACAAATCTATGATCATGATTCACTTGATTTTGTCAATCTTTACAAAATGGCACAAGTTGCCAGCTAGCAACTATCTATACTACTTATGCTCTTATCCCCTTCATGATGTATCTTCATCATGCTCCTTAGCTGATTCATGCAGGTCATCATCATGTGCATCACTTTCTGAACTTTCACTATCCTGATGATGATGCAGCTGCATATGGGGGTGCATACTACTGCGGACATGCTCATATGAATGCACAACCTGATCTATCCCTCTACCATCTTGAGTCTTTGCTTTGACAATGGCATGCTTATGTGCTTCATATTTTTCTCTGCTATTGTCAAGCTTATTTTTCCTATCCTACAGTGTTTCTTTGTATTTCTCCATCTGGACCTTGATCCTCATTATTTTATCTATCAATTCCTCTGTCAAAGGGACAGGTGGACCATCTGTGTTTGCTTGGAAGTTGCTGTGTATAGTTTTAATGGCGGACTCTTCATCTTGATTCTCTATTTTTCCTTCCACCTTGCCTTCCAAAGCCTCCAGTATCACCGCTTCTTCAGCCATTAAATCTCGTAGCCTCATGCTGATATCCCTCAGCTTATTATTACACCTTTTGAGGACTCCACACTCAAACTGAGTGTCTTTATACCAGATATCTATTAATAATGCGGTATTATTATTCAGTACCTGCTTACTGATAAGCAGTTGTGGATTTATATTTCTTATTTCCCCTAACAGTGTCAGGACTCTCTCCAGCTTATAAGACCTCTTCCCAGTTTGCATCTGCAATTTATCCACTTTGGCCTTGGAGTCACTTAGGGTGCTCCACCTCTTCAAAGAGGCCTTCATTATTTCTACAGCATCATCCAATGTGGATGACATCCATCTCCTTATTACGGACGCCTCATGCCTCATGAGGTCCAATTTATTTACCTCCTCCTGGGAAATGGCAGTCAATGGGACTGCATGTTCTGTTGTGGTATCATCAGGATTGGTCAGCCCTTTGAAATAGGCATGCAACTGAGCAATGTGCTCTTTATGTTGCTTATTTTTCTCCTTCTCTCTTTTCACCCTCTGAATTAGAGAGCTAATGATATCTTTGCCCTCCTGACCTTCTTGGTCCTCATTGGCAAAGCCCAAATCTACTGTACTGATTTAAAATTCATCGACAGTGATTTTACCTTTTTCCTTCTCCACCGCAGGTATGGCAATTTGCGCGGTCCTTCTCCCTGTTGCCGGATCTCTTTTGATGGCCGAAGTCATTCTGGCCTTCCTCTTTGGCTTCATTATATCCGCAAAGAATAGGGTGGAGACGTCGAATTCCTGAATTTCAAGCTCCTCCTCAGCACTTACCTCTTTTGCCAACCATGGAGGCACCTGATCATGTTTTTCAACATCATCCTGATGTTCACCTATATCTCCCGTTTCTGTCAACAAGTGTTGTGGAGATGGTGACTTTCTCATTTCTTCTTCTTGATGTTCCCTTTGTTGTTGATCTTGCGGCACCTCCTCCTGTTGAGGGATTTCCTTCTCCGGAGGAGCATCTTCATGCTGTGGGGACCTTTGAGGGACATCTATATGCTGTGGGGAACCTTGAGGTGCATCTATATGCTGTGCATGATGATCATGACCCTCTTCTATCATTATTTCATCTGTTCCCACTTCTTCTTCTTCCTGTGGTTTATCCACTGCACTAGATATTGGGGACTCTGCCTGATGAGCTGGCGATTGCCCTATAGCTACTACTTCTTCCGAGCCTGCGCCATCCACTTCTTGTACCTTGGCAGCTGGATCCTCTAGTGTTTCTTTCTCATCAGCCTTCACTTCCCGAACCTCTACTATAGCAGGTTCCTTCGTTGTATCCTGTAGACTTTGTTGGCCAGTTTCAAGAGCATGGCCTTCTGACTCCGCCATCTCTATCTCTTCTGTTAGGTGACCTTTATCAGGTGATCTTGCTGGCTGTCCAGGACTTGCATCCTGTTTCTCTGTCAGATCCACCACTATAGGACTGGTCACCTCTGTAATCAATGTATCTAGCCCTATTTCCTGAGCTACTTGCTCTGGGCTCTTTTCTTGCTCTTCTTCTGCTTGTTTCATCTCCTCAAGCACAGTTTGAACCGTTGGAGGCTTGTGAAGAGTCATACTTACATCAACAGCAAGTGTTTCCATCTCCTGTGCAGCCACATCCTGCACCACCTCATCATCAGACAAATTTATTGTCTCGTCGAGCGAGACATGCCCTTCTGCTTGTGTCTGGGAGGTTTCTTTCAATTGCTCCTCAGCAAGTTCAGTTTTGAACTTGACAATGGTAGGAAGTGGAACATTATGTTGAAGTTCCTTGTGCACTTCACTACCTTCCCCTTGTAATGAAGTAGGGGGTTGGCTTATTCCACCTCTCATGGAGGTTCTTTGTTTCTTAGGTGGGGTAGTCACCAGCACCTGTGGAGCTCTCCTCTTCCTTTTTATTATCAATGGAGCCTCCTCCTCCTCAGGCTCTTCTTCTATGAGGGTACCCTCTCCTCCTGGTTGTTTAGAAGATTGACCCACTTCTTGGGTCTCCATGATTCCAGCCTCCGCTATCTTACTTTTCTTGGGCCTTTCTTTCTCTGGAGGGGATGCTGATTCTGATCTTGACCCTGCCACTTGCTCAGCTGCAAATACTGCCCTTTCAATTAAAATCCCCTTTGGTCTGATGCAGAGGCATCCACACTAAAACCTTGACATACAGCATGTATGTCTACAACCCATCATCATCATCATATTTTCTATTAACATTGTCAGCATCATCATATTTTCTCTTGCCGACCGATATCCTCCTACAGACAAACCTTCGACTCTTCGTCTGTCAGCAGCATCATCATATTCGGCTATCGGCAGCATCATCACATTCGGCAAGCGCAAACATCCTCCTGATGTCCACTGTTCATCTTACCGCCAAACTCTATCTTCAGCATCATGATGTTCAACATCATGTTCATCAACAAGATATAAAATATCCGGTTCCCTCCATATATCCTGATGACGACAACCTCATGCACCCTTCCTTCGATGCTCACGTCACCCTGATACCCTGATGACGATTATCCTGATGACGATGACGTCACATGCAGTTCCTTCAATATCCTGCTGTCGGCCAAACTTAACATTATTGGCCCGCGATGGTTTTATCAACCTGATCTTCTACCTTATGCCGATACGCTCCTCCTCAGCAACACCTGATGATGATCACCCCAATGCACATTCACCTTATGCAAATGATTGCATCATGCTCACCTCCATCTACTCGGATGACGCCCGAAGTAACTGCAGGATATACACAGAAATATCCTGATGATGCCGTTACGATGGATTTTCCAACCTTAGCAAATTTTGATCCACCGAACCTCCTGAGGTGACCCGATCTACTTTCAGGGCGATCTTCCAGACTCGAACTATCAGCACGACCTAGCACATACCCATGCTAGGGTTCTCAACACCTCTCGACTGCGATCCTGCACACCTGCATGCAAACAAACACAAAATGCAGACTAAACTCTAAGCTATTATACATGGCCATTCCACCAATTCGACGAATCAACCGGTGGAATGGATCAGCGAATCCATGAAACCACTAGAACAGCAACTTGATTACACAAAGGAATCCAAACAGAGAATGGACAAAATAGGATCTCTTTATTTGATTTCAAAAGATGCAAATACAATACTCAGTTTCTCCTCTCTGTCTCTCCTCTTCAATGCAATCTAGCTTCTCAACATCTATATCTAAAACCAACCGATCCTAATACATAAATAGGATCTCCTACGAGTACTACCAACCTGACTCCAAGCGGCTGGGAGGATCCAACCGGACATACAGCATAACAGCTGTCATAACAAACTACCTAAAAATAGTAAAGTATGGTCAACATGACCTTATTACATGCATTGGTCTTATTAGACCTTCTTGGAAACATTAACAAGACCTACAACAAACTAACTGCCTCAAGGAGGCCAGCTGTCAGGTAGGTGCTCCTACACCATACTCCCCAACAGAAAAGAACTCATGTCCCATGAGTTAGGATGTGGAAGTCCTCCACCGTTACACTTTGCCTTTGCAATATTCTGACCTGTTCCAGCTTTGTCCTCTGCTGGCTCTCAGCTACGCCAAGACTTCTGAACTGTAACTTGCTTTCTTGCAAGTAAATCCTCATGCCTGTCAATGTATGCCCTTCTCTCACACACCTTGTGTTTGTCAGGTTGTCTGACCAGAACCTCTGTCTGAACTGCCTCTTGAACTTCTGTAATGTTCAACTCTATCTTCCTTTCAACCTTTATAGGACAAACAATAGTCCCAACTATGACAACATCCTTGTCATTCCTCTCAACTGGTTGCTGTTTGCAAACCTGTTTCTGAACCTGCTACTGACCTCTGTCAGTCACAACTGAAACTATCTTCAACCTGTTGTCCTTAACAACTCCTTTCCCTGCAGTGTCCGCAACTGCCTTTATGCCTACTGCTATAGGCTTCTGCACAAATTCCTTCTTTCCCACTAAAATGATTTGGGTTGCCCCTGTGCTGTAGCATCTTCCTGCAATGGCATCAACATAGTAGTTTTCTCATCTTTCTTGATGGTGTAGGTATTAGCATACCCATCATACAGTACCCTTTTATCAAATTGCCATGGCCTACCCAACAGTAGGTGACAACATTCCATGGGCAAAATGTCACACAAAACTCTATCCTGATATGCTCCAATCTGAAAATCAACATATGCCTGTTCATAGACAAAAAGTGATTGACTATCACTCACCCAAGATGCCTTGTAAGGGTGTTGGTGTGGAATCCTTTCCAAATTTAGTTTATCCACCATTTCCTGAGATACTATGTTGTCTGTTGAACCAGTATCAATGACAACCTTACATACCTTACCTTTGCTCTTGCATGTGGTCTTGAAAAGAGCTCTTCTTTGCATCATATCCTTTGATGCCTACAAACTAGTTCTCCTTATCATCAATGCTTCTCCCTCCTCAGGATATCCATAATTTTCAGGAACTCTATCTCCTTGATAAGTGTTTGAACTCTGCACACTTTGCTCTACTTTCTCTTCTTGCACAAGTTGTACTCTCTTGTCATTCGTTCTATCATTTCTGGATGATGAACCTTTGCTTTCTGGACATTTGAAAAATGGATGACCAAACTCACCACAGGTGTAACGCTTTCTTGAAAATGTAGTAGAACCTCTACCACCTCCAAATCTGCCTCTATTACCTTTCCATCCACCTCTGAAATCAGACTGTCCCTGTCCTTTACTAGTGTCTTCTTGACCCTCATTGGTTTTCCCTGTTGTAGGGGCTAATCCTCTTCCCCTCATATTGCTGCCTCTTCCTCTCATGGACTTATCTTGTCTTCTATTCATCTTTTCTTCAATCCTGATTGCCATTTGGTAACAATCCTCCACACTCTTAGGGTTAGCTAAAACTAACTCATCCTGTATGTTCAATCTCAAACCAGCCAAGTACCTAGCCACCTTTTCTACCTCATTCTCATGATGACCAGATTTCATACTCAACTTATAAAACTCCTCAGTATATGCCTTCACATCCATTTTCTTCTGCCTTAAAAATTGCAGCTTCTTAAACATCTGAATTTCATAATCCCTAGGCAAGAATTTACCTTTGATCCTTGCTACCATCTTATCCCATGAAGTGATCTTTGACTTCCCTTGTTTCCTTCTCTCGGATTGTACATAATCCCACCATACCAAAGCATGACCTCCTAACTTGGTCTTTGCAATCTTTACCTTCTGATCCTCAGCAACATCTTCACATTCAAAGTGATTATCAAGTGCAGCAATCCAATCCAGTAACTCATCTTCATTCAAACTTCCATTATACTTGGAAACATCAACCTTTACCTTAGGTTTATCACTCTGCACTGCCTTTAACAGTTTTGCAAATCTCTGGTCTTCAGCATCCAGATCTTCAGCTACCTCTTCATACTCTTCAACAGTATCTTCATCTTCTTCAGACTCACTGTCTTCCACTTCCCTCTTTTTGTTCTTTTCCAGGGCTACAAGCCTGGCTTGAAGTGCTTTAGCAAGCTCCTTCATCTTCCTCATCTCTCTGGCATGTTTTTCCTTCATCTCCTGCAATTCCCTTGCAGTACCATTACCTTTCGGAGGCATTTTGTCAACCTCTCACTCCTCTACCTCTGTCCTTTCAGTGACAGAATCAACTCTACCTCTGCCCTTTCGGTGACAGAATCAACACACAACAGCCCAGACCTTTTGCTGAGCTCTGATACCACTATGATGCAGAGGCATCCACACTAAAACCTTGACATACAGCATGTATGTCTACAACCCATCATCATCATCATATTTTCTGTTAACATTGTCAGCATCATCATATTTTCTCTTGCCGACCGATATCCTCCTGCAGACAAACCTTCGACTCTTCGTCTGTCAGCAGCATCATCATATTCGGCTATTGGCAGCATCATCACATTCGGCAAGCACAAACATCCTCCTGATGTCCACTGTTCATCTTACCGCCAAACTCTATCTTCAACATCATGATGTTCAACATCATGTTCATCAGCAGGATATAAAATATCCGGTTCCCTCCATATATCCTGATGACGACAACCTCATGCACCCTTCCTTCGATGCTTACGTCACCCTGATACCCTGATGACGATTATCCTAATGATGATGACATCACATGCAGTTCCTTCAATATCCTGCTGTCGGCCAAACTTAACATTATCGGCCCGCGATGGTTTTATCAACCCGATCTTCTACCTTATGCTGATACGCTCCTCCTCGGCAACACCTGATGATGATCACCCCAATGCACATTCACCTTATACAAACGATTGCATCATGCTCACCTCCATCTACTCGGATGACGCCCGAGGTAACTGCAGGATATACACAGAAATATCCTGATGATGCCGTTGCGATGGATTTTCCAACCTTAGTGAATTTCGATCCGCTGAACCTCCTGAGGTGACCCGATCTACTTTTAGGGCGATCTTCCAGACTCGAACTATCAGCACGACCTAGCACATACCCATGCTAGGGTTCTCAACACCTCTCGACTGCGATCCTGCACACCTGCATGCAAACAAACACAAAATGCAGACTAAACCCTAAGCTATTATACATGGCCATTCCACCGATTCGACGAATCAACCAGTGGAATGGATCAGTGAATCCATGAAACCACCAGAACAGCAACTTGATTACACAAAGGAATCCAAACAGAGAATGGACAAAACAAGATCTCTTTATTTGATTTCAAAAGATGCAAATACAATACTCAGTTTCTCCTCTCTGTCTCTCCTCTTCAATGCAATCTAGCTTCTTAGCATCTATATCTAAAACCAACCGATCCTAATACATAAATAGGATCTCCTGCGAGTACTACCGACCCGACTCCAAGTGGCTGGGAGCTTCCAAGCGGCTGGGAGGATCCAACCGGACATACAGCATAACAGCTGTCATAACAAACTACCTAAAAATAGTAAAGTATGGTCAACATGACCTTATTACATGCATTGGTCTTATCAGACCTTCTTGGAAACATTAACAAGACCTACAACAAACTAACTGCCTCAAGGAGGCCAGCTGTCAGGTAGGTGCTCCTGCACCATGGTCCCTGTTGACATTTCTTCTGAATCAGCATTAGGGTTTGCCACTTCTAATGCACAGGCAGATTCAGGCCAACTGAATACAGGAGGTTGCGTGAGCTCCTCCCCTTCACTTCTGGTTCTGCCGCACCAAGGGGGGTATCCCTATAACTCAAGATGTAACCTTGACTAGCTCAAAGATAGAAAGATCTAACTTGACAACAACAGGCAGAATACTCTCATGTATGGACCAAGATCTGCATGATAGATCACAAGGCTGGCAACATTCTTGGACATGATGTCTGGTTGGGTATGAGAGCATGCAGGGGGTTCCTAATCCTACTCCTACAACTAACAGGTGGAAGTATGAAATGGTTTAGTATGAATTTTGGATGCAAAGCTGGACATGGTGTATAACACAAGAACACAGCATGATTGGTGCCTATCTAGGGCTTGGAGTCGGTAGACATACACCTGTGAATGATCAACATAAATAGCTAAAACTAGATTTCAGGGGGATACACATGATATCTGCCTTACAGATATCTCCCAATATAAAGTGTTGAGCTATCTCTACTTATGGTATCCCTACTGCAGTATACCCTTCCCAATGTTCAACCTGAAAACAGTTTAATCTGCCCCTTGAGCAGAGGTTAAAAGGTCAGACATTCAACATAGGAATTCTATGCTCTAGAATCTAAACATAAGCAAATATCCAGATCCAGAAGAAGAATACATGCAATACTGGAGACAGAATTAACACAACACATGCTAAGATAGCATTACTCATATAAGATCAACCATGAAACCAGTGGATTCATGCCAAGTCCTACAACAGGAGATACATAAACTCACAAGAAAGACTGTACAGAGCAACCAGATCAGCTGGTTTTGGATTACAGAGCCAAAAATCCACAACTTTCAACAACCTTGAATGAATAACACCGTCTGCATTATATAGCAGGAGGGTGTATTCAGCATTAACTACCAGGTTGACCAAAAATCCCGCCAGATATACAGTATCATAGAAATGGCGCTAAAACATTAATGCAGCAGGTAGGGGAGGAGACAGGAAGATATCTCAAGCTTTGCGCCGCCGCCTAGGGATTCAGATCTTCAATCAGGTACTACATCCGTCCACGCCATCGCCCATACCTCTGCAACAATCGCCATTGATGGCGCACCAACCCGCGGCCTCGGGAAGAACATCTAACAGTTAATCGCAACCACTTCCCGCCGAGATTCATCATCATGATATTTCGAATATGCAGGATAACATTATCCCACATGCACCCCGCAGCAACCTCCTTAACACTTAATATACTAGGTCATGAGCATATATCATGTCGGTGCTTTTGCTCCTGACGACACTAGTATAAGACTTCATCATCATCATCCTCCAGCAGCATGATATCCTGTTGCCCGAAATACCACCCTGACGTCAGCATCATATTGCAATACAATCCGCATGATAATCGCCTTCATCGGCACAACCTGATCCATCGGAGGAACATCCTCCTGCTGAGCTTATACCAAAAGTCTGGCCAATGAACATCCTGATGACATCATCATCATATCCTGCTGACGTCATCATCATATCTGCCTAATGCGCACCTCCTCATATCCGGATGACGTCATCATCATGTTTGCAAATGTCGGGAGATCTCCTCAAGATGATCAATGTTAGAAATATGAACCCCCCGGGACCTCGATGACGTCATCATCATATTAACATCAGGATGATATTCGGAAGACAACCGGATATTTGGAAATATCATCCTGATGCACAAATATCAGGTTGCACTATAGCTCCGCTATAAGATCGGGGCGATAAATGAATATGATGATGCTTGAAAAGATCACCCCCCACTAGATAGCGCACGAAGCCGGCAGGCGGATATCTCCTTGATATCAGCATCATCATGATGCTGGAACAAACACACACTCGAGTGATATGAAAATATCACCCCCTCCTTCGGAAATATCATGATGCAGATAGGCAGAGAAAAAGATATCACCCTGATAAAAAGATGACGTCAGCATCATCAGGATGATATTGACTAAGATCATCCTGACGTTCAAAATATGATGACCCTAGTGAATATCGGGTCGCACTTAGAACTCTTCAACAACATCATCAGGATGATCATAACCAAGATCACCCGATGATAGAAATATCACCCCGGCGAAATATCATGATGCAGATAATATGATGACCCCCGCGAGCAACACGGTGATAAAAGGAAATATGATGATGATGACGACGACCCTTAAGAAAAAGCAAGTTAGGTCAAGCAACTCAAAGAATAACCCCTTCAGAATAACGGGGCAACATCATCATCACGTCTGGGCAAGGTGATAAATGGAAGATCACCGGAGACTTTGGAAAATCACCCTCGCAAGCAGATAAGGGCGCACAGTAGCTCATCAGCATCATCAGGATAAAAACCAAACATCACCCGATATTTCAATATGATGATGACGATGAAAAACCAGTCACGGAGAACATGATGATGCTGACCTTCATTGAAATAAACATGATGATGATGACCTCCTCCTCAAGAAAATATGATGATGCAGCTGAAAACTACTGAGGAGGTCCATTACTTAGAACATTTTTTGGATACTTAGGGAGAGTGCCTGAATGAAAATGCTCAGAAAACTACCAGTCAATTCAGGCGCTAATAGTGGCTCTGTCTGGGGACGTGCAGGTGAAAACCTGCAGCGAGAACCCCAGATCTCTGGGATGCAGACCAGTCCCTTTTCCATTGGGCATAGAGTCATGAAGTTATCATGATCTGCATCACCAAACACAATATTTTTAAACATCATTTTGGCGGCCCCGGGCAACCAAAAAGGAAGAACCATAATTTTTTCTTGTCAAATGCCTGATTCCAAGCTGAAAGATTCCAATCCCAACTGAAAAGATTGGCATAATCTGCCCATAATGTCATCTGCTTAAAAAGATATTCCACCAGTTTTGAAAGCTTGCCACCATCATTTTCAGCTCTGTCATTTTGGATTTCAGAATTAGACATATAACCATACACATAATATTCTTCAACATTAGGCAACACATGTATGTTATGTCCCTCAGACAGTACATCATATTGCTCTTGGCATTCTTTATCATTTATCTGGTTGCTGCATATTATCAGGTATTCATCCAGCTGATCCAACAATTCAAAATACTCAGAAAATATGAGACCCCTAATATCTACTGATTTTGAAAACAAAACCTGATCCACACACCCAATGTTACACATGTCTGAATCAGGTGATGATGAACATTCATTATTCACAGCTTGCAAATCAGTATCATCATCCTCAAACAAAGGGTTAATCCTGCACCACTGAAAGTCAAGACTCACAACATCATATACATCAGCAGGCTCATCATAAAGGGGATTAACACTCACTGCAAAGGCCTCTGCTTCTTCTTCATGACATTCCAATTCTTCTTCACTACTATCAGATTCAGAGTCATAAGAAAAACAAACCTGATCCATGCACTGGTCATGGATATCATTTTTATCAATTGATTGCCCCATATACAAGATTGCTACTGTCTCAATGCACTCTGAAGTTGAACAATCTGCATCATTTTCCAGCCCTCTGATACTTCCTGATGAAACTGATATTGATTCTTGATCCATATGATCAGAACTCTGCGCAACTGGATCATTTAAACAAGAAGGCTCTTTCTTTAGGACTGGTATGCAAATATTACTTGAAAAATTATTATTTTCAACTTCACTTGCTGGGCAAAAAAGGACATCCTCCTCTATGATAGAAACATCATCCACTTGGAATGATGCAAAAACTGGGACAACAGGGGTGTGAGTGCTATGACATTCATTATCAATTCCTGAATTAAACCCTTCATTAACACTGGGGGCTGCAGGACAACAAAAATTTTTAGAGAAATAACCCTTTTGTATTCCATACCTCCAATTGTTTTCAATATCTAATGCAAACTGATGTGCCTGATGCAATGTGGTGGGCTCCTTGTCTCTTAATCTGTAACTCATTTTCCCATCAAAGGCTCCCAAGTAGGTAACTAAGCACAGTGCATCATTAGGTCTCATGCATTCTGGAATTCTATTCAATGCCCTCATAAATCTGAGGTTAAAGGCTGGGATCAACTCATCTTCTTCAATATGGATGTACATGAAGTCACTAATAGCTACATATTCAGAAACTCTTTCACCATACTGTACTAGAAATGCAGATTTAAAACCGTGCCAAGAGCTGACAGAGTGAGCTGGAAGGTAGGAAAACCAGTCCCTTGCATCTTCATCTAGAGATTGAACAAATAATCTCATAACCACATCCTCATGGTCAATCTCAAAGTCATCTATCACATTCATGAACTGCTGCAAGTGTCTCTCAGCTGATTCATCCTTTAAACCCTTAAATTTAGGCAAAAAATTTCTGATTTTAGGTGGAAAAGCATTTGGATAGCCACAAATGCCATTGAAATCTATGGGCTTATATCTGTCTATGTTGAAACTTCTTTTATTACATTGTTGGGACTGACTACTATACATTTTTGCATTTGACCCTTCACAAGGGTGCATAGGCTGATAATACATCCTTTATGTTATTGCAACCCTCTTCTCTACTCAGATTTTCTACAAACAATGACTTTAGGCACTCAAATTTCAAGCTGTCTTTTCAAACTTGCCTAAAGTCCTTTAAATGAGTCTTTTGAACAACATTGCATGCCCTTTGAAATACAGTGTAAGTTCTAATAAAAGCATGCAAGCTCTGTTTTCACCAATGTTCCCTTTTAACCAGTGCTTTCTCACCAAATAGGGAATCTATCAAATAATATGAAATACCTGGATATGTTGCAGAAGCTGCAAATTCTTCTCTAGCTGATTTTGTTCTTTTATCAGGTTCTTTGATGCAGAGTCGCCACCTCCTTGAAGAGGAATAAGCTTCAAACAAGCTGAAGCTGCAGATTGATTTCTTTCATTCTGGGTCATCCACCAGCAGAGTCACATATACAACCTTTTTTCTCTGCTGCAACAAACAGTTTCCAGGTCTAATTTTTTAATCTTGTAGACTCAAACTTTCATGGATATGACATTGATCTCCCCAGCGGAGTCGCCATTTTGTTGACATTTCTTCTGAATCAGCATTAGGGTTTGCCACTTCTAATGCACAGGTAGATTCAGGCCAACTGAATACAGGAGGTTGCGTGAGCTCCTCCCCTTCACTTCTGGTTCTACCGCACCAAGGGGGTATCCCTATAACTCAAGATGTAACCTTGACTAGCTCAAAGATAGAAAGATCTAACTTGACAACAACAGGCAGAATACTCTCATGTATGGACCAAGATCTGCATGATAGATCACAAGGCTGGCAACATTCTTGGACATGATGTCTGGTTGGGTATGAGAGCATGCAGGGGGTTCCTAATCCTACTCCTACAACTAACAGGTGGAAGTATGAAATGGTTTAGTATGAATTTTGGATGCAAAGCTGGACATGGTGTATAACACAAGAACACAGCATGATTGGTGCCTATCCAGGGCTTGGAGTCAGTAGACATACACCTGTGAATGATCAGCATAAATAGCTAAAACTGGATTTCAGGGGGATACACATGATATCTGCCTTACAGATATCTCCCAATATAGAGTGTTGAGCTATCTCTACTTATGGTATCCCTACTGCAGTATACCCTTCCCAATGTTCAACCTGAAAACAGTTTAATCTACCCCTTGAGCAGAGGTTAAAAGGTCAGACATTCAACATAGGAATTCTATGCTCTAGAATCTAAACATAAGCAAATATCCAGATCCAGAAGAAGAATACATGCAATACTGGAGACAGAATTAACACAACACATGCTAAGATAGCATTACTCATATAAGATCAACCATGAAACCAGTGGATTCATGCCAAGTCCTACAACAGGAGATACATAAACTCACAAGAAAGACTGTACAGAGCAACCAGATCAGCTGGTTTTGGATTACAGAGCCAAAAATCCACAACTTTCAACAACCTTGAATGAATAACACCGTCTGCATTATATAGCAGGAGGGTGTATTCAGCATTAACTACCAGGTTGACCAAAAATCCCGCCAGATATACAGTATCATAGAAATGGCGCTAAAACATTAATGCAGCAGGTAGGGGAGGAGACAGGAAGATATCTCGAGCTTTGCGCCGCCGCCTAGGGATTCAGATCTTCAATCAGGTACTACATCCGTCCACGCCATCGCCCATACCTCTGCAACAATCGCCATTGATGGCGCACCAACCCGCGGCCTCGGGAAGAACATCTAACAGTTAATCGCAACCACTTCCCGCCGAGATTCATCATCATGATATTTTGAATATGCAGGATAACATTATCCCACATGCACCCCGCAGCAACCTCCTTAACACTTAATATACTAGGTCATGAGCATATATCATGTCGGTGCTTTTGCTCCTGACGACACTAGTATAAGACTTCATCATCATCATCCTCCAGCAGCATGATATCCTGTTGCCCGAAATACCACCCTGACGTCAGCATCATATTGCAATACAATCCGCATGATAATCGCCTTCATCGGCACAACCTGATCCATCGGAGGAACATCCTCCTGCTGAGCTTATACCAAAAGTCTGGCCGATGAACATCCTGATGACATCATCATCATATCCTGCTGACGTCATCATCATATCTGCCTAATGCGCACCTCCTCATATCCGGATGACGTCATCATCATGTTTACAAATGTCGGGAGATCTCCTCAAGATGATCAGTGTTAGAAATATGACCCCCCCGGGACCTCGATGACGTCATCATCATATTAACATCAGGATGATATTCGGAAGACAACCGGATATTTGGAAATATCATCCTGATGCACAAATATCAGGTTGCACTGTAGCTCCGCTATAAGATCGGGGCGATAAATGAATATGATGATGCTTGAAAAGATCACCCCCCACTAGATAGCGCACGAAGCTGGTAGGCGGATATCTCCTTGATATCAGCATCATCATGATGCTGGAACAAACACACACTCGAGTGATATGAAAATATCACCCCCTCCTTCAGAAATATCATGATGCAGATAGGCAGAGAAAAAGATATCACCCTGATAAAAAGATGACGTCAGCATCATCAGGATGAGAAACAAAGAACAAGGTGATACAACATCATCAGGATGATATTGACTAAGATCATCCTGACGTTCAAAATATGATGACCCTAGTGAATATCGGGTCGCACTTAGAACTCTTCAACAACATCATCAGGATGATCATAACCAAGATCACCCGATGATAGAAATATCACCCCGGCGAAATATCATGATGCAGATAATATGATGACCCCCGCGAGCAACACGGTGATAAAAGGAAATATGATGATGATGACGACGACCCTTAAGAAAAAGCAAGTTAGGTCGAGCAACTCAAAGAATAACCCCTTCAGAATAACGGGGCAACATCATCATCACGTCTGGGCAAGGTGATAAATGGAAGATCACCGGAGACTTTGGAAAATCACCCTCGCAAGCAGATAAGGGCGCACAGTAGCTCATCAGCATCATCAGGATAAAAACCAAACATCACCCGATATTTCAATATGATGATGACGATGAAAAACCGGTCACGGAGAACATGATGATGCTGACCTTCATTGAAATAAACATGATGATGATGACCTCCTCCTCAAGAAAATATGATGATGCAGCTGAAAACTACTGAGGAGGTCCATTACTTAGAACATTTTTTGGATACTTAGGGAGAGTGCCTGAATGAAAATGCTCAGAAAACTACCAGTCAATTCAGGCGCTAACAGTCCCTGTTCCACCTTCTTGCCCCTTGGGGGTCTTTTGCTCTACTGTTGTGGTGGAGGGACCCTATCTCCCATGGTCTTCCTCTTCTCTAACAGGAAGTCATCATATTCATCTGCGGGGATATCCTGCCCTTTTCTTCTTGTTGTCCACCGTAATGGCAACACCCTTCTTCTTTAATGCCTCTATCTGTGCATCAACCCAAGCTTGGGTTAGGCGTAGGGTCCTGGCAATGAATCGGTCCAAGGATATGTCCTCCTGCATAGTGAGGTCAGGTGCAGAGATGGTGTCATTATATATCTTTTTCTGTTCATACTCGTCTGCCATTGTCTTGCCATCATCCTTCTTTAATTGTTGAGGAAGGGAGATGCAATCAAAAGTTCTAACTTGGTTCAGAGTTAACCTCTGATACATCCTTCTCCTGGCTTCTGCCTCATCCTCACAGTCAGCCCAAAAATCCTCTAGGTGCCTTTGGTGAATAGGCTTTCCTAGTACCTTCTGTATCCTGCCGTAAGGATCATATGGTCTTGTTATTGGAAACGGCTGCAAATTCATCTTATTCAGGGTGACCATCACCTTCTTGATATTATCAGAGCCAGGGCACATATAGTTACCAATGCTGACTGGGAACAAAATTGGTGGCAGCTTCTTGGCATCCTTGTACATTTGTATCATGGTGGAGCCCTGCCTGATAAATTCCATTAGTACCATGGCGTCGGTAGGATACCTTGGCAGCATCAGGG
The DNA here is from genome assembly GCA_027924645.1 of Cunninghamia lanceolata. Taxonomy (NCBI): domain Eukaryota; kingdom Viridiplantae; phylum Streptophyta; class Pinopsida; order Cupressales; family Cupressaceae; genus Cunninghamia; species Cunninghamia lanceolata. The sequence continues at coordinate 5,990,116 of BSBN01000030.1, forward strand.
GATGTCCCTCGAAACCTTCAACCCTTATATAAGAAAAGGTTGCAAATTTGGTGCAGAGTGAAACGCAACGGGAGCTAACTAACAGGAAGGAGCTGCCAACAATACAAACAACATGATAAAAATCCCTATCGGCTCAACATCATCATCATATTTCCTGTACACACCAACAGCATCATCATATTTCAGACGATCACAATTATCCTCCTGCCGACTACTGTTCACCTCCTCCGCCTGTCGCCTATCATCATCATCATGATATTCAACGGGCGCAAACATCCTCCGGTTGCACTGTTCATCGGGCTCCAAACACTATCGGCATCATCATGATATGCGACACCACCTTCGTCAGCAGGATATCCAAATATCCGGTTGCTCCAAATATCCTGATGACGATCACTTCAACACCTTGCCTTCGATGCTCCGATAGCCGACGATACAAGCAACAGCATCATGATATGATTCATCCGGTTCTCTCGAAACCTCCTGATGATGTTAATACAACTTCCTGCCTACGCCGATACCTAACCACTTAGCGACAACAGGATAAACTCGCATAGAGTGATATCTCAATATCCTGATGACGATGACGTCATATCCTGATGACGATGACGTCACACAATATCCTGATGAACTCTTCAACACTTAGTCAAAAAAACTGAACTTTCGCACCCGCATCTGCTAGCGATATGCGGATGATGAGCACTCACAGAAGATGATCCTGACGGCGATATATACACTAAGTATATATCTGACTTACAACATCCTGATGCTCTTGCAACATGTAAACTTCAGCAGTTTCATGACCCGATCCTGATGGCGATGCATTCGCAGATGACGATGCAGCTTGCTCCGGCTGGAAACGCACATGCAGACTCCTGTGTATCCGTCTGCTGCATGTAAACACTCAGAACCGCACAATTACACAAAGACAATATGACGACCGGGCCGGATCACCTTCAAACCAAAATCTAACAGTTTATCTTTCTATACCTAGCACATGAGGATGCTAGGCTGATTCACAGCATGCTCCTAACTGATCTCTTGAACAATGCAATGCATAAACGGAAAACACAAATGCAAACTAAGCTATGATACAGGACCATTCCACCGATTCGCGGGATCAACCGGTGGAAGGGTTGAAAGTACCCATCAACTTGCAAAATGGAAAGGAAATCAAAACAGATACAACTGATACAATCAGATAATGCAATGATGAGATCTTATTCAATTGAAATTCAAATGTTCTGAATACAGCTTCACAATGTCTGAACTGCTCTCCTGAATCTCAACTCAACCCAACACCAATACATCTATCAATCTCAATCTCAATCTATCAATATACTAAACCCTAACAGATCGAAGGTATATATAACAAAGTCCTTCGAGTACTATCAACTCACTTCCCAGCGGCTGGGAGCTTCCAAGCGGCTGGGAGAGAGGACAGCTCAGACTACCTTATCCCGATCTCTAACTGCCTACACATACTCCTAGGCTGAACTAATACATAGCATCGGTCCAATGGACCTTATTACATGATGAAGTCAAACATACTAAAAATAGACTATCCTGTCATCATGCGGACAATTATCCTATATCCTGATCATGTGCGGGTGCTCCTGCACCATACTCCCCAGAAGAAGAAATCTCAAGTCCACTTGAGATGAGAGTATCAAGGTCTGCACCATGTTTCTGTATCTGATCTTCAGTCATCCAGACTGCTTCAGAGTTCGGCTGTCCCTTCCAAGAGACGAGGTACTCCAAGTATTGTTTGTTCCTGGTCTGTTTGACCACTCTGGTGTCCAAAACCTTCTGTAACTGTGGAGGATCATGTTGGGGAATGTCTTCAGCAACTGTATCCTGTAGGATATCCTGATCTGCATCTGGATTAGCCTTGTATGGAGTTAAATCACATACATTGAAGATAGGAGATAAACCAAGATCAGGTGGGAGTTGGATCTCATAAGCATTCTGTCCATGCTTGAGCAAAATCTGACATGGTCCAACTTTCTTTTGCATGAGCTTAGTATACTTTCCCTTAGGAAGCCTGTCTTTCTTCAAGTGAACCCAAACCAAATCTCCAACATCAAATTGAACATCCTTCTTCTTCTTATCAGCATATTCCTTATACTTTAAGGTGGTTTGCTGGAGTTGGGTCTTGACCTGATCATGAACCTCTTTTATAGCTTCAGCAAAAGCTTCTCCGTCTGCACTAACAGGATCTGCTGTAGGTAGATCTCTCAACTCCAAAATTCCTCTGGGATGCATTCCATAAACTACCTGAAAAGGCGATTTCCCTGTACTCCTATTGACAGTATCATTATATGAAAACTCAGCTTGAGACAGAATATTGTCCCACTTCTCTCCATGCTGTTTTGTCAAGCATCTAAGCAGATTCCCCAAGGAACGGTTCACTACTTCAGTCTGTCCATCCGTTTGAGGATGATATGCAGAGGAAAAAGACAAATTGGTTCCCAGTTTCCTCCAAAGGGTTCTCCAAAAGTGACCAATAAACTTCACATCCCTGTCTGAAACTATGCTCAAAGGCAATCCATGGATTCTGACAATCTCCCTGAAGAATAAATCTGCAATGTATGAAGCATCAGCAGTGGTTTTGCATGGCAAGAAATGTGCCATTTTACTGAATCTATCCACTACAACAAAAACACTGTCAAATCCTCTCCGTGTCCTTGGTAAACCCAAGACAAAATCCATACTGATGCTTTCCCATGGTCTGGAAGGAATGGGTAAGGGCTGATATAAACCTGCATTGGTTGACCTGCCTTTAGCTTTCTGACAAATCACACATGTCTCCACAAATTTTCTGACATCTGACTGCAGTTTAGGCCAAAAGTAATGCTTTCTGACCAGATCAAGAGTCTTATCTAGCCCAAAATGACCTGCCATAGCTCCACAATGTTTCTCCTTGATTATATTTAACCTCATAGAACACCTTGGGATACACAACTGTCCACCCTTGAACAACAATCCATCCTGGATCAGAAATTCAGAGAACTCAGAATGGTATTTCTCCCCAAAAGAAGTACATACCTGATATATTTCTCCAAAATCTGCATCAGACTCATACATGGTCTTGAGTGAATCAATACCAACACTCTCTAACTGAATCTGATTGACTGTGAGAACTCTCCTGCTCAAAGCATCTGCAACTTTGTTTTTGACCCCTTTCTTATGCTTCAATGTAAAAGTGAAAGCCTGTAAGGTTTCTACCCATTTCATATGTCTGTGGTTCAGCTTTTCCTGGCTGTTTATGAAACTCAGAGCCTGGTTATCTGTGAATACTATGAATTCCTTGGGCATTAGGTAATGCCTCCATTTCTTGAGGGACTGAACTAAAGCATACATTTCCAGATCATATGATGAATATCTTTTCTTAGCATCATTGAGCTTCTCACTGAAAAATGCAATTGGTCTACCTTCTTGGCTGAGTACTGCTCCAATGGCCATGTGACTGGCATCACACTCTACTTGAAAGATTTTGTTAAAATCTGGAAGTGCAAGGACTGGCTGCTGTGCCACCTTCTTCTTCAATGTTTCAAAAGCATCATCTGCTCCTGGAGTCCAAACAAACCTGCACTTCTGTCCTCCTTTGATGGTATCCAGCATGGGTGCACAAATATGACTGAACCCTCTTATAAACTTTCTGTAGAAGGTTGCTAACCCATGGAAACTTCTGACATCATTCATAGTCTGTGGAGTTGGCCAATTCAATATGGCACTCACCTTCTCCTTATCCATCTGTAGCTTTCCTTGTGAAATGACAAAACCTAAATATGTGATCTCCTTTTTCATGAACAAGCACTTGTCTAGACTTATCATCAGCTGCTCTTCATGTAACCTCTTAAGAACCAAATCTATATGTCGGAGATGTTCTTCTTTAGTGTTACTGAAAATCAGAATGTCATCTAAATATACTATGACAAACTTACCAATGAATTCTTTCAGTACCTCATTCATCAGCCTCATGAAAGTACTAGGGGCATTAGATAAACCAAAAGGCATAACCTTCCATTCATATAACCCTTCATTTGTTTTGAATGCTGTCTTCCACTCATCACCTGGTCTAATCCTGATCTGATGGTATCCACTCTTCAAATCTATTTTTGTAAAGTACTTAGCACTTCCCAAACAATCAAGTAAATCCTCTATTCTAGGGATTGGAAACCTATACCTGATTGTGATCTTGTTGATGGCTCTGGAATCTGTGCAAAGCCTCCAAGTGCCTTCCTTCTTTGGTGCTAGTACAGCTGGTACTGCACATGGACTCAAACTCTTCCCAATCAGACCTGAATCCATCAATTCTTCAATCTGTCTGGCTACTTCTGCATTCTGTTCTGGGGTAAGCTTATAGGCTGCTTTGTTTGGAAGTGTTGACCTTGGAATTAAGTCTATGCAATGACTGATATCTCTGACAGGTGGTAGGGATCTGGGCATTCCCTCTGAGATGACACCTTTGTACTTATCCAATAGCTCTTGGACAGCTGGGTCTATCAACCTTGGCTTCTTCTCTTTCTTGACTTCTTGCTGTTGTTCTTTCGTCACGCTCATACATGGGATTAGGGCATATGCAACTGCACCTTCTGCTGCAACTTCTTTCATGAACTGTTTGCCTTCCATCAGCATGACCTTCACCTCTTTCCCTTTAGACTTCTCCTCTTTCTCCTTCAATGGGTATAATGTTACATCCTTACCATCTTTAGTAATTTTATAGGTGTTTCTAACACCATCATGCTGTGCCTTCAAATCATACTGCCATGGTCTACCAAATAAAAGGTTGCAAGCATCCATCTTGGTAATGTCAAACAACAACCTATCCTTATATGCACCAATCTGAAATTCTACCCAAGCCTGCTCTTCTACAGTTTTCTGCTGTCCTTTGGTAAGCCATGAGACTTTATACGGGGATGGGTGAGGCAGTCTCCTAAGCTTAAGCTTTATCACCATTTCTTCAGACACAAAGTTTTCAGTAGAACCAGAATCAATCAAAACTTTACATGCCTTACCTCCTGCTTTGCAAATGGTTCTGAAAAGAGACTTTCTCTGAGGGGCTTCTTTGTCAGGTACCTTCATGGTAGTCACTATTCTTCTCATCATCAGAGACTCTCCACTTTCTGGGTATCCATAGTTATCAGGAGCATTCACGCTCTGGAAATCATTAGAGCTTGTCCTACTTTGATTATCAGGTTCTTTGACCAGATTTGTCCTCCTTTCTCCTGCTGAGCTTGTGGCCTTGTCTGGACATCTGCTGGCTATATGGCCTTCTTTGTTACAGTTGTAACATCTGATGGATCCTCTGCCCTGGGATCTTCCTCTGAAAGGTCTTCTACCTCTGAAGTTTCCTTGCTGACTGTAACTCTCTCTCTGATTCTGACTATTGTTGCCCTTACTATTGTCATGACTGGATTCTCCTTGATATCCCTGTCCATGTCCTCTGCCTCTAAAAGGACCTCTTCCACCTCTTTGTTGTCTTCCTCTTCCTCTGTTGTTTTGTTCTTGTTTTCTCTTCAACTTTTCTTCCACTTTCAATGCCAACTGAAAGCTTTTCTGCACTGTATCTGGGTTATGCAGACTTAGATCTTCCTGAATATTAAACCTCAATCCATTAAGGTATCTGGCTACCTTCTCTTCTTCACTTTCTTTCACCTTTGTCTTCATACAGAGTTTCATGAATTCTTCTGTATATGAGCTGACATCTAGCTCCTTCTGCTTCAGGTTTTGCTTCCTCTTGTGTAACTGGATACTGTAATCCAAAGGAATATAAGCTTCCTTTACCAATGCCATCATCTTCTTCCATGTGGCAACTCTACGTTTTCCTTCCTGTACTCTATCATCTTGAACAAAATTCCACCATGTCAAGGCAGCTTCTTTCATCTTTGACTGTGCTATCTTCACTCTCTGTTGTTCTGGTATCTCCTCTGTCACAAAGAAATTGTTCAAACAGTCTATCCACTCCATCACTGAATCAGGGTCCATCTTACCTGTAAACACTGGCAAATCCAGTTTCACATCCATGGTTCTCCTCTCCATGGCCTTGAGGGCGTTCAATAGTGGTCTCTGGTCTGCAGGAATGACCTCCTCGCTCCAATTAGGGATCTCTTCTTCTTCCCTATCATCTTCTCTACCAGAACCTACTCTGCTCCTCAACTTTGCTAACTCATCTTTCAACTCCTGATTCTGAGCCTTCACGGCCTTGCTTTCTGCAATCTGTTTCTTCACCAGAACTGCCAACTCAGCGTTGGTCATCCTTGCTGGAACCTCAGATGTTCCTTCTTCGTCTGACATCCTGCTTATCTTTTCCAGAAGATCCTAACTTTTGCTCTGATACCACTATGGTGCAGAGTGAAACGCAACGGGAGCTAACTAACAGGAAGGAGCTGCCAACAATACAAACAACATGATAAAAATCCCTATCGGCTCAACATCATCATCATATTTCCTGTACACACCAACAGCATCATCATATTTCAGACGATCACAATTATCCTCCTGCCGACTACTGTTCACCTCCTCCGCCTGTCGCCTATCATCATCATCATGATATTCAACGGGCGCAAACATCCTCCGGTTGCACTGTTCATCGGGCTCCAAACACTATCGGCATCATCATGATATGCGACACCACCTTCGTCAGCAGGATATCCAAATATCCGGTTGCTCCAAATATCCTGATGACGATCACTTCAACACCTTGCCTTCGATGCTCCGATAGCCGACGATACAAGCAACAGCATCATGATATGATTCATCCAGTTCTCTCAAAACCTCCTGATGATGTTAATACAACTTCCTGCCTACGCCGATACCTAACCACTTAGCGACAACAGGATAAACTCGCATAGAGTGATATCTCAATATCCTGATGACGATGACGTCATATCCTGATGACGATGACGTCACACAATATCCTGATGAACTCTTCAACACTTAGTCAAAAAAACTGAACTTTCGCACCCGCATCTGCTAGTGATATGCGGATGATGAGCACTCACAGAAGATGATCCTGACGGCGATATATACACTAAGTATATATCTGACTTACAACATCCTGATGCTCTTGCAACATGTAAACTTCAGCAGTTTCATGACCCGATCCTGATGGCGATGCATTCGCAGATGACGATGCAGCTTGCTCCGGCTGGAAACGCACATGCAGACTCCTGTGTATCCATCCGCTGCATGTAAACACTCAGAACCGCACAATTACACAAAGACAATATGACGACCGGGCCGGATCACCTTCAAACCAAAATCTAATAGTTTATCTTTCTATACCTAGCACATGAGGATGCTAGGCTGATTCACAGCATGCTCCTAACTGATCTCTTGAACAATGCAATGCATAAACGGAAAACACAAATGCAAACTAAGCTATGATACAGGACCATTCCACCGATTTGCGGGATCAACCGGTGGAAGGGTTGAAAGTACCCATCAACTTGCAAAACGGAAAGGAAATCAAAACAGATACAACTGATACAATCAGATAATGCAATGATGAGATATTATTCAATTGAAATTCAAATGTTCTGAATACAGCTTCACAATGTCTGAACTGCTCTCCTGAATCTCAACTCAACCCAACACCAATACATCTATCAATCTCAATCTCAATCTATCAATATACTAAACCCTAACAGATCGAAGGTATATATAACAAAGTCCTTCGAGTACTACCAACTCACTTCCCAGCGGCTGGGAGCTTCCAAGCGGCTGGGAGAGAGGACAGCTCAGACTACCTTATCCCGATCTCTAACTGCCTACACATACTCCTAGGCTGAACTAATACATAGCATCGGTCCAATGGACCTTATTACATGATGAAGTCAAACATACTAAAAATAGACTATCCTGTCATCATGCGGACAATTATCCTATATCCTGATCATGTGTGGGTGCTCCTACACCAAAATTGTATGTACCAGGCCCCATGCCTGTAGACTGCCTCTTGAGCCTCCATGCTCAATCTCTTTGTTCTGTCTTCCTCCATGGTCCTTACCAGATGCATAGAGAATGCATCATTGACTAGTTTGTAATCTTTTAGGTAGTTGGTTCTCTGCAGCTGAGGATGATGATCCCAGATATATGCAGCATTTGTGCCTATGAGCTTCCCATCTGTAACCAAGGCATCAAAAGTGCCTCTATAGGCACAAGAATAAACAATATATGATGACATGTAAAATGCACAATTCGAACCTCCCAGGTTCATCAGTTGCTCATGCAGAGCATCACTTATAATTTGGCCCCACAGTGGCTTAGTGTCTTAATATAGACACATCATTATTATTCCGTACATCCAATCCCTGAAACTGCCAGTATCAGGTTGGCCAGTTACTCTATTCAGGAGTGCAATCATGTACTGATACTCCTCACTGAAATCATACTTGAACAGGTGCATAGGAAGCTTGGCGGCTGCATTATATGTGCTGTTCTCAGCTTGCCACGGATACATGTTCTTCCTGGCCGATTTCTTATAGCCTCATACTCCCTTTCAGACTTCTTCAAGTCTACACTTTTGACCTTACTGCCCAGTGGCAATCCAAATGTCTGGGAGAGACCTTTGATGGAAAGGTCTGCATATACCCTCCCATGCTTCACTACTTGCCTTGTTTGAGGGTTATAATTCTGGGCACACTCAATGACGAGCTCCGGAGATTCCATGGAGTACGGAAAACCATCAGCATTCCATAATCCCGATACGAACACTGCGTCCAGCACAGGACTCTTGTCATGTCCATTATTTAGCTTGGCTGACCAGGCCTCCAAATTAGTGCTTCCCTGATGGGTGTCGGTGATTGCTCCTTATTTAAACAGGACCCCCCTCTGAGCAGAGAACATGGGCTTGCTGAATTCTTCCTGACACTTGACCAATCACTTCTCAGCCATGAGCACCTACAATTAATGACAATCCTATCTCATAACAGGTACATATATGCATGCATACTGCAGTTGACTTTATAAATCATTATACGTACTGTATCAATTCCAACACTACTTAATCACACGGGTACATAAACCAGAACTTACATCATCGTACCAGAACAGAAACAATATGATGAGGGTTTTATTCACTTACCTGATTATGCAGATTTCCTTTTATACTAGTAGATTGCTGAGACGTTCTTAATTCAGCTGATGATCACCTCTTTCCTTCTGCCTGTGAGGTCAAATCGCGCAACGGTAGCTGGTATGCAGATATGGAAGCTGGTGCTCTGTAAAACAAGTTTATCACAAGGTAAATGTGAAAATGGCAGTTGAATTACCTTTTAACCTCACATTTAGGGTACATTTAGGGCAACTCTGACAGATTGGATCATGTTCCTTGATTTATTCGTGCGAAAAATGCAGGATCTCGCCAGGTGTTTCATTGGGTTCCGGGGTCGGCTGGAACTACCTACCATGTCTGCGCGCATTAAATGATAATGGTGGCAACGGGAGTGGGGAATATCTCTATGACATGATATCATGAGGGCAGGATGATATTCGCAAATATCGGGTTGAGTTTCAATATCATCCTCCTCCCCGCATTGACATTGTTATCGCAACAAGATTCAGGTGATGAAAGCACCTTTGTTTATGCTTGGTACATCAGGAGGATATTTTGGTGTATCGGGTGATGTTTCAAAATATGATGATGACGAGACAAACTTACATGTCTCTCTTTTTGGAATATCGGGATGACGTCATCCTGATATTCACTCCCCGCATTGGAAGTGCATCATGACGTCATCATCATATTAGGCTAACATGATCATGTTTTAGAGAATATCATGCGGCAATGTAAATGTGATGATGATGTCATCAGGATGTATGTTCCTCCATCTATCATATTCGGATGATGTCATCAGGATATTTGCTAAGGGTGATATT